>JAQPPZ010001323.1:3205502-3846602 GCA_028583015.1 Wollemia nobilis
ATCATGTCATAAGTAAGTGGTAACGCTCAAGGAAAAAAGGATGAAATGATAAAAGCGTTACAAAATTTGAGAGGAGGAATGTTTTCATTGAAGAGGATGCTTCGAAAGGATTGAAAAAAATAACGAAAGGGAAATGAAGAGGAATTGGTTGGAAATGGAAATGGAATTAATTTTTTTTAAAGATTTTAAAAGCAAAAGAAAACATGATTTTTAGGGCTGGATCCTCTTGGAGGTCAGATGTTGGAGGATTTTTGAGAAACTAAAAATGCATCTTGTAAAACCAATAATTTCATAAGCTTGCATTTTATGAGCAAAATAGGAGAATGTTTTTGCATGTTGGAGTTTAATGTCTATCTTTCCTTCCATGTTTTGTTTTAAGTTTATAAATGGTTTTTAATGCATTATATGGTTACACTATTGAATGCTTAGAACCATGGATTTTATTTTTTTTTTCCCTTAGAAGATTGCACCTGGGTTATTTCGAACCGTGTGAATATAGATCCGGATAAACCAGGTTACATGCGAAAACTCTCACATCTTTGGTTTTGTTGTGTAGGGTGGCATTAGACTAGATTATGTTGCATGTTTACGTTTTTAGTTTTATGTTCTGTTTTCCAGGTTTTATATTTATTTTTCTAACTTTTCCTTTTGCAGATTTTTTAATACTTTGGAGATTAAAATAAAAATAGAAAAAAATTAAATGCCAAAAATAAAAGCATGGGTGTGAAAAATGAGATTTAATATTTCATTCGAAACAATTTTGACCCCATTCCGAAGCCATTTTGAATTAATAAAAATTATTTAAAGTTGTTTTATGAGAGTTTTATAGTTTCAAAAAAATTTATTATTTTATATTTTGAAGGTAAATCAGATTTTTTAAGCTTTGCATTTGCATTTCCAAGAAATAAATGAACTTCCATTTATGAAAATTACAATTTCATCAAAGGGAGGTAATTTATATAACATTCCATAGGCCATCATTTTTAGAGCAATAAATTGCATTCTCTTTATGAAAATTTTGATTTCATTAAAGAGAGGTAATTTATAGAATATATAAAAGGTCATTATTTCAAAGCAATAAATTGACTTCTCTTTATGAAAATTTTGATTTCATTAAAGGGGTAATTTATTTATTATATCAAAGGCTATTGGCATTTTCATGCTCAAAGCAACATCAAGTGAATCCTTTCATCATTTAAGTTTCACATTTAGAGATAGATTTTAATATTCTATTTCATGCTCAAAGTAGGGTTTAATGCAAGATAAAACTTGTTTAAAATATTCTTAACCAAAAGAAGATAAAACCTATCTTAAAAAAATTTAAGATAAAAGAACATAAGGCATCTACATCGTGGTCATATGAGGGTCAATTCACATTTGTATTTCTTTAATTTTTATGAACAATCATTAGTATAACATGTTAAAATAAACCAAACATAGACCCCTTGTTAATAATTAATTGCAAACCACTAAGGTATTCCTAGCACTCATTTAACATATATTTACAAGATTACAAATACACATGTGCAATGCTTAATAGAGAAACCTTGGAGAAGTTGTTTTTATTTTTTTTAACTTCTTTGCAAGAGAGGGTTTTGTGATCAAAATCCTAAGGGTGAGTGTGGTTTTGCAATTGGATAAAATTACCACTCAAAATTTTGGCACTTGAAGGAAGGCTTGAATTTATTTACTTTATAGCTATTTAGATGCTAAATTGTTCATGTTTACTTGAAATATTTATTTGAAAATATTGGTCTCGACTAACGAAGTTTTGTTGACATATTGATCACTTTCATTGATTAAAAATTCTCTAATTTATGATGCATTTATGCTAACCTTTTGCAAATTGGAGAATGTTCTTTAATGCTATGGTTTAATTGATGCATATATTTGGATTGATGCTAACATGATTTATATGTGAAAATTTTGATATTTTTTAGTCATTTCATGCTTCTTTGCAATATATTTTTATTTGACTAACAAAATTGGTTCTGAGGTTTTTTTTTTGGTTTCACTAATGGCGAAATTTGATGAAATAAGAGCAAGAATGACATTTGTGTTTGATGACCACTATAAGTATTTAAACATGCCTAGAATACCCCATACAATTCCTAAAAGTGTATTGGAGTTTGCACCATAGTTTAGGCAAGATGTGGCATTAGGACACATACAAAGATTGTCTGTCTACAAGAGCATGTTAATTAACTTGTAAATTTTCCATGAGGATGTTGATTTTTGGTTATTATCATACATATTGGATGACATAGGAATGGGTTGGTATACCCAATTACCTCTAGAGGTTATCACTTCTTGGGTCCTACTAGAAACAACATTTCTTGACCATTTTGGAGATCAAGTTGACCCAGATATGATAGCAAATCAATTTACCTCTATCTGTAAAGAGCCTAATGAATCCATGAGTCAATTCAATGATAGGTTCCATGGGTTGTACACTAAAGTGGTGGAAAATTATGACATAACATAAGAGGAAGCCTTTAAAATTTACATGGGAGATTTAGACCCCTTAATATCCAAATTTCTATGGAAGATTCTAGAAGATTCATCCTTTCCTAAGGCCTACAATCATGCAATTATGGTAGAACAATGGTGGACTTTGATAAATGCTGATATGGGTAAGCTATCATTGTGTAACCCTAAGGCTAAAAATCAAAAGTCACCCTTAAGTCAAGTTAAGGTGCAACATATTCCCATGAGAGATTGTTCTTCAAGAGTTATTGAATCCAACCTACACCAACCATCTAATCTAGTATCCTATGATTCAATTATGTCTAATATGAACAATAAATGGGATGAAGTTGAATGTCTAAATTTTACAACCACCTTAGATATTGTTCAAGAGGAGATGCAAGTTTCAAAGCCAATGTACACCAATGAGAATTATGGTGAACCAACCCATCAAAATGTCGATATTAACTCATTTTTTAGAATGTATGAACCTTCAAGTGATGGAAGAGTCCTAGAGTTAACTAGCATGGATATATGTGATAGGATAGGACCTTCCATAGAATTGAATGAAGTGGTTGAAATAAATGATCAAGAATACCAATACGTCCCAAATGATGACCCTTTTATTTGGGAAAGAAAGGGTTTAGAATCATTATTCACAAAGGAGGATTGGGATGATCATAGAAATAAGAATGTAAAAATTGATCCCATTATATAAAATCCCAAGCCATAAAAATTGGTTGAAAGTGAGGTTGAAAGAAAATCAATAAATGAATTTGAAGAAATAATAGAATTTCACCACTTATTATTGGAAGACACTTTGGATGAGACTGTTCAAACTAATGGTCAAGAAAACCCACACCTTCCAAATTGTGATAAAATTGAATCATGGGTTACAAATGTGGATTGTGATCTTATAAGTTTAAACACAAAGAGTAGCCCACTTTTGTAAGTAATTGAAACATCTAAGGAAGGTGAAGATGAATTTGATGAGAAACACGTTGATGAATTGGAAGAGGTTTAAGAAGTAGTTGAGCATAATCAATTGATTTTGAAATATGATTACTATGATTCTTGGAAGAAGTGGTAAGAATATGCTCACTCAAAATCTTCTAATGAATTTTTTGTGCCAATTGATATGCAGGATAATGCATTTTATTTCTTGCATGAGTATGTTACAAATACTGTACAACCTAAGAGTGGTTTGGAAGAATGTTTAGAATCTCATCAAGTGTTGAAAAATGATAATGATTCTATTACCATGGATAAATAAGGAGAACCACTTGTTTTGGTCATATTTGAAGGGTAGTAAATTAAAAATATTGATCCACCTATTGGCTCTACAATATCTATGACATCTTAAAATGAGAAAATTCTAGAAACTAAGTGGTTTGGGTTTAATATCACTGATGATCCAATTGAAAATGTTACTTTATCTAAAATAAATCAAATATTTGATCAGGAGCATGTATTATTTGACACATCCCTAGATGTACAAGACTCATGGTTTGAAAAGGATGGACATGTTTTTAATTGGCTACCTAATTTTGGTGTTTTTGATGAACAGGTCATGCATGAAGATGAAGTGTTACAAGATGATGATGATGAAGACCATTAAGAAGAAAATGTTACAATGGATCACCAAGTTGTGGTAAATGAAAATGTACAAAATGTAGGATCTAACATTTTGTGTCCAAACATCCAAGCTTCAGGTGAAAATTTGTATAATCATTTATTGGATTCAAATTCTATTTATGATGAAATGTCATTAGAGGTGAATGAAGGACTAGATTTTATTTCTACTCACACCTCTAATAAGAGTACTTTATTGAATGAAAAATAATTTGATATGATTGAAGTGTTAAATCAAGTTCATAATAAATTAATTATTGAAGCTAGGATACAAATTTGTAATGATCCTTATCTAGTAGATATCTTAGGTGCTTGTAAATTGTTGCATAAGTTTGATTGGCCTAAGAACATGGAAAATAACTTGGCTTTGAAATTTTTAGAGATAGGTTCCTACTTGCAAAACTTCATGTTTGAAAAAGATATCCTAATTCTAAATCATAAATCAAATTGTGAAATCTACACTTTAATGAATAGACACAAAAGAATTGGAAATCAGTTTTTGTCTACTCAATTTAATGATTTGAAGGTCACTCATGGGATTGATAATGGAACTAAACTAAATTTGTGGGGTGAGAGAGGCAAGATGAAAATTATTGCATTTTATGACCTAAAAATATCATAATATTCCTAGAAATATTGGTGGGGTGAGAGAGGCAAGATTATTTTTGTTGTATTCCTAGAAATATTGGTATGCATTTCATAATATTTGTCTTTTAAAGTGTGGTAATCGTGTTTGGGATCCAGGGAAATAATAGCCCAAATTGTGCATCATCTTGTACCATATTGTACATTTGTCTATAGTTTTGGTTTTCATGTTTTTGTTTTGGTTTTATTATTTTTATGATTTATCCTTAAGTTTGGTTTATGATTTTTTGTGTTTTGAGTTGTTTCCTTGTTTTGAGGTGATGTTTTGTGGTCGCTACTAATGGCCTCTTGACAATTTTTTGTGTGTCTATTAGCGTACTATTTAGCATACTTTGGCTGTATTTATTATTTAGCCTATCTTTGTTGCACTGTTACAACGTAACAGTTCAGTTACGCCGGATGTGCTATTCCCGGCTATGTAATTCATTATTTAAACTTGCTGCTGAGAATAATATTTAGTTCGTTGAATTTAACATGGCATCAGAGCCAGCTTGGGAAATTTTCTGCAGGGAGGCGGATGAAGATATTTGCTGAAAAAGAAGTTATGCTGTGCGTTATCTTCTGAACGCAAAATTTTTTTTCTCAGCAGTGCGTGTTGTTTTTTCCCGTTGCGTGCTGTGGGAGAGAGCAGTGCAATTTTTTTTATTTTTTTTTCTGGTCGCGTGACAGCAACTAGCAGCTGCGGAAAGAATAAAAAAAAAAAAAAAAAAAATTCCGCCCCCCGCTGAGCAGAGCCCCGCAGAGCAGAGGAGGGACGCGCAGGGGACCCCCCCGTTGAGCACAGCCACGCGGACTGTGCAGGGAAGGGAAGTCCGCGTGCGACGACGCAATCGCGTCGCGACGCGCAGGGGACCCCCCCCACGTTGAGCACAGTCATGTGGGCTGTGCAGAGAAGGGAAGTCCGCGCGCGATGACGCAATCGCTTCGCAACGCGTAGGGGACCACCCCCTGTTGAGCACAGCCACGCGGACTGTGCAGAGAATGGAAGTCCACGTGCGATGACGCAATTGTGTCACGACGTGCAGGGGACCCCCCCCCGGTTGAGCACAACCACACGGACTATGCAGGGAAGGGAGGAGCCCGCACAGCCACACGACTGTGCAGAGAAAGGGAGGAGCCCGCAACCCCCCCACGTTGGAGGACGTGAACGCAGCACATACTACGCTGCGGCATTCCATGCCACCCCCGTTGGAGGATGCGAACGCAGTGCATATCGCGCTGCGGAGTTCCACAGCCCCCCCGCCCGTCAGTAAAGCTGACTTAAAAAAAAAAAAAAAAAAGCAAACGAGCATCTGCGGAGGCAGCCGCAGAGAGGAGGACGAGAGAACGACAGAGGAGGAGGTAGCAGGTGTTGAAAGAGGAGCTGGCCCACTGATCCTTCCGGATCAGCCCGCTAGCTCACTTGGCAGTGAGCTGTGCGGTAAGGCTCAGGGAGCCTATAGGTCGGGGGTTCAAATCCCACCGACTCCCCCCTTGCTAAGGTATAATTTTTTTCAAAGTCATTTTTTAATTATTATTTTTTTAATTAAAATTTTTAATTTTAATTTTTTTTAATATAGTTTTAAACTTTATAAATTAAAATTTAATTTTAATTTATTTTTCCTAAGTTTTAAAACTATATAAATTAAAATTATTTATTTTAATTTTAAATATATAATAATTATTTAAAATGCTTTGTTAAAGAAAGTTTTTTTAAGGGGGGATATTTTTTCAAAAATCAAAGGGGGATTGTGAGTAATTTTATGAAAAACAACAATTTGGCAAATTGTAAAAGGTGCATTTTCGGCTGTGACCGACACCTTGTGGGTTATTCTTGTGGGCATTTTTTTTGTTGTATGTTGCATATTTCTTTTTTGCACTATAACATTAAAAATTAAAATCAAAACACTCTCTAAGTCCTCGGAATAATTAAAACCCATCCGTGCAATTTATTGCACTACAGTGTTCGGTATTTGTGATACCTCTGGCCAGCACTTATAGGTAAAGTTGTCATGATTTGGCTACTGTATCCGCCGCCTAATATAGCTGCTACAACGACGTCTGAGCTTGTTCTCTATAAATCGTCGGGGAGAGATAAGTTTGCCATCTTTTGCATTTTTTTACTCCATCCACTACCCTTTATCACACTTGTGTTTAGGCATAAATCCTGACGAAGTATTCTTCATAGTGTTTAGGGGAAGTTACGCCCCACACATGAGAAGAATCTTCTATGGTAGGTGCCATCAACAAGGCGATTCCCTTTCAGTACCGCTTATGTTCCACGTATCGTATGATCTCTAAAACTCACCTATAGTCTCCCTCACGTAAGGGCGAGTGATTTTTGTTGATCTTTCTAAATACCTATAGTTTCCCTCACGTAAGGGCGGGTATTTTTTACGGTATATTGGCCTAGCAAAAGGTATATCGAAAGGGGGACCAATTGGTGATATAAGGAACCTTCACTATGGTTGCTGTTGCAAAGTTGATGACTGATCCACATCAGTTATTGAAAGGTCCAAATTATACACCATGGAAACATAAGATGAAGGCAATTCTCCAAATGGAAGATTTGTGGGATATTGTTACTGGAGTAGCAACTAGGCCTTCACCAACAATAGGATCCATAGGTCCTTCAGCAAATCAGATAGCTTTTGATAAGAAAGACAGTAGAGCAAAGGTGCTCATTTTGTTTGTTCGTTTCGGATGAAGTACAACCTCATATAGCTGACAAAGCAAGTGGTAAAGAGGCATGGGATGCCCTTAGAACCATCTATGAGGGGAAGAATGAATCCACCATTCTTCATCTTCAACAACTTCATAACCTGAGTTTGAGGCAGGGTGAAACAGTTGAACTCTTTCTGTGCAGAGTGTTTGAGTTGAAAGAGAAATTGAGTTCTCTGGGAGATACTGTGGACAAAAAGCTTATGATTTCACTTGTGATGAGAGCTTTACCTTCTTCATTTGATATGTTGATAACCTCCATCCAGGTGTCTCAACGACAAATTACCTACATCGAGTTGGTCAATCTGCTTCAACAACAGGAGGCACGCCAACTTCACAAGGATGATTATTCCAATACAGCCCTATACACCAACAGGCAGGGTTCTAGGAAGAAAGGTAATGGGCAAAAAGGAGGCAAATTTTAGAAAGGAGGAAATTCTCAACAGGATACGAAAGGAAAAGGCAAACAACCTCAACAAAAGAAGAGGTGGTGCAAGATCTGTGAGAAAGACAACCATGACACCAACAGGTGTTGGCATAAGAACAAGCAGAAAGGCCAAAACAAACCACAAAATAAAAACAAGCAACCCCGGGTGAATGTTGTTGTTGAAGAATCCGACTCGGATTCTGAATGGGCACACAAGGTGCTTATGACTACCACAGATTCCACACAGAGGGATCCTGTTTGGTATGTCGATTCTGGAGCTAGCAAACATATGACTAGCGACAGATCGTGGTTTGAATCATTTGTGGCCAAGGAGGGCAAACCTGTCACCATTGCCGATGATAAAACCTACGGTGGTTCAGGGAGAGGGTACAGTTTCAGTCACTCTTCTTGATGGCAAGTGTCAGATTGACAAAGTCCTCTATGTTTCGGGATTGGCCAACAATTTTTTGTCAGTGACACAAATCCTAGACAGAAATATGGTTGTCAACTTTCATGTTGAGAATGGAAAGAAGTGTTGTACAATTACCAGGAAGGGTAAGCAGATTGCAACAGCTTCATATAAGCACGACTTATTTGCACTAGATGTTATCTCTACTCCACATGTTGCCATGACTGTCTCTACCAAGGAGGCAACTTCCCTATGGCACAAGAGATATGGGCATCTTAGTTCTAGCTACTTACTTGAGCTCAGCAAGTATGAGATGGTAAAGGGTCTTCCTTCCCTTTCTACCACATTGCCAGTGTGCTTTGACTGCTTGGCAGGAAAGCAACAGAGTACCATTTGAGAAGAGCTCAACAAGAGCACGAAAACCTCTGGAGTTAATTCATACCGATCTGTGTGGTCCTTTCACACCCAAAAGTTGTGGAGGGAAGAGGTACTTTCAGTTATTCGTAGATGACTACTCATGAAAGATGTGGGTTTTCTTTCTCCAATTGAAATCTGAAGCTTTCGCATTCTTCCAACAGTTCAAGAAATCCGTTGAGAAGGAGTCAAGGGCTTCTATCAAAACCCTCCACTCAGATTGAGGGGGAGAGTTTACCTCTAATGAATTTTTTTCATTCCTAGATAAACATGGTATCAAGAGACAGTTAACAACTGCCTATACTCCTCAGCAAAATGGAGTTACTGAGAGAAGGAACCGTTCTATAATGGAAATGGTTCGTTGTATGCTCACAGGTGCTACTCTTGGGCAACAATATTGGGCAGAAGCTGTCACCACTATAGTGTATCTGTTGAATAGGGCACCCACAAAGGCCCTAAAAGGAATGACTCCACAGGAAGCATGGAGTGGTCAAAAACCCTCCATATCTCATCTACGTATTTTTGGATGTCAAGCTTTCATGCACATACCGAAAGAGAAAAGGAAGAAGCTAGATGAGAAAACACTGAGATGTATTTTTCTTGGTTATTCTAAGCACTCTAAAGGATATCGGTTGATAGATCCTTTGACCAAGAAAATTCATATCAGTAGAGATGTTGTCTTTGATGAAGCTTTCACATCACAGAGCACATCTAAAGTACACCAAGATATTGTGGAAACTAAGGAAGAGAAGATTCCTTCGTTAGCACAGACAGGAGGTCCTTCTACATCTTCTTCAACTCCATTGAAGAAGAATCCTAAATGGTGTACAAATACAATCAGAGATGCAAATTTATCCACTCCTCCCAATTTGAATTTGGATAGATCTCGTACATGCAGTATGGCTCAAAAGGAAAAAGAAGCCAAAGAAACTGGTGAGGTTGATGATCTTTGTCAATCTTTTGAGGAACTTTCTGTAACTCCAAGTACAAAAGTTGAGGATATGGATATTGATGATGACAGGGCATTCATGTCTACCATAGATAGTCTTGAACCTGCATCAGTGCAAGATGCTCTCAGTGAGCCTCAGTGGAAGGCCGCTATGGATACAGAGTATGAGTCTTTGATGAAGAATAAAACTTGGAAGCTTGTTGATCTGCCGCATGGAAAGAAACCTATTGGTTGCAAATGGGTATATAAAGTCAAGTACAAGGCAAATGGAACAATTGATAAGCATAAGGCCCGTCTTGTTGCAAAGGGCTATGCTCAAAAAGAAGGCATTGACTACGAGGAAACTTTTGCACCTACTGCTCGGATGACCACAATTCGGGTTATGTGTGCTATGACAACACAATATGGGTGGAAAGTTCACCAGATGGATGTCAAGAGTGTCTTTCTAAATGGTGATCTCCAAGAAGAAGTCTATATGACTCAGCCTGAAGGATTTGAAGTGGAAGGCCAACAGTAGAAGGTTTGGAAATTGGTCAAATCCTTGTATGGTCTGAAACAAGCTCCTCGAGCTTGGTATATAAAAATGGACGATCACCTTATGCAACATGGATTTAAGAGATGTCCTTCAGATGCAAAACTCTATTTCAAGAAATAGGGTTTTGAGATAGTTTTGCTTGTACTCTATGTGGATGATCTGCTCATTACAGGGAGTTCAGAAACTATGATCTCTACTGTCAAAAGAAACTTGTGCAAATCTTTTGAGATGACAGATCTCGGACTTCTCCATTATTGTCTTGGTCTGGAATTTAGCCAGAAGGAGCACTCCATCAAAGTGTCTCGGAAAAAAATATGCCAAGACATTGTTGGAAAAATATCGCATGATTGATTGCAAGCCAATGGCAACTCCGATGGAGAATGGACTTCGATTATCGTGATATGATGACTCACCTCAGGTAGATGGTACTCTCTATCGACAGTTGATTGGGAGTCTCATATATCTGACCAATACTAGGCCAGATATCGTATTTGATGTCAACTATATTTCAAGGTTCATGCAGGAGCCTAAGACCACTCATTGGAAAGCAACAAAACGTGTTCTTCACTATGTCCGTGGTACTATGGAATATGGCCTAGAATACAAGAGGAAAAACAAATTCTTCTTGCAAGGATACACGGACTCCGACTATGCCGGATCATTTGATGATTGCAAGTCAACTTCTGGATACATTTTTCATTTGGGATCTGGTCCTGTCTCTTGGCACAGAAAGAAGCAACAGGTGGTTGCTATTTCATCAACAGAGGCAGAATATCGCACCGCACGTGAAGTTGTGTGCGAAGTGATATGGTTACGTCGCATTCTGACAAGTATGGGCCATCCATCAAAATCTCCAATACACTTGTTTTGCGACAATCGGGGTGTTCGAACCTCGTCAAGAATCCAGTCCATCATGAAAGAACAAATCACATTGACACACAATGTCATTTCATTCGAGATGAAGTTCCAAAGCACCGAATTCAGCTTCAGTACATTCCCACTGATGCTCAAGTTGTAGACATTTTCACTAAGGCACTTGGACGTGTCAAATTTGAATTGTTTTGCAGCTCACTTTGTATTGCAAAATAATGTAAGGGGATGTTAGTAGTCTAGTATAGCTATTAGTTATTACATTACCCAAATAATGTAATAAAGGGGGATGTTAGCGTACTGTTTAGCATACTTTGGCTATATTTATTATTTATCCTATGTTGTTGCACTGTTACAACGTAACATTTCAGTTACGCCGGATGTGCTATTCTTGGCTATGTAATTCATTATTTAAACTTGATGCTGAGAATAATATTTAGTTCGTTGAATTTAACATTTGTCATGTAGGGTGAATTACCTATTTTTGAATCATATGGATCAAGGAAAAGGGGATGAAGTGGTTTAGTAATCAGTCTTTGATTTTGGGGCCAAGATAGTGAATTTTGGAGCAATGAATCATTTTGCTAAAGCTACACATATAACTCACATGTTAAAGGGCATCCCTTGAAATCTTGAAATATGAAGTCATTCTGGTTTGCAAATTAAGGCAAAAATCCAACACACTCATTTCTGTATTCAAATGCTTTTAACCCATGTTGTGCATGAAATTTTGCAAAATCTATTCAAAAAAAAGAAGAAAGTAAAGGAAAACACATTAACTTCAGTCACCAAGTTTGGATAAACTCTACTAGGGCTATAGACGCATGAATGGTAGTAGGGATCTGTCCAGATAAATATTGTCCAAAGAAAAAGGCTTTGCCAAATATCAATTACACACAAGGGTTGTTTAGATAAACTCTATCAGGGCTATAGATGCCTGACCGGTAGTAGGGATCTATCTATAAAATTCTTTTATGAGAAATATTTTTATAGCCTAAATGCAAATCAGGTGATGGAATTTGGATGGTTTTCAAGAATGCAAAATGAAAGCACTTTCACACATTAAGCCAAAGCAAATGTTTCATGTGTTTTCATTTGAAGCTATCTAACCCCATTTTATTTGAATGTTGCTATATATCGTATATTTATCTAATCATTTTTCTTTGATTTTTATAACTGGGTTCTTTTTTATTAGTTAAAATATTTTATTAAAAAATAGGTTTTGATAGGAACCCAAAATCTGATTACATCAAAGATAAGAAATCCAAAAACAACAAAAACAAATAGAGAAAAAATTATAGGGAATGCATCCCCATAAAACTAGAAGCATCATAGAGGATACCCTTAAACAATAAATAAAAATAAACTAAGGGAGACACAGAGGATGCCCTTTAACAAAACACCTTAGCATGAAAGGAATCCCTAAGCTTCGTCTTCAGGTTCAACATCGACATATTGGAGCTTGTCATTTGACTCTTCCCTATCATTTTCTTTTTCTTCCCTTTGTCATTTAATCTATGCTTGAATAAGTCTACTATTTATTTCTCAATAGTTTCCTCATATGTGGATCTTCCATTTTATCCATTGGATATTTCCTTAGTTTGTGATGCCCTCCTATGTTTGATTAAGATATAATAAAATAATTTACAGTTTCTATCACCCTCCTTTAACCAAGTTTCCCTAGAATTATTTCTTTAGAAGATTTCTTTTCTGGCTATCGTGGTGTGATATTCAATCAGAAAATGATGTTCCTCATTTCTCAAGTCTTTTGTGCACCCTTGTCCCTCAATTTTTCTATTGACTGCATCTATAATCATTTCCAACTCTTCCTTTTGCTTGAAGATATTACCAAATTCTTCTCTGTTCCATGCCCTTAGATTCTCTTTCAATTTCTTAAGCTTTGTAGTCAAGCAAAAAAAAATTGTTCCTCTGACCAGAGTACTCCACCACTCCATCTTGGTTCTTGTGTTGAAGCCATTTTAGTTCAAATTTAAAAGGTAATTTTTTTGGTCTTGCTTCTCATTCTATGGTTAGGACACTAGGGTTATGGTCAAGCCCAATTCTTGGGAGAGATTTAAGGTTTATCTCTTCATTTCTACTGTACCAATTCTAGTTCATCAACATTCTATCTAACCTACTTTGGATAGATTTATCTCCTTTTCTTCTATTTGACCACGTGAAGGTGACTCCTTCTAGATTGATATCTACCAAGTTACAGTTAGTCATATATACTTCTAAGTCCATTATACTATCACTGAAGGTCATCCTTCCCCCTTTCTTCTCTGTTTTACTTAATGGAGTGTGAAAGTTACCGACTAACAAACATCTATTCATTCCTATGGTAGAGTTGATCTCCACAAAAAATTTCCATAAATGTTTCCTCCACCCTAGGTGGTTGGGAACATAGATGTTGACAATGAAAAATTATATATTTTTAGAAGTATTGTATAATTTACTTTTATTCATATGATTTTGAAAAATTTATACAAAGCTATTTACACCCTACGATTTTTCTTTGGCTTACTTTTTATGAGAATTTACATTTTTTATGTTGCTTTTTTTTATTATTAAACTTGGTTTAAGCATAATGTCTTCGTTAAAATATAAAGTCTCGATAAAATTTAATTCGTAGAGTTAATGTGAAATCATTAATATAAAATTAAAAATGTTTATATATATATATATATATATATATAAAATTATATGGGACTAAATTGGACCATATTACATAATATTTTTCTTTATATTAGAAAGTCTCAATAAAATTTAATTCATAGAGTTAAACTAAAATATGTAAAATTAAGAGTATTTTTAATGAATGTCTTACTTTTTGTTATAAAACCCATTATATAAAATATTTTTTTAATGGGTTATATGAGATAAAATCTGTTAAATGAAATATTTTTTTAATAGGTTATATGGGATTGAAATGGGTCTCACTTATATTTTTTTTATTAGATATAGAAGGGGTTTTGAAAGGGTCCCAAACCTTTTACAATAGAAAAAGTCTTGCAAAACTTGGTCTAAGACCAACAATACTAGGATAAAAACAACTATAAAACACTACAACTGACCACCTATCACCAAGTGAATCAACTACAACTTAATACAAAAAACAAAATTAAAATAGTGTTGGTGAACCCCCAACCAACCAATACTCCCACCTAACTAACCCCACCTGTATACATTATAGTATAAAGTTTCAATAAAATTTAATTCATAGAGTTAAAATGAAATATGTAAAATTGTGAGTATTTTTAATGGATGTCTTATTTTTAGGCTGAGAGGCATTCCTACAGTGGTAGACAGGGGGTGGGAGGCAAAGAGGTCATACATGTCACGCCGTAACCCATTTTTTTTTATTAAAAAAACCAACATTAACAAAAACATTTAAACTCACCTATTTTGCTTCCACAAGGCGATAGTAACAGTAAAAATTTGATGGGGTATAAGCTGAATTTAATTCCCCTTCATCTCCATTGAAGAGGGACGTGCAAGGCCCACAGAGGCCGTTTCTACTACTATAATGGTCACTTTCTAGAATGGACGAATCGATTCCTAGGGTTTTGGAAAAGCAGGAGGATGAGAGCATGCTTCAGTCCGAGCTAGAAGATGAATGGAGTAAGCCAAATTGGTGCTACGATCATATCACAAATTTCAAAGATCTCGAGGATTTTAAGAGGAGAGTTGATTCATTGAATTGGGATGCAGTTGATTTTGGAGTTACTCTTTTAAATGTGTTTGTTTGCTTCAGTGCATAGGTTATAAACTAGGGCTCTTTTTAACAAAGGTGAAATTTATACATATAAATACTTTTTATAACATCCATCATGTAGTCACATGCCATGAGCTTGCAGAGCTGCCTTCTACTAAGTAGAAGACATTATATTTTAGGTCAAAGAAAAGGCAATTACAAATGTGAAGATCTGGTATATGTATACCAGAGTGAAAAGTGAATATTTATCTAATGATGTATTTCGAGTAATCACAATGATAGACCTTTGGAGACTAGCTTCACTTCCAGTATACGAGAGACATTGTGAAATGACTTGTCCAGTAATATGTCAATCTTATGGTGCCATTCATTCCATGATGTTCTTTTGTGAAAGCCTTTCTTCAATGTAATACATTTTTATATTCAAATAAATACTAGCTTAGATATAAAGGATATATATCTAAAAATGCCAAGAGTTATCAATCCCGAGGCGTCTATCTTGGAGATCACACTCCCGAAATGAGATAGGTGCCTCGAGATTATAACTCTTGACATTTTTAGATATATATCCTTTATATCTAAACTAGTCTTAAATAAAATGCTTTTTTTTTAATGGGTTATATGGGATTGAAATAGGCCTCACGCATATTACATCATCATCACACAATGGTATTACAACAAAGCTTGGATATTATGCATGTATCCTTTGGCAAGATTAAAGCTTAGATATTATCTATATATCCTTCGGCAAAAACTCCACCTACGTCTCCTTGAAATGTTGAGGAATCTAACTGATCTAACCCACCCATATTCTATTCTCACTACTACATATGATATTACAACAAAACTATTAATACTAAGCAGTTGAATTAATGCTATTTGATTATTTAAACTTTAAATATATTAAAATATTTCTATCTAATAAATCTGCTGCTAGACCTTCTCAGAACAAACACAAAATAATTAATTTAACTTAAATATTTACTCTAACATTTAATTAAAATGGTAAAGAAATTAAACATAATTAAAATATCAATAGCTACTTGTTTTCATACATATCACTGCCTTTTGTTTTCCTTTCGTTTTCACTTTTCCTCCTCTTCTTAGAGAAAATGAGAGGAAGCATTTATGCATGAAGTACATGAAATATGTTCTACGAAGAGGAGGAGAAGCTAAAACGAAAAGAAAACAAAAGACAGCCATATGCATGACAACAAGTGTAATTTTTGTTACCCAGAGGGGCTGATTTAACGCGAAGTGTGCCGGCAAGAGTTAGACTTTTCATTTATATATGTGATGTATTGGAATTGTGGTGTTGTTATGCATAATATTATTCAGGTTTGCACAATATTTGTGTGTGACATGGTCTGTACAATATTTGTGTGACGCAATATTTGTATGTAACATAGTCTCCATAATATTTGTGTGTAACTAGTCTCCATATTTCCATAATATTTGTGTGTAACTAGTCTCCATATTTGTGTGTGATATAGTTTATATATTTTTGTATAACATGGTCTGCATAAACACATATGCTTGACAAGTGTAATTTTTGTTCAGACAAGAAATACATGTATCGGAATTGTGGTGTTGTGAGTTGTAAAGAGCTTCTTTGTTATGTGTAAATATTATGTAGGTCTGCACACTATTTGTGCGTGGCATGGTCTGTACAATACTTATATAACACAATATATAACATAGTCTTCACAATATTTATGTATAACTAGTCTCCACATTTGTGTGTGATATAATTTACATTTTTGTGTATAACATCGTCTGCATTTTGTGTGATATAAATTTTTATTGACATCTATAAATTTTGTTATATGCTCTTATAAATATTAAGATTCCAATATAACGCTTTTGTTTTGAAATTAAAAAGAATTACCTTAGAAATTTAAAATAAAAAAAACTAAACACTAATAACAAATGAAAACTTATAATAAAATATTTCTTATTTTTATAAGTTATGCAAAAATTTTAGTATTTAAAAAGATATATATATATATATTTTTTAAATCTATGTTAAAGGTTGAAAATAATCAGTTAATAAATCCTTGAAGACGTTTTGTTTTAGGGATCAACAAATTACTTTTGAAAAGCCTAGATTCCATCATTTTGTAAACAATAGGAAAATAAAGATTTTTATTATAAATTTACAAGAAAACTATAAATAATTTATTTTATTTTTTTATTAACAAAAAAAATCATAATTTTATTTCAAGAATGAAATACTTCTCAGGTGCCTTGGCACAAACAGAAATCTAGATAAAAACATATTACTAGGAGTTAAAATATAGTTATAGTTGGGTATATCATAGAGGAAAACCAATCATCAAAATAGCATGGGGATGAAAAGGATAAAAATCTTTATATATCAACACATAATCATCAAAATAACCTCCATGTCCAAAACCATGATAGAAATCAGTGAAAAAGAAACCAACGGAAAGAAGAAAATAGCAAAAAAAAAAAGAAATAGTTAAAATCTGCTATAAAGATATAATCAAATGGACAAACCCATAGCTAGCATAGAAACTAGGGGTATGATATGTGGATGAAAGAAGGAAATCCATCCTTGATCTCTTCCATTTGCAAGAAATCTTCTGAAACATGTTGACCTTATTTTGATAACCTATCTACTTCCTGATTTAATTCCCTATAAACATAAGTAAAAGATATATTTTCAAAAATATAAATCACCTCTAGCACTTCATATCCCACCAATCTAAGTAGATTATTTTGTAATTGAGTAGATATAGTAGAATCTCCAAAAAATAATAAATTTTTCATATTTATCTTTGAAGCACACTTCATTAGCAATCTTAATTATTGAAACTCAGAAAAATTGGTTAGAACCTATCCCAAGACCTACTTTAAATTTTATATAGGGGGTATTTGAGAAATACAAAATACCTCTCACGCTACTAAAAGTTGAATGTTTCTGACTAACCCTAATACAAAACCCCATGATTGAGATTTTTCAATGAATAAATTATCTACTTGTTAAGGTTTCTTATGTTTGCAAGGCCCTTTGTTGATTGAGACCAAAGTCCTCACTTGAAATATGACCTAAAATGGGGGTATTAACTTTCCTTAAAAAATAGTTGCATTCTGTGCCAACCATATACCCCAACATATAAGACATGGTAAAGAAAGAAATTATTTCAACTCTTTTTCAAAAACCATTGTCTTAAGCATACCTCCATTGTTTCTCCTTTCCAAATATTTTGAACTCTAGTTATCTATTTAACTTCTAACCAAACCTATTGAGAAAAAGGGCATTTGATTAAAAAATGTATGATGTTTTCCTCCTCTGACTAACACAACATACAAATACTTGGACTTTACATGCTTCTTATTTGTAAAGCTTCCCAAGTTAAATTCTTATTTCTAAAAGCTAACCAGATAAAATTATTGCCTTTTTTGGGGTAGATAATTTTCAAGTCTGCTTCCACCACAAAGTAGGTCCTTGAGGATTAGGGTCAAAACTTGCTTTGTAGCCAAGTCTAGTCATATACTAACCCCCAAATTTGTTGTATACCCAAGTAATAGTATATGGTTCAACTCTTATCTTGATATAACTCTTATTAATACTATTAGTGTAAGCCTTACACAAAACAACTTGCTCATTTGAAAAACCCAAGACTTAAGAGCATGCTTCCAACCTAGGTCCAAAGACAGAAGAATCTAATTCCTCCACTTGATGAAGAAAGTCGAAACACTTGTCTTGTAAATAACCTATCATAGCTTTCAAGAACAAAATGTTTTCTCCACAACCCAAAATAGAATCAACCCATATTATAACTTGTTCATCGTTGCCCACTTTCCAAGCCAAATATTTTCCAATCATAGGAAAGGCCTGTACTAGTGCCTTCAATTGAATGGAATTTTTTTTTATGATTTTATGTAGAATTCTAATCCAATCAATAAATATCCCTAGATGAATATACTTATGTTCAATAATCTTCTTCCATAATCCTTCTCTAGCTAGAACCCTCCATAAGCTATTTATTACCAAAGAAGAACCAAAAAGATGGATATTCTTAAGCCCCCATCTATATTTCTCCTTTAGCCTAGCAACACTCTTCCACTTAACTAGAGTAATACCTTCATGTTCCTTGCATCTAGTCCAAATAAATCTAAAGCAATATTTTTTTATTTTCTCTAGAACTCTTTTGGGAATAAACACCAAGGAGTTCTAAAACATAGTAATTGCCTCAAGAATAGAATTTACAAGTGTTAATATCCCACAAATAGACAACCATATATTACACCAATGGTTAATCCTAACTTCAATATTCTCTACAAGCCATCCCCAATCTCTCTTCTTGTAAGTATTTGATTTCAGTACAAAACCCAAATGCTTAAAGCCTTCCAAAAAATCGAAGAGATTAAAAGAAAAAATAATGATCAAACCCTACTTAGTATCTTACCCTAGACCATTAAAGCAAATAGAATATTTTTGAAAATTTATCTCCATGTTGGTAAAAATATTGTAAGTGTTCAATATTTATTTCAACTTTCTAGCTTCACTTAAAATACCATTTGTGAAAAACAATGTATCATCAATAAAATATAAATGTGATAAATAAAGGACCCCCACTTTAGTCCTGGACATCAATCTTTCCCTATTTACATCCAAAATAGCTCTTCTCAATCCTTCAAAAACCAACAAAAAAAATAAAGGACATAAAGGACATCCATGTCTTAGTCCTATCAAGGGTCTAAAGAATTTGGAAGTTGATCCATTGATAAGAATAGTAAAATATACATAAGAAATACATCTTGTAATCCACTTTACTATCAAATAGCTAAAACACATATGTAAGAGCATCAATATAAGATACGACCTACTAGTTCTATCATAAGCTTTAGATAGATATAATTTAAGGACCATTGCAGGAAGAATTTTAGATTTAATAGAGCGAAGGCCCTCTTGTGTAGCTCCTATGACTTTAAAAATTTTTCTACCTATTATAAACCCAAATTGCTCTTGGAAAATAAATTCAAAGAAATCTTCTTCAATCTAACAACCAAAATATTTTCACTGTTTTTATAGATACAATTACACAATGAAATAGGTTTAAATTCATCAAATGTTTTAGTCTTCTCCTTTTTGGAAATCAAAGCTAAAAAATGGAGTTAAAATCCCTCAAAACCTGACCACTCAACCTAATATCCTCCATTACTTTGAGAATATCCTCCTCAACAAGATCATAGAAAACTAGGAAAATCTCCATAGGCCATCCATTAGGCCCTAGAATTTTATTCTTTTTGAAAGAATTCAGGACAACTTTCAATTCTTCCTTTCTGACCTCTTTAATAAGTAATTGATTATCCTCCTCAGTCACAGAACTAGGGAAGAAAGTAGTTAACTTTAAATTTTGCCCAATATTGACTTTATTAGGTTATTTATAGATAGATTGAAAATATTTTACTCCCAAATATGTTAACTCTGAGAAACTACTCACGAGGACCTCTTCTTCATTCTACATCTTCCAAATAGTGTTAACCTTCTTCCTATGATTAGCAAGATTATAAAACAAATTAGCATTTTAATCCCTCTTTTTTAACCATACAACTCTACTTTTCATTCTCAATTTAGCATACCTCCACTCCAAGAATTTTTTCTTCTTAATTTCTAGCTCAACTAGTCTTGTTCTCTCTTGTTTAAATAAACTAGCCTCATTATTTTTATGAATTTCTAAAATTTCCTTCTCCACCAACTTAATATCTCTATCCATACTCTCTTTTTTAATTGCAATACAAGATTCCACAACTCCTTTTATTTTTTTAAAAGAAATAACTCATCGATAACCTAGAACTTTCGTCATAACCAATACATTCTTTTTCAATCAGTTGCTAAAAATATTCTTCCTCCAACCAAATTGGATTGAGCTTAAAAGGACTAGAATATTTTTCCCCCTAACTTTCTAATTAAATAAGTATATGAGAATGATCTAAGCCACATCCAATCTCAATCCATGATAATTTTCTATCTATTTCATTGTATAATGACTTTGAGATCAAATTTTTGTGTAAACTTTTCAAGATCCTAGCTTCCCCAACTCTATAATTTCTCCACATAGACAGTAAATTTATTGGTTCTAAATCAATTAAATTATCTTCAATTTATGTATGAATTAATTTGCAAGTCTATCAAGTCTTGTAGATTCTCCCCATACCTCACTTCTATTCATAGTAAAATTTAAGTCCCAACCAATGATAACTCTTTCATCGCTAACACACCTTTGGGAGAAAAATCATCCCAAAAGACTTACCTATATTCATAGGGACCATAATCGTAACAACCTGACTAACTCATTCAAGGAGGGAATTTTTTTTATTTTAACTTAATTATCACCCAATATTTAATTAGTACAAGGCATAGATAACCACTTTAGAGTTTTTGGTTGCTGCAGTCGACCCTCAAGTGGATAGGAAAGGCTAGTTTCTATAAAAGTCTTATGGGGTTCATCATTCTAACAACTATTCAATTTACTAACCTCTCATTAGAAAGGATGCTTTAGTGGTCTCCCAATTTTTTCATATACTTGCTTTGCATAGGATAATTTGACCATGGTGTAGGGGTTATCCTCTAAGTCCCATAACACTTAGAGGGGGATGTCTTTCCCCAAATCCAAAATTTTAAATTTGAATATTGTCCTATACTCTATTTTTTATTATAGTAGCATGTAGGGTTTATGGTGTAATACTTTAATTCTTAGTTGTATCTCACTCATGAATTCAACTAAGATCATTGCCATTACCTTGACACATGATCATAGTTGCACTTGTCAAATTTATAAATAATGTAGTAGATTATCACATACCAACCTACCATGGACTCTTCCCTAGCCTTCCTTATAGGATCCTATTAATAGAGTTGTATATGGAGACATCACTATATTGCTCATTCAATGGCCTATTGGAACATCCCATACCATCCCACCTTACCTCCTCATCCTATCCTTTCTCACTAGGAGTGGCCATTATTGAATCATTGTTGATTCCCTTCTTACAATACAACTGATATTGGTTATTTTTTTACTCTTGGATGTTTACCTTTCTAAAAATTAACCAAAATTAGATAAGTTTTTATTTTAGTGTAAACAAGAACATATTGTTTCTAACCCCTTCTAAACCATGATTTCTTTACTAAGATTTTTTAACCTTAACCATCCCTTAAAAAAAAAAGGATTGATTTGCAATATTCTCCAATTATTTTTTCTAGCTATTGATATTCTACTTAAAGAGAATTAACAAATTATTGACTCTCCCTATTTTATTATTATTTATAAAAATATTCTTCATGGAATATGTGGTACATGAATTTTTATTAAGCGTAACACAAAAAGAGAGAGTACCTAATGACTTATTTTTCACATATATAATAATTTTTAATATTTATTTTTCTAATAATATTAAAAAAATAAATAAAACCTCTAACAATACCTTTTATTTCGGCTTGGAAATGCTTCAATCCTTAAATAAGACTATACCAGCATTCCAATATAATTCATTAAATAAGGAATTTTCAATGATTTTTTAATTCTTGATTGAGCACATTCTTTTGTACCATTTTCTAAATTATAGAATTCATTATATGAGTTTTTACTTCCCTTTAGAAAAATATATTTAACAAATATTAGAACTAACTTAACTTTAAACAAGAAAATTTAGCTATTATTCAAAATTATAGAATTCATTCTATGAGTTTGTATGCTCTTAGGATTGCACCTTTTATAGTGTGAAACCCTAGTTCTATGTTCAAGCCCTAGAAATGAATTTCTCATGCATAGTGCAAGTTAGCATGAGAGGATTGTGTCCATTGTCTATATTTGAAGGCTAGTTAACTAAATCTAACTGCCCACTTGAGTCTTCTATGTGAACTGGTCATTAGCATGAGAAGCTTTTGTCCTTTGTTTATGCTTGGAGGTCAGTTAACTTAAGTCTAAATGAAAACTCAAGTCTCCTATGTGAACTGGTTATGAAAAGGAATGCAAAGTCACTCCCGCTCACCTTTATTGCATGCAAACTACAACTTTCGCCAGATATTGGGCTTGTTTATCAATAAATCGCTTCTTATGGATTAGCTTCTATCATCTGCAGCGGCTACGATCTGGCCACTATCATTTGTAGTGGCTAAGGTCTTGCCACTCTAGGCTTGAACGGCTAGGATCTGGTCACTCTTGGCTTGAGCGGCCAAGCTTGGATGACTTGAAAAGGCCCCAAATGAGTGGTGAGAACCACTATTGATTCTTGGAAAATCTAATATTATGTCTTATGATCTTATGAGTGTTACTATGTAAGTAGCTCCCATAAGCATGACATGATTTAGGTGTCTATAGATGCCCCTTTTTGTGATGCACTGTGTGGAAAACACAATGCTAAGAAAAAATGTAGACTGATATGTTTGTAGGGCGTATGGTGATCAATGGTCTGATCAACACTAGATGGACCAATCATGTAAGATGGTGTACATCCATTTGAATCATTGCCTCAATATTTAGAGGACTTAGCCTAGTGGCTTTTGCATGTTAAATTGCACTTGTTCCTAAAAATCAATAGGGTAGCTTTAGTTGCTACAACAATTTTGACGGGTAGGAGAGCTACAATTGAAGATGTCATGTCTGCATACGTTCCTAGCAAACAAGGGAAATTTGTGATTTGTTGTATGCAATGATTTGAAGGACGAACACAATTTTGCTATGATCGAGTGATCTTTTGTTGATTTTTTATTATGATTATGTTGAAGTTTTGAACTACCTCTTCACACAATGATTTGGTGAAGAAATGACAATGAATTAAGCGACAAGTCGCTTGACCAATATGACTAATCTGGTTCCTTTCTAGAATTTGCTACTTTTAATGAGCAATCCCACATCCAAGTGTGATTCCAATTGCTTATGATAATCATCCATCCCTATCCCGAGGAGCGGTCCGGCTATCAATAGCCTTATTAGGGAGTTTAGATGAGTGATTCTATTCATGCCTAAATTGTATCACTTTGACTTAATATTTTTGATGTCATAGGGGAATTAGAATGACCCCTTCACACCCATGGAGTAGTCCGACCATCTTGATCTTCTTTGGGTTTGAAGGGTGATATCGTAATTCCAAAATAAGTTGTTTTTACTCTAAGTGGCCTTATGGTTGCCTACTCATCTCACCAAAATACATGGAGTGCAGGTCGCTACAATAATCGAGTGGATAGAGTAGGTAACTAGATATGAGGCCTACTTGAGATTGTGATTTTATGTGATTCTTTTTGTTATTTTGAACATTCTATTGATCTTTTACCACCAAAGTGTGCTTATTTGTTTTTTTTAATTCCCTCATGGAAGGAACTGCTTTACTTTGATCTATGGGTCTGGCCGCTATCAAGTCCAACAGCCTCTGAGTTCCTTCCTATGGCCGTTGTTGCCTTGAGTGACCAAGAAGCTCAAGCCACTGACATCAGCAGTGACCATGGCATAATTAAGGAAATATAAAATTTGCAATTTTAGGGTTTGACCTATCATTTTCACTATTGAAGATTTTGTTTCAGAGCTTTGGTGCAACGATGACGGTTGCGACTTCGAAACTTGCTGGTGCTGAGTACATGGCTGCATGAGGTGAGACATCAGCTTCTGGAGGAGTCAGAGCTTCTCGGATATTTCTCTTCAAAGCCCTATCTCTCTTTTCTTTGTCTAAAATTGAACTTCACTAAGAAATGAGAAAAATGAAGCTCACTAAACATGCTGGCAATGAACAAACTCCATAATTAGGCTTAGGTTCCCTTTTGCTATGGTGGGTTAGTCCCTAATTTTGCTATCAGTCAGTGGCTTCAACCTAGGGTTTTTTAAAATTTTTTAATTATTCACCTGCTACCGCCATTTTGGTGTTCTCAAACTTAGCTTAGTTTTGATTCTTGGGTAGGGGATTTGCTTTCCATTTTGTCTTCTTTCCCTCTCTAAGTCATTTTTTTGAAATTATTTCGATAAATTTGTATTTTTTTATTTTTTGGCCAAGGGTTCACGAGTTTGTTGTGCCGCCCCTTTGCCCCTATCGCTCAAAGCTTGAATCCCAATGGTCAAAAATTTGACCATTGGGCCTTGGCCACTGCTTCCTCCAGCGGCCAAGTTTTGGCTATTGTAGGCGACAACCGCTAAAGCTTAAGCCCTATTTTTTGCATTTCGTGTATTGATTTTTATGATTTTTTTGACTTTTGAATTTTTTCTTTGCTTGATTAGGTGTAATTTATTCTTCCTTTGCTTAGATTTAGAGTAACTCGTACTCTTTTGCACCGTTTTCATGTTTATTGTGAATTATGACTAAAATTCTCTGTAGTTATATTTTATCTTTCTTCTACTTTATTTATATCCTCATTGCTCAGGCTCAAGACCCGAAGCTCCTACTTGACTTGCTTCCTAGATTTGATGACACTGACTAGGAATGGTTTAAGGCCCGTGGGCTATAGTATGTTATCAGGTTGCCCCATATTATGGCCGACCAGGATTATCTTATGAATTTAGCCCACCGTTGGGACCCATGGACCAACACCTTCCACCTTCCACCCGACGAGATGACTATCACATTGGAGGATGTGTACAGGATATTTCGGATCTCATTCTATGGGGTGCCCATTGTTTCATTGGCCACTAATGATCAGGTGGTCGTCTATGCTTGGGTTTTTGGAGCGCACTCTGTACAAGCCCTCCGAGATATTGGGTCCGTAGGAGTATCTATCAAGGCTTGGTATGATGATCATGTTTTCACAATGAGGCATGCCATGTTGCTTATGGTGATCAACAACATTCTTATCCCAGATTTCTCAAGTTTGAGGTTCCCTTGGAACCTCCTAGTGATGGTGTAGGACCTACTGGATAGTGAGGAGCTTATCATCTATGCATGGGGTAGATCACTATTGGCTCAGTGCTACGATGAGTTATACCATATCCATAGGTGGGGACATGTCAGCATTGTCTGTAGCTTTCTCCTACAAGTTTGGATATGGGAGCACATTAAGGTAGATCACCCTAAGGGGTTCCCGACCAATATTACAGCTATTGAGGCTCAGACACAGTGTTATGCTGCCAGATGGGTTCAAGAGCATCAGGAGCATAAGAGCCATACTTTTGTAGGGGAGCTATCCTACTATACTAATGCTTTCACCAGATTGTTGGCCAAGGATATCGTGTGGTAGCCTTACTATGAGTGTCCTTCTTGGGATGATCCAGCTAGTTTTACTACCAAGACATGGTGCAAGCAATAGGTCATTGACCATATGATTTCCATTCGGGAGTATTTCTACTCTCGGGTTCTTTGTCAGTATGGATTACAGTAGGATGTGCCCTTGATACCATTTCTATATCGATGCCTCATAGTAGAGAAGGACCTACCTCCATGATAGATCACAGAGCTTGCATATGAGGAGTATGCCTTAGCCGTAGACCCTATAGTGGCTGGGGGAGTTACAAAGGCCTAGGGGTGATTTGATGTGGCATGGCATCGATAGCCTAGGATGCGAGGATGATGGTAGGGATAATGACACAAATTTGTCAGGATGTAGGGTTCAAGCTAGGACTAAGGTATGGGGCCATGAGGTAAAGTAGGTGGCAGTAGAGGATCCTAATGTTCCTGAGGAGGAGGAGTTAGATCCCGAGGAGAGAGACTCTCCTCTGAGAGTGTAGTTACATGAGGTCAAGGCTAAGATTCAATCCATGAAGATCTAGACACAACGATGAGATGCTACGATTGAGCAGATCTCAATACAGATATAAGATCTATAGGCTACTATTTGGGGTGGTGATGTCAGGATGTAGTTTGTTGTTCCTCCTTTTACACCACAGGAGGTTCCAATGGTAGGTTCAAGATAGTTGTGGGATGGCTTCAGTATTTGTTGGATGAGCATGAGAAGTGGATCTGGGGACTTATAGATCATGTCACCATCCTTAAGATGCATCTCAAGAGGCATGGTCTTGTTCCTAAGGATCTAGTAGGTGCAGGTGGTTCGCAGGTTAGTGGATGCTCTACCTCAAGGTAGTCTTTCGCTCATCCTAGATAGTGGACCAAAAATCAGACAGAGAGACCAACAAGCTCGCACCACTCAACTTGCAACACCGTCACAGGGAGAGGTGGCACTAGAGGAGGTGGTGTAGGGGGCTCAAACAAAAATATTTTATTGATGCTCTACTTGGTTCTTGATCCATTTTTGAGGTCGACTGACCTACATGACTATATCCCATGGGCATTTTTGTATATCCATTGGACTTGACACACATACTTTTATGATAGATTTGCTTTTTATGACTCATTATGTGTATCATTTTTTGCTTATGTTTTTGTTATTATTTTATTTTATGATATGATGCGATGATGGTATTATGATGATTTGATGAATATAGATGATATTTGAAGATGCTTAGATGGATGTGTAGATTCTTATATGATTTGATGATATGATGCAATGTATTTTGATGATGAATTTATGATTGTATGTAAATGGATATTGCCTATATGTTTTATGATGTGGTTTATGGATGATTAATGACTTGTTTTTGTGGATGCAAATGTTATTGTTAAATGCATGTTTAATTTTTTCTTTAATTGTATGCATCTAACTTATGTGATGGAATGGTATAAATGAACCCGTATGCTCTAATCACTTAAAACATGTGAAATGCATATGATATTGACAATCTTAATGGGTGATACCACAAAAAGTAAAAAATAATCATGAATTTAAATAATAACTTTTATCATAAGAATTGATTAAGTATTCATATATATGAGATGTAATGGTGTGTAATGCATTTTCTTAATAAGTTTCTGTAAATTAAAAGATATAAATTAGTCAGTGGTCGTATATATACTATTTCTAATATATATGTGGTATATGTCCTACTATGTTGATACCCCCTAATTTATAGAATATTATAAAGAAAGTGATGGTGTTAATGATGTTATGATTTGTTGCTATGTAAAAAATTTTGGGGCTTTTCGGAGATTCAAACACTCTAGTTCTCTATCAACAACTATCTACTTACCATTTAGACTTTTGAAAAGTAAGGCTTTTACCATGGACCTGGTTTTTCATGATCTTTGTGTGTGCATGTGATTGTATATTTTGAGGTAGAACTCAAGAATTTCCTCCGATGTCAGGCGGGATTCTTTCAGCCCATTGCTAAGATCAGGGATTCTCAAGTGTTCATCTCATCCTTATGTTGGACTTACTTGGACTGTACCACTAGGCAATATTTGGTTACCTAGGCTAGCTCATCCACATTCAAACATTGGTCTACACGAATGCATGAAGTAGTTGTGGTAGACATATCATCATGCATAAGGATTTATCCTTTCGATTTTGTACAATGCTAAGAATTCCAGGGATTCAAGCTTTATTCCCTTCTTTTTGGCTTCAGATTTTTGCTTATATGTAGTGATGAAAATCACTGTTTATTTTTATTTTATTTTTTTCTTTGAGCGGGGATTTTTTTGTAGTGATGATAATCACTGTTTATTTTGATTGATTTTTTTGAGCTTGATTTTTTTGTAATTTCTAAATTTATGCTTTGCGTATTGGATTTTTTCTTTTGAAATCTGAATTGTATGCTTGGCCTTTTGAATGTGTACTTTTATTTGGTATTTTTGCTTATTTTTATTTAAGCAAGGGATTTGGATAGGGTAAAGCTTGTCCTTTTGCCAATTTTCAGCACCTTTAAACCAGTTGCACAGGGGGATAAGCAAGGATAATCCTTTTCACTTAAGGTAACCTAGACCACTTTGCAGCTTTCATCTTTTCCTTGTACCAGCTAGGATTTTAGTGTTTCAATTAGTGACGGGATATTGAATATCCAAGGCTTTATCACATCTAGGCCTTACCTTCTACTAATCAAATTTGTTTTCCTCAAAATTTGATAATATTACTAGTTGTGGTTGATTAACTGAAAAACCTTATTTTATTATGTATAGCAACAAATAATGGTTGTGTTGAAAAACACAATTACACACATTTGGATGGAGTTATGGATATGATTGACTTGTGTGACAAACTGTGGTATCACTTGTAAGGCTCTCATGACATATGCAATTGTAGTGGATATGAATATGTAATGCAATGATGTGGATGCAAGATGTGAGATGCAATTGTTTTTGTACTTTTTATTTTTATGTTGTTTTTGTATTTTTGGTTAATTTGATCAAAGGACTTATTATGCCTTTGGGGCTTTTGGTATTGATTTTGACCAAGAAGTTTGAATTACCCTTGGAGCTTTTGATTTGATGGGATTTGACCAAGCGGTTTGAATTACCCTTGGAGCCTTTTTGAATTGATTTTGACCAAGCGGTTTGAATTACCCTTGGAGCTTTTGAATTGATTTTTGACCAAGTGGCTTGAATTACCCTTGGAGCCTTTTGATTTGATGGGATTTGACCAAGCGGTTTGAATTACCCTTGGAGTTTTTTTGAATTGATTTTGACCATGCGGTATGAATTACCCTTGGAGATTTTTGATTGATTTTGACCAAGTGGTATGAATTACCCTTGGAGCCTTTTGAATTGATTTTTTTTAATTTTATGTTTTTATGATTTGTTTTTTTTTGACATATTTGAATGTTTTTGTGTTTTTATGACATATTTGAATGTTTTTGTGTTTATGTGTAAAATGCCTTTAAATGAATGATATTGAGAGGTTCAGGATCTTCAACATAATCTAATGATATAAGGTGATATGCTCCAGGTCCAACTCTCTATGAAATCATATATGGACCTATCCAATTTACCATGAACTTATCTCGTAGATGTGGCAGTAGATTTGAATTTTGCTGGTTTTCTTTGAGCACTAGATCTCCAACCTTGAATTCCCTTAGGTGGAATTTACTATTGTAATCTCACACAAGGAAATCTTGGTAAACATGGAGATGCTCTAAAGCATTGACGTGGTGTTCATAAAGAAGAATCAATTGATTAAGGCGGCCTTGTAGCGCAACTTCATCATATATGAAGTCCTTTAATGCTATGCATAGAGTCGGGATTTCCAACTCTAGAGGCATGATGGATTCAGTGCCATATACTAGTGAAAACGGTGTTGTCCCAGTGGGCGTTTGTATACTAGTCTTGTATGCCCATAGTGCAAGAGACAACTGCATGTGCCAATCCTTGTGATTTTCTTACACTGTCTTCCTCAAAATGGAGACTATTATTTTTTTTAGGCTTCTGCTTGCCTGTTTGCTTGTGGATAATAAGATGTTGAAAAACTATGCTGAATATGGTATTTTTTCATTAAAGCATGCAATTTTTTGTTCTTGAAAGATGGCCCATTATCCGATATTATCTTAGAAGGGATCCCAAAATGACTTATGATATTGTGGAGTATAAACTCCACAATCCTTGGTCCAATTGTTGATGTTAAGGGGATTGCTTCTACCCATTTAGTGAAGTATTCTATGGCCATTATGATGAATGTATGTCGGCATGAGGATGGGGCTGAGATCTTCCCAATAAATTCTAGTCCCCATTACAAGAATGGCCATGCTGCCTAGATGGCCACTGCTAAACACAAATTTTTGACATACGCATATCCTAGCTCATAGCTCACCAAGGTGTGACTAATGTAATATATGACTTTCTCTTTGTCTTGTGTATTCTTTTGAGCTAACATGGTGCCCAGTGCAAAATCAGTAGCCGATATATATAGTAAAAATGGTATGTCTGGCCTTGGTGGAGCCAATACTGGTGGTGTTGCCAAATAAGTTTTGATCTCTGCAAAGGCTTGATGGCATTCTTCATCCCAATGAAAGGGGAATTCCTTGCATAGAAACTTGTTCATAGGTCTGCATTTGTCTGATAATTGCATGATGAATATTTTGATGGATGCTATCTTGCCTTGTAGGCTTCTCAACTCCCTAATGTTGGTAGGGGTGGCCATTTCCAATATAGCCTTTACCTTTACAGGATCTACTTTGATGCCTCTCTTGGATACAATGAATCCCAAAAGCTTGCTAGAAGTTATGCCAAATATGCACTTCTTAGGATTCAATCATACATTATGTTCTATGAGGCGATCAAAGACTTGTCTAAGGACTTCGACATGCTCTTGCTGCAATAGGGACTTGGCTAGTAAGTCATCCATGTAATATTCCAATATCTTATGAATATAGTCATAGAATATGTATGTCATGGCCTGCTGATATGTGGCACCATATTTTTTGAGACCGAATAACATCACTTTGTAACAAAATGTTCCCCATGGAGTAATGAAAGTAGTTTTATGTTGATCTTCAGGATTAATCCAGATTTGGTTGCATCCAGAAAACCATCCATTATGGAGAGCTTTTCATAACCTTCGGTTGCATCTATAAGAACATCTATGTTTGGCAATGGGAATTAATACTTTGGTGTTGCCCTATTTAAATCCCTAAAATCCATACAGATACGAAATATTATGTCAGGTTTCCCTATGGGTACCATGTTTGACACCCACTCAGGGTAGTCGATAGGAACTATGAATACTGCATCCAGTAGTTTTTGCAATTCGTTCTTCACCATCAAAGTGATGGTTGGATGCATTTTCCTTAGTTTTTGCTTGACTAGCTTCTTCATGGGATCCAATGAAAGGTTGTGAACGACTAACTTTGGATCTATCCCTAGCATTTCTTTGTAATTCCAAGTAAAAATGTTTGGCCTATCCTTGAGAAGAGAAATTAAGATGGTTTGTTCCTCTAGAGATAGACTTTCTTTGAACTTGAATTTCCTTGGTTTGGTAGGATCATCACTTATATCCACCTCAAAAGTTGCTTCTATAGCCATATGTGATCCATTATCTAGCTGATAAGGCATGGGTATAAAATGAATATCATCAACGGGATTCACAGGACCTACTGACTCAGGTTCCAAACCAACATGGAAGACGTCATACGTACAACCTGATGTGAAATAGAATGACTATAACATTTCTTCATTGGAGAAGATGTCTTCAAGATTTATGGTCGAATTAGCACGATACCAATCAATAGCCTCTACATCAAGATGCTATGATTTGGTAGGATCTACTGGATTATGAAGTGGAGTGGTGAAATCAATGGAGATCATGTTGATGGATGGGATGAAATCTCCAAGACCACATGGGTGCAATCTTGTCTTAGAGGTTTTCCTTCCATACTCGTGATGAGGTTCTGGAGGAATGGGAATTTTTGGATCTACTCCATGAGGATGGCGGATGATAGGATCATTGGGTTCTAATTTCTCTTTTAATGTAGGCAGATGAGGGTTGACCATCCAATGAATGGTAGCTAGGTCAATAGGTCTTCCTAAAAATTAGAGATGAGGGTCTATGGCACAAAGTTCTGCCTATCTCTCTACTAGCTCATTGACTTGCTGCAAGTGGTGAGGTCCAAGATAAGCCATCTCGGTCTCATCCTCAAAGTCATCATCACTTATATAGAAATCATTAGCATTGGTATGCGGCCCTAAAACAAGGGGCTCATGTCTTAGCCCCAGGTAGGCCATCTCTATTTCATCTTCATATTCTTCATCACTTATGAAGAATCCATTTGCATTTTTCTCTCACCCCAAACTCAGGGGTTGATGGCTTAGGTATAGGTAAGCTCTTTCTATTGAGTCTTATGATTCATAGTCGCTTTCATCTGATGTATATACAATCTCATCATGGATGGACCATGTGAACCTTTGTAAATAGCGAGGCCCTTGATAGGCTAAGCCAAGTTGCACCTCATCATCACTTGCTTCATATCCATTCTGCTCATCCCATGAGTTGTACCCTGTTGGGATGGAATCAATTGATGTGTTTGGATGATAAGTTTTTGGAGGTGGTATGTTTACCGTAGCCACTTGTCTATTGCTCAAATTTTCTATTCTTAAGGGGTGATAAGGAATTAAATCAATGTCTTCTCCCAACCCTATGCTTAATCTTTCCAATGCCACTAAAAGCGAGTCATCTCGACCTCCGCTATAATAGCCTAAGCCAAATTTGTCAAAGGGAAGCTGATATAGTGGCTTGTAATGTATCCTACACCCCTACTCATATACGCCAAGGCCATAGCCATGCCAATGGCAACACTAAAATTATCTTAGATCAAACTCAGGATTAGAGAGGTAATGAATATTGACTGTGAATAATTTGTCACCATCCTCTTTTGTATCTAAAGACTTATAGGCGCATTCCAGGCCAACATAGACAAAATTGGTTTGGTTGGGAGGGATTCCAAGTGGAACCACTATTCCTACTGGCGGCCTCAAGTCTTTAGGCCTCCATATATCTTGTGCAAACTCAATGATAGGCGTAAAGGTAATGTTCTACACAAGGTAATCCCCTATACTTGTGCTTGCCAAGTGTATTGATGCATGTGACATGGATGACCCCACGGATGATACTAGCGAAGAAGGGTGATAATCACTATCTTCATCTTGATATTGAGGATATTTCTCTTCCATAGGACTTGGAATTTCAGAAATGGCTACAGTTGGCACTTCTTTGGGCCTTTCTTCCTTAAATAAGGGTGCCTTTAGCTTCTGATTATCTTTTGGTTTTGACATTGATGATACTTTATAAGCATTGATTTTCTTGAGTGCACTAGGAGGTGTTGATGTGCATGGGTTTTTTCTTACCCCTTTGTCTTCGTTATTCACTTGTGTGGTTGGGGATGAAGGTACCACGTATAGGTGAGTAGAATGGATGATGAATTCTCCTAGAATTTCCATCTGATTAACATATTTAAAAGGCTCTTCATTGGCTAGAACCACATAGACTTTATTTTCGTGCACATACTTGACACACTAGTGCAAGATCGAAGGCACACACTTCATGGACCTTATCCAAGGGTGCCCTAAGAGGATGTTATATTGCATAGCACCTTCTAAGACATGACACATCATAGGGATGGTCTTGTGCCCCACCTTGATGGGTATGACTATCATTACCACAATATTACATAAAGCATCATTAAAAGCTCTCAATGTGTAAGCTCCTGGAATGACATTGGTCTTGGGTATCTTGAGGTGCTCTATTGCAGTTGTTGTAATGATGTTAATCGATGAATCTATATTGACTAAAACCCTCTTGAAAGGTAAGTCATTGATGACCACTAAAATATTTAGCAGAGGGTCTGGTAAGGTAGCAGAAACTGTCTTAATATCATGATCATAGAATCAGATTACAAGTTCTTGGTATTCTTTCACTTGTCCCACAAAGTGAGTGAATGCATTCGCATCTTGCGGTTGAAGCTCAATTGTTCTTAAAATCTCCATTAGAGTCTCCTTATGATTTGGGTACTATTGTATGAGCTCATAGATGGAAAACTTAGCTGGATTCATCTGTAGGTTTTGCTCCAATCTACTCTGAATAGTTACCACAGGTCTCGTTAGTGGACCTGAAAGGTTGTCTTGCCTTTGCCTAGGAGTTGTTGGTATGTTTATGGGAGCTACAGGTAGTTGCGGTTGACCATACCACCTATTCCTTATTGCTATGTTAATGATCTCAACCATCCCAACGTATCCGTGGGTAGGTATGTCAGCTCAAACCTGAATGACTTGGATCCCTTGCTCTCGATGGGCCTCATGATTGGGTAATGGGATTTTGTATATGCCCATGTCTCTATTATTAGGATCCAATGGGTTGTCAACTTTGAGTTCTCCTGCCTCAATCATATTTTACACTTGATGCTTAAACCCAATGCAAGACTCAATGTCATGCTTCAGTATCCTATGATAAGGACAAAATTGATCTTCCCTATATCCCTTTGGCTTAGTATGTTTAGGATATATAAGAGGTATATCAAGAAATTTGATCCTCAATTGATTAAATATTGATTGCTTGATTCTATTAGAGGTGTGAAATAATGAGGGGGATTGCATTCTCGATTTCTTACCTGATTGTTCTTTTGGTCATAGTTGATTGGCGAGGGATGTGCTTGATAGTTCTATGGTTTTTGTGCACCCCCATCCATGGGTGTAGCTAATACAACTTGATTTACTGGAGCAAGGTTGCCCTGCTTCTACTTATACTTGTCATTCTTACCATTCTTATTCCACTCATTTTTGTTTTGGAGATTTAATGGTTTCCTCATCTACTTTTATCTCTTCAATGAACTTGGCCTATGCCAGAGCTTCCTAAAATGAAGGATAATGTTGGAGTTGTAGCAAGAGGGAGATATTTTTAGAACAACTTTTGGTAAACATGTGAATGATCTCTTCTTTGGGAATGGAGAATGATAATTTTGCCATGATTTTTCTCCATCTATTACCATAATCCATTACTATCTTATTATCATACTATTTCAAGTTAGCCAGATCTAAAAGATTCACCTTCTTCTTAGCACCAAAGGAGAAACGCTTCAAGAATGTGTTTACTAGTTTTTAAAAATTGGTTATGCTATGCTTAGATAGTTGATTGACCCATTGAGTGGCAACACCTGAAAATGTCATTATGAATGTTCTTAGCATGAGAGTGTCATTGTCTTCAAGATGAAAACAGGTGTTGAAATTTTTTTTGACATGGTCTTGTGCATCCTCTTCACCTTTAAATTTTTCTAACCTAGGCATATCAAAGTGCTTAGGATATGGAGGGCTAGGGATTGATGGGCACAATGGTTGATTTTTTATCTTGCTCAATGTTGATGAGTTCCTGGCTACCTCTTGTTTCTCAAATATTTTCATCTTTTTAGCAAGCTCTTGAAATACCTTTGATGCATGAATCTCCTTTTGTAAGTCTATTCGTATTGGCAATGGAGGTAACCCTCTATCCATTTGATTTGTTCTATTTTCCTCCCTCCTATGATGGGACTCAAGATTTTGATCTTGGTTTATTATGTTTGCCCTCCCTCCATTAGTTGGATTTTGTTCATGATTTGGTGGGGGGTTTCACTGTGGGCTATCTTGTCTAACATGCCTTTCCTTAGGTGAGTAAGCATGTCTTGTTCTTTGGTGATCACCACTATTTTTTGGTAAATTATTAAGAGCTAGCTGCTTAGTTTGCTCTCTTAAATGTTGCTTGTGTTGGCGCAAGAGTTTTCTCTTTGTTTCTCTTTTTCGAGAGCTTCCACTAGCTTTAGCTCTTTGTGTAATACATTTTATAATAGCCTCATTCGGTCAATTTCTACTGTTATAGAAGAATCATGTTTATATGACTTTGTTCTTTTTGTCTTGACTTGCAAATTTCTCAAATGGGTTTCTATTATATCTATACTCTTACTAGTTAATGTAACTTATTTAGTGTACTGTTGAGTATCCCTATGATCAAATTCCACACGTCTTCTATGGGGTCGCTCTAAGGTACCCCAAGACTGGGAGGTATGTTTAAAAGTCAAATTTTATGAGCTTCTATATGTAGAGTTATCAGTAGCTACATTCCTTTGAGTTGGTTGAGTAGGAAATTGATCCAACCCATCTAGTTGTCTTGTTTTCCATGGCTGATCCCGTGGGGTGCCATTTACTCCTATGAGGTCATAGTATATGGGAATCTTTCATTTTATGTGAAGGGTTTATTCTATATGATTCCCATGATTATATATAGCTCTAGTTTCCTTACCTTCGATGGGAAGACCTATTTAATATGTTTCTTGTGAGTCTTGAGGTGTTGCAATTCTTGTTTGCCTTCTTTATGAAGAGGGCTTGGTGGGAACATGCTTCCTCCATATGGATGGAGATATGGCAGTCTCGTAATCCTTATGTGAAGAATGATTCTTCAAATCTTCTTTATATCCATGTGAGGAGGAAACCCTTGAAGCTTCCTCAAGTCTTTGAGATGTTTCTATGTGTTTAGAGGAGGCCCTTGAGGTCTCCTCATGTCTCCTTGATGAGGATGGTTGTGAAGCCTCTTTTTATTTATGTGAATTTATTCCATGATGTGGTTCCTTACTTGGGATTTCTCGAGGAGATCCCACAAGGGTTGAATTATCACCCCTTAGGCTTGTAGAACTATGTCTCACGATCTTACGGGTAGGTCATTCAATGTTACTATGACTCCGCCTATGGGCATGAATTGCTTCTGTCTCTCCCTCGGTATCATACCGAGGGTGTTTACTTCTTGTTTTGACCATGTTGTTTTATGAATTTATTTTTTTGAGTTGTAAATTAGGAATGACCACACAATTCCAACAAATATTTATCTTTATTACTAATTTAAGTGTACCCTAAACTATTTGGTGTATTTTGATGTGTTGTTCTTTTAATTTCTTTGCTTTTGTTCTTGGATTAAGAATGAGAAGACTCAGACATAGTGACAATCAAGTACACTCATGCCAAACATGATTTTCTCAAAAGAAGATAGGGTCACCGTTGAAGACCCAATGGAGGGTTCACCTAGCTCTTCCACTCTGAACCAATGATTGTTCTAACAGTGGGAGACAATTTGAACACAAGTAAATTGGTGTCACTATAAGTAAGTTTCTCAATCCATTTCTAGGAAGCTCTAGGGGGTAAACCAGTGGAAGGAGATGAATTCCAATGTCATTGGACTGAATTGAAGGTTGGTGATGAAATCCAAATCTCCAATTTTTAAATGAGACGTACATGTGTGGTGTTCATTTTAAGCTTGTGTAACATAAAGTGCATCATATAGCAGTAATGAGTCTTTCCTATATGTCTAAGTGAAAAAAATAGGTTTCAATATTCAAAAAGATGCATGAACTACTATGATTTGTATGAGCGCATTTTATCTTGTGCAATTATGGCCTCTAGTAGGACCTCAAAGCAAGAAAAAAACATACAATGTCTAGCACGTTGGATTCTAGGGTAAATGTTTTAGGCATAATTCATTGTTCCTAGCAATGACTAGTGGAAAATTTAAAAGAAGATCTAAGATATGCGAAATGCTTAATTATTTCTTCTATATTATTTCAATTTCCAAACATAAATGTGCTTTAAGTTCTCTATTTTAAACACACAAAAGCAAATAGAAAGCTGTAAAATATCAGGGAAGCTATACCAACATTTGATCCAACTTAGAGATTCCATGTTTTGACCTCTTATGCACTCCAGTTCTGGCCACTGTTGACCAGAGTAGCTGGTTCTTGGCCGTTGTAGCTCAAAGCGGCTAGTTTCTAGCCACTGTAGCTAAGAGTGGCTAGTTTCTAGCCACTGTAGCTCAGTGCAGCTAGACCTGAACACAAAATTAAGTTAGTTTTTTGGAAAAAAATAAAAAATTAGTGGTGGTCCCACTGTGATCGCCATCTGTAGCGACCTCGAGAATGCATGCATCAACCATTTTTTTTCTAAAACCCTACTTGCAATGCTTATTTAAAATACCAAAGATAAAATGGAAAGACAAAAGGAAAAAACATATAACACAAAATAATAAAATATGGATCTCTTTATTGATATTGAAGCTTGGTTACATTTTGGTCCCTCTTAAGGATACCTATTTTGATACTATAAATTACAAATAGGCAAGTAGTGCCCCTTCCACAAAGAAGTGGTGCGCTTATAAAAGCTTCCCAATTTCACACACAAAAATGTATGAGGGCTTACATATGCCTCCTTCTACAGGTTTGTTTCCTAGAGGGATCCCTGTTGCTTGCATATGTTGTAATCTTCATCTGATGTACCTGTGGCCCTGCAAGCAATGAAACAACACACATTTAGGTGTTCGAGATTGCCTCCCTAGATGAGGTTGTTAGTAATCAAATAATGTAACAAAAATATGATAAAACTATGCCATGAAATCATGTAAATCTATGCTAATGATATAAGAAAATAGAATAAAAGATGCTATGTCTATCTAAGCTAAGCCTGTGAGCCACTGTCCAAGACAACGGCCGCTAAAGTAAACATTACCCTCTTTGCCCCAAACCTAGGGTTCAAAGACTATAATATGATGCTAAAGATAGTAGGTGTTATGCTCTTCGATTTGTAAAAGCTCCATCGTACATGTGATCTCAAAGAGAACTTTCCAAGTCTTGAAAGCTCTCCTCAAGAATATGTCTAAATATCTCTAGATATTTGATTCTCTATATCTTGGTGCTCTTAGGCTTGTACCTTTTATAGTGTGAAACCCCAGATCTATGTCCAATCCCTAGAAATGAATTTCTCATGTGTAGTGCAAGTTAGCATGAGAAGATTTTGTCCACTATCTATATTTGAAGGCCAATTAACTAAATCTAACTGCCCACTTGAGTCTTCTATGTGAACTGGTCATTAGCATGCGAAGATTTTATCCTTTGTTTATGCTTGGAGGTCATTTAACTTAATACTAAATGCAAACTCAAGTATCCTATATGAACTGGTCATGAAAATGAATGCAAAGTCACTCCCGCTCACCTTTATTGAATGTAAAGTACCACTTCCACTCGATATTGGACCTATTTGTTAGCAAACCGCTTCTTATGGCTTAGTCGTTGTTGTCTGCAGTGGCTATGATCTGGATGCTATCGTCTACAGTGGCTAAGGTATGGTTTCTCTAGGATTGATCGGCTAGGATCTGGTCACTCTTGGCTTGGGTGACCAATCTTGGATGGCTTGAAAAGGCTCCAAATGAGTGGTGAGAACCACTATTGATGCTTGGAAAGTCCAATATTATATCTTATGATCTTATGAGTGTGTCTATGTAAGTAGCTTCCCTAAGCATGACAAGATTTAGGTGTCTACACAAGTAGCTTATATAATATAAACATGGCTGACATTGCAACATGGCTTGGGTAAAACATAATAATTCCAAGATAATTTACAGTGCACAAAATACTATAGGTGGGTTTTGTGGTATAATTCAACACCTTTAATACAAAAAATGGGGATGCATATGGACTAATAATATTCAAAAGAGAATTTATTTTTATTTTTTGGTAAACACAAAAGAATAAGTAAATATTATTATGGACAACCATTTTACTTTCAAATACACACAACTTAAGAATTCAATCCTAGATTTTCTTTCTAAATCCACCATTCATTTTTATTTTAAAAATTATGTAGGCATAATTCAAACACAACACTAATTATTTTATATGTTGTTCTTGTATTCATTATGCATCATAATACAACATGAGGTAAACCAACCTGCTCCTTCTTGCTGCCTAAAAATCTCTTTTTTTTTATTATCTTCACTTTCCTACACTGCTTTGCTTTTCCTTCTCTTTTGAATTCCATGATCCCTCTTGAATTCTAATGATTTCCATTTTATAGAATTTTTGAAGAAAGGATTTCGAGCAAGTGTTAATGCATGCATTCATACAACTCACCCTATCCATTTCCTCCACCAAGTGCTAGTTAAAAGCAAATAATAAATAAAAATATTTAATCCCATTTTGCCTTATAAAATTCATTTAGTAACTAAAGAGAATGCTTCTTATGCATAGAAAAATTAAAATTTATATTCATTTTACAATTAAAAACCTTATTTTTATTTATTTATAATATTTCATGTCTTATAGAAATTAAACCAATACACCATGAAATTATTTTATCAAAAGGTACAACCAAATATTTGCAATGAACCTACATGAATGCATGTATATGAAGGCTTTATTTACCCTTGAGTCGGTAAAAATTTCCACCATAGGTGAAAATCATTATTGCCATCATTTCCTTTTCTGGTTTTAGTGGTTGAATTCTTAATCAACCATTCAAGAAGACATGTTCCTACAAACACAAAGTCCTATTGAGTGGTAATTTTTCCTTGTTGCAAAACCACACTCACATTTAAGATTCTCATTAGAAAAAAATCCTCTCTTGCAAAGAAATGAACAATTTCTCCAAGGTTCCTTATACTGGATATATTAAATGAAACCTAAAACACCTCAATGATCTACAAACAACCATTAACAAGGGGTCTGCTAGTTAGAATGATTTTCCATACATTAAGTAAATGAAAGGCTTGATTTTACTTATGTGCAAAAATCAAAAGTAATGGTGCTTGAAAATAATCCTAGTCCATTTTACCTCTGATTTAATAATGGGATTTACCCATATCCTTGTTAGCAGATTTATTTTATCTTCAATTTAAGAATGCTCTGTTAGCAAGTGTTGTGGCATGACCACTTCATTTTATATTTGGTTTAAAATGAAGTTAGAGTTAGTACTTGTTGTTAGCTAGTTCATTTTATTTTATAAATAAGTGTGTATTCAGCAAGTGTTGTGGAAAACCCATTTCATTTTATATTTGCTTTAATATGACATTGTAGGCCAGTAAATCCCTTTCCAATTTGCAGATTTGTTTTATCTTGTCTTTAGTTTAAAAAAGATATGCTAAAAAACTATAAGTATTAATTCCTTTCATCCTTAAGCAAAATCATGTGTGAAAATGAAAAACTATGGAGTGTTTGAATGATAGAAATAGATCCCTACATAAATTTAAAGGATTAGTATTAATAATAAACTTATTAATTTTAGCACTACTTTGAAGCAACTCCTCCAGAATGGTGTCAATTCTACTGAGTAGGATACCTTGAAAGCCTAGCTTCGCTAACTCCTTATCTGGTTTGGTTTTGCTTTATAATTTCCTCTATTTTGATGTGGTTTTTAGTCTTTCCCCTACGTGGGATGTTGGTCTTTCATGGGTTTTTCTTTGGTTCTTAGTCAACCCCTACATGAGTGTCTTTGGTTGTTTGTCAGCTCGGATTGCTCTTGCATGGGATTTTTAGTTTTTTATCAAAAAATAGTCTTCTCTATTGCTTGCCCCTGCATGGGCATGGAATTTTTTATTCTCATCTAGCTATTATCGCTAGTTTAGCATTTTCTAGATATGATATTATGCAAACCTCTAAGATGTTCTATACTTCTAGGATTAGGACCTGTTAGTCTAAAAATACTACCTCTACCTCTAGGAGACAACCGAGATTTTGTAGTAGGGTGCCATATTGAGAGACTCGATGCAGTCTATTTTTGAAGGGCTATAGAAAGAGAAAATAAGCTAAGGAAAGATGATATCACGATTTTGAGACATGTCCAAATTTTGTGGCAAAATGACACAAGTCAAGTAGATGAAAATGTCACGCTTTTGCGACATGTTACTTTTTTGCTAATAATTCAAGAAGACAAATACAAGACGAATAAGATATCATGATTTCGTGGCATGTTGTATTTTCATGGCAGTAAATACCAAAAGGAGCTGAAAAGATAAAGACGTTGCGATTTCATGAAATGTTGCATTTTTGTGGCTAAGAAAGTAGAAAAGGGGTAGAAGAAGAGAGAATGTCGTGATTTCATGACATGTCAGTTTTTCACCATGAGAAAGAAAGAAGAAGACATACGAGGCTAAAGTGTCATGATTTCATGACATGTTTTGTTTTCACATAAGCAGGAGGCGAATAGAGTAGAATACTTGAAGACATCATGATTTCATGACATGATATTTGTTCCTGACAAGATATATTCGTAGAAACTAAAACATACCCTTACACAAAATTTTTGATCTCTCGGGGTGTCATATATAAATGGATTGTCAGATCTATTATAATCCAATTTACAAAAGATCTTGTGCATATTATTATGAACTAAATTTAATTGCTTGTAATTGATTTGAGAATCCAAGATGTACTAGTTTTAAAAGATACCCATTTTGGGTATATATAATGGTATACGCATTTTGAAAAGGGGTCGGCTCTTAGACATTTACAAGATTGATGTACATCATTCTGGATGCAAGTAAATAAAGTTACTCTTCTTCTAGCTTCTAACTTTTCGTGTGCAAGTGTATATATCTGGTTTTTGACTTCTATTTACATTATTAAATTCTATATTGTATATGTTCTAAATATGAACTATGCATGTATGAATCATATTTTTGGAGTTAATATTAAGTATGCTTAAATGTGTTAGATGAAATATCTAAATCACACTTAGAAATTTATGATTTCTATATGAAGGTGTTAAAGAAAACTTGTAACAGTAATATGGACGTTATATCCTAATTGTTGTCTAAACTACACCGTGAGAAAAGCTTCTAGCCTTGGCGATATTTCCCTTTACAAGCATTTCCCTTCTTTCTGCTCTCTTTTCTCTAAAAAAAGCAAAAAAGAACTAGCCTACTCTAGATATTAGACGGATATTCCCAAGCTAGATCCGTCTATTTAATGTTGGCAAGGTCTAAGGCACAATAGAATTAACCAAATGCAGATTTTGTTCCAATAGGACCCAGTCAAAACCCACTTAATATCATCTCTTTACTTACCAAAAAAAATAATAAACTTATTAATAAATTTGATGATTTCAAAATTCTAAATTAAAATAGCAAAGAACAATATATTAGGATTCGATTAATGAAATGAAATATACTACAAAGAAATATAAATATAGAGTTAGAAGAAATAAACTAAAAATCTGGAAAAGAGGACCATATTGTAAAAATAGAAACGAAGAACCAAACTATAAAACTCTGTAAATAAGGACCAGAGATTTAAAATTGTGGAAAAATAACCAAAATTTTTGAATAAAAAATGAAACTCAACTCTATAAAATAGGACCAGATGGTGAAACAAAATTAGATAATTAACAACTATGAAAAATTATAGTATGTTTTGCAAACACACAAGGTCAGGTCTTGAAGAGGAACACAAACAAGTTAGACCTACAATAGCACAATATAAACATTGGTTATGGTGAGATTCAATGGATTTAAAACATATAATGAACATACATGCTTGATGTAACCACATTCATGTATAAAACATCAAGAAAAATAGATTTAATATATTAGAAACACAAAAAATGTTGCAATAAAATGTTTCTATTGTATTCAAAATTTGGCTTACATATAGAAACATCAGCTTGGGTCTACACAATCTTGGATTGCCTTCAATATTTCTCCACCTCTTCTTCTATAGTTTTTCGAGCCCCCTAATTTCTACCTTGGATTTCCCTTTTAAACCTTTGCAACTCCCACCTTTTGACTTCACCTTCCTTAGCTTAATTTCTAAATGCCCTTTTTCCAAGAACCATTTTCCTCTACTTTTGTTTCCCAAATACCTTCAATATAATCTTTCATAAAATACTAGTAGCCCTTATTTTATTTTTTTTATACTCCTAGTAACGGTTGTGGTATATTTTTCTAATGGACCCCTCATACATGGATAACCTTGTACTTTCATGTATTAAATACTTATATTTGTTCAAGGTTACCAGATTCCATGAATACTTTACCATTTGTATTCCACCACCATGCCCCATTAGTAACCATGATGATCAATTTACAGTGAGTAGGTATCTATGTGCCCTTCCTCAAGGAATTCACCACTGCTTGTAATCACTGATGTTGATCGTCCATCCTCACTGCAAATGTATTGGCATGCAGTTACCTTTCTTTCAACTTAATCATCATTTCTTCCTACTCTATGATGTTGTAGAGGTAAAGTTGTAAAATATTTTTAGCATGCAATGGGTGTATTCCTTGATGTTGACCTGGTCTAGCTTGATACCATTACTAATAATTATTTGTTGAAATAATAGATCCTAAAATCTATCATTTTTCCAAACATTATATTTCATCCCCTCATAATAGACCATCAAACCTTCCTTGTGTAGTCATGATTACATCACCGAGTATAGTAAATTCTATCTTTGATGATTTTATTTTATTCATTATGCCCACGTATGATATTCACCACTTAATCACCTTTTTCCATTGTGTAAAATTCCCACCAACAAAATCGTCCACATTTTTTATAGTAATATTTACTTCTAAATGATTCCTAGTCTGAATAACCATTGTTACTAGATGTTACATATCCATTCTTGCCAATTATATCCTCACCAGATATAGAAATTACAACATCTATCCATTATTTCCTTTTACCACTACCCATAAGTGTGGTATTACAAAATTAAAAGTCTAAAAAAAATCTCTATCACTGTCTCACTACTCGAACGTGCTACTCACCAAAGTCTTCCAGCTTCTTCTATGCATACTGCTATGTTGGTGACTATTGGAAAGACACATTATCATTTTTATATCTTTGTCATTAATATCTAAGTCAGTATTATTTAGAGGTAAAGGTGGTGAATCACAACATCCCAACTTGGCAATTCACAGGTTTCAAACTATGACTCTCAGACTGTGACTCTATCAGAATGCATAGCGTTAAATAAGGTAAATAATGGCATCCCAAACTTGGCAACATGTTCATCTATACACCTATTGAGTCCTTCGTGACTACTACCTAGATAATTTGAGTTCATCATCCTATCATTGTAGAGGTGCAGGGCTATAACCGATGATTTTTATCCGAGAATCATAGGGCAGTATTTGGCAACTTTGTGGTCGAGAAATTTTTGCCATGCTTTTCTTACTAGTGTAAATTTCATCATATCATTGATGACATATTTGTTGACCATTCTATCCCAACTGGTGGTAGTCCTTGTAAGCTTTCCCCTTGAGTCTTATGACACACCACATCCATTATGTTGGCCTTCCATAATGATGGTCTCTAGAGCTGTGATTTTGAACATAATTTTTGTTGTCACTAGTTCTTCATCTATGTCATCATAATTCATCTAGGGAAAAACTTTCTACATACTCTAAGGGCCCAAAACAATCCCACATTGTCATTCCACCACATAGAAACCATGTCATCACCACTGCATCTATCTAGGGTGTCCAAGTATTTGTTGGTGTAATGCATCGACATTCATCGTGTCCAATTCATTTCGGTCTTCTACCTTGTATATGACCTACGCATACAATAAAAATTATTACTGTTTTATTTTAATTTAAACTAACTCATATAATAAAACAAAACTAACCCTACATCAACCTTTAAATACTTTAAAATCACTAACATTGTAAAATTAAAACGAAACTAGGGACTCTAAATCAACTAAAAATTATAAGACTAAACCTGTTTCATTACCATATAATATATATATATATATATATATATATATATATATATATATATAATTTTTTTATTTTTATTTTTTATATTTTATTTTATATTTGTTATTATTATTATTTTTTAATATTAATTCAAAAGCTTTAATTAATTGAAATATGCCAAGGATAAAAGATAAAACCACATCGAAACTCAACAAACAAAATCCCACCCAAAACTCTAGGTAAGGACCCCTTAAAGGAGACACTCAAAATTAGCCTAGGGTCCCAAGATAATAAAAATAAAAAAGGTGCATCCCAAAACTTGGGGCTAGTTGTGCAATAGTCACAATAAATGGTGATTATGCTAGAAAATGCTCCTAAGCATTTTGGGTGAAAAACCTAACCTGAAGTCACAAAAACCAAAATTAGTGGAATGAGAATCATTTAGCATATTTTCGAAGACTATGGGGGAAATACAGCTTTTGATAAAACCATAAACCATTTACCTTTTCTCAGTGTATGGAATGTGATTCATTTTTACATTCTAGAAATTATTTATACTCTGCCACCTGATTTGCATTTAGGCTATAAAGTATTACTCATTAAATGTGTACCTTTGCATTGCTTCACTACTATCCAGGCATCTATAGCCCCAATGGAGGTTACCTTGATCTCTCCTAAACCTAACTCTACTGCCAGCCAGGTGTCTATAGCCCTGGTAAATATTGTCTGGTTCACCTATGTATTAGGTTAACCATTTTTTTAATATTGCTTTTGCAAAATTTTCCTTCAACCTGGGTTAGAGTCCATTCAAGGCTAAATAAGGAGTAATTTATATTTTTGCCTTAATTTGCAAAGAAAAATGACTTCATCCTTAAATACTTTGAAGAATATACTTTAATAATATGATTTACAAGTGCAAATTTAGTAAAATAGTTCAGTGTTCCACCTTCCACCATTTTGATCCTAAAATATAAGAATAATCACTAAGCAACATTCAACCTCTTGTTATTTAGTTTTACTTGCTTTCAAGCTAGGTAATCCAACTTACTTAAAAAAGGATAAAATCCCAATAAAAAGACACCAGAGCTTGTGATCACCACTAAATATTTCCACAAACAAAAGGAGAAATCCAAAATGAGCAATAGAAAAGTGATAGCCTAACCTAAATTAAAGAAATCCAATAGAAAACAAACCAAACAAGCTTGCAAAACAATGCATCAAGTTCTACACTAAGATAATAATAAAACAAAAGCACAACACACTAAATATATATACAATAATGGTACAGAAAACCCAAGGACTTGGTTACCTCATGGATGAAAATAGTGTTTAAGAAACTACCCATTTACAAGAAAGTGAACATCATCTCCATTCAAGGTTTTCAACCTAAAAGTGTTCTCACCAAGAATTTCAAAAATTTGGTAAGGCCCAAGCCAAAGACAATCAAACTTATCATGGTCACATTTTTTCATGTGCCTTATCCCAAAGTAAGAACAAATAAAAATTCTAAAATATTTAATTTAAGCCCTCTTGTCAAACCATATTTTGATGATGTCTTTATTTTTATTATATTCCTCCTCTCTCTTTTCATCTAGATGCATGAGATGAGTGATACGAGTTTCGATTTTATCATTAGTGTTAAGATATTCTTTCATAAACTATAAAGTCTACAATTTAATATTAGTAGGAAAAATTGGATCTTGACCATACACCAAATGATAAGGTGAAGTTCCAATATATTCCTTAGTTCTTATTCTATCAACCCACAATGTAAACTTTAATTTATTGTGCCAATCCCTAGGGTTGTGTTCAAGCAATTTTTTAATGACAGACAATAAGTTTTTATTTGAAGATTCAGCTAATCTGTTACCTTGAGGATAGTAATTAGAAGAATGTTTAATGCTCACATTGTTATCATAAGCCCACTCTACAAAAAAATATGAAATGACAGTAGACCCATTATCGCAAACAATAGAATGAGGTGTTCCAAACTTGGTCATGATGTAGTCTTCCAAAAATTGAATGACGACCTTTGTAGTACAATTTTTGGTAGGGATGGATTTAGTCCATATGGTACAATAATCAAAAGTATTGAGGATGTACTTATGGAGAGGTTAATAATTAGAACTAATAACCCTTATAAAATCTAATTCCATTGGGAAAAGAGTCTCATTTAAACTACTGGTTACAATGGCATCGGTGCTTGTCTCTTTCTATTGGCAACAATCTGACAGATGTGAAAAGACTTCACATGGTAATAGGTATCCTTGAATATATGTGGTCAATAATAACTAGATATTAGTATTTTGTGTGTTGTGGTATTGGTAGAACCATGCCCTATACCATACTTACCATTAAATTCTTGCAATATATGCACATATTCTTCTTTGTTTAGATAACGAAGAAAGATTACCTCATGATTATTCCTATATAATATACCAATTTTAATCATAAAGTTCATGGATTTCAGATTTAGAGCCCTTATTTATATAGAATTCAAGTACGGAGGGTACTTACCATTCAATAATAAGTACACAATATCCACATACTATTCGCCTTGCATGATGTCCTCTACATTGTAATGTTGATAGGAAATTTGAGGATCTATCTTTGCAAGGGTCTTTGTAAAGCCTTGGCCTCAAACCAACTTCATTGGATGGATTCCAAGTTCAAACTCTTGAAGAGTAGACATCCACTTCCCTCTTCTTTCACCCAACTCATTTTGCATTAACATATTTTTTACAAAAGGGTCAAGTACAATAGCAAAGACTCTACTATGCAAAATATAATACCTGATTTTTTAATAGTTTCAAATAATGTGTATGCTTACTTATCTAGAATGGTATATCTTACTTGTGCATCCTTTAATTGTGAACTAATGAAAGTGATAGGGTTATTAGAATTACCTTCACTTTTCTGAGTTAGCATGCTTGCATATGAATGATCAGATGCAAAATTGTATCTAAATAATGGCTTATTATAATTTGGGCTTACCAAAATAGGTGCATTAGAGATAGCATCTTTCACACCTTGGAAGGCATTCCTAGTCTCATATGTCCACTTAATATTCACATCCTTTTTTAACATGTCATTCAAAGGTTTAACAATTTCAACAAATCCATAAATGAATTTCCTAATAAAATTAATTTTCTCGAAGAATGAACTAAGTTCCTTTTAACTACCAGGAAAAGGGATTCTTTGGATTACCTCAATTCATGTAAGATCTATATAAATACCTTCTTTCAATATCACATGCCCCAATAATTTTCCTTCAGTCACTCCAAAGATGCATTTTTAGGATTAAAAGAGATTCCATGTTCTTTGCATCTTTGAATGACATTTTTCAAATCACCAATATGATCCTCTCTTTTCTTTGAAAACACATGAATATAATCTATGTAAACAACTATGCACTTACCAATAATGTCTCTAAACGCATAGTCCATGGTGCACTAAAATGTTGCACCTGCATTGAGTAAACCAAAATGCATCCTTCTATAAGTGAACATACCCCATTTAGTGGTAAAAGCAGTCTTTATTCTATCTCTAGGGTCAATAATAATCTAATTATAACCATAATACCAATCCAAAAATGACATAATTTCAGATATGTTGACCATTTTGAAGATACTATCAATAGGAGGAAGGGGGTAATTATCCTTTTGTGAAGCTTTATTGAGATTTTTGAAATCGATGCATAGTCTAATTTCACCAATTTTTTTCCTAACAGGCACTATGTTAGCAACCCAAGTGGAATGAAGAACAAGAAATATAATCTTAGCATCTAAAAATTTATTTATTTCCTTTTCTATGAGTGGTTCCAACAAAGGATTAACAGTACGTTGTTTCTGCCTAAAAGGTTTAGAATCTAGTTTCAAATGGATAGTATGCATGATAACATTTTGATTATAAGTTTTCATAGGTTCATGCAATACAATAAATATAATACCCAAAAAATGCACTATCATTTACCTTTATTGAAGTGTACAAGCTTTCCCGATGAGTACATCATGAGATTCTTCATTATTTCCAATATTGACCCTATCATAAGCATCATCTCTAGGCAAGATTTTGCTAGATTTCTTACATTGGTAATCAATATTAAATAGCTTATCAAGTGAAACAACATATTTTGGGATGGTGTTAGCCCTTTTCACTACTTTATCTTCTTTGTCTTCATCCTCATCCTCTTGTAATATTTGATATTCATTAATTACTTGATTCTAAAAAACACCTGAATTAGTCATGAAATTAAAAAGATGTCTATCACTTTAAAAAAAATAAAGTTTTTGACGTTGTTAGGATGGATGGATAGGGGACCAATTCTATCAAAAAATATTTAGTTTTCTCTTATCCATAGGTATTAGTGTACCTGCATTAATTGCTAAAGAATCAGCAACCCAATTACTTTTTTTGGAGATTAGAGAGATATTAAAAGTATCAAACTCGTCAATCAAATATCTAACCCTAGTTTTATAGTGGGATAATCATTCATCTCAACATAAATATTCCTCTTTTATATGCTTAACCACTAGAACTGAATCTCCTAAAACCTTCAAGAATTTAATATTCTTGTTTAGAACTAATCTTAATCCATAAATAAAAGCCCCATATGTGCATGGAAATTTAATCTATATGTAGCAAGAAAATACTTTCTCTTAGGACTAATGAGTTTTACTCCAGCTCCACTACCTTGTTTGGATCTAGAACCATCAAACTTAAGTATCCAAAATAGATTATCCTCATCATGGGAACTAGTAGGTAAAACATCAACCTCAGATTCATTTGTGGCCATGGTGGTATCCAAGGTGAAAGCACCCAACTTTGAATCATTATAAATAATATCATTTGGTTTATTATACTCAGTGATCATATCTTTGAGCCTAGGCTCTCTCTACCTAGATTTTATTGGCTACCCCTTTCCAAGGTAACTACATATATGAACAATCAGTGGTACAATATCTATTCAAATTTTTGCTCCAATCCCTAGCCAGTAACATATCATACTTGTTAGGAATATCAACAACATGAATATTAATAAATTATTGAATCCTAGGCTTGGATGAAATTTTAATTAGAATATTGTGAAGCATACCTAATACATTCACCTTAGACATATCTAATTGTATCACTTTTCTATCTGAAGGAATAGGTTTTATGCCCAACCTCTTATAGACAGCCTAAGGCATGCCATTACCGATGAACCTGAATCTATCAAAAAATTATGTAGATTTTTTCCTATGATTATGATTTTTAGGAGGAAAGGGGTAGCTTTCATTTTTATTTTCATAAGACCAAATGTGATTCCATACCTTTCCTAGAATTGCTTTTTCTTGATCCATCCAAATATTTAAGCAAAGCATCCTTTTGACTTAGTATCATCATTGCTTCAAACATATTGATATATTTTTTTGTTTTCTTCAAATCCTCCATGATATTATACGTAAACTTCTCATAACTTTAATACTTTTGAGATGTTTTAGATGAATCGATCCTAGGTGGAGGTGAAGGATTATTATTAGCCTTAGAATTTGGTGGGATAATAGAATTATTAGGAGGAAGAGAAGAATTATTTGGGGTTTTATTCCTATTCCTCAAATGATAGTTATGATTACCCTTTTGAAATTGTCCAATAGCTTGAACTTATTATTCAGTGAAGTCATCCTCTTCCTTTTATTCATCACTTTTAGGGCCAAAATTTTCAACAACCAAGGCATGTCCCTTTATTTTACTTGAACTGGCTTCATGAGAACAATCATTATTAGGCACTATTTCCAAATCATCAATATCTTGCTAAAAACTTCTAGATGATTGTAGCATAGGGTATTAATTCTCATTATACTCATTAATGGAATGCATTCTACACTAATTACTCCTAGCAAAGTCAAAAATATTAACAATAGCTTGATATTGACTAGCATTACTCTGATTGGTGACTAGACTAGGCACCCCCCATTGTTCGATCAAGTGTTCCACTATTTTATTTGGAGGATAAAATTCGTATTTTGTGGTGCTTGCTTTTGGTATTGAACCATATCACTACTTAACTTATAGACCAACCTCTTTAGGTATTTTACCTCTAACTCAAGTTAATTGGGTTGGGTAATAGAAGTGGTAGGATTTTTTGGATTCCAAAAACTAGGAATATTTGGGTTTGGCACAAAACTTTGATTCTGAGCATTTGGATCCTATAACATATTTTGAACTTGAAGATTTTTTATTTGGAAAATGATTCAAACCATGAATAGGTGTAATATTAGTGTAAGTAGGTAATTTAGATACCTAAAACGCATCATGTCAAGGGCGACTACTCATATGGACATTCTACAAGACCATATGGAGGATCTTGGATAGACTCCAAGATAGAGAAGTGTTTCTAACCACTCAATTTGGGCTCCTTGGCCTAATCAGTCTGAACCACAACCTAGACCTATGGTTTACAAGTTGAAATATGGTTGAGACCTATGGTTTATAGTCTAAACTACAGCTATAACTCTGGTCTTAACTAAATTTTAGTTGGCCTTCATTTGAGCCAAATCAGTTTGAATGGCCATTTGATATAGAAGAAGGTGGTTAGAGGATGGAAGCTTCCAATCTAACTATCCTAACCACCCCTTATTGATATTGGCTTCTCCATGAAGCCACCCCTAGCCCTTGGGTAGTCCTATAAGTACCCCTCATAATTAGGGTAAACATCAAAGAGAGCATTGGAGATTTGAGCAGTGAAGCCCTATCAAATTGTACACTCAACCGAGTATACTGAGAGAGAGCTATTGCACTTATCCCCTTACTACTTGCCAACATTCATGATAAATTGCATTATGGATGCCCTAAGAGCCTAGGAGAGCCAATAAGTGCATATTCAAGCAAAAAAATGCCCTTCACAGTGAATCAACCACCAAATCAGTCTGAGGACACCGAAGGTGACCATTGAACATCAATTTGGACAAGGAGGTCAAGCCCACTACCCTTGAAATTGAGGGTAAACCTATCAAATTACTAATCGTGACTTTTAGCTACAATTTATAGTGCATACTGCTCAGCAAAGATGCGGTTTATAGCAGAGGTATCACCACCTTATATTTTTCATTTTTATCTGGTTAGTTAGCTTTGTTTAGCTATTTACATTGTTTAATTGTAGTTTAGTAGATTTTTTATTGGTAAAATTAGGTTAGAATAGTCTCTTTGTGTTAAGCATCAAATAGAACATTAATGGATTCTTTATGTGCTTTCATGCTTTTATTTCACATAATTGATCCATGCATAGTGTAGTTGTTGTCTTCCTTCATGCAATTCTATAAATCTTGATCCAATTAACATAGTTTAGAAGTGTTTTTCACACTTTCTTGATTATACATGCTTAATGGTATCTTTATGCATTTTTTCCAAAAGGGCCTCATCATGAGAGGTTGCCTATCATTTTGACACTTTTATGTTGTTTCTTGATCATAGGGAACAGATTCAATGGAGATTCAACCATCAAGTTCCTTCCCCAATGTGAAGAAGAGGGCAACTCCACCCTAGAGTATTTTGTGACTAGTTGAAAAGCAACATTAGTGCACCTACCCTATTGAGGGCTTTGGCATTGTATTACTTGTATCATCATTTGGGTGAACCTAAGAGGGGAATGATTTTAATCATGATTATTTGCAATTATTAATACAAGAAACACTTATTTTGTTGAATCTATGCAATCTTGTCATTTTTATGCTTTGAATGAATGAATATGATATAATACGGTAGATGGATGTACACTTTTTGGTTAGATCAGAAGGCGATCACGGTGGAACTCCACAATTATATCATCTAACTATGTATTTTGGTTTTTATGACTTGCAGGTATAGAACACAACTACCAACTATAGGCCAACAAATGAACCACAGGTTCAACCCATGGGACACAGTCAGAACTACAGCCCAGACCTATGGTTTCCAAAAGACAACAAATAGTAGAGGGATAAATCTCATTCGGATGTGGACCTAAGGTAGGCCCTACTTCTCACTTTCTATAATTTTTTTTGTCTTTGTATTTTTCCAGAGAGTCAAATTTGGAATGCGATTAAGAAATTAAGAAATAAAAATAAATGAATTAGGTCTTACTTTACATTTATCTTTCGTGTCATTAAAAAGGTGCTACTATGAACATCAGATCTTTGATTTTAATCCACCCTAGAATCTAGGATGCTTGATAGAATTTGTGTGATTAGTTTGCATGGGTGAGGCCCAATTAGTGGCCAATTATCATCATAATGTGCATGGTCTCAAAGAGCATCTAGAATAGCTTGCATTTTCTGAATTTGAAATGTTCTTTCATTTGCATACCATTTATAAAATGAGCATGAATGTTATATGATGCATTTCTTTTATGTACATTAAAATGAACCACACACACCACTTGGCACTTCAATGCTAGTGATTTGGGCTTGACATCCAACCACTAGTAGGGTTCAACGATCATGGGCGTAACTTCCATCTGTTGGTCCAAATCTCGTGAACCTTTTGGATACTAGACCAATACCAGATTCGAGAAACTTTTGTACCCTAGAAAATTTGCATGTATTCTTTTTGGAGGGTATAACACTGACTGAGGTAAAATGGGTGATGATTTGGGAGGACCTGTGCTCCCTGATCGTGTTTGGGCTTCATTACTGCACATTATAGGTTGGATTATGTGACTTGGAGTTTATAGCCAAGTTTTCGAGCTACGAGTGTACAGGTGAAAGCCATTAAACTGAGAATAAAATTCAATAAGTTTTTCAAAACATGATAAGAGTTTCTACACTGATACAAAAAATCATTGAAACACATCAAACAGTTTAGGACTCACTTTCAAAATTTAAAATGAGATAATCATTATTGTATACCTTGTTTTCTTAATAATAAAATATACATCTAGATGCTAGGTACACAATGGTGGATACACGGGGTGGTTGGCAAAGGTCTAAACCTAACATCGATGACCAACCCCTAACCAATTCACAACAACACGTGTCAATTCCTCAACCACATGAGCGAATCGAACATCATTTGACAAGCATTAGAGGAGATAACTCGACATGAGGGGAGCCTGTAGAGCATATCCTAGATATAGGAGCTTTAGTACACTCCTCTAGGCATAGGATAGAATAGGAAGCATTTCATCATGATGGTGTTCCACTCAAGAGCCATTATCAAGACCACAAAGCACGCATGTCCACGAGATCAACTGAAGAGTTGATTATACAGGGTACCAGGTTGGTGCCCCTATGTACTAATTCCATAGGAGGATCCATAGCTCCACATTCTGAGTATAGAAGGACTCGATATCCACCCATTTAGGTAAAGGCAGATAGGCTCGCTATCGAGAATTGGTATAACCATACTCCCATGCATGGTCCACCATGCAAGATCACCATTGATATATCAAATATGGGAGATAATGGCACACCACTACATGAGCGATGGTAGTCTAGATAGCTAGAGGGTCTAGGTAGTGTTTTAGAGTAGCTAGGCTGCAAGCCTTCTACTCCACCCACTCATTCCCTGAGTGAGCATAGCATGAGTGTCATCAGGACTACTATATAGCATGGAGATACTTCTAAGTGCCCTCATGTCACACACCCACTATCTACACATGGTGGTTCATAGTATAGAATATAGCAGGATGCCAATGTTGTCTTTAAAAATAGAGGTAAAGGTATGACACATTATTTCAATGGGTAAAAAACCCACAAGGTCGGTCGTACAGAGCAAGGATACCAAAGGCCTTCCATAGTTTATCAGATCGATAGATCACATCGACTAGTATTGGAGCAGAAACTCCATTTCCTCCAAGATCAATTGGAGGATGCTTGCCTAGAGAGGAAGTGTATTGAAGATGAAAATCTTCAAGTGTAGAGGCTCATTAGAAAAAGGCTATATGAGCAACACATGCACTAAGAGTGTATCCTTACATAGAAGGAGCGCATGGAGTAGGAGGATAGGCTAGCTAGGGTTGGCCTATATCCTCATGATGAGAATATAGAACGTGTATTTAGGAAGGCTTTATCATAAGTAAATATGCATCAAGAGCAAAGAGATGCTCGTACTTATGCTAGTGCCAAATAGAGGGAGTGGCTACCGCCACTTGATAATCAGAGGTAGAGGCAGCATGAAGAAGTAGAAGGATATGGATACGAGCAAGAATATCCTGAGAGTTCTTGAGCTGAGGAGGAGGAAGAGAAATGCCCTTCATCTCGTACGAGAAAGAAAGTACCTCCTAAGCCACATCTATGTCAACTTAGGGAGGAGGACTTTCTATCTTTAGAGGCCTATAAGGCCTTAGCAAATAATATCAAAGCCATCGAGAGAGAAGGCATGACTATTCAAAAACTGACATTAAGGAAAATTTATAATGAGCCTTTGGATCCTTTGGTGCATACTCTGTCTTACCCTGAGAATTTCAATATGCCTAGGTTGAACAAGTTTAAGGGTGATGAATATGCACAGGAACATGTCACGAGCTTTCTAGACACTTATTTCTAGATAGCAAGCAATGATGCATTATTGTTACGTACATTCATCATGATACTTTTTGGACCCACCTGGGAGTGGTTCAATCAGCTAAAAAAACATAGCATAACTGGGTTTGAGCAATTAGCTGATGCCTTTCTTGAATGCTATTACTTTGGGATCAAGAAATAGGCCAATATTTTTGATCTGGATACGCTAGTGCAGCACGATGATGAGCCAATAGAGAAATATGTAAAGATATGGAGAAGACTAATGGTGAAGTTGCCATTCCCTATTCCTACCACATAGTTAACCCAAATGTTTATAGATTTGTGCCAAGCACATCTCATTATTGCTAAAACTATAGCAGTATCCTACATTTGAAGAGGCTTTGGCACAAGCCAAAGTGATTGAGGACATCAAGTTGTAGGAAGGCAACTTGAAGCTCAAGAATAGGAGAGAGGGACAAAAGAAGAGTGCCACAAAACAATAGGGCAAGCAGGCCCATGTGAATCAAGTGGTGTTGAATCTCCAGAGATAGAAGAAGAGGCAAAAAAAACTGAATTATCAAGCCCAACCTCCCCCTATGCAATATGATAAGCGCAACAATAATTATAAGGGCAAGAACAAAGATCAACACCCACCTCGCTAGTTCACACCATTGAAAAAATTTCTGACATCAATTTTCCATCAGCTATGCGAGGCCAAGGCAATTAGACTACCCAAAATCAAGATGATAGATCCCAATCAACCCAAACCAAAAGGGTACCAAGAAGATCGTTTTACATTTTTCATCGAACGAAAGGCCATGACATTGAGGTGTGCTAGAATTTCAAACATATGGTGAAAAATATGATTGAAAAAGGTGAGATTATAGTACCCCACAACTCGTAGGTGCTCAATAATCAAAATATGGGGATTTATAAAAATCCCTTGCCAAATTATGAGGCACCTTGCAACAACATTGGCCAAGTCAACCAAGTACAAGTCAAACCACCTACCTAGGAGTTCATAGGTATGGTGAACATTGTCACTAGGCATAAGAGATATGAAAAACATAATCAACCTCATGCTCCCATTAAAATACAAGCCATGTTGAATCAACGATCGATGTAGAATATTCTAGGCCCACTAACAAGACCAATGGTGACCATAAGGAGCAAGTTGGTCCAAAGCCTACAGAAAACTCCTATGAAGTTGTTGGTATATAAGCTAATACAGTAGTCCTTGAGGCACAAGGAGACTCTTATGGACATTTTGAGGTCCATTTAAGTATACTCCTATGATGCGTAGGTATTTACTAATTTCGTAGGACATGTACAACATTGTCAGGAACCCATGATCCAATTTTATGATCATGAGATAAGGATGATTTCTACAACTACGGTTGACCCACCATTGCACATAATAATGTGTGTTAATCACATACCATTTAAAAGGGTCTTGATCGATACTGGCTCATCGATCAACATAATAATGACCAAGGCACTAAGTCATTTGAAGCTACCTAAATCACACATTATACCCACTACATTTACATTGAGAGCATTTAAATACACATTATATTTTATTGTTGGCACAATTATCCTACCCATGCAAGTAGGCTTGAAGACCATCTATGTGATGTGTCATGTGATAGAAGGGGCCATGCAGTACAACATATTACTCGGTAGGCCTTGGATTTGTGAAATGCGTTGTGTTCCCTCGATATTGCATTAGTGTGTGAAGTATATTCAGAAGGGAAAAGTTCACGTAGTGGCATCGAATGAAGAACCATTTAAGTTCATGAACCTAGTAAATTTTCCTGGGGGTTTCATACTCCCATCAATACACCTGGATGTTTGGCTATCATTGTCGATAAAGAAACCAGGAGGTAAACCACCAGTACATGCTCAACCAACACCATCTGTGTCACACAGGTCCATGCACACCACTACCACTTCCTTGAAACTGTCAGCATTGGTCATGCCTCGAGATGACAATAAGTTGAAGGAAAAAATGGGTGAGCCCAATCCAATCATCGAGTAGGTTCCCATTCCTATGGAATTTTAGGAACCCCAAGATAAAGTTGGGGAGGAACCTCATCCTATCTCGCCTACATCTTTAGTAGGATCATTCGCACCATAGATGACTGTCCATCTCACCAACACTAGATTAGGTGAGTATCTTGTGTAGAATGTAACCTTCAAACCAATTCTAAAGACTACACAAGAGATGGGTTGACCATCCACTCATTGTTACTCGATTGGATCAATGGTTCCATTGGGAGAGCTGCCTAATCATACTAACTTCATCTATGCGAAGCTAGACCAGCTTCCAACATGAGAGCCCATGGATGAAGATGATGACAAACCTTTTTCTTTAAACATGTGTTATCTATCCAATCTAGAGTATGCCATGCATATTTTCAAGCTATATCATTAGCATGGATACGACCTTGGTATCTTTAAAAAAGGATGGAGGACTCTACTGGAACCTCGTTATCAGTCAGTCACTAATAGGTTTGGTTTAGGGTTATAGATACAGGGGTAGGATTATTTTCTCATAGCATCCCTATATCATCTATACCTTAGTATGGTGGACAATGTGAATTTTAATCCATATCATATGGATCCATCCAAATTCTAGAGGAATCACCCTATGATATCTATCATCACCACTAAGCCATTATAAAATCATCACAAAGGGCTCCTTGAGTAGACTGAGATAGAAATGAACCCTAAAGATCACCTAGGACACCAAACCCATGATGCAGTCGATGAAATAGACATGGAGGGGCATAAACCCATTACTGTATGTGATCTTGAGCTAGGATATCTTTGTAATTAATATGGAGTGGAGTCCACCTCCGATATGAGTGGACTAGGTTATGATGCAGACGAGGAATCCTCAAATGACGATAAATTTTGAGATGAAGTTGAGGTTGCCTATGAGAGGCCCTGGCATGCACATCATCTATTGCCTATTGAGTCGGTATAGGTTACCAAAGAGACCCTTCCCAACATTGATAATTTAGGGGAAGAAGCAGAGCTAGATTTATTGATGATGTCACACTTAGAATATAATTATCTGATTTATCCATATAGTGATGACAATGATCAAGTAGTCAGATTCATGGGGCCGCATTTTCTAGAGCACCCCCCAAGAGTAGGGGTGAATGAAGGATTATATTATGACAGTGATGAAGAATATGAGTTAGATAGGGCCTACCTTGGTCCTCCATATTTGCGTTACCATCATCAACCCATCGATATTGATGAGGTCTATCGGTAGCTATGTATTGGTCCTCATCTAAGAGCAAGACGGTTAAACTTGGATCAAATTCATCAGTCGATTAATCCCCTTCTACCAACCTACATGGAGTTTCATGAGTCAAATGATCCTATTTTGCAATCAGTGTATAGGGAGGATCCAGTTGTTCATAGTCCTCATAGTGAAGACCCCTTTGTGCCTGTACCATTAGAGCCAGATCATGGGTATGAGGACTACGCAGATTTTGTAGAAGTTGGTTCATGTGGTCTTGGAGATCAATTCCATTCCATAAACATGGTCTCCATTGATTTGACCACTCCACTCCATAATCCAAAAAATCCATCCAAACTATTGTATCTTAACAAATATGCTATCAACTGGGATCATGCTGATTCACCCATTGAGCCTAAGTATTTCTTCCCTAATGAGGAAATGTTGCAATCTTTCCATTTTGCACCAGGATGTGCATATGATGTTTATCATGTTGAAAATGCTTCCAATGCAAAACTGATCAACCTAGCTAATGACATCCATATGATTCCTACGCCTCACTAGCTTGAGGAGGGATCGCATATGTCGATAGAGGAAACATTTGAGGTGGATATCAGTAATGATCCCACCAGTGCAAATAATGTTAAATTTGGAGAGAGTATCACTCCAGATGAGTGGGACACCCTCATCCCTCTACTGAAAGAGAGACCAAATTTGTTTGCTTTGACGTACTAGGATATGCCAGGTCTAGACCCAAAATTGGTTATGCATAACCTTTCGCTAGATATGACGAAGAAGCCGATCAAGTAAAAGCTTAGAAAAATGCACCCAACAATAGCCTTAATGGTGAAATATGAGCTACAAAAGCTATTGGATGTAAAATTTGTGATCTCCATCGATTATCTAGAATGGGTGTCCAATATTGTACTCATGGAAAAAATCGATGGAAGAATTTGTATTTGCATAAATTTTAGAGACCTAAATAAGGCAACACCCAAAGATTCATTTCCTTTGCCTAATATATGCTCTCATAGATGCAACTGCAGGTCATGAAATGCTATCCTTAATGGACGGTTTTTCTAGTTACAATCAAATTTGGATTAAACTCAAATATCAGCATAAAACCACATTTATAATGCCATGGGGAATGTTTTGCTATAAATTTATAACATTTGGCCTCAAAAATGCTGGTGCCAAATATCAACGGGCCATGACATACATTTTTCATGACTATATGCACAAAATTTTGGAATATTATATCGATGACTTGTTAGCCAAGTCATTGTTGTGAGAAGAGCATGCAGAGGTCTTAATAAAAGTCTTTGATTGCTTGATAGAGCACAATGTCGGGTTGAATCCTAAGAAGTGCATATTTGACATAACTTCTAGAAAATTACTAGGATTCATCGTCTCTAAAAGAGGCATCGAAGTAGACCCAGCGAAGGTCAAGGCCATTTTGGAAATGCATCTTCCCACCAATATTAAGAAATTAAGGAGCCTTTAGGGCAAGGTAGCATCGATAAAGCAATTTATCACCCAACTATAAAATAAATGTCGACCCATGAATAAACTACTACATAAGGGGGTCCCACTCAATTGGGATGAGGACTGCAAGGCAATTTTGATTGAAATAAAGCAATACCTAGTGATGTTGCCAGTGTTAGCTCCACCAAGGCTAGAGGTGCCTTTTCTACTATATATATCAACAACTGACTTTGCACTAGGAACCATGTTAGACCAAAAGAACGTGTAAGGAAAAGAATAGGCCATATATTATATCAGTCAAACCTTGGTGAGCTACGATCTTGGATATGCATATGTGGAAAAATTATGTTTAGCAGTAGTGTTCACTACAAAGAAATTGTGACATTATATGTTAAGTCATATGACATATGTTATATCCAAATAGAATCCTTTGCAGTACATGATGAGTAAGACTTATCACAATACGTGTACTGCAAAGTGGATCATGCTATTGATAAAATTTGATCTAGAATTCATAAGCCAAAAGTACATTAAGGAATAGGTCATAGCAAATCTATTAGTTGAGGCACCACTGTCAAACAGTAGGCCTCTAACAATTGAGATTCTGAATGATGTAGTATTTTTCATATCTAAAGCTCCTAAACCCAAAGAACCAGAGAACAATGCTAATATGAATTTGTTCTTCAATGGTTCAAAATGCAAGCAAGGGGGTGGTGCTAGAATAGTTTTCTTCACACTGAGGATCTCCAATACCCTTTTTTTTCAAGTTGGATTTTTCGTGTACCACCAAAAACAACACTGAGTACGAAGCCCTACTTCTGGGCCTCCACATAGCCATCGCCATGAATATTAAGAGATTGAACATCTTTGGTGACTCCTTGCTCATAGTAAATCAATTCAAGGGTATTTTTCAATTTCGATGTCCCATACTAAAATATTATAAACATCTAATTGACACATATTTTGCCAAACTTGAATGGTATGACATTGAGGTAATCCCTTGATCATTAAATAGGTTCATAGATACCATGGCTTCTTTAGGATATTTAATCCCTTAGAATCTATCTATTTATTTCACTACCATCCATGTCAATACACTCTCACATCCAGTAGTAGAGCGTGTAGCCTATGATAATAGAGAATCGATCAACATGATCAGTGTAGAACCAAAATTTGAATGGTTCTACAAAGTTGAAGAATTTCTTGAGAAGGAACCCTGGGGGTCATTAACCTCTTAGAGTCCTATGGGAATGGTACTACCATTCACCATAGGGTTTTTTCTGAGTCTACATTTGGAAAGGTAAATACGTAGGGGAAGCAAGTCGTCTTAGCAGTCGAAGCTAAGATTTATCAAAACTGGATGTCACAAATTAAAGACTTGCTAAAACTTAGTATAATCCTAGAGGGATTACCGCGTGCCATGAAGCATACATTTAAATATAAATTGGATAAATATGTCTTAATAGGATACATTTTGTACTGAAGTGGCTACTATGGAGTTCTCATTCGTTTCTTAGATGCCTATGAGGCATCATGGATGATTTTGCAGGCTCATGATGATACGTACGGTGGCCATTTCAGTGTCATGGCCATTGTCAAGCGCATACTTTGAATGGGTTACTATTGGTCCACTATGGAGAAGGAGTGCAATGTGTATGTCAAGAAATGCATTAAATTCTAGCATCATGCTAATATTACACACTTGTCATCGTAGGCCTTACAACCCATCTAAGTGGCTTGGCCATTTGCTCAGTGGGGATTAGATATTATAGGAAAGATCTCTCCTCCGTCATTGGGCTGGCATACATTCATAATCATGACTAATGAGTATTTTACAAAGTGGGTGGAAGCAATACCCTTAAAAAATACAACTATACCTCGTATAGCAGAGTTTATACTGGAGCATATCATAAGTCATTTTGGGATTCCATATAAAATAATATTGTATAATGGAACATATTTCAAGAACAAAACTGTGAGAGCTTTGACATCTAAATATATAATTAAACACAATTTTGTGACTCCATACTATCTACAAGCAAACGGGCAAGTTGAATCTTAAAATAAAATAGTGGTGGTCATCTTGAAAAAGATGGTACAATAAAACCACAAATATTGGCATATCTAGCTACCCCTTGCATTATGGGCTTACAGGACTAGTATTCGGACGCCCACTAGGGCAATTCCATTCTCACTAGTATATGGCATTGAGGCCATTATGCCCTTGTAATTAGAAATTTCAACGTTGTGCATCACATTGAAAGAGTTCATTGTTGATGACATCGTGTGGCAAGCTCGACTAGATCAACTGAAATTACTTGATGAACATCACATGAATACCTTGGATCATCTTTGCATTTATCAAGAGTGACTAAAGTGAGCTTAAAGTATCAAATTCCACTAGAAAGACTTTGAAGTTGGGGATATTGTCTTGAAAGAGAACCAACATAACTTTAATTTACCATCAGATATGTGAGACAAATTTATGGCTAATTGGCTAGGACCCTACATCATATCTAAAAATATTGGTCCAGGTACTTATCACCTAACATTTCTAGGGGGTTTTGAAGAGCTTGAACCTCTCAACATCATCCATCTTAAGGCATTTTATGCTTAAAGAGCATAGTGAAAGGCTTCAAGTGTTTGCTTGTAACCACTCGATCATTTTAAAAAGCTCCAAACACTCCCATAGGTAGTTTGGTCAATCAAAAATCCCCAAAGGCATTGGTAAGCCCTTTGGTTAACCTCCAAAAGCTTTGAGGGTTTTCTTATAATTGCTCGATCATCCTAAAAAGCTCCAAGCTAACCTATGAGTAGTTTGGTCAATCAAAAGGCACCAAAAGTTTATAAAAAACTGCTTGGTCAATCTAAAATCTCTAAGGATTCTTAAATGATTGCTTGGTCATCCCAAAAATTCCCAAAGGTACCCATAAAACCTTTGGTCAAACCCTAAAAGCCCTGAGGGTTTGCTTAAAACTGCTCGATCATCCTAAAAATCTCTAACGATTTTGTAAAAAAATCACTTGGTCAATCTAAATTCTCTAGAGGCATGTACTTGCTGTTTGGTCAAATATGAGGCTCAAAACTCATAAAAATAATAAAATAAAAAAAATAAAAAAAATGGATAAAGCATAAAACCCAAAAACAATTTCATTTGAATTTTACATTTTTATTTTGCATTCACTGCATTACTGCATTGCACATAGGCATTCGTCATCCATTGCATTATGTAGTAGGAGGGATTATGTTTGTCGGTATTACAAATGACACCATGTTTATGTTTAAATCATGCATCTCTGCATTTATCATGATCCATCATTATGTGAGTAATTATGTTTTTCAACACAACCTATAATTTTGCTATGGAGATATACTAGGGTTTTTTGGTCACTCAACCATATTTAGTGGTCTTATCAAGAGTTGGTAGAAATCTTGCTTTGCTTTTGTAGCTAAGGTTCAATTAGTATAGCCCTTAGAATATCATAAGCCTATTACTAATCAACAAATTAAATAATCCTAACAAGGACTAGGGGAAGATGAAAGTTGTGAAGTAGGACTGGGTATCTTGAAGCGAAAAGAGTTATTCTTGCTATTCCCTCTATGTAGATGGTATGGGAAATTTTGGCAATTGGAAAAATGATAGGTTAGTTCCCTATTCAAAATTCCTTACTTACAATAAAATGAACAATATCCTGGAGTAATATCCCACATAAATCCTCATGATTGATACCCTATATCTATATCATATATTGACATCCCAGATTGATATCCCATATTGATATCATAAGATCGATATTCTCAATCGATATACCAGAAATAATTTTCCCAAGTAAACCCTCCCAAAGGAAAGTTTTTGAAGAAAATTATCAAATGTAAATTTCAAAAATTGAAGATCAAAAAATAGGCTTAAATCAAAGTTCAAAGTGAAGATCAAATGAAGATCATAAATCAAAGTTCGAGTGGAGATCAAATGAAGATCCAAAATCCAATTCGAAGAGAGATCAAATGAAGATCCAAAGACAGTTTAGAATGAAGATGAAATCAACTCCCTTCCTTAACTACATATGAGCAAGTATACCAAAAATTGAAGGATAGAAAGGAATGAGCCTAAATCCCTAGAATTATCGACACTATTGTACCTTACGCATGATGTTATGTCTAATACACTTGCATCTCGCTTGTGGGAAGACCAATGTTTGAATGTGGAATAGCTAGCTCCAGGTGTCTTGCATTGCCTAGTGGCTTAGTCCAACTAACATTTAAACTTGGGATTGGATAAGACATTTATGGAACCCCTATCTTAGAAATGGGCTAAAATAATCCCGCTTGACATCAGGGAATGCTCGTGTCTTATATTAAAATAATCATGTGCACACACAGGGATAATGAACAGTTAGGGCCTATCCTAGCAAAAGCCTTTTATCTCAAAAGTCTAGTGTGGTTAGTATGCAACTTTTGATAAGTCTATTAGGGTGTTTGAGTCTCATGGAAAACCTCAAAAATTTCTCTCATAGCAATAAAATATCAAAATATCTCAAACCATATAAAATCATCAAATTGCAAATTATCGAATCCATGATACATCATCATATAGACACAATCAAAATATAGGATAGATACTAGATGAATATTAGAAATAATATTCAGACAACCACTGACTATATCATGCATATCTTTCAAATTTTGCAAAAGAAAATAGAATGACACATTATATCATTCGCATCATAACATCGCATACCATTGCATTTCATATATGGATGATTAATTGATTAAATTATTATCTTAAGGATTTTCAATTATATTCATGATTTTTATACATTCTATGGTGTCATCCATTAGATTGATAAATATATTTTCATTCATTCCTTATGTTTTAAGTGATTAAAGAACACAGGTTCATTTACATTAGATTACCATCATGTAAATAAAGCATTACATACATTAATTCATACGATAAAGAAAAATCAAATATGAGTTAAGAGAAAACATTGCATCCATATGCATCCATCATAAATTGCACATCTAAGCATCTAGATCACTACATATAATCATCATCATAAATCAAATAGCTATCTAGTGCATGTCATCCATACATCACATCATATAACATCAAATTAACATAAGCATTGCATCCATGTGCATCAAATAAACATATAAATCAAGTACACATCATGAGCCATAAATTATCAAGTCATATCATATATAAATATGTCTCAAAGTACATCAAATGAGTACAAAATGCCCGTAGGCTACAATCATGTAGGTCCTCGACCTTACACCAAAAATGATACATGTGAAAAAAGTAGTTGTGATATGACAAGAGCCCTAGCTCTAGTCGTATCCCCCTGAACTGGAGATCTCACCACCTCCCTTAGCCCTATGACCTGGAGCCTACTCTACAGTTGGATCTAGCCCTTGTTGTGCACCCTATTGAGGGTCCTATGTACCACCTAGTTCGAGGAAGCCTAGCACATGAGATACTGGTATATCCAGGTGGCTAGTCCTATGGCTAGAGATCCCACCTATATCCCTATGGCTCTTGTGTGAGTTATTATTATGTGTGCTAGAGGACATGTGCGTCCTCTTTGTCCTGTGGGTCCACTGGCTAGAGCTAGCTATGGACCTCATAGTCCTGTACCTAGTCTGCTGAGACCCTACAACATGAGAATAATTTAGGATCATACCACAAATCAACCTAATGTAGCTATCTAACTGGTCTATACGGGATATCCTTCTAGTATTTCTATCATTTCCCTACTCCATAAGGGCCTGGAAACATCTGATATCTGATATGGGATCACAATCGCTAGGGATCATTGAAACTAGTGCTATAGGTGGTGCCATGACAACATAGGAAGATGAAGGATATCCCCTCTGCACCTAGGAAAAACCCCTCTCTGCTATAGTTATACCCAATCATGCCTCTACCATATTATGTACACTAGTGAGCTCCTAGACCCTCCCCTCTACTATCGTAGCCCGTGTAGTTAGGCTAGTGATCTACTACTCTATCTTGGTTAGTCTGCGATCTATGTCAGTCAGTTGGGCCCATAGAGTAGCAATAGTGGTGTCTCGCTCCATCTACTATGTGACATATCTACCATGTTGATTTTGCAAGTTAGCAACCTGAGCTAGGAGCATCCTCTCTACACTATCAGGTGGGACCTCACCCTCCTCTAGAGCCTCATTATCTAGATCAACTTTAGGAGCCCCTTCGATGATGGCCTTTATGCCCCATCTTCCCTCTATCAGCTGGCACACCCTACACCTATTAGGATTCACCTCTACCATTTCTTGTTCTAGCACTCTACCTAGAGGCCCTGATCCATGCCACTAGATCATGGACCACCATCTGTCATATGCTAGGGTGGTAGCATCCCTATCAATCCTAGTCTCCCAAAATTCATCTAGCTCATCCCCTAGATTTGAAGGCCGAATCCATGGCATATCCCACTCTAGATCCAAGCATCAATATGGAAATGGGATCTCTGGAATGTCTTGCACTATCCCAAAATGATGCAAGATGCGAGAGTAGAACTAATACTCTCTAATATCGACCTTCCAGTTGAGTAGCCACATGTCTCTATGAGCCTGTCGAAGCCACTCGCACACATTATCCCATGCTGGGTAATCTATGTATGACCACCACTCAATATCATCTAGGCTGAGTGAGATGAACAATGTGATGTAATATTAAACATCACCAGCATAGGTCCTACTCCTGAACCCCTCCTCTTTGTGAGGCCAGCAGGTGCTATAACACTGTTGATCATCATCAATCTATGTGATATGCAATGGTATCTCTTATGGACCCTCTATCATGATTTGCTGCTAGCCCAAATCTAAAGAAGTAGGCTATAGTTGATGTCCCAATGACTCTAGTTAGTGATATAGTATAACTCTTTATACAACTAGCATAGAAGGGTGCTCCCCCAGGCCATTCATAGCAGCTGATCTATTGAGATTTGCACCACTCTACGGATAGTGACCAAAAGGTTCCAAGTAATTCTTGTGCTTGAGGATTCTGGAAGAACAAATTGCACCACAAGGTGCATAAAAATGACCTCCTGCATAGAGAAGATGTTCTTTCCCTGCCAGTATCTGATGTGGACTCCGTCATGATCAATACTACGCTGAGCCTCCTGGCTCTGGTAGTAGAAGATAGCATAAAAAATGGGCCCTTTGGCCTCATAAGTAGAAGAGATGATGGCCTCACCATCAATGGGAATCCTAAATATCATTTAGACATCCTCCAGGGTCAGTCATTTTTCCTATAGGTAGGTGAAATGTGTTGGTCCACGCATTCCAACACTGGGCCAATGTAGTCAAGTAGGCTTGATCCACCCTAATCATGGTTAGATCTAGGATGTAACTGTAGTCGATGGCTCCAAACCATCTCTGTTCCCCAGGAGTGAGCTGTCCTCAGAGAGTCTTAAGGATGTCAGGCTCATGAGCTATAGAGTTCAACATCTAAAATAAAAAGCATAATATAAGGAAAAATCTAACTAAAAACAAGCAAAAATATTTTAAAATAACCTAAAAATCATCAAAAACATCTAATAAAACTAATAAAAGTGCAAAAATATGTCATCATGCAATCATAAAAATTAAAAATTTCACTTAGAAAATTCAAAAATGCATTAAATGACATTATTTTCCTATTAAACCTTGGAAACATTAAAAATTTGATAAAATTTTCCTAAATTTTGCGAACCGTGGGTCAACCCTGCGGTCCACATGCGGTCAAAAATTGATCGTTGGGATTTTAAACATGAACTATATCTGGAATCTGCACTCCCCAATTGATCAATTGGGAACCATGGCTAGTACCTATGGTCTCCAACTAAGATCTTTCCCGGGTCATTGCCATGGCTAAAAAATAAAAAAATAAAAAAAATAAAGCCTAAACTATCCTAATATAGCATGAGGTTCGTTACCAGTGGTTTAATTAGGTTCAATTATCACATTTCTTAATGAGGTTAATTTTACTAGTAATTGATGTGAGGTATTGGTTTCGAATTACCTTGCCCTCACCTCGACCACCACTGCTATATGAAGCTTGCCTATGCTCTCCCATCGTGCGGTGTGTAGGTGTGAGTGTAGAGTTTGATCAAGCTCTCCAATTGCCAATCATTGTCATGGAATAATGAAAGAAATTTGAAAATTGAGCTTTTATAAGATTTTTATTATTCTACGCGAACCACAGGCCCTAGCTACGATTTGCAACTAGTAGAAAATCTAGTCAAATTCCACCGTGGGAAGGTCTAAAAAGGTAAATTAATGACTCCCATGGGATCAAATTTTCAAAAAGAGAAATCAATATTGCACATTTGGTGATGTTCAAGCACCATGTAAAAAAAATCAAAATTAACAACAAAAAATCAAATAATTAAAAACACCAAATGCGCCTCGTCTTCAGTTATTTACCCTATACACTTAGTGGTTGCGGTGACTTGTGCTCCATGCAATCCGGCAAGATGAGTAAATTACCATAAGGAAATTTGGGACAAAAATTTTCATTGTTGATATGATATGCTTCTTTTTAATCCCTAAGAAGGCCTTCACGACAAGACTTATCCATGGGAACGAAGTGTTTCATGTCATATCTTCTATGACATATTTTAGCAAATCATCGATAACTTGATTCAACACAAAACTAATTGGATTTGTATCATTTAGATTCCCTAAGATGGCTATTGTAGCCCGACTGCTCCATGGGATAGGAATGTGCAATCACTATTAATAGTTGGAATCAAAAGCTAAACTAGGCCTTGCCAAGGCATTAATATGCTCAAATCTATTTTTTTTTAGATAATCCATGGTGGTCAAGTGACATTGTCACTTTAATAATTGTTATTACTCTCATCAACTCATCATTTTATGGGGTAGTCATAATATCAAATCATAATCAAAATCAATATAATATCTCTGAAATCGTAGATCCCTTGATCTTGTCAAAATTACGTTCGTCCTTGTGAATCATTGTCAACAACTATCATAAGATTACCCCTTTTCTTGGGGTAAATAGCAAATATGATTTTGCTTGTTGTTATCCAAATTTCATATCTATGGGTTAGAAGATACCTATGGAATGCACAGCTGCACCAAATGAGATGAGAAGGGCACAAGTTTTTCAAATGTAAGTCTTTCACCCAGTTGGAAGCAATGATTCCAAGATGTGCATCCTTTTGCTAGACAAGAGGCATATAATGTTGATCTGACTAATGATCATCATAGAACCTTCGACATCATTTTAGGAGGTATATTTTTTCTCAGCATTGTTCGATATCACAACGCATCTCAAAAGGGGCATCTATAGACACCTAAAACGTGTTATGTTGAGGGTGAATACTCATATGGACATCCTACAAGACCATATGGATGATCTTGGATAGACTCCAAGATAGAGCAGTGGTTCTAACCACTCAATTTGGGCTCCTTGGCCTAATCAATCTGAACCATAGCCCAGACCTATGATTTATAGGATGAACCATAGCTGAGACCTGTAGTTTATAGTCTAGATCGTAGTTGTAACCTACGATCTTAACTGAAGTTCAGTTGGCATTCATCCGAGCCAAATCGGTTTGAACGACCATTTGATCTAGAAGAATGTGGTTAAAGGATGAAAGCTTCCAATCCAACTATCCTAACCACCCCTTCTTGATCTTAGCTTCTCCATGAAGCCACCCTTAGTCCTTGGGTAGTCCTATAAGTACCCCTTAGAATTAGGGTAAACATTAGAGAGAGCATTGGAGATTTGAGCAACGAAGACCTGTCGAATTGTACACTCAACCGAGTATACTGAGAGAGAGATATTGCACTTATCCCCTTCCTACTTGACAAGATTCATGATAAATTGCATTATGGATGCCCTAGGAGCCTAGGAGAGCCAAGAAGCACATATTTGGACAAATGAAGGCCCTTCATAATGAATCAACCACAAAATCAGTCTGACATCGAAGGTGACCATTGAACATCAATTTGGACAAGGAGGTCAAGCCCACTACCCTTGAAATTGAGGGTAAACCTATTAGATTGCTAACCGTGGTTTTCAACCATGGTTTATAGTGTAGACCACTCAATAGAGCTACGGTTTGCAACAGAGGTATCACCGCCTTACCTTTTTCATTTATGTCCATCTAGTTAGTTTAGTTTAGCTATTTCCATGGTTCAATTGTAGTTTAGCAGATTTTTGACCGATAGAATTAGGTTAGAATAGTTTATTTATGTTAAGCATCAAATAGGACATTAATGGATTCTTTATGTACTTTCATTCTTTATTTCACATAATTGATCCATGCATAGTGTAGTAGTTGTATTCCTTCATGCAATTCTATAAATATTGATCCAATTAACATAGTTTAGAAGTGCTTTTCATGCTTTCTTGATTATACATGCTTAATGGTATCTTTATGAATTTTTCCCAAAATGGCCTCATCATGAGAGGCTGCCTATATTTTTGACACTTTTATGTTGTTTCTTGATCGCAGGGAACAAATTCAAAGGAGATTCAACCATCAAGTTCCTTTCCCAACTCAAATAAGAGGACAACTCCACCCTAGATAAGTTTGTGACTAGTTGAAAAGCAAAGATTAGTGTGCCTACCCTATTGAGGGCTTTGGCATTGTATTAATTGTATCATCATTTGGGTGACCCTAAGAGGGGCATGATTGTAATTGAGATTCTTTGCAATTATTAATACAAGAAACACTTATTTTGTTGAATCTATGTAATCTTGTCATTTTTATGCTTTGAATGAATGAATATGATATAATATGGTAGATGGGTGCATGCTTTTTGGTTAGATCAGGTAAATACTAAGCATTTACTACTATGGATCCATGAGTAGCCAAATGATTCTCCAATAACAATGGAGTGGTTGGATGAATGGGTGCATTTAGATAAGCCATTGTAGGAGGATGTGTAGGTATATTAGGATAATTTTGATTATAAGATAAATCATTCAACATGAGAGTCTAATTTAGCAAATCTTATTTTATCATGGGAATCTTAATGTAAGAGCCAAGTTATCATACTGTAGGTAACTACCCTATTCTGTAGCCTTGTGGTATCAATTGTTTCTCAATAGTCATGGATTTTGTGTATGCTAAGGCCAAAGAGGTGATCAAAGTATTCATCCTAGAAAATATAGCAATCAAAGGATCTAAAGTCCCAAAGTATATCTAAATATCTACATCCACTGTAATGACAAAGTGACCAGTCAACCTCAGGTAAAAATTCTAAAACCTAGTTTTAAACATCCTTATTGGTTTGTTAGATCCCCTTTTGGAAGTCACAAATTGATTGTAAATTACAGTAGGATCTAAGGATAGCCTAAATTTATTTAAAAAATATTGTTCCAATTGGACCCAATAATTAATAGAGCTATTGGGTAGGTTAATGTACTAGTCATACACTAGATCATCTAGACTCAAAGGAAACATTCTACAAGCCACATCTTCGTGTTCTACTTGCAACCTAATTAATGTGTCCTTATAGGATCGAATATGCTCTTATGAAAGTATTATACCATTGTGTTTATACTTAGGTAAGATTTTATCATAATTATTGGGTAGATCATGAGAGGCTCTATCAAGTAGCAAAGGATTATTGTGTGTCCTATACCACGTAGCATTTATATCTGCATTTGCAACCACATTTGTAGCCACATTTGCAGCCGCATTTGCAGTTGCATTTGCAAACACATTTGTAGCCTTTGGATTGAGCTAAGGTGTAACCAAATGAACAATAGGTAAGATAGGAACACTAGGTAATCCAACTAAAAACCCACTAGGTGGAATAATCACTACTTGATTCTAGGTTCTCTTTTGTCTATAAGTAGAAGATAAAATTTGGAAGATAGTATCTTTTGTAGCCTTAGCACTAGTAATGATACACTTTGGTTCCAGCTTAACAATAATAATAGAATTTTTTTATCAATAATGCATCAAATAAACCATAGCATCAATGAATATTTTCAAAAAAAATGGTTAGCCTCAATGCACTATAAAAAAAAATGATCTCAAACGAATAAACATAACCTGTCACAAAACTACATTAGTGAAAAACCATATTTTCAAAACAACTTTTCAAAAACAAGTTAGCACCCAAAATCATTCAATAGGACCTCCTTCTAGCACCAAAATTTTGAGTGGTAATTTTTCCCTGTTGCAAAACCACACTCATAGTTAGGATTTTCATTAGCAAAAACCCTCTCTTGCAAAGAAATGAATAATTTCTCCAAGGTTCCTTATACTGGATATATTAAATGGAACCTGAAACACCTCAGTGATCATCAAAAAAACATTAAAAAGGGGCTTGCTGGTTAGAATAAAATTCATAATTAAGTAAATGAAAGGTTTTATTTCCCTTGTGTGCAAAAATCAAAAGTAATGGTGCTTGAAAATAATCCTAGTCCATTTTACCTTTGATTTATTGATGTGACTTACCCATAACCTTGTTAGCATATTCCTTTCATATTCAGTTTAAGAATTCTCTATTAGAAGTTGATGTGGCATGACAACTTCATTTTATATTTAGTTTAAAATGAAGTTAGAGTTAGTACCTATTGTTAGATGGTTTATTTTATTTTAGAATTAAGTGTGTAGTCAACAAGTGTTGTAGGAAATCAACTTCATTTTATCTTTACCTTAATATGATACTTTAGGTCAGTAACTATTTTCCTAATTTATAGATTCATTTTATCTTATATTTAGTTTGAAATAGAAATGCTAAAAAACTATAAGTATTAATTCCTTTCATCCTTAAGCAAAACCATGTATGAAAATAAAAAACCGTGGAGTGCTTGAATGATAGAAATAGATCCCTAAATAAGTTTAATTGATTGGCATTAAGAATAAACATTAATAAATATGATGATTTCAAAATCCTAACTTCAAAATAGCAAAGAAGGGTATGTTAGGATTCAATTTGTAATAAAATAACTAAACACAAAATAAAAGTGCACACATAGAAATGAGATTATCAAAATTGCTCTTTTGTAATGATAACATGATACAATTGTACAAAATAAATTTTTGAATTACCCCAAATGTGTTAGGGGTAATGTTACAATGCTATTTGTTTTGTATTATACAATGCTCTAAGATATGGAATTGGGGTATTCCAAGTCTTCTATAAAAATGTGGTGTTATTAATTCTTCAATCACAGCTCCAAGGGGTGAGTGGGCTTCTGGTATCTAATGTAGGGACCACTCTAGCTTCAATAGCTTCTCCAAGGTACCTGTTATCTACACACATGAAAATTGAAGAGGATTTAGTAGCACATGCAAATAAAGACATAAGATATTAACATAAAAACCCTAACTATAAAAAGCATACAATGCAAAAAAAATAAAGAAATAAAGTAAATTATGTGCCTTGCTACAAATATCAATTTCTTACTGATTTTTTTATCGTGTGCACTTAGTCATGAGAAACTACGTGCATGCAATGGTGACTGGTAAACCATGCACATGTGATGGAAAAAACATGTAGGTGTGGTTATGAATGTGAAACCATGGATGTGCAGTTTGGACTGAAGGATAGATTACCTCAAAATATGCACCTTCGAGCTTTGGGTCTTATCTCTCCTCAGGATGTGTACAAAGCTCTATCCTATTTTGATAGTTTGGCAGTGCTAATGTTCAACCTCCTAAATTTTATGGGGTGAAGGTGCCTTTATAATATCCTTAGGCTTTTTGAGGGAAATAAGATGTGGTAATTTAGGATTGCCAAGTGGTAATTTTGGGCTACCAAGAGGAGGGGGTAGTCAGAGTGAGTCACACAAGGTGTCTCACTTAACTAGGGTGAGGTGGATGCAAATGGAGTGTTATGTGGAGGGTTACCCCATGTGAAGGAACAAAGGGGAAAAGGGTGTATGATATGTGGCAATATGGGGTAGTGAGGTGGCTAGGATTCATCTCTAGTGGGTATGCAGGGTATCCTAGGCTGATTTTCCATATTTAATAAATTTGGAAAATAGGATAATGTTTTGTATTTTTTACACCTAAGTCTAAACTTAGGCATATAAATTATTATGCAAGATTTGATGTGGGGTGAAAAATGGTGACTTTGTGGATGATCAATTTTTGGCTTCTACATGATTAATGAAATGAAACATACTACGAATAAATAGAAAGGTAGGGTTAGAAGAAATAAACTTAAAATTTGGAAAAGAGGACAATATTGTAAAAATAGAAATTAAGAAGCAAGTTGTAAAACTCTGGAATAGAGGACCAGAGATTTAAAATTCTAGAAAAAAAAGACCAAAATGTTTTAATCAGAAATGAAACTCAACTCTGGAAAATAGGACCATATGATGAAAAAAATTAGAGAAGTGAAAAATATGAAAAATTCTAGTATGTCCAGAAAACACACAAGGTCAGATCTTAAATAGGAACACAAACAGGTTAGACCTGCAATAGCACAATCTGGACACTTGTTATGGTGAGAGTCAATAGATTTAAAACATATACTGAATATACATTCCTGATGCAACCACCTTCATGCATAAAACATCAAGAAAAATAGATCCAATATATTAGAAACACAAAAAATATTACAATAACATATTTTTATTGTATTCGAAATATGGCTTACATACATAAACATTAGCCTAGGTCTACATAGTCTTGGGTCACCTTCAATATTTCTCTACCTCTTATTCTACAAATTTTCTAGCCCCCTAATTCCTACCTTGGATTGCCCTTTTAAATCTTTATGACTACCATCTTTCGACTTCACCTTCCTTAGATTCATTTCTAAAAACCCTTTTTCCAAAAATTGTTTTCCTCTGCTTTTGTTTCCCAAATGCCTTCAAGATAATATTTTTTAAAATATTAGTAGCCCTTATTTTATTTGTTTTATACTCCTAGTAATGGTCATGGTATATTTTCTAATGGACCCCTTATACGTGGATAACCTTGGACTTTCATGTATTAAATTATTATATTTGTTCAAGGTTACTAGATGCCATGAATAATTCACCATTTGTCTTCCACCACCATGCCCCATTAGTAACCATGATGATTTCTTTACAGTGAGTAGGTATCTATGTATTCTTCCTCAAGGAATTCACCACTTCTCATAGTCATTGATCTTGGTCATCCATCCTCACTACAAATGTATCAAAATGCAGTTACCTTCCTTTCAACTTAATCATCATTTTTTCCTACTCTATGACACCGTGGAGGTAAAGTTGTAAAATATTTTTAGAATGTGATGGGTGTATTCCTTGATTTTGACCCGGTCTAGCTTGATACCATTGATGACAATTATCGATTGAAATTCTAGCTCCTAAAATATATAATTTTAACAAACATTATATTTCATCCCCTCATAATAGACCATCGAACCTTCCCCATGTAGTCGTGATTACACCACTATGAATAGAAACTTCTATCTTTGGTGATTTTATTTTATTCAATATGCTTGCATGTGATTTTCAATACTTAATAACCTTTTTCCACTATGTAAAAATCCCACAAAAAAATTGTTCACCTTGTTGATAGTAATATTTACTTCTAAACAATTTATAGTGTGAATAACCATTGTTACTAGCCATTACATATCAATTCCTACCAATGATATCCTCACTAGATATAGAAATTACAACATCTATCCATTATTTCCTTTTATCACCATTCATAACTGTAGGATTATAGGATTAAAATTCTGGTGAAAATCTCTATCACTATCTCACTGCTTGATTGTGTTGCTTGTTGAAGTCCTCTCGCTTCTTCTACATGTACTGCTATGTTGGTGACTACCCTTAAGACTAGTCATCATTTCTATATCTTCATCATTAATTTCTAAATCAGTGTTGTTCAAAGATAAAGGTGGTGAAGCACAACATCACAACTCGGTAATTCATAGGGTTGTCAAGTAACCATCTACAAAAATAAAATATATCCAAAGAAAATGGGGTTGCCCTTTTATTAAAAATGATAAATCTCTGTTACAATAGCTCTCTCTTAGGGAGTCACTCAAATTGATACAATTTTTACAACAGTTGAGGCCCTTAAATGGGGATAGATACAATCAAATAGTCTTCACTTCGATACCAATTTGTATGAGGGATTACTAGATTCCTCCTCCAATGCTCAGAGGGAATGTCTTTAATGTGACTTATTCTCATATATATCTATTACCTACATGCAAGAAAACAACAAGAAACATTAAAAGCATATGAGGCATCTCGAGATGAGGCTAATTCTATATATCTGCAAGAAATAATATTGAAAACATAAAAAAATCATGGAAAATCATAAATGGAAGTAAAATATGTCTATTACACTGCTATTAAACCATGAAAATATGATAAAATAATAAATCTAAACTAATGTAAACTAATGATGCATAAAGGAAGGTATATCTACACTAGAAACTAAGGAAATTATGTCTCAAATCCTAGCCATTGTCGCTCAGAGCAGCTATGCCTGAAGGTCACTATCAAATATAGCGGCCTCTAACTATGATTTTTTACTCCTATCAGGTTTTGTGACACAAAAATCCCCATTGAAATTGATGTTCAAGGTTCACTGGTGTGTCTAAACATAGCTCTATGAGTGAAATCTCTTAGATCTATAGCAGATTGATGGAAAATGACTGATTTTCTTCTCAAAATTGTGGAAGATTCATTTTTGATGGCATGCTTGGCAATATACAATCAAGAAAAACTTTGAAGCTCTTCAGAGGGCTATCAATTTGTTTCTCAGTGCAGTAGGGCTTCGTTATATCAAATTCAAGATGCATACTTGTTCTTGGGAAGGTGCATATGTAGGCCTCCCAAATTCCAAATCTTGGCTTCTTGGAGAAGCCAAGATCTAGATTTGCATGAAACTAGTCGTTGGAGGGAAAGGCCTAATTCTAGAATTGGATGGGAGTGGAAGCTAGGAGGAAATCTAGGAGATTCATAACCAAAACCACTCAAATCCAATGTAATTTTAGTTGTCATGCATGATTTGTACTTGTATTTATGTCCAATTTTATCTAAGTGCTAGCCGCTATCAATAGTAGTGGCTAGCTCATAGCCACTCTGAGCTTTAGTGGCTGGCGATGGTAGCTACTTTGGTTGATAGTGGCTGCACCTGAATAGGTCAAAACTACCTCTAGTGAGTGGTTAGAACCATAGCTAGCTCTTAGAAAGGTCTAATATCAGTCATATGGTCTGTAAAGGTGTCCATATGAGTAATCTCCTAAACATGATGTGTTTTAGATGTCTACAGATACCCCTTTTTGTGATGCATTGTAGGAAACATAGTGCTAAGCAAAAATAGACCACCCAAATCCATATTGTAGGGTGTATTATTATCATTGATCTAATCAACATTAGATACCCCAATCATGATAAGGCCGTGTATCTCTGAATCATTGCTTCTAATGGCATAGAAGACTTTGTTTGCATAAGACTTTGAAGTCCACTAGAGTCTCAGGTTGTATTGCTTAGCATTTGTAAAGGACCGAAAACTAGATTGTCAAAGGTTTAAATAAGCATATTTGCTTTTACCCCAAGTAATAGGGTAAGCTTATGATGGTTGTTAGCAATGATTCGTAAGATGAACATGATTAACTTGCTTAAGTTATGATTTTGTTATTATGACTACCCCTCAAGGGATGAGTCAATGAGGAGAATACTGATGATAAAAGTGACAAGTCGCTTGACCAAGATGATCGATTTGGATAATTTAAGATGAATACTTTTGTTTTTATATGGTAGGTTCTATTACAGGTGTGATTTCAATTAATAAAAGTGATTGTAACTTTCTATCCCATGGAGTAGTCTGACTGCAATGCCCTTATTAGGGAGTCAAAATGATAGCAATTCCATTAAATATTTTGTTGAATCACTCGATGATTTTTTGAAAACATCATGGATGGAATGAAATGAATGCCTCATCCTATGGGGTAGTCCAACCACCATGGCCTTCTTCGGTATTGAAGTGAAACATTTGCAACTCAAATATGACTAATTTAGTTCAAATGACCTTATGGTAATTTACTCATATTTTTAGATTGCATGGAGTGCAATTCACTGCAACCACCAAGTGCATAGGGTAAATAACTAGGTAAGAGGTGCATTCAAAATTTTTATGCTTTTGATTATTTTTTTTTTGTTAATTTTGATGTTTTTCTATTATTTTTGAGATTTTGAATTAATGATTTTTTTGTTATTTTTGCAATTTTTGGTGATTCTGGACTGGTAGATATGCTTAACTATCCATTATGAATCTTTCCATGGTGAGAAATCTAATGCATTTATTGATGTTTACTAGCTGCTCTCAGTAGAAGCAGCCCAAATTTATAATTTCGTAGCCATTTTCTGCATCAACATCCCACACTTTCTAGTCATTGATGCCAACAATGGCCATAGCAAAATTGAAAAATATAAAAAGAAAATTAGGGTTTTGACTTTCATTATTTCCAGTTGTCATTTTTCCATTTGATCTCTAAGGTGAGAGAGAGATTGTGACCCAGGATGCTGATGAATTCTAGACACCATGGTGGAGCAAGGTGAGGCATCAACTAGCAGAGGAGTTGGAGCTTCATGGGTATTTCTCAAACCCTAGCTTGTTTATTTAACCGATAAATTGAACCAAACTAAGTAATTGATAAATGAACCTTACTAGGCTTATTGGTAACGGACTGCACCGGTAGATAGGTTTAGAATTAGGCTAATTTAGGTGGTTTCCTTTTAGTTTTAGGTATTATTTAATTTTTATGAATTTTTGGGTGAGGGCAAACACTGTTGGCATGCCTCCTTGCAGTCGTTGTCACTCAGGACGACCCCTAAATAGCAAAGAGGAATCGTTGTTGCTGAGGATGGCTAGTTTGAATTCCAAAGGTCAAATTTTTACCATTAGTATCTAGACACTATCAACATCAGTGGCTACTATGGCAGCTGTTGTCAGCATGAGTGGCCACTAAACTTTAGGAAAATATTTTTATTTTTTATGATTTTTTTTTTTTTTAAGTGCAAATTTTGATTTTTTTGCATGTTTTGGTGCATTTTATTATTGTGTTTGTACCCTTGCTTGATTAGGGTTATTTTTACACCATTTTTTAATTTTATTGTGCTTTTTAGTGCAAGTGCATCTAATTAGACATTTATTTTGGCACATTTAAACCTTGTCTTCACCGGCTTAGGAGCCTAATTTGCTGGCATATCTGCTGACACTCATGGCCAACACAGAATAGGCATGGTTTAATGCATGGGGCCTTATGTATGCTATTATATTTCCAAATATTATCTAAAAGATATCAAGTAACCATTTGTAAAAATAAGACTATTGCAAGCATGTGACAATATAATAAACAGAAATCAAGTAACCATTTGTAAAAATAAAAGATATCCAAAAATATGGGGTTGCCTTTTTATTAAAAATGATAAATATCAATTAAAATAGCTCCCTCTTAGGGATTCATTCAAATTGATACAACATTTACAACAGTTTGGGCCCCTCAATGGGGAGATATGCACTCAAAGAGTATTCCCTTCAACACCAATTTGCATGAGGGCTTACTATATGCCTCGTTCTCCAATGCTTGGATGGAATGTCTTGAATGCGGATTATTCTTGGATAGATATGTTACCTACATGCAAGGAAACAAAAAGAAAAGTTAAAATCATATGAGACCTCTTGAGATGTGGCTTATTCCATAGATATGCAAGAAATAATATTGAAAGCATAAAGAAAGCATGGAAAAACATAAATAGAAGCAAAAGACGTCTATTACACTGCTAATAAACTGTGAAAATATGATAAAACAATAAATTTGAACTAAGGTAAACTAATAATGCATAAAGGAATATAGATCTACATTAGAAACTAAGAAAACCATGTCTTAAACCCTAGCCGCTATCACTCAGAGTGGTTGTGCCTGTAGGCCACTATCAAAGACAATGGTCTCTAATTGTGATATTTTTCTCCTCGTATCAGGTATTGCGACTTAGAAATCCCTAGTGGAATTGATGTTCAATGTTTATTGGTATTTCTAAACATGGATCTACGATTGAAATCTCTTGGATCTACAACATATTGATGGAAACTGATTAATTTTCTTCTCAACCTTATGGAAGCTCTATTGTTGATGGTATTCTTGGTAATATGTGTATCGCTCCAAATTTTTTGCATCCCTACCTTCAGGCTATAGGATCCGCGCCCGAAAGGAGGATGGGAAAAGGATGTCGTGATACCTCGGACTGAGAGGACTTTGCGAAGGTCCCGCCTCTCAAGGGAGGTGTATTTTGGTGATTTTTCGATGGATGGTGGGTTCACCAGGAAACATTTAGCGGCAGTTTCCACGCCTAGGTTTTGGAATGTGTTTGATGAGTTCGTTTTAACCTTAAGCATTCATATCCTAGGTTTGGCCGAATGAATCTAAATTAAAACTACATGAAAATGCAACTTTCATGAATACAGCAAACATATTTGAAAGCAAAAAATAGAGAATTTTACAGAATGACAATGAAAAATACCCGATCCGGATGTCCGTAGAAGATTCGACGTTTGAAGCGATCCGGATCGCTCTGTAATCCGACGAGAATCGCCTGCAATCACGAATATCTAACGACGAATCGTCCGAGATCCGACGAATTCACACAAAAACAGAACCAAAACAGAACATTAGACGACAATCGCAGAGACACAAGACAGAAAATACAAGAAATTCTATTGTGCTAACGGAGGCAAATTACACCAAATAGCAATATGAATACTTGAACAATATTTAAGAATAGAATTTAAAGCCAATTACTGTACTTTAATAGCAGATCATGAACTTAGCATGCAATCTAAGCTAAATGGGTGAACTCCAAATGCAAAATAACATAAAAACTGAATAAATAATCTAATTTACAGAATAAAATGACAGAAACAGAGTTGAGAAAAGCAAACTCCAGGCACTGATTGCCTCGATGTGGGCTGCAGTCGAGATCGTCTCGCATCAGTACGAAATCGTCTCGCATTCGACGAGATCGCCTCCGATCTGAACAGGTTCGTCGACGACGATGGATGCTGGCTCTGGCTGAAAAACAATGATGTACCTGCAATAAAATCGATGTGGAACTAGTGCAAATGCAAGATTAGGATGTTCTAATGTAGAGGGAATCACTTTGCAGAAAATTTCAGCCAGGGGTTGGGGAGGGAAAATCTTAGAGATTAAATAGGCTTAGAGGGAGTAGGTAGGAGGTTGGAGATCATCCCAATTTGGGAGATCTCCAACGGGGAGGGTCCCAACGGCGCAGACACGCTTTCGCCCGATTGGAGACCCGTTGGAACAGATTCCAACTATGCAAATTCAGTTTTGCGACAAGATCGTCCGGACGTCCTAGTCCGGACGAAATCGTCAAATACGGGGCGATATCGTCTGATCGGCGACGATATCGTCAAACGGTCAAAACAACCTCTAAAATTGGACGCAAAAAGGGGGAAACGGAATACCCGATGGTTAACGGGCGGTTTGGGAGGTTAAATTTGATTTTAAAATTATTTACTAAGGTGAATGTAAATTTTATAATTTTATCGCGCCAATTTTAGGGTGCTACATTTTGCCCCCTCTTTAGCGAATTTTCCGAAGAAAATGCGTTAAAGATGAGTTCTTCTCGATCTACGAGAAAGCAAAAAATTATACCCATTTTTAGGCGACGATTCTTGGTCGAATCGTACGACAGCTTACTATGGTGCCCCCTCCGTGTTTTTACCCAAATCGAACGTTTGAGGTAAAAACGCGGAAAAGCAAAAAATTATTGTTGAATAAAATTAAGAAAAATAGGGTAAAACCCTAATTCATTTTTACTGTTCATTTTCTGGTTTTTAGAGCTCTGAAGCAAAAATGGTGGAGACGACGCACAGATCTGCAGAGGTCCGACGCGGTCTACGGGTAAGAGCCTAGACTTAGCTAGAACTGATTTAATTTAATTTTTACATGCTTTTTAAGTGATTTTTAGGTGAATTTGGAGCATCGCGGCCGTTTTTGGCCGTCGACGTCATCGGGACGAAATCGTCCCGATTTCGACGAAATCGTCTCAATTTCGTCAATTTCGCCCAAGGGCGAAATCGGCGAAAGGGGGACGATTTCGTCAATCTAGAGACGATTTCGACAAGCGAGATCGGAGACGATTATGCTCAAATTTGGGACGATATCGTCCAATAGTGGGCGATATCATCAATTACATGAAATTGATCTTTAAGTTGCATTATTAATTACTGGAATTGTTATTAATGATTGTTTGTTGTTTTGTTGTTTATGTTGCAGAGAGGATTACTAAAGAGCAGGGAGTGGAAATATGGAGGTTTGAGAGATGACTTGGCCGCTCTGACACAGGCAGAGCGAGATCTGCTGGCACAGGCCGGCTTACAGCATGTGGCGGAGATGCCACAAGTATCCACGGACATGGGGCTTCTAACAGCCCTAGCAGAGAGATGGTATCCGGGTTCTTCCTATTTTCGGTTACCGACAGGGGAGATGGCTCCCACACTAGAGGATGTATGGAGGATTCTGAGAATCCCCATACAAGGACGGATGATCACTCCTACGGCCAATCAGGGCCACGCTATGGGACGACTATGTGGTGACCCGAGCTTCGCCCTGGAGAAGGGCGGAGTGAATATCGAGGCACTACGCCAGATGCCTGGGGCATCCAGACTCACACGAGTTCTAGCTGGAGTGGTTGGTGGACTTCTGCTGTGCCACCAGAGCGGATGCAAGGTACCATGGATGCTCGTAGATGTGATCTACGATATGAGAGACCATGGGTACAGGTTTTGTTGGGGCAATTTTGTTCTATGCCGATTGTACAGGATCCTGTATGGGGTCGTGTACAAGGGCGGGCGATGTCTGGTGATGACATCGCTCCTACAGGTTTGGTGCTGGGAGCACATTGTAGTGCGGAGGCCGGTAGGGCTTCCACTGATAGGGGTGGACGGGGAGAGGCCCCGAGTCTTCTACTGGTGGCTCCGGAGAGGGTCACAGCGGCGGATCGACCTACCGATGTCCCGGAGGCTACTGGATGACTTGGTCCCGGATCAGATCACCTGGAGGCCATGGAGAGGGCACCCAGGGTGGGCCGAGGACGGACAGGAGCTGGCTCGCATCAGGCGAGTCTACTGGCTCGCATTAGGCGAGTTTTGAGATAGTTCGGTCTGTAGCAGGGGATCCCATCTCTGAGGGACTACGAGTTTTCCCAGACTGTCCGGATAACACCACGGTTAGCGGGGCTCCTGACATGCAGCGCTTCTGGAGCCAGGACGCAGACGATGCCCCCATCCAGCCAGTGGATGGGGACGACGTGGGGGTCGTAGATGGCTACGATGCCTGGTACGTAGGCATCCGCCCTCCACGGATGACGAGGGCACAGGGTCCGATCCACGCAGTTGTGCGTCGGATAGGGAGGCGGCGCCAGGCAGCGATAGAGGCGGCCCAGGGTCACGGCGGGAGAGAGCAGAGGAGGCCACAGGCACAGGAGAGGCCACGATAGCGAGAGAGGAGGGAGGAGAGACCCCCATCTCCACAGAGAGAGAGGCCACCATCGCCCGATAAGGGCAAGGGCATTGACACAGGAGAGAGCAGCGAGACGATGACTCTCCGGACGGAGAATATCCGTCTCCAGACACAGGTGCAGACTCTGCAGGACGAGGCTGCACGACATCGAGCTGAGGTGACACAGCTCAGAGATGAGATTGCACGCCTCAGGGCACGGGGCGGAGGGGCGAGCACTCAGGAGCTGATGCGGTCGGTTGCTCAGACCGCATTCTACCAGGGGATCTATTTTTAGATGGTGCCCGAGGGCCAGAGGGTACAGCTGCCGACTGCTATTGCAGATCCGATCAGGACAAGGTCGTCGAGGAGCTCATCCCGATCGACGACGAGGACTCACAGTACCACACATACTGCGATGGGGCCACCTCGTCCTCCGTAGGGCGGGGGAGGAGATGAGGCTGAGAGCTCTAGGGGCTCTCGAGACACTGCTCGGAGGACATTTGATTGAGTATGCCAAGATATGGATTGTGGCATACCAATCTAGCTGAGATGATGTACATATATTTTTGAGATATATATGATGATATATTTTTGATCATATGACTTGTGTCTTGAGTATGTTTATGATGATTTTATGTTTTGATTGATTGATTTGAAAATTCATGTAATTATGTCATTGGAAATATTATAATTTGAATGTCATGCTATAAAATTTTAAATGAAATAATCTGATGTAACAAAGTGGTTGTATGTGATGCAATAATTTTGATAAAAATAAAAGGGGACTTTTAACAATAATTTCAAAGGACATTGTCGCTATTATAGACCATTTCATGGAGTCGCCGCTCACTCGGTCGTCAAGCTAATCCCCGTATAGAAATATTGCGAAAAGTAAAAGAGTGCTTAAGAGACTGTCTTAAGACTTTGTTGTGATAGTGCAAATGATGATGATGATGGTTGGTTTGTTTTCAGACTTTCATGAAAAATATTATGCATGAAATATTTTTAAAATGATTTTTGCTAGGCATAAATTCCTAAGTGTGATAAAATTTGTGAATAATTCCTTAGGAATTATACCATCATTGCAAAGTTAAAGGTTTGACATAATGACATAAAATAGTGAAAAAATGGGTTTGCTTTTGAAAAGCATAATTTGTGTAAAATGAAGTCATATGGTTTTTATGATTTTTGATAAAATGGGGAATAAAAATTGTTACAATGGTTTGCGCTAGGCATAGAATATGTAGGTATAGACTTATACCATCATCGCGAAAATCCAAAAAAAATAGTTTTATTGCATGGTTGATTTTTTGATGAACAGAAAAGATGAAAATGAGGACTTGCGCTAGGCATAAAATTCCAATTTTGGTTTTGAAACTATACCATCGTCGCGAAAGTCAACCAGATATATATGATTTGATTTGTGTAATTTGGAAGAAATTTTTTATTTTTCTAATTCTATAGTTGTCTTTGTGAAAAATAATTGTACTTGATTATTCCAAACAAGTTGCAAAAATAATATTTCAAAGTATTTTGAAGACAAAAGTTAGATTTATAAGGAATCCCATGTGCATATGTGCATTCATTTCCGATCTTGATTTATCCTAATGATAAACAAAATCTCTCAAATACAAATGTGTGTGCAATTGCATTGTTCATTTACCAGTTTTGAGCAAGATACTATGATACAAGTGATTTGAGGAAACCAAATAAATGTTCATTAACCATGATGTAGATGCATATAACCATATTAGACTACTATGTAGGTCGGATTATCAAGAGCTAGCTAATCCATAAGCAGACATAGGTCTGTACAAAAGAAGGTCGCTAATGTGACAGACATATCGCCACGCTAGGAGTTACCCAAGGCCAAGCGAGGTTGGGCACAAACCACCTGTTATGGGGCTTACCTCACACTTTTCGAATAATTGAGAATTCCAGGGATTCAAGCTCATCAACCCTTCTTTTCTTTTCAAAGGGTAGGGAAAGGGATTTTATTGCTTTCTTGCTTTCTTTTGAACTTTGCTTATTTTTCTTTTTGTATTTCTTTTGCTTGATAATACTTGGAACATTGCTGAAATAACATTTTTCTTTTCTCTTCTTTCTTGAATTTTTCTTCTCTTTTTCTTTGCTAGGGATACTTGCTCGGATTAGCTGTAGAGCAAGGGATTTTTATTCTGGGTAGGGGTGAGCTTGTCCTTTTGCCAATTCTCAAAGATTCTAGACCATGTGCATGATAGGATAGCAGGGGAAACTTTTCACTCAAGAAATCAGTTCTACTATGTAGCAAAACATGGAAATTACAAATATAATCATTTTATTGTGAAAAGATGTGCTTGGTTTAGGTAAATAACAAGATCAATTCTCTATGCTCAAACTTTATTTAATTGAAATTTGTGAACTTTGATATAAGAGAGATTAGTAATCATGCCGGATAAAAGCAAGATATTTATTTTTTTGTGAGTGTGCAAGTGAGGGATTCAAAATAAATGCTAATTTATCCAAAATAAGTTGAAACATATAACTGCAATAATTGTAAGAAAATATATATAAACACTTTTGAGAAGTTTTGAGAATGTTGACTCTCTCTTTCTTCTGTATATTGTTTTGGTTTCGAAAGAGTCAAGCATATAGTCTGTTTTTAGATTTTTATTTTGATTTTAGTTTTTGAGCAAAAGGAACTTAACTAGTGCTTTAAATAAATGCAATAGATAGTTTTTGAAGAGTTTTGGAGATTTATGAATGTTTTTGGTGTTTTTGGATTTTTATAAATTTGAAAGAAATATAAGATAAGTGATTTTAAACAATTTATACATGGATGAAATGACCAAATTTATGCATAGTAACGTTTAAGATGCAAAATATTCATGGGTTCTTTAAGTTCTTTACCATCTAAGGTAGATAATTTATATGCTCCCTGATTCAAATTTAGCAGTAATAATGTATGGTCCAAGCCAGTTGGGCTCAAATTTACCTTTAAGGTCCTTAGTTGCATTAGTATTTTTTTTGAAGATTTTGAGGATTTTGATTTTTTTGTATTTTGATTTTAATTTATGAATTGAAATTGGTGGTATATACAAGATGATCTATATACACTATACAAGGTTATTTGAGTATAGCATGTCTAAGGTTGCTTCAAAATCAAAGGAGGTTTTGAAGGATAATCTGGTTGAGGTGAAGGTAAGAACAAAAGGTGATGAATAAAAGGTAGTGATAACAAAATCTTTGTTATAATGTAAAATAATGTAGCAAAAGATTTGACTTTTATATGTGGAAAATTAATCATGTTACAAAATAAAATATCAGAAATATAAGAAAGTTCTTCATTCTTATCACTATATTCCAAATCTTGATAAGATGGAGAAAGTATATGTGAAAGATGATCATATATGGATGAAGAAAAGTGATGGGTAAAAGATAATTGTGACAATAGAGAATGTAGAAAACTTGATGTTTCAACCATTAAATATTCTTCAAATGGTGTTGGGTCACCATGTATGGTAACAATTTTATTTGCAATTTCAAACTTCAAACATTGGTGGAGAGTGGAAGGGACAACCTTCATCGTATGAATCCAAGGACTCTGGAGAAGTGGGTTGTAAGGTGAAGAGCAATATGCTATATAAAACAAAGTATCCAGGATCTTGGATCCAATATTAGGAGGAAGAATTATAGTACCTTGAGCTTCTTGAATTTCATTGTTAAAATATTTTATAATAATATTTGATTCGTTAAGATCTTCTTCCTTTAATTTGAGTTTTTGGAATAATTGATAAGTACATAAATTAAGAGAGGAGCCATTATCTACCATGATAGTTCTAACAAGTGTTTCTTTACTGGATCCTGTAATGTAAAGATAGGAGTCTTCTTGTGGAGTAGAGGAAGGAATCTCCTCATCATAGAATGAAATATGGTTAACCTCAAGAGGGTTTACACCATTAATTATGTTCTTAGAGAAAATATGATGAGGAACAAATTGTTGGCTAGGTATTTTGAACAAAATTTCCTTGTGATAAATTTGTAATATTTCTAAAAGGGATATATTTGCTTGAGGATTAATCACTTGTTGTTGGTTATCAAAGGGGATTTCAGATTGAAATTTTGATTCTAAAGATGAGCTTTCTATGCTTACATTCCATTTTGGATCATTCTCTAAAGTCAAAGATAGTTTTGAAGGTTGGTCAAATGAGGAATCCATCTCTTGAATATCAGATTGAGTTGATTGAACTTGAGGTTGCTCATTTGTAGTTTTTGTCACAATATTAATAATATCATCATGATGGGACACATTAACATGCAATATTTGATTGGTTTCTTGTTGTTGATAATTGAATAGGGGTTCTTGGGAGATCCCCATGTCTTGATTGATTATTGGTATTTGTTGTGTAGGAGTTTGATTGTTTACTGGAGATTTATCATCAGTTGTAGATTGTAATTCCTTTATATTAAAAAGACCCTTATCAATCAAATCTTGAATTGCACATCTTAAATCTTTACAATTTTGTGTCATATGTCCATCTACTCTATGATATTCACAATGTAGCTCAGGTTTAAACCAATCTGATGTGGTATCAAGGTTGTCTTATGGAAGGGAGTTCAATCTTATTTGTGTCAAGTAAATACTTGAGAATTATATCCATTGGTTGATTAAGCTTAGTAAATTTACGTGATGAAGGTTTTTGAGAGGTTTTTGATAAATGCCTTAGGAATTTTGTCATAAAAGGACCTAATGGTTTCTCACCTCTACTTTCTTTATTATGGGTAGAATGATGACAGGAAGATTGCGATGTAGGAGGTGAGTGCATGGTAGAATTGGAAGAATAAGTATTTTCTTGTTGAAATGGATGTGTTGTATTGAAAGAAGAGTATTGAAAAGGTGGTGGAGGATTATATGTGGATTGATAGACATAATATGGATATATGGGAGAATAGATAATATCGTTATGAAGAGGATTGGCAAAGGGATTGTTTTGTTGGGTTATGGATGAAAAATAAGAAGAGTGTGATGGAGGTGGTGTTGAATAGGGATGAGGTTGGTCATAATCAACAAATGTATTTGGCTGAATTCTTCCAACATTACTGATGGGATCATATGGATTTGAGTAAAAACTCATGGTTTCTTTAGTACTTCTAAAAGCAATATTTAGCATCTACTATTTAGAATTGAATCTAAAATATATAAACATGAAATGATGATTTTGTTTTTGTTTTTCTTGTATACATATATATATATATATATTATATATAATGCATTATATTTTTTTTTTTTTTTGCTTTGTTTTTGTTTTTGTTTTCAAAAGGTTATGATGCATTCACGTCGGGTTCACCAAAATGTATCGCTCCAAATTTTTTGCATCCCTACCTTCAAGCTATAGGATCCGTGCCCGGAAGGAGGATGGGAAAAGGATGTCGCGATACCTCGGACTGAGAGGACTTTGCGAAGGTCCCGCCTCTCAAGGGAGGTGTATTTTGGTGATTTTTCGATGGATGGTGGGTTCACCAAGAAACATTTAGCGGCAGTTTCCACGCCTAGGTTTTGGAATGTGTTTGATGAGTTCATTTTAACCTTAAGCATTCATATCCTAGGTTTGGCCGAATGAATCTAAATTAAAACTACATGAAAATGCAACTTTCATGAATACAACAAACAGATTTGAAAGCAAAAAATAGAGAATTTTATAGAATGACAATGAAAAATACCTGATCCGGATGTCTGTAGAAGATTCTGACGTTTGAAGCAGTCTGGATCGCCTGTAATCTGACAGAATCGCCTGTAATCTGACAGAATCGTCTGAGACTGACAGAATCGTCCGAGATCTGACGAATTCGTCAGACGAATTCGCCAGAGACCTGCAAGACAAAAAATAGATGCAAAATACAAGAAATTCTATTGTGCTAACAGAGGCAAATTACACCAAATAGCAATATGAATACTGAACAATATTTAAGAACAGAATTTAAAGCCAATTACTATACTTTAATAGCAGATCATGAACTTAGCATGCAATCTAAGCTAAATGGGTGAACTCCAAATGCAAAATAACATAAAAACTGAATAAATAATCTAATTTACAGAATAAAATGATAGAAATAGAGTTGAGAAAAGCAAACTCTAGGCACTGATTGCCTCGATGTGGGCTGCAGTCGAGATCGTCTCGCATCAGTACGAAATCGTCTCGCATTCGACAGGATCGCCTCCGATCTGAACAGGTTCATCGACGACGATGGATGCTGGCTTCGACTGAAAAACAATGATGTACCTGCAATAAAATCGATGTGGAACTAGTGCAAATGCAAGATTAGGATGTTCTAATGTAGAGGGAATCACTTTGCAAAAAATTTCAGCCAGGGGTTGGGGAGGGAAAATCTTAGAGATTAAATAGGCTTAGAGGGAGTAGGTAGGAGGTTGGAGATCATCCCAATTTGGGAGATCTCCAACGAGGGAGGGTCCCAACGGCGCAGACATGCTTCTGCCCAGATTGGAGACCCGTTGGAACAGATTCCAACTATGCAAATTCAGTTTTGCGACAAGATCGTCTGGACGTCCTAGTCCAGACGAAATCATCAAATCTGGGGCGATATCGTCTGATCGACGACGATATCGTCAAACGGTCAAAACAACCTCTAAAATTGGTGCGAAAAAGGGGGAAACGGAATACCCGACGGTTAACGGGCGGTTTGGGAGGTTAAATTTGATTTTAAAATTATTTACTAAGGTGAATGTAAATTTTATAATTTTACTGCACCAATTTTAGGGTGCTACAATATGTAATTAGGTAACACTTTGACACTCCTCATAGGGCTATCATTTTGTTTCTCAAGGTGGTAGGGCTTCGTTGTATCAAATTTGGGATGCATACTTATTCCTAGGAGGGTGCATATGTAGACCTCCCAAATTCCAAATCTTGGCTTCTTGGAGAAGCCAAGATCCATATTTGTATGAAATTGGTCATTTGAGGGAAAGGCCTAGTTCTAGACTTGCATGGGAGTGGTAGTTAGGAGGAAATTTTGGATATTTATGCCCAAATAGCTCGAATACAATGTAAGTTCAATTGTCATGTGTTATTTGTACCTATATTTATGACCAATTTTGTTTGAGTGCTAGCCGCTATCCACAGTAGCAGCTAGCTCGTAGTGACTCTGAGCTTCAGTGGCTGGTGATGGTAGCCACTCTTATTGATAGCACTATACCTGAACAAACCAAAACTGCACCTAGTGAGTGGTTAGAACCACTACTAGATCTTGGAAAGGTCTAATATCAGTCATATGGTTTACAGAGGTGCCCATATGAGTAGTCTCCTAAACATGACATATTTTAGATGTCTACGGATTCCCCTTTTGGTGATGCATTTTAGGATACATAGCACTAAGAAAAAATAGACCACCTAAAGCCATATTGTAGGGTGTATGATGATCATTGATCTAATCAAAATTAGATACCCCAGTCATTAGAAGGGTGCATATCTCTTAATAATTGCTTCCAGTGGCATGGAAGTCTTAGTTTGCATAAAACTTTGAAGTCCACTAGAGTCTTAGATCGCATTGCTTAGAATTTGCAAAGGACCAAATGCCAGATTGTCAAAGGTTTAAATCAACATATTTGCTTTTGCCCCAAGAAATAGGGTAAGCTTATGATAGCTATTAGCAATGATTCGTAAGATGAACGTGATTAACTTGATTAAGTTATCATTTGTTTATTTTTATTATGATTTTGTTATTATGACTACCCCATCAAGCAATGAGTCGATAAGGAGAATACTGATGATAAAAGTAATGAGTCGCTTGACCAATATGATTGATTTGTATAGTTTAATATGAATGCTTTTGTTGTTATATGGTAGGTTCTATTATATGTGTGATTTTAATTAATAATAGTGATTGTACCTTTCTATTCCATGGAGCAATTTGGTCGCAATGGCCTTCTTAGGGAGTCAAAATGATAGCAATTCCATTGAAGCTTTTGTTGTATCACTCAATGATTTGTTGAAAACGTCATGGATGGAATGAAATGAACGCCTCATTCCCATGGGGCAGTTTGGTTTCCATGGCCCTCTTTAGGATTGAAATGAAACATTTGCCACTCCAAGATGACTAATTTGGATCAAATGATCTTATGTTAATTTATTCATCTTGCCAAATTGCATGGAGCACAAGTCGCTACAACTGCCAAGTGTATAGGGTAAATAGCTATGTACAAGGTGCATTTGAAATTTTTATGCTTTTTGATTTTTTTTGTTAATTTTGATGTTTTTATATTGTTTTTGAGATTTTGAATTAATTTTTTTTGTTATTTTTGCAATTTTTGGTGATTTTGGACCAGTAGATATGCTTAATTGTCCATTCTAAATCTTCCCATTATGAGAAATCTAATGCATTTATTGTTTTTTTCTAGCCGTTGTCAATAGCAGTGGCCCAAATTTACAATTTTGCACTCACTATCTACAGTAGCAGCCCTTACCTTCTAGTTGTTGATGCCATAAGCGACCATGGAAAAACTAAAAAATATAAAAAGAAAATTAGGGTTTTTAATTTTGTTATTTCTAGCTATTATTTTGCCATTTGAGCTCTGAGGTGAGAGAGAGATTGTGACCCAGGATGCTGATGAATTCTAGACACCATGGTGGAGAAAGGCAAGGCATCGACTAGTGGAGAAGCCAAAGCTTCATGAGTATTTCTCAAACCCTAGATTGTTTATTTAACTGATAAAATGAACCAAACTAAGTAATCAGTAAATGAACCTTACCAAGAATGTTGGTAACAAACCGCATCAGTAGATAGGTTTAGAATTAGGCTAATTTATGTGGGTCCCTTTTAGTTTTAGGTTTTATTTAATTTTTTTGAAATTTTAGGCAAGGGAAGATGCCATTGGCGTGCTGCCTCATGACTGCTATCACTCAGGGCGACACCTAATTGGCAAAGAGGGGTTGTCGTTGAGGGCAGCTAGTTTGAATTCCAAAGGTTAATTTTTTTATCATTTGTGACTAGTTGTTGTCAACATCAATGACTACTATGGTGGTCTCTATCAACGTGAGTGGCTGCTAAACTTTAGGAAACAAATTTAATTTTTATTTTATTTTTGCTGATTTAATTATTTTTTTAATTTATTTTTTAATTGCAAATTTTGATTTTTTTGCATGTTTTGGTGCATTTTATTATTGTGTTTGTACCCTTGATTTATTAGGGTTATTGTTACAACATTTTTAATTTTATTGTGCTTTTTAGTGTAAGTAAATTTGATTAGGCATTTATTTTGGCACATTTAGACCTTGTCTTCACGGGCTCTAGAGCCCAATTTACTGGCAGATCTATTGCCACTCATGACCGACACATACTAGGCCTAGTTTAATGCATGGGGACTTATGTACATTGTTATATTACTTAATATTATGTTATTGTAGCACCCTAAAATTGGCGCAATAAAATTATAAAATTTACATTCACCTTAGTAAATAAATTTAAATTCAAATTTAACCTCCCAAACCGCCCGTTAACCGCCGGGAAATCCGTTTCCCCTTTTTCGTGCCATTTTTAGAGGTTGTTTTGACCGTTTGATGATATCGTCGCCGATCGTACGATATCGTCCCGCATTTGACGATTTCGTCCGGACTAGGACGTCCGGACGATCTTGTCGCAAAACTGAATTTGCATAGTTGGAATCTGTTCCAACGGGTCTCCAATCTGGGCAGAAGCATGTCTGCGTCGTTAGGACCCTCCCCGTTGGAGATCTCCCAAATTGGGATGATCTCCAACCTCCTAACTACTCCCCCTAAGCCTATTTAATCTCTAAGATTTTCCCTCCCCAACCCCCGGCTGAAATTTTCTGCAAAGTGATTCCCTCTCACGTCAAAACATCCTAATATTGCTTTTGCACTAGTCCCATAGCAATTTTGTTGTAGGTACATCACCGATTTTCAGCCGGAGCCAGCATCCATCGTCGTCGACGAACCTGTTCAGATCGGAGGCGATCCCGTCAAATGCGAGACGATTTCGTACTGATGCGAGACGATCTCGACTGCAGTCCACATCGAGGCAATCAGTGCCTGGAGTTTGCTTTTCTCAACCTTTTCTTTGTCATTTTATGCTGCAAATTAGATCATTTACTCAGTGTTTATATTATTTTGCATTTGGAGTTCACCCATTTAGCTTAGATTGCACATTAAGTTCATGATTTGTTGTTAAAATACAAAAATTGGCTAGGATTGCTGTTTTAAACTATTGCTCAGTATTCATTTTATTATTTGGTGTAATTTGCCTCTGTTAGCACAGTAGAATTTCTTGTATTTTGCATCTGTTTTCTGTTTTGCAGGTCTCTGACGAATTCGTCTGACGAATTCGTTAGATCTCAGACGATTCTGTCAGTTTCAGATGATTCTGTCAGATTGCAGAGCGATTCTTGTCAGATTACAGTGATCCAGATCGCTTCAAACGTCGAATCTTCTTCGGACATCCGGATCGGTATTCTTCATTGTCATTCTGTAAAATTCTCTATTTTTTGCTTTCAAATCTGTTTGCCGTATTCATGAAAGTTGCATTTTCATGTAGTTTAGTTTAGATTCATTCGACCAAACCTAGGACTTGAATGCTTAAGATTAAAACGAACACATCAAAACACATTCCAAAACCTAGGCGTGGAAACTACCGCCAAATGTTTCCTGGTGAACCCACCATCCGTCGAAAAATCACCAAAATACACCTCCCTTGAGAGGCGGGACCTTCGCAAAGTCCTCTCAGTCCGAGGTACCGCACCATCCTTTTCCCATCCTCCTTCCGGGCGCGGATCCTATAGCCTGAAGGTAGGGATGCGAAAAATTTGGAGCGATACATTTTGGTGAACCCGACGTGAATGCATCATAACCTTTTGAAAACAAAAACAAAAACAAAAAAAAAAATTAGAACAACTAAAACTTAGATGCATTTTAAAACATTTAAGGTTTAAAGTCATGTTTAGATGGTAGCTCCTAAAAAGAGGTTAGCAGTTACTATAAACGTAGAAAATCAATTGGTAGCTATAAAAGTTAATTTTGTCCTTAATATCCCTGAAACAAGTAGAAATAAATTCCTGTGGAACGAACTTGATAGGAGACTTAGTCTCATTTCATCTAGGTCCACACAACTTAAGCAAATTAAGAGGCTAGTCTTGGATAGAATCCCGGATCCTCATCAATTAGTTTTTTATCATGAACTTCGGAGAGCCTCGCCATAGATGGTTAGCCTATAGGAGAGCTTTAGTATCTTCAGAGTTGTTCACCTTCGAGGAATACCTCGAGAACGCAGCCATTGTGCACCAATTCCTAGGCCTTGTAGAAGACCAAGAGGTTGTTCTTACAGATAGGGAAATATGGAATAGAGTTCCTCGTGCCGTGTTATATCGAGAGTATTGCCACGAGCTTTACTTCTATCAACCAGCATCTGAGACAGATAATATTACCATAGCCCTTTTCATCAAATTCTTAAAAGAAAACTTTCAATTTGAAGAAGAACATTTCATGACTCCTGAACAACTCGAACCTATTAATGATATTCATAAGTTATTCATAGAAAACTAGCTCATTTACTTTCAGTCTTATTATTTTGTGCATTTATTGTGTTATTTGTTGTCTTTATTATATTGTTTCAAAAAAAAAAATTAAAGAAAAAATTAAAAATAAAAAAACTTAGCAAAAACTTAAACATTTCAATTTCAAATATTATAGTAGGTATATAGTAAATATATACCTCTTAATTTGTTGCATATATATATATATATATATATATATATATATATATATATATATTTGCTGAAATCAAAACTTAGCACCATGCCTAAACTTAGGAATGGTAAAGAAACTTTAGGGGAAGGAGAAGATTGGTTACAAGATACAACTGAAAATCCAAATGTCCTTCTTGGAGATACAAATCCGGAAGGAGAAACTCTAGGTCAATCGATGAAGACTTAGGTGAAGATAAGGAACAAGAAGCAAATGTTAAAGAGGATGGATCCTCATCCCCTAGAGTAGCTCCAAATGGAGCTATTGCCTTTGACAATGCAGAGCATTTCAAGAGATTTCTCATGGAAAACATTGATGACCTTAATGTGGCAATTCGCCTTGATAAAGGGCAAATTAGTAAAACTCAAGCAGACATGGAATATATATGCAATATGCGTACTAATCCCTTGTCTTTCATTGATCAAGAAAGTGACAAGGGTGGACCATCCAATACGGATATGGTCACTATAGCCCAAAGCATGTCAAAACAACAAAGTTACCCAACCTCCTAAGGAACCTGTTACTCAACCTAAAATCACTCCCGCACAAAAGAAAATTCCCTTCACTACTTTGTTCCGCCAAACTATTGAACAAAATGCTTTAAATAAACAGAAACCTAAAACAAAGCCAAATACAAATTTTCAACAATCCGAAATACAACATCATCCAACTTCAAAATCCCTCCATAATACTTTTCCTACCAATACTTTACACAACAATAACATGGCATCTAACCTGCATGTTCCTCCATCATATGCCCATAACACTTATGTCAATGCCCTACCAAACCAATATGGGGGGCAAACTAGTAATTTGGAAGCTATGGTGAAACAATTGGCTTCACGTATGGACCAAATAGATCCCTACCGTCCCTCGTATAATTATCGAGAGATTTGTAGTCAACCTTTGGATCCCATAGTTGTAGCTCAACCATATCCTAAACATTTTCCCATGCCTCGTCTTGCCTATATATAAAGGAACCGAAGATCCCATAGAGCATCTTCAGATGTTTAGGATAGCATGTCACGACACATCGCATGACGACTTGCTATTACTAAAAATGTTCCCCAAAAGTTTAGGTGGAATGGCATTAGAGTGGTACTACCAATTGCCCACTCACTCTTTGAGAAACTTTGAAGAAACAATTGAATCATTTGTCCATCAATTTAGTGCCTACATCGAGAGGCATGTAACTATTAAAGACCTATACAATTTAAAACAAGATAAGGATGAATGCTTTGCCGATTTCTTAGCTAGATGGAGGCAATTGACAGGAAAACTGCACTTTGTGCTACCCTATAGGGAAATGTTGGACATTTTCATCAACAATTTACAAGAACAACTTTCTTATGAGCTATCAACAGCTACTTTGACTACCTTCGATCAAGCTATAGATTTAGCTCGAAGAGTAGAAGATGCCCTCATTAGGAGAGGCCAACTTAGGAAGAAGGATGACGAGAAAACATCTAGAAATCAATATAAAAACAAACAGGTTGTCGGTGACGGAGTCACTGACAGCAGAAATGTTGCTAATATCAATGCAACGAAGACAACAAAAAAATTCATATTGAAACCTCCCTGACAAGCCTCCTCGAGAATTCACTAGATTAAACCAACCTTTGTCAACTATTTTACCTCAACCGCTCGAAAGAGGTTTAATCCAATTGCCACCCATCCGGGAACCCGACCCAACTATACCCGGATATAGAGCCGATTTGCACCGTGATTTCCATAGAGGACCTGGACATTCTACCAACGCCTGTAAAAGGTTGAAACATAAAATACAAGATTTGATTGACAATAATGAAATGGAAGTGCAAGCCTTCCAACCTAAACAAAACCCTCCTAATAATACTCAAAAGACTGTTCCCCAAAATCAAAATCAAAATGCCAATCAAACTCTAGACATATTTCAACACCCTTTACCAAGACATGGTAAAGAGGTAGCCAATCAAATCGAACATCATAATGTTCCCCCTCCTACCCGATATGTAGGAACCATTAGCGGACAATTACCTGTTCAGGATCCTCAAATATTTGACACGACCTTATCCTTGGTTACGACCAGGACCTTACATAATTTTCAAACTTCTGATTCTAGTGATATAGAGTCAGATAGTGAAAGTGAAGTAGACATTACTTCAAACCAATCGAATAGTTCTGAAAATGAATCAGATCCTATTCAACCTGGTCACAGATGATATGGTTCCGTAAGAACCATTTCCTAGAAGAGTCACTATTCGACCTTCTTCTAATATATTCCTTTCAAATGAACAAGCCATTAATGCTCAACCGAGACCAGCTCAACGTCTTCACTATAACATTGTAGGTACCATTGGAGTCGTTACTCGACAACAAGCTCAAAACTCTCAACAAGAATCAAACCAGAACGATGGATCAGCTCCATTCGTTCTGAAAAACCCTAATAAAGGGAATCATGCTCCTAATATCCAATCTAAACCCCCTTACAAACATTAATGAGCAATTGTCTAATACCACGGCCATAATTTCCCTCTTAGATTTATTAAGATCCTCTCCCCCCCATAGGGATGAGTTGATGCTTACATTGAGTCAAATGATGGTGCCTCAAAACATTCAACCTGAAGCTATGGCCAATACTATCATCACTCGAGAGATTGATTGTATTGACTTCCGGGATAAAGATATCCCACAACACAGTTTACATAAGGACAATCCCTTATACATTACTGCTTTAATTGGAGATGTAGTCATCAAACGAGTTTTGATTGATAATGGCTCATCTCTAAACATTTGCACCTTTGACTTCTACCAACGATTTGGCTTTAGAAGTGATGAAATGAAGAAAACCGATATGATCATCAAAGCTTTTAATGACGAAACACAAGAAACATGTGGAGTTATTACCCTCCCATTGCAAGTTGGTCCTAGAACCCTAGAAACAACCGTGTTCATTGTACATTGCCCAACGATCGTACAATATACTTTTGGGTCGCCCTTGGATCAACGCCATGCGAGCGGTCCCATCAACTTTACACCAATGTGTTAAATTTGAGTTCAAAAATCAGTTGGTCACTATTCATGGTGACCCTAGACCTTTTGATATGTGTGCTTTGGCAGAACCAGTTGGAGTGCAATTTTGCCCAACTCTGTCATCCACACATTCTAGTTCTTCTTTTTCATCTAAAACTGTGAAACATAAACCCATAACTTCACCTAGTTCCCCTCCATTAACTTCATCCTCCTATATAGATCAACAACCCTCTAAACAAATTACTTTAGAACCTCAAAAAGATTTCAAATCTACAACCAATTCTTCAACTACTACCCCTACAAATTCAAAACCTCTAGACACATCTATCATCCCTTCCACATCTCAAGACATAGGTAATAAGCCTTCTACATCTTATGCCCTTTCTGATGAACTTTTACCGCATTTATCTACAACCTTAATATCAAAAAAATGAATGCTTTCATGCAAGATTCAAACCTTTTAAATAAATTACCGCCATCTCCTCGTACTTTGGGCCTCCCACAACCTCTGGGAAGTACTTACCAAGTTGGGAGTTGTGCCTTCATTTATAAAGGATATGACTGGGGAAGAATCCCTCGAAATATCAAAACTCATCATGAGGGATACGCTCGGTGCTATTTTACCAATGATTATATTAAAGCTAAACCCATGATGCTTAAAATGGGATATAAAGGGAAAGGCTTGGGACCTTTCCAAAATGGCATGAAAGAACCTTTCGAGGTAGAACCGTGGCCCGCCCACTGTGGTGTGGGCCTATTTCCTAGTAAGGGTCAACCCTTTCCTTTTGAGGATGATGATCATCTCATATGCTATCAAGATTATTTGGATAGGCATGTTGATTTGCCTCTTAAAAATCAGTCGTTTTCATGCAACATGCTATCCATAGCATACCCCGAAATGATTGTCGACCCCGATGAAGAATTGGAAGGAGATATCTTCCATGATGTCTCTTTTGAAGATATGCTACACAACGGATTTTATTTTGATGGTTCTATACCAACTATAGCCCAAATTGAGGCCACCGACCCTCATAATGAATTATCTAAATTAACCTTACAAGAATTACAAGAATTGGGCGTGTCACCCGCCCCACCTAACTTTGAAAGAGATCTACACATGGAGGTAGAAAATGTCATTAAAATTAACATTGGAACTGAGGACAATCCTCACATAATCAATATTGGAGCAGAACTAAGTCAAGAAAAACAAGAACAATACACCGCATTTCTTAAAGAGTATGAAGATGTCTTCGCTTGGACATACGAAGATATGCCAGGTCTAGACCCTTCCGTAGTCATGCATCATCTAGTGGTCCATCCGGATGCTAAACCGGTTAAACAAAAACTTAGAAAAATGCATCCCAAAGTGGCTCTGCTAGTCAAAGGGGAGTTAGAAAAACTCCCGAATGTTATCTTCATACAAGCTATTGATTATGCCGAATGGATCTCAAATGTAGTTCCAACCACCAAGAAAGAAGCTACCAAAGTTAGAGTTTGCACCGATTTTAGAGATATCAACGCCGCATGCCCTAAAGATGACTTTCCTCTTCCAAACATGGATCAAATTATTGACTTCACTGCCGGAAGTGGGATGATGTCCTTAATGGACGGATTCTCCGATTATAATCAGATCAGGATAGCTCCCGAAGATCATGCTAAAACAACCTTTATTACCCCCTGGGGTACCTTTTGCTCGAAAGTGATGCCATTTGGCTTAAAGAACGTCGGTGCAACTTATCAACGAGCTATGACCTACATTTTTCATGATATGATGCATGATATCCTACATGATTATGTAGATGATATCATAGCTCGCTCTCTTATTGAAGATCATCATTTAGATGATTTAAGGAAAGTTTTTAATCGATTACGAGAATATCTCATTCGATTAAATCCAGCAAAATGCATATTCGGAGTTAAGTCCGGCAAACTATTAGGGGTTTTAGTTTCTTTACGTGGTATCAAAATTGACCCTCTCAAAATTGCGGCCATCACCGATATGCCCGCACCTACTAATATATCTGAATTACGAAGTTTACAAGGTAAGCTTCAAGCCATCCGTCGCTTCATCGATAAGCTGGCGGATAAAACTAGTCCCTTTCTTAAACTCCTTAAGAAGGATGTCCCCTTTAATTGGGACACATAATGTAGAGAAGCTTTTGAACTTCTCAAACAATATCTCCTTAATCCGTCGGTGCTTTCACCACCTAAATCCGATCGCCCATTTCTCCTATATATTTCAGCTTCAGATTCTGCCTTAGGAGCTATGTTAGCTCAACTTGATGATGAAAAGCGAGAACGTGCTAATTATTACATTAGCCGAACCTTCATCAGTTATGAAACCCGCTATACCGTGTTGGAAAAACTATGTCTAGCAGTCATTTTTGCTACTCAAAAATTACGACATTATATGCTTAGCCAAAAAACTTATGTCATTGCTAAATATGATCCCTTAAGATATCTCATGAGTCGACCTTATTTATCGGGTCGCACAGCCAAGTGGGTTCTTGCTCTAAGCGAGTTTGATCTCACCTTCATAGGACAAAAGTCTGTTAAGGGTCAAATCATAGCAGATCAATTAGCTGCTGCACCCTTAGAGTCTACTCATCCCCTCATCATCGAGTTTCCAGATGAATGCCTCCAATTAGAGGCAGACCATCCTGAACAATGGTCCTTATACTTTGATGGCGCCCGATGCATGAGTGGGGCCAAGGTGCGGGTATTATTTTAATATCTCCGCAAAAACATCTTATTCCTCTCGTCCTTCAAACCGACCTTTGCTTGCACCAACAATACCGCTGAGTATGAGGCTCTAATCCTTGGATTACGAGCTGCTCTAGCGCTCAAAATTAAAAATCTCTTAGTTTTTGGTGATTCCCAATTGGTTATAAATCAAATTAATGAAGTTTATCAAACCCGAGATGATAAACTGCGCCCATATAAGGCCTATGTTTTACAACTAATGTCTTTATTTGATCAAGTCACCTTGGAAGCTATTCCTCGAACTAGCAACCGTGGCGCTGATGCTATGGCCGCAGCCGCATCTCTCCTCGCCCTTGGAGTTAGACGACGAATACGCCACTATCATTATTCGTCGACTCCAGGAACCCGCTTCAAATAAGTCATGCTTAGAGCCTTTGGATGTGTTTCTAATTAATGAAACTACTCCTGAACCTTGGTATACATACATATTTGATTTTCTCCAAAATGGGACTTTCCCCTCGCTAATTCTAATAGAAACCAAATGTTGGTTATTACGTCGACGAGCAAGTCGATTTGTAATAATTGGCAATACTTTATATAGGAGATCTTTTGAAGGTATCCTATTAAGATGTTTAAACTTAGAAGAGTCTAAATCAGCCTTGAGTGAAGCCCACGATGGATCTTGTGGAGGACACTTTAGTGGTAGTGCCATTGCTAAAAAGCTCCTTCGGATAGGATACTTTTGGCCTACCATGGAAACAGCATGCACATGAGTATGTGCGCCATTGCGACAAGTGTCAAAAACATGCCGACCTTGTCCATGCGCCCGCACAAGAGTTGCGAGCTATTTCATCTCCTTGGCCCTTTTCTAAATGGGGCTTGGATATTATTGGCAAAATCAATCCCGTGTCTTCCGATGGACACAAGTTCATCATAACCGCCACCGAGTATTTCACGAAGTGGGTCGAAGCTATGCCTTTAGCTTCTTGCACTGGAACACAAGTTTCTAAATTTATTTTTAATCAAATCATTTGCAGGTTTGGAATCCCCGCCAACCTCATCTCTGACAATGGAACTCCTTTCAAAAATAAAGATGTTAAAAAATTATGTCAAAAATATAAGATTCAACATCGCTGGTCCACTCCCTATTATCCTCAGGGTAATGGTCAAGCGTAAGCTTCTAACAAAACTTTAATCAAAATTCTCAAAATATTAGTCAATAAAACTGGCCGTGACTGGCATATTCAATTATATCCAGCCTTGTGGGCTTATCGAACTAGTGTTCGAACCCCGACGGGCACTTCACCATTTGTTTTGGTATATGGTGCTCAAGCAGTTTTTCCATTTGAATTAGAAGTTCCTTCTTTGGCTCTGCTACTTCAAGATACCGAAGTAGGAGATGAATATCGTGTCCAGTGCACTCAGCCGCTGGAACTCCTCGATGAAAAATGCATCAATGCTTTGGAGCATCTCCGTGCTTACCAAAACAAGCTTAAAAGATCATATGCTAAGAAAGTTCGTCATCGATCCTTTGAGATTGGCGACCTTGTTTTAAAAGAAAATCAAAAAAATACAAATGCAACCAAAGAACTTAAAGGTAAATTTGAGCCCAACTGGCTTGGACCATACATTATTACTCGCAAAATTTGAATCAGGAGCATATAAATTATCTACCTTAGATGGTAAAGAACTTAAAGAACCCATGAATATTTTGCATCTTAAACGTTACTATGCATAAACTTGGTCATTTCATCCATGTATATATTTGTTCAAAATTACTATCTTGTATTTCTTTCAATTTATTCAAAAACACCAAAAACATTCATAAATCTCCAAAAATCTTCAAAAACTATCTATTGCATTTGTTTAAGGCAGTTGTTAAATTTTTTGCTCAAAAATATAAAAACAACAATATGCTTGACTCTTTCGAAACCAAAACAATATACATAAGAAAGAGAGAGTCAACATTCTCAAAAAATTTCTCACAAATCATTTATATATATTTTCTTACAATTATTGCAGTTATATGTTTCAACTTATTTTGGATAAATTAGCATTTATTTTGAATCCCTCACTTGCACACTCACAACAATAAATATCTTGATTTTATTTGGCATGATTACTAATCTCTCTTATATCAAAGTTCACAAAATTCAATTAAATAAAGTTTGAGCATAGAGAATTGATCTTGTTATTTACTTAAACCACGCACATCTTTCCACAATAAAATGATTATATTTGTAATTTCCATGTTTTTCTACATAGTAGAACCGATTTCTTGAGTGAAAAAATTCCCCTGCTATCCTATCATGCACATGGTCTAGAATCTTTGAGAATTGGCAAAAGGACAAGCTCACCCCTACCCGTAATAAAAATCCCTTGCTCTACAGCTAATCCGAGCAAGTATCCCTAGCAAAGAAAAAGAAAAGAAAAAAAGTTCAAGAAAAAAAAGAGAAAAGAAAAATGTTATTTCAGCAATGTTCCAAGCATTATCAAGCAAAAGAAATACAAAAAGAAAAATAAGCAAAGTTCAAAAGAAAGCAAGAAAGCAATAAAATCCCTTTCCCTACCCTTTGAAAAGAAAAGAAGGGTTGATGAGCTTGAATCCCTGGAATTCTCAATTATTCGAAAACTGTGAGGTAAGCCCCATAACAAGTGGTTTGTGCCCAACCCGCTTGGCCTTGGGTAACTCCTAGCGTGGCGATATGTCCGTCACATTAGCGACCTTCTTTTGTATAGACCTATGTCTCGCTTATGGATTAGCTAGCTCTTGATAATCCGACCTACATAGTAGTCTAATATGGTTATATGCATCTACATCATGGTTAATGCACACTTATTTGGTTTCTTCAAATCACTTGTATCATAGTATCTTGCTCAAAACTGGTAAATGAACAATGCAATTGCACACACATTTGTATTTGAGAGATTTTGTGTATCATTATGATAAATCAAGATCGGAAATGAATGCACATATGCACATGGGATTCCTTATAAATCTAACTTTTGTCTTCAAAATACTTTGAAATATTATTTTTGCAACTTGTTTGGAATAATCAAGTACAATTATTTTTCACAAAGACAACTATAGAATTAGAAAAATCAAAAATTTCTTCCAAATTACACAAATCAAATCATATATATCCGGTTGACTTTCGCGACGATGGTATAGTTTCAAAACCAAAATTGGAATTTTATGCCTAGCGCAAGTCCTCATTTTCATCTTTTCTCGTTCATCAAAAATCAACCATGCAATAAAACTATTTTTTTTGGATTTTCGCGATGATGGTATAAGTCTATACCTACATATTCTATGCCTAGCGCAAACCATTGTAACAATTTTTATTCCCCATTTCTTCAAAATCATGAAAACCATATGACTTCATTTTTCACAAATTATGCTTTTCAAAAGCAAACACATTATCACTATTTCATGTCATTATGTCAACCTTTAACTTTGCAATGATGGTATAATTCCTAAGGAATTATTCACAAATTTTATCACACTTAGGAATTTATGCCTAGCAAAAATCATTTTAAACAATATTTCATGCATAATATTTTTCATGAAAATCTGAAAACAAAACCATCATCATCATCATCATCATTTGCACTATTGCACCAAAGTCTTAAGACAGTCTCTTAAGCACTCTTTTTCTTTTTAACAATATTTCTATAAATGGGATTAGCTTGACGACCGAGTGAGCAGTGACTCCATGAAATGGTCTATAATAGCGACAATGTCCTTTGAAATTATTGTTAGAAGTCTTTTTATTTTTATCACATTGCATCACAAACAACCACTTTGTTACATCAGATTATTTCATTTATAATGTTATAGCATGACATTCAAATTATAATATTTCCAACGACATAATTACATGAATCCTCAATGAATTATTAAATCAATCAATTAAAACATCTAAAAGCATCATAAAAATACATAACACAATATAAGTCATATGATCAAAAATATCTCATCTATATATATATGTCACAAATATATATGTACATCATATCAAAAATGGATTAGTATGCCACAATCCACATCTTGGCATACTCAATCCCCTCAATCAAATACCCTCTATGTAGTGTCTCGAGAGCCCCTCGAGCTCTCAGCCTCATCTCCTCCCCCCCTGAGGTGGAGGAGGTGGCCCCATCGCAGTCCGTGTGGTGCCGTGAGTCCCGGATGTCGATCGTGATGATGTCCTAGATGACCCCATCACGACAGGCTCTGCAATGTGTGCTGGTAATGGCACCCTCTACTCCGCTGGCACCGCCTGGTAGTATAGAGCCTGATAGAAAGTGATCTGGGCGATAGCGCATGCTAAATCCCGAGTGCTCGCTCCTCCGCCCCGAGCTCTGAGCCGTGTAGCCTCATCCCGTAGTGTCTACACCTGAGCCCGCAAGTGGGCAACCTCAGCTCGGAGAGTCACTGTCTCGCTGCTCTCCCCAGTGTCTACACCCTTGCCCTTATCGGGCGATGGTGGTCTCTCTCTTGTGGAGATGGGGGTCTCTCCTCCCTCCTCTCCCACTGCCGTGGCCTCTCCTGTGCCTGTGGCCTCCTCTCGCTCCCTCCCGCCATGACCTTGGGCCGCCTCTATCGCCGCCTGGCACCGCCTCCCTATCCGATGCACAACCGCGTGGATCGGACCCTATGCCCTCGTCATCCGAGGAGGGCGGATGCCTGCGTACCAGGCATCATAGCCATCGGCTACTCCTGCATCATCCCCATCCACTGGCTGGATGGGGGCATCGTCTACGTCCTGGCTCTAGAAGCGCTCGCATGTCGGGAGCCCCGCTAACAGTGGTGTTATCCTGGATAGTTCGAGAAAACTCGTAATCCCTCAGAGATGGGATACCTTGTTGTAGATCGAACTGCCTCAAAACTCAGTCAGCGATGGAGCTCCACCTCTCCCCTCTCCATCCATAGCTAGCAGACTCGCCTGATGTGAGCCAGCTCCTGTCCATCCTCTGCCCACCCTGGGTGCCCTCTCCATGGTCTCCAGGTGATCTGGTCTGGGACCAAATCATCCAATAGTCTCCGGGACATCGGCAGGTCGATCCGTCGTCGTTCCCCTCTTCGGAGCCACCAGTAGAAGACTCGGGGCCTCTCCCCGTCAACCCCTATCAAAGTAAGCCCTACCGGCCTCTGCATCGCAATGTGCTCCCAGCACCAAACCTGTAGGAGTGATGTCATCACCAAACATCGCCCGCCCTTGTACACGACCCCATACAAGATCCTGTACAACTGACATAGTACAAAGCTGCCCCAAGAGAATTTATACCCATGGTCCCGCATATCGTAGATCACATCTGCGAGCATCCATGGTACCCTGCATCCACTCTGGTGGCACAGCAGAAGTCCACCAACCACTCCAGCCTAGTACTCATGTGAGTCTGGATGCCCCAGGCATCTGGCGTAGTGCCTCGATATTCACTCCGCCCTTCTCTAGGGCGAAGCTCGGGTCACCACACAGTCATCCCATAGCGTGGCCCTGATTGGCCGTAGGAGTGATCATCCATCCTTGTATGGGGATTCTCGTAATCCTCCATACGTCCTCTAGTGTGGGAGCCATCTCCCTGTCGGTAGCCGAAAACATGAAGAACCCGGATACCACCTCTCCGCTAGGGCCATAGAAGCCCCATGTCTGTGGATACTTGTGGCATCTCTGCCACATGCAGTAAGTCGGCCTGTGCCAGCAGATCTCGCTCTGCCTGTGTCAGAGCGGCCAAGTCATCTCTCAATCCTCCATATTTCCATTCTCTGCTTTTTAGCAATCCTCTCTGCAACATAAGCAACATAAACAATAAACAATCATTAATCAATAATTCAAGTAATCAATAATGCAAATTAAAAATTCAATTTTGTGCAATTGATGATATCGCCCACTATTGGACGATATCGTCCCAAATTTGAGCATAATCGTCTCCGATTTCGTAGTTCGAAATCGTCCCTAATTTGACGAAATCGTCCCCCTTTCGACGATTTCGCCCTCGACGAAATTGCCGAAATTGAGACGATTTCGTCAAATTGGGACGATTTCATCCCGACGACGTCGACGGCCCAAAAATGGCCGCGATGCTCAAAATTCATCTAAAATCTACCTAAAAAGCATGTAAAAATCAAATTAAAGCATTCTAAACTAAGTTTAGACTCTTACCCGTAGACCGCGTCGGACCTTTGTCGATCTGTGCGTTGTCTCCACCATTTTGCTTCAGAGCTCTAAAAATAGTAAAAATGAACAATAAAAATGAATTAGGGTTTTACCCTATTTTTCTTAATTTTATTCAACAATATTTTTTTGCTTTTTCATATTTTTACCTCAAACGTTCGATTTGGGTAAAAACACGGAGGGGGCACCATAGTAAGTCGTCGTACGATTCGACCAAGAATCGTCGCCTAAAAATGGGAATAATTTTTTGCTTTCTCGTAGATCGAGAAGAACTCATCTTTAACGCATTTTCTTTGGAAAATTCGCTAAAGAGGGGGCAAAATGTAGCACCCTAAAATTGGCGCAGTAAAATTATAAAATTTACATTCACCTTAGTAAATAATTTTAAATTCAAATTTAACCTCCCAAACCGCCCGTTAACCGCCGGGAAATCCGTTTCCCCCTTTTCCGTGCCATTTTTAGAGGTTGTTTTGACCGTTTGACGATATCGTCGCCGATCAGACGATATCGTCCCAGATTTGACGATTTCGTCTGGACTAGGACGTCTAGACGATCTTGTCGCAAAACTAAATTTGCATAGTTGGAATCTGTTCCAACGGGTCTCCAATCTGGGCAAAAGCGTGTCTGCACCGTTGGGACCCTCCCCCATTGGAGATCTCCCAAATTGGGATGATCTCCAACCTCCTAACTACTCCCCCTAAGCCTATTTAATCTCTAAGATTTTCCCTCCCCAACCCCTGGCTGAAATTTTCTGCAAAGTGATTCCCTCTGCGTCAAAACATCCTAATCTTGCTTTTGCACTAGTCCCATAGCAATTTTGTTGCAGGTACATCACTAATTTTCAGCTGGAGCCAGCATCCATCGTCGCCGACGAACCTATTCAGATCGGAGGTGATCCCGTCAAATGCGAGACGATTTCGTACTGATGCGAGACGATCTCGACTGCAGTCCACATCGAGGCAATCAATGCCTGGAGTTTGCTTTTCTCAACCTTTTCTTTGTCATTTTATGCTGCAAATTAGATCATTTACTCAGTGTTTATATTATTTTGCATTTGGAGTTCACCCATTTAGCTTAGATTGCACATTAAGTTCATGATTTGTTGTTAAAATACAAAAATTGGCTAGGATTGCTATTTTAAACTATTGCTTAGTATTCATTTTATTATTTGGTGTAATTTGCCTCTGTTAGCACAGTAGAATTTCTTGTATTTTGCATCTGTTTTCTGTTTTGCAGGTCTCTGACGAATTCGTCTGACGAATTCGTCAGATCTCAGACGATTCTGTCAGTTTTAGATGATTCTGTCAGATTGCAGGCGATTCTGTCAGATTACAGGCGATCCAGACTGCTTCAAACGTTAAAATCTTCTTCAGACATCCGGATCAGGTATTCTTCATTGTCATTCTATAAAATTCTCTATTTTCTGCTTTCAAATCTGTTTGCTGTGTTCATGAAAGTTGCATTTTCATGTAGTTTAATTTAGATTCATTCGGCCAAACCTAGGACTTGAATGCTTAAGATTAAAACGAACACATCAAAACACATTCCAAAACCTAGGCGTGGAAACTGCCACCAAATGTTTCCTGGTGAACCCACCATCCATCGAAAAATCACCAAAATACACCTCCCTTGAGAGGCGGGACCTTCGCAAAGTCCTCTCAGTCCGAGGTACCGCACCATCCTTTTTCCCATCCTTCTTCTGGGCGTGGATCCTATAGCCTGAAGGTAGGGATGCAAAAAATTTGGAGTGATACAGTTATATCAGGCTTACCTCACAATTTTGGCCCACAGACAGGACTATCGGACTAACACCTTTCATCTCTCGATCAGTGAGATGATGATTAATCCTGAGGATGTCTATAGGATCTTCAATATTCCTTTTGATAGATAGGCCATCACTTCATCCCTGACCAATCATAGACCAATAGTTTTTGGTAGAGTCTTTAGTACCTAGGCATAGGCAACACTATTGGAAATTCATCACGGAGGAGTTCCTATTGCTTACTGGTATTGAGCCTACATATTCTCAACACGATAGGTCATTCTCATGCATGTTATTTGTAACATGCTTCTACCTAATAAATTAGGAGTGATATTCCCATGGAACCTCCTAGCCATGGTGTAAGACCTATTATATAGGGAGGAGCCTATAATTATGGCTTGGGGGAGTGCCTTGTTAGCACAACTCTATGATGAGTTGCACAAGATCTAGTCATGGGGTCAAGCTTTGGTTACATGCAACTTGCTCTCGTAGATCTAGGGTTGGGAGCACATTAGAGTAGACCTTCTAGTAGGTTTACCCCAAGATATTACCAAGATAGTGGCCAAAGCACAGTTTTATGATTCTAGATGGTCATGGGTGACATAGGAGCAATACAGTCGACACCATGCAAGATAATATGCACACTATGCAGTATCCCTGAGGTGGAGAGGTATTTTGCTCACATGAGGCATGACCAATGGGTGATTTATTTCAAGGGAGGTATTATAGAGTTCTTTCAGTACTCCCAAGTGCTTCGACATTTTGAGATCCAGTAGGATGTCCCCTTAGATCCCATATTGTATAGGAAGTTCTAGGCATAGAGAGATATTCTAGTGCCTTGGGTCATAACATTATATAAGGAGGTAGATCCTCCTATAGTTGATGTCAGCATATTAGATGATGAGATGACAAAGACATTCACTCAGTGGTGGGTGACATAATTATGGCATGGTAGAAATAATCTAGGGCATTCTCTAGATGAGGCAGCTATAGAGGACCTAGAGGGGCATCGAGTGCAGGCCGAGACAAAGGAGTGGGGTTAGGTTGTAGAGGAGTAGGGAGCGAAGGAGCAAACCATTCTTGAGGAGGAGGAGGATGTTGCTCCCAAGGAGTAGAAGTATCCTCTTTGAGCTCAACTATATAGTGTAGAGGCCAAGTTACAGATATCTCATCGATAGATATTGGATTGGAACACCTTTATAGTGACTCTCTAGACATAGTTTATCACATTGTAGATACAAATTTTGGTAGGCTAGACCAGATGGAGGGGTTTTGAGGAGAAGAGGACCACCCTCCAGGCACAGGTTGACTCAACACAGTTCATGGTAGAGTAGCTCACTGCAAAGAGATATGTTGCATGATCACAAGTTGGGACTAATCCTATGGGATAGGTTGTACCGGTTACCCTAGTTATTGAGGGACCAATAGATTTAGATGCTACGATAGAGATACAATGGCTATAGGGGCTCTTGGAGGATTGTGAGGCTCAAATGTTTGTAGATGTGGGGTATATTGTCTCTCTATAGCTCTAGATCAGGAGTCTAGGTGGCACTCCTTAAGAGAGGTATATATAAAGGAGCTCACACCAAAGCATACAAAGTGAGTTGGGTAATATTTAGTTTGGCCTAGCCAGAGGATAGGGACCCATACAGAGAGGACTGCAAGGACCAGATTTAGGTGCACTCATAGGGATGGATCTGAGGGTGGTGGTGACTTGCTGGGCATAGGTCCTGTATGATAGCCATGATGGCTTTGTATCATTTTTGAGTGTAAGGTATGAGGACCTACACTACTGCAGCCTATGGCCATTTATGTACCAGATTTATCGATTGCTTTCATTATGTGTATCTTGTGATTGCTTTTATTTTTTATGTGATGCAAAAATGGATGCAATTCTTATGATATTACACTATATGACGTGATGTGTTAATGAAATGCAATAGCTATATGCTGGATATATGATTAGATGATGTGATCTCGATTTGTATATAGACTACTATGTATGCATATATGGATGCAATGATGCTTATTAAATGTATGTTTAATTTGTTTCAATGTATTTATATTTTGTTATGATATGGTGAATGCAATGTATGCAATGCAATATCTACATGATGGTGATATAATATAGATGAACCTGTATGGTTTAATCACTTAAAACATGAGGGATGAATGTAATATATTTTTAACAATCTAATGGGTGACACCATAGAATGTATAAAAATCATGAATGTAAATAATTACTCTTAGCCTAAAAATTAATCATGTAGGCATCCATATGTGATATGTTTTAATGCAATATGTATGGTTTCCCTCATGAGTTTCTATAAATCAAAATATATATAGAAAATAGTCAGTGGCCATCTAAATATCATTGTTGATATCAATCCGATATCTATCCTACTTCATGAACACCCTTTAATAAACAAAATTTCACAAGGAAAATTGTATTTAAGATTAATTTTTACTATTTTGGAAATTTTGAGGTTTTCCATGAGACTCAAACACCCTAATTAATTAATTAAAAGTTGCATAATGACCATATAGGACTCCTGAAAGATAATTTTTTTGTTATGAAGACCAAGATATTCACTATCCTATGTGTGTGAATGAATATATTAGAGATACATAAGCCTAGCCCAATTCTAGACAGGATTCATTCAACCCATTGTTGTATTGAGGATCACCAAATGCTCATCATGATCCTAAATTGGACTCAGTTAGATTAGACCATTAGATAGTATAGGACACTTAAAGCTAGCTCTTTTTGTGAATTTCTTCGAACTACCCTAATGCCAGGTGGGATTCATTCAGACCATTGTTGTATTAGGGATCAATCAATGGTTTTGGGAGATTGACCATTCCAAAAATTCAAGCTCTTCACCCCCTTATTTTTTTTATATTTATTTGGGATACTTGCTTGTGCTTAGTGATGAAAATCACTATTTATTTTGCATTTTTTTTTCTTTTTTGGTTTTGAGCAAGGGATTTGATTTGATTTTGGGATTTTGCTCATTTTGATAAAGCAAGGGGTTTCTTTGGGTAGGGGGGAGCTTGTCCTTTTGTCAATGATTAACACTCTAGACCATGCACATCAAAAGTTGTGCAAGTAAAAACCTTTTGCTTAGGATACCTAGTACCACTTTTTAGTGTTCATCTTACCCTTGTTCCAACTAGGATTTTAGTGGTTTGATTAGTGATAGGATTTTAGTATATTCTAGGTGCTTTCAAAACTAGACCTCATCTACAAAAGCAAATATAGGTCTCTAAAAAATATGAGAAGATCACTAGGTATGGTTGAATAACCAAAAATCCTTAGTATATTCCTCATAGCAATAGGAAGGGGTTGTGTTGAAAAACACAGTTACTCACATGGGTTATGGATGAATGATGCTTTGAATATGCATGATTGGCATACAAGTGTGGAACCATTTACAATATTGAAAATACATTCTATTATAATGTAAATGCAATTGATGCAATATGCCTAATGTGATGCAATTCATGGATGCAAATGCAAGATGTAAGATGCAAATATTTTTGTATGTTAATGTTTTCAATTATTTTTTTATTTTTGTGTTTTTATTTTTACCAAAGGGCTTAAATACCTTTGGAGCCTTTTGTGAGTTGACCAAAGGGCTTATGATCCCTTTGGAGCTTTTTGTGAGTTGACTAAAGGGCTTAAAATGCCTTTGGGGCTATTTTTTTTTGTATTTACATGGTGGAATCGGTAGCCACCATGAATCCAGGCAGGCTGTCCAAATTTTATGGCCACCACAATATTCTATGCTATCCACCCCGTAATCCAACACACAGATCTTCGTGTAGTCCGCCCCTCTAACCACCATGCCACAATCATTTTAAACCTTTTACGCCATTGAAAGCACTAGGAAAAGGACAAGCGTTCAGTCCGATGAGGCCTGAGATTTGAACCTTGGACCTCTACCCCCCTTATGGGGTTTGGATGAACAAATAGGTCTACACCTCGTACCTACCTTTGGGGATTTTTGATTTTGATGTTTTTTGATTTGTTTGGAATTTTTTGAATTTGTTATTGGATGTTTTTGGATTTTGTTACTTTTATGTGTGAAATGCATTTATATGAAGAATATTGATAGGCTCAAGCTCTTCAACATCTTCTAATTATGTCAGGTGATATATCCCAAGTCCAATATTCTCTGAGATGATATAATAACCTATCTAGTTGGCTATAAATTTGTCTCACAGGTGCAATGATAGGTTTGAATTTTGTTGGTTCTCTTTGAGCATGAGATCCCCAATATTAAAGTCTCTCAGGTGGACTTTATTATTATAAGATCATTTTAGATAATATTGGTGAACATGGAGATGCTCAAGAGCATTGATGCAATGTTCATCAAGAAGGGTTAATTTATCAAGGTGAGCTTGCTACATAGTGTCATCATCGATAAACTCCTTCAATGCGATGTGTAATGTTGGAATTTCTAACTCCAAGGGCATAATGTCCTCAACACCATATACAAGCAAAAATGGTTTTTCCCAATGGGCGTTTGCATGCTAGTTCTATAATCCCATAATGCAAGATGTAACTATAGATGCCAATCCTTATGATTTTCTTTTAACATATTCTTTAAGATGGCTACAATTGTTTTGTTTGAGGATTTTTCTTACCCATTTTCTTGTAGATAATATGGTGTTGAAAAAATATACTGAATGTTATATTTAGATGTTAAAGGCCACATATTTTTTTTATTAAATGAAGGACCATTATCCAAAATTATCTTGAATGGAATCCTAAAGCAACAGATGATATTTTGAAGTATGAAATCTACAATTTGTGGTCCTATCATTGATGTTAAGGGGACCTCTTCCACCCATTTGGTGAAGTACTCAATGGCCATTAAATATGGGGGAGATATATTTCCAATTAGATCAAAACCCCATTGAGAAAATGGTCAAGCCACCTGAATGGATTGTAAATCCTATGATGGTAGGTGCATCATATTCATATGATGCTAAAAATGTATTTTATAACATACTCATAGCAATCACTTTCCATTATGGGCCAATAATAACCCATTTGAAGGATACGTTTGATGATGGCCATGCCATTGAAATGGCCACCGCATGTACCATCATGATCTTGTGAAATCACCCAAGCTGATTCTTGGGGCTCAAGATGATGAATAAGGACTCCATCATAGTTTTTATGATACAAGATGTCTCCTAGAAAGACATATTTGATCACTTTTTTTTTAATGTTTATTTTGTGACATGTGATAATCCCTATAGGATGATTCTAAGCTTAAGGAAATCTTGTAATTGGCATAGCAAATCCTAATATGCTATAGCCTCAATAGATAATATGACTTGTTCTCTCTATGATTTGATGTGCACAAATGCATATTGAGAAACAACCTTGTGGTGAATGATGGTACCATTCCTTGTAGGACCCTACAAGATCAAAGACCCCCAAGTCACCTTATTTATAAAGTATCTGGATTTATAGAACCACTCATGATTTTGTTCTATATGAATTATGTTGACTGATTCTTTGTTTTTAAAAGCCTCATGTTGCATCATTGATTGTGAGAGCATATTCACATGAGTGATAGTGAAATTAGTAGACATATTTTGAGGGATCAAGGATCCCAAAGATACCATAGTGTATACAAATCTATTAGATGTGTGATATATTGTCTCAATGTTGTACCATTCTAGTTGTGCTAGATAAGTATCAACAAGCTCTTTGTAAGATTTCAGGATTGGACACCTGTATTGAAATATTACCTTAACTTGGTTAATGATAACAAGGGAGTCACCAAAGATATATAGCTTTTAAATATTCATAGTGATTGTTGTTTGGAGACCCAATATTAGGGTCTCGTATTCAACATTGTTATTTGTGTAAGGGAAGTCTAGCTTAAATGACAAGGGTATTGGAGCACCTTATGGTTTTAAAAACACAATCCCTACACCACTCCCTTGCTCACACTTCAATCCATCAAAGAACAAAGTCATATCAACTTTATTATCAAGTTCTTTGGGTTTGGGTGCTTTTGATAATGCAAATACTGCATTATCAGGAAGTTATATGATTAGAGGTTTATTATATTGAAGAGGCACCTCTACCAGTTGATCAACTATGACTTATCCCTTTATGGAATTTTGGCTTATGAATTCCAAATAAAATTTCATCAATAACATGATCCACTTTGCAGTTAGTGTATTATGATATGTCTTTCTCATCATATACTACAAAGGATTTTGTTTTGATATCACATACATTGTATGGCTTAGCATGTAGTGGCACAACTTTTTAGTCACAAAGACCACTACTAAGCATAGCTTATCTATGTATGCATACCCTAGCTCATAAATTACCAAGGTAGGACTGATATAGTATATTTCTTGTTCTTTGTCTTGCACATTCTTTTGAGCCAACATGGTGTCCAAAGCAAAATCGATAGTAGATATATAAAGAATAAATGGTACATATGGCCTTGGTGAGTTAGTACTGGTGGTGTCACTGTGTATTCCTTGATCTTAGTAAAGGCTTTCTGACATTCTTCATCTCAGTGGAATGGGACCCCCTTGTATAGCAGTTGATTTATAGGTCAATATTTATCCAATAGTTGTGCGATGAAATGCTTTATGGATGCTAATTTGTCCTATAGGCTTCTCAACTCTTTGATGTTAGTGGGCAGGGTCATTTCTAGGATAGAATTTACATTTTATAGGTTGAATTTGATCCCTCATTTAGAAATAATGAATCCCAATATTTTTCTTGATGTTACACCAAAGACGCATTTCTTGGGATTCAACTTGACATTGTGCTCTATCAGGCAATCAAAAACCTTTATCAATACCTTTACGTGCTCTTTACATAGTAATGACTTGGCCAGTAAGTCATTGGTATAATATTATAATATATTACGAATGTATTCATGGAAAATATATTTCATGGCCCATTGATATGTGGCACCAACATTTTTAAGACCAAATGGTATTACTTTTTTAAAAAATGTTCCCCATGGAGTGGTGAATGTGGTTTTGTGCTAGTCTTTGGGTTTAATCAAAATATGATTGCAACCAAAAAAACCATCCTTGAGGGAGAGCATCTCATGACCTACAGTTGCATCTAAAAGAGCATCTATGTTGGGAAATAGGAATGAATCCTTTGGTGTTGCCTTATTGAGATCTCTAAAATCAGTGCAAATACAGATCCTTACATTATGTTTTTCTATAGGTACCATGTTTGATACCCATTTCAGATAGTCGATGGGGGTAATAAAGACTACATCCAATAGCTTCTATAGCTCGTTATTTACCATCAATGCGATTATTGGATGCATCTTCCTAAGTTTCTACTTAATTGATTTCTTTGTGGTATCTAGTGAAAGATTGTGGACAACTAATTTTAGATCTAAGCCTAGCATATCCTTGTAGGTCCAAGCAAAGATATTAGGTCTCTCTTTCAATAGAGGTATTATGGTGGCCTATTATTTTGGAGATAAGCTTTCTTTGAACTTAAATTTATTTGGATCAGAAGGATCATCACTGATGTCCACTTCAAAATTTTCCTTTATTGACATGTGTGATCCATCCTCAAGCTAGTGAGGATTGGGGATCAATTTGATGTAATCCACTAGGTTTAAAGGTTAAACTAAATTAGGATAAAAACTACCATGATAAACATCATGTGTATAACCTGGTACAAATTGAAATGTTTGTAGTGCTTCTTAATTGGGAAAGAAATCATCAGGCTCTAAGGGTAAATCAATGTGATCCCAATAAATAACATCTAAGTTAAGACACAATGGTTTAGAAGGATCATCTAGGTTTTTAAGTGGAGTGGTCAAATCAATGGAGATCATGTTGATGGATGGGATGGAATCTCCAGGACCACATGGGTGTAATTCTGCATTGTTGATTTACCTTCCATACCCAAGATGAGGCTCTAGGGGTATGGGGATCTCAATATATGGTCTATGAACATATGGGAATATGGGATCATCTGGTGTTATTAGCTCTCTAAATATATGAGGATCAAGAAAAACATATGATGGATTACATCTAAATTGGCCAATCTTCCCCTAAGGTGAGGGCCAGGATATACTTTGCGATATGTCTCATCTATGTTAAATGGTTCATTGTGATGATGTAAGTGCTAAGGCCCAAGGTAGGCCATATCGATCTCATCCTCATAATCACTGTCATCTATGAAATATCCATCATTCATACCCATTGGTACTATGAGGTGACGTGAATGTTAAAGCCCAAGGTAGGCCATCTCAATTGAATTCTCTCACTCATAGTCACTGTCATCTATGATGTATCCACTCTCCATATTAATTGGTTTTGTATGGTGATGTAAATGTCAAGTCCCAAGGAAGGCCAATTTGGTTTCATCCTCATCCTCACTATGATATGTGATGTAATAATTCTCTCTCACTCACAACAAAAGCCTGGTTCATCCTCCCATAGGATAAGTCTTGATGGGCTTACCTCAAGAGAGAAATTTGGATGATACACATGTGGTTCTATAGTGAACCTGGTCACCAACCTTTCATCCATGTAGCCTATGTTTGGGCAATAAGGATTCCATTCAATGTCTTCCTTGAACCCTAACAATGATGAGTCAAAATATTCAATTGAGTTGCATTCAGGCTCATAATTTTTAGACCCATAATTTGACTTGGATCTCTCATCTAGGTCAGACATAGTCAGTATTATCTTAGTATTATTTTTTCATTCGTCAGTTATAGTGACCCAATCTATGTCAAGAATGGGTTCTAAACATTTCTCTATATATATGTTCTCATGATAAACCAGTGGGGGTGCTATGGAGACCATCATCACTGGATTATCACCCCTCCATCTATGTGAAGGGCTAGGGTATGCATAAGTATTATAATCAATATCCTCCCCATGGGCTAGACTTAGATGCTCCAAAGCTATTTCCAATATTTCAACTTATCTAGGACCCTGATAACCTAGTCCAGACCTATCAGTAGGTAACTGGTATTACAGCTATAATGGAAGCTAACTACCTTGCTCATACAGACCTAAACCATAGCCATGTCAATGGTAGCATTTGAAGTATCTCAAAGCAAACTCAGGATTGGATAAGTAATGAATATTTTTGGTGAATAGCTCATCTTCATCCTCTTCAATTTTTGAAGCACCATGGAGAAAATCCACCCCAACATAAATAAAATTGGTCTAGTTAGGGTGGATCCCCAATGGTACCACTATCCCTATGGGCAAGTTTGGAATTCTTGCTCATACCATGTCTTATATAGACTCAATAATTAGAGTGAATGTAACATTTTGTACAAGATATTCATCTAGTACTGTATTAGCTAGGTGAATTATCACCTATGGTGTAGATGATACTGATGATGATGCAGGTGAGGCAGGTTGAGGTACCTCCTCAACTATATCTTGGAATATTCCTCCATGGAATTTAGAATTTCTTCTATTGCTATGGTTGGTACTTCCTTAGGTATTTCCTCCACCAAGGGTGCTTTTAGTTTCTACGTATATTTTTCCTTATATGTTGTTGGTTTCTCAAAAGTGCTAGTAGCTTTAGAAGGTAGAGGTGGCACCGATGTGGATGGGTCACCTCTCACTGATTTGGATTTGCTTCCTAGTTGTGTGGTAGGGGATGACAGCCTAATGTATATGTGCATGGATGGAAGGACAAAATCCTTTGGTAAGTCAACCTAATGAACATATTTGAATGGTTCTTCATTCAATGGTACCATATGTACCTGTCCCTCATGCACATATTTAATACATTGAAGCAATATTGAGGGAATGCACTACATGTCCCTTATCCAGGGATACCCTAGGATGATATTATACTACATGATCCCCTCCAATACATGATACATTATAGGAATGGTATTATGCCCCACCTACATAGGTAGGAAAATTACTCCCACTGTGGAGCACAGTGTATCATTGAATGCTCTCAATGTGTAGAAGGTAGGAATGATGTTTGACCTAGGGATCTTCAAGTGCCCTATAGCCTTGGTTTTTATTATGATGATCAATGAGAATGTTTTGATTAAAAATTGCTTTAAATGTATGTCATTGATACACAAAATGATGTGTAGAGGTAGATTTGCTACAGTAGTAGGGACTACCTTTATTTTATGATCATAAAAATGAATCATAGGCTCTTGACATTGTTGTACTTGTCCCACAAAGTTTGTAAATGTGTCATGGTTTTGAGGATGTAGCTCAATTGATTTCAAGATTTCCATTATGGTATCCCAATATCTATGAGACTATTGAATGATATCATATATTGATAACTTAGTTGGCATCATTTGGAGACTTTGTATAAGTCTATTTTGGATAGTTATCATAGGTTGCACTGGTGGATCTGGAATATTAATTTACACTGGCCTCTATTGAGGTGCAACCGGGATATGAATAGGAGCCACTAGAGGCTCTAGTTGGTTGTATCATTGGTTTCTTGTAACCCCATTGACTATGTTGACCATTCTGACAAATCCCTGGGTGGGGGTTTCAACTCGAATTTGATTTACCTAAGCACCCTATTTTTTAGGGGATTCATGGTTTATCAATGAGTTTCTAAATATGCCCATATATATGTTGTTAGGTGCTAGTGGATTATCAACTTGTAGCGCATCCATCTTGATCATATTTTGTACAACATTTTTGAAATTGATGCACACTTCGATATCATGCCCCTATTTTCTATGGTATGGGCAATAATGATCATCCCTATATCCCTTGGTCTTTGGATGGTTAGGGTTAATAAGTTGTACCTCAAGTAGTATGAGTATTTGTACCTCACTTAGTTGATTGAATATCGATGCCATTAATTATGATAAAGGTGTGAAGTAGCAAGGTGATCGATGTTGCCTCTTTTGACCTTGGTTTTTATTTTAGTTGTTATTTTTTTGGGGGGTTGAGCTTGGTAATTTTGTGCTTGTTTGTTATTTCCTCCCTTTGGCACATTTAGTACAACCTAATTGATTAGAGAAAACTTGGCTTGCTATTATTTATTTCAGTTGTTGTGGTTATTGTTTCAATATTTCTTGTTGCAGAGCTTAAGATCTCCTTATTCAACTTTGATATCCTCTATTAGCTTGGCTTGTGCCAAGGCTTCCTTGAATGTTCCATATTGTTGTAGTTACAAGAGCAGCGAGATGTGCTTAGCATAACTATTAGTGAACATTCGAGTGAGCTTATTAGTGGGAATAGAAAATGGTATTTTTTCCATTAGTTTTATCCATTTATTCCCATAGTCCATGATAAAATCATCATCATATTGCTTTAGATTAGCCAATTCATACAAGTTTTTTTTTCTTGACACTAAAAGAAAAGCATTTAAGGAATGCATCCACAGGGGGTTCTAAATTTTTTTTCATTCTAACCAATTGCTCATGCATTCGCTTAGTGAGGAAGGTTGGTCAGTCAAAGTAAATTACCTTGATGCCTTCTTCTACTCTAGGTTTAAACATTCTCTCATTTTAAATGCAATATACAGTAGCTATTTTCCAATATCTCACATACTAGTTAGAGTCTAGACCTTCTAAGAAGGCCAACATGGAGAAGAGCTCTAGGTTAGAAAATTTCTCAATAGGAATTGGGGTTTTGGGTAACCCATATTCATTTTTTATACACTTAAATTGTAAGTGAATCCATTTTTTAAAATATCCTCCCTCAACAACATCCAACTAAAAATAATAATATCTAGTGTGTTCTACTATATCAAATAGATTAGGTTCTACAGGTGAGTCTACTTCTATAGCAAAAAAATTATGACAAGCTTTGGATGTGATACTGAATAAGGTTTTACCATCAACTATTCTTACTACTTTTGTCTTAGGATCATAAAACTTGATGATTGCAAAAATTAACTCTGGGTAATGATGGACTAAATCACATATGTAAAAGGATAAGAAATAATTTATAGCGATGATACCTTGGGGAGAAATTGGCCACCCTTCAAAGTACCTGTACTAAAAATTATTTTTGATCTTGCTTATCCTTATTTGTATCATTATAGTATCTTCTAATGCTCTTGTCTTCTTCACATAGCTTTCCAAATCTACAATTTTTAATTGTAAATCCTTTTGGTCTACTTTGAAAGCCATTTTATGCAAAAATCTCAGAACATATTATTTCTTTCTTATTCATGATCTTCGTCTCTCTACTCCTTTGGATATTTCTACTAAGTGCCACTTCACAAAATGAATGGGATTTGGATTTTGAGTTTTTAAATATTCCTGCATGCATACCTTCTACCATTAATGCGATCAACATAAAAATTATTTTTTGCACACTTTTTAATTCAAAGGTATGAATCTTGGTGGTATAAATCATCACGTCCATTTTTGATTGGTTGTGGCATGAAGCAATCACTTAACTCATGATTTTTTTCATCACTTTCCTTTTATTAGAGTGGCAAAGATGATATGTTGTAGTCTATGACTCCTTTTTTGCATTGAAGGACAATGTGGAACACATGTTATATCCCACTATCATATTTTCTTACTGGAGAGTAGCGTGGAACACATGTCATAGTCCGCTGCTACCCTTAGTTTATTTTACAATCTTGCCTTTTATCCAAAAACTTATTTTCAACCACTGAACTACTTTGAAGCAATATTTTCTCTTTTTTTTTTACTTTACAAAAAAAAAACTTTTAGCAAAGAAAAATAATATAATACAATATATGTACATATGTTATAATAAATGTATATCTTAATCAAAGTAGAGTTTCAAATGAAAACCATTGACTAGAATAAGTTGCATGTTTCCTTCTAGATCTTCGAGTTGGAAAACATTTCTTTCTTTAAGCTCAACTACTTTGAAAGGACCATCCCAGAAAGAATCAAAATTTTGATGGTGCCCTGGCTTGGCTCATTCCACATTCTACCTTATAATAGAGTCTCCTACTTTGAATTTTTTTGAATTTGGATTTATTGTTAAACCATCCCTTAATATCAAATGAGTGCTTGTAGAAGTCTTTATATGCTTGAGTCCTTTTTCTTCTAGCTGAAGTAAATGTGTCAACCTAATTTCAATTGTATTCTTCTTAGACTCTTCTTCTGTGTCTATCAACTTGAGATCTAGGATTTCTAAGTGAAAAGGTAATACTACTTCTTTGCCACACCAGGGCATAAGGAGAGGTCTTATTATATTTTTTTATGGTTATCTTATCTACCCATAGAGATTGTGCTAATAGCAAGTACCAACTTCTTTTTTTATCCTCTAATGATATCCTTAGGATTCTAAGCATATTTTTGCTATTTGACTCTAATAATCTATTTCCCTAAGGATAGTAGTTGGAGGAATTTTTTATAATGATGTCATACTTGCTAGAAAACTCAATGTACTTATCTCCTATAAATTTTGGGCCATTGTCACTTATTATAGCTTCTAGGATACTGAACCTTATGATCAAGCTCTCCATGAAGTTGATTACCACCTCTTGATATGATTTCTTCATTGGAATGGCATCTACCCATATGGTAAGGTAATATATGGTAGTCAAAATGTATTTATGTTCTACTAAGGAATTTGGATTAATTATACCATTGAATTCTAAAACCCATTGCTGAAAATGGTATTCAACCTGAATTGACTTGAGGGAAAATGATGTATTTCTGGTTCTCCCCACATACCATTGGCAATCATCACAAGATCTTGTAACATTGAAGGTATCGGTAAAAATAGTAGGCTAGTAATAACCTACCCTAATGATATTTAAATTTGTGACCCTTCTTGAAAAGTGTCCTCCAGATAATCCTCCATAGAACTCTTCAATGACCTTTTGCTTCTAATCTTCTTCTAAACATCTTAAGAAGACTCCAGAAAGATTTTTCTTGTATAGTCCTTCTAGTTGTAAGACATATTTCAAGGTTTGAAGGCTATATATTCTCCTTTGTGATGGGTTAAAATTATGGGGACAAACTACTGTCTAAAAGTATTTGGTCATATATTCAACCTAATATGATTCTTCTTATTGTAGCTCTTCATATTGATCTTCTACTGATGACTGATAAGTTATCACTTTTTCTATAACTAATCTTTCTATTAAACCTTTGTATAATGCTCTATTTTTTGACTAGTTTGGTAGGATGGGTTTCCACATCATACTCTTGGATATTGGTAATCCAGCCAAATATTTTATCTCCTAGTTCACCTTGTAAAATAAAACTTCTATCATCTTGGTGAACTATGTATACCAGGGTTTTACTCTGAACCAAGTATTGCTTGAATTTCTTCAATGACTTCATCACTGAAATACTTTTGTATCGATAAAAATATACTTGAACTGATATTCATGGAGATTTTGACTCCAAAATAATATAGGGTGTTCTTCTCCCTCATCATTTTTTTGAGTGAGGACGGATGCATAGCTCTCTTTAGCTCCATAAGCATACAAAATGAAATCTTTACTGAATTTAGGATTCATTAGAACTGGATTAGTGGCAATGTACTATTTTATGATCTTGAAAGATTGTTTTATCACTTCTTCAGGTTGAGAGAGATAAAAAATAACTTCTTCGGGTTGAGAGAGATAAAAAATAACTTCTTCGGGTTATTATTTCATGTATTGCAAAAAATAACTTCTTTGGGTTGAGAGAGATAAAAAATTCCTTGTACTTTTTAAACACTTGCTCTAAATGTGATATGTGATCTTGCTTCTCATGTGAGAATATAATCATATCATCTAAGTAGATTCTAATGACTTTGTTGATCAACTCTCCAAAGGCATAATCTATTGTTCTTTGAAATGTGGCTCTTGTGTTGGACAGATCAAAAGGTATTCCCTGATAGGTAAAAGTATCACATTTGGTAGTAAATGCTATTTTGAATTGATCCTCATATTTCACCCAAATTTGTTTGTAAATAGAGAAGTTGTCTAACAATGAGAACCTCTTTGATCCTGCAATAATCTGCAAGATTTGATTGATCTGAGGGAGTGGATAGTGGTATTTTAATGATGCTTGGTTGAGATTCCTAAAATCCATACACAAGTAGATGTTTCCATTATTATTTCTTATTGGAACCAAGTTAGCTACCCATATGGAGTATTTTATTTACCCATCAACACAATTCATCAATGGATTGTGTTGATGGGTAAATGACTAGATTTTTCACACTCCTATCATTAGATATCATCATTTTCCCTATCCTAAAAATAATTTAGGTGTCAACTATTGCTATCCAAGGACATCCTAGTATGAGTGGATAACCACCCAATCCTAACTTTGATTTCAAGACTAGAAAGTATGTTGGGTATTCCCATGCATCTACAATTACTATCACATCTTCCAATATTTCCTCTAGAAGCACTGTGGACCTATCTGCCAATTGTAACACTATTTTTGTTGGTCTTATATTTTTTAACTATAGCCTATGCATGGTTTTCTTAGGCATGACATTAATAGTTGCACCTAGATCCACCAAAGTATTGGGTAGCATTAAGCCTACAATTTTTACTATTAAAATTAGGCTTCCTAGATCATAATATTTGGGATGGTAATTGTTTCCTAATATTAATTTGGATAATTGTCCTATCAATTGCATTGCTTTTGGATGTTGCCTAGGTCCTAATATCTTAAGGTATAGTTATCTAATAACTTTTGTATAAATGGAAATGTCCCTAATGGCTTGATATAGGGGAATGGTAACAATGATATTTTTTAATTCCTCCATTATATTAAATTTATATTGCATTCTCTTCATCATTTCTTGTAGTATGTTAAGATATGGTGGGATACCTTCATTGATTAATTGTTTAGTAGTATTATTTTATTCTTCCTGCACTATCGGAGGTGTTTTTTCTAATCCTATCTCTACATCCTTCATTATTAGAGGTGTTTGACCTACTCCTACCTCTCTACCTGATCTAAGTTGAATTGGGCTACAATCTACATTTTCTACACTAATATGGTACATTGGATACATCCCCATGTCTACTTGATAAGCTATTGGGTTTGTTTTGTTGCTAGGATTTAAATTTGGTTGTATTGATAACTATTGTGGCATCAAATTAGGTTGTGCTGGTAAACTAGAATACAATGGGGGTTGTATTGTTGTTTGTGGAGGTGGAATCCACATATTAAAATTTCTCCACTGTATTCTAGATTGTTGGTATGACATCCATGGGTATGGTGTATAGGGAGAAGTATCTTGGTAAATATTCATCCAAGGTGGTTGACCCTACTAGATCATATTGGGTTTTTGTATTAGAGTTAGATTCTATTACATCATTTGGGTTATGTATATTTACCTTTCTAACTACATATTGTGTGACCCCGAGAAGCACACACCACACTTACCCTACTTGCAATATTATTTTATCAAATGAAAATGAAGAAGTAAACAAACACATATAAAGAAAAAATAATAAACAAAGAAATATTATTTTGTTAATGCTTCTAGATCTCGGTTACATGTACGTCCCTCTGAGGGATACTCATTTTGATACAATAGATTACAAGTGTAATAACAGTGAATGTATCCCCTGCAAGGGGACTATACACCTCCGTAGGCCTCCCGATCTCACACACCAAATTATCTAAGGGCTTACAGATACCTCCTTATCTTGATCTCATCCTGGAGGGATCTCATGCTCTGGACACTTTTAACTGATCCTATGAACCTGTATTTGTGGGTATGGAAATAATAGAGCACAATAAGTAGTACGGGATGCCTCTTCGAAGGAGGATATTATTAGAAAATCTGATAAATAAGATAAAAAATCATGATAATATTGAAATACAAGCATAAACCAAATAATAAATGCATATAAAGCTTAGAAATGTGATGTAAATGCATTTAAGAAATTAGATCTGAGCTAAAACTAATTAATAAATCAAGTAGTAATGGATCTAAGGTAGAGCAAAGGGAAATAATGTCTAATACCCTAAAATATGCCTATGGGCCACTATCCAAGATAGCGGTCATGATATAAATCTCTCCTCCTCGTGAATTAAGGGTTGTGGCACTATCTTCCTTGCTTCAATTTATGTTCAAGGGTCACCTATTGTGTCTGGTACATTGATAGATGTTGGGTAATGATGGATATGAATACTAATGCATGGACGTGGCTCAACAAAACAATGCTTCAATGCTCCTCCAAGGGATGTAGATTGGCTCTCCATTTTGATAGGGCTCTATTGCACACAATTTGAATTCTCTCTATATATATTTTTCCTTCATGGAAGTTTGCATATGTAGTCTTCTTGGTTTCAAGTCCAAATCTAGGACTTGGCTTCTTGGGAAAATCCAAGCTCTAGATTTGTATGCCAACTAACTATCCTAGAGGGATCTTTTAGTCTTTGGGATTGAATTGAAGCTTCTAAATTCTACTATAATCAATTTGATCCAAGTGGACTTATCGTAATTTACTCATCTTGTTGAATTGCATGGAGTGCTAGTCACTGCAATTGCCTAGTGTATAGAGAAAATAACTGAATATGAGGCTCAATTGAGATTTTGTTTATTTGATTTTTTTGTTAATTTGAATTTTGTAATGTTTTTAGATTTTGATTTGTGTGATTGTTTTTGAGTCTTTATTTATTACCAAATGGCTTAAATACCTTTGGAGCTTTTATGATTTGACCAAAGGGCTTATGATGCCCTTGGGGCTTTTTGTGTGTTGACCAAAGGGTTTAAGGGCTTATGGATACCTTTTAGGGCCTTTTGGGTGACAAAAGGGTTTATGGACACATTTGGGGCCTTTTGTACATTGACCAAAGGGGGTTATGATACCTTTGGAGCCTTTTGGGTGACCAAAGGGTTTATGGATACCTTTGGGGCCTTTTGGGTGACCAAAGGGTTAATGGATACCTTTAGGGATTTTTTTGGGTTACCAGGGAGTTTATGATACCTTTGGAGATTTTTGGGTGACCAAAGGGTTTGTGGATACCTTTGGGGCCTTTTGGGTGACTAAAGATTTTATTGATACCTTTGGGGCCTTTTGGGTGACCAAAGGGTTTATGTTTATCTTTGGAGATTTTTGTGAGTTGACCAAAGGGGGTTATGATGCCTTTGAATACTTTTGGGTGAGAAAAGGGTTTTTGTATATATTTGGGGCCTTTTGGGTGACCAAAGGATTTATGGATACCTTTGGGACCTTTTTAAAGTTTACCAAAGGGGGTTATGATGCCTTTGGAGCCTTTTGGGTGACCAAAGGGTTTATGAATACCTTTGGGGCCTTTTGGATGATGAAAGGTTTTATGGATACCTTTGGAACTTTTTTTGGGTGACCAAGGGGTTTATGATACCTTTGGAGCCTTTTGGATGACCAAAGGGTTTTTGGATACCTTTCGGGCCTTTTGGGTTTGATTGCTTAACAATTTGATTGCTAATTAAGGGAGGTATGATACCAATGCACCAGTTGATGCTTGAAAATATTTTTATTTTGATTTTATTTATGGATACAATTATGAATGAAATGCCTATATAATGATGTGATAATATTGTATGTATACAATGTACTAATAACATGTGCTATATATATGATAGATGTATGCTTAAATGCTATGGTATATATGTATAGATACACTATGATGTATGAATATATGGATGCAATGCTTATTATTAAATGCATGTTTAGTTTTGATTTTATTATATACATCTAATTTATGTTGTTATGATATGGTGAATGCCATATGTTTAATGCACTATGATGATGATCTAATGTAAATGAACCTATATGCTTTAATCACTTAAAACATAAGGAATGAATGTGATATGAGTTCTGAAAATCTAATGGATGACACCAAATAATGTATAAAAATCATGAATAAATAATAACTCTTACCATAAGAATTAATATTTAAACATCTAAGTGTGAGATGATATGATGTGATATGTATGTACTTTATTTATAGCTTTTGTAAGTTAAAGGATATACCCAAAATAGTCAATGGTTGTCTAAATGTCATTACTGACATCCATATGGTATCTATCTATCTCATGCACACCTTTTAATGAACAAAACCTCCTAAAGAAATTTGATGATGCGATTGACGATATGACTTGTTTTTATTAGGGGATTTTTGAGGTTTTCCATGAGACTCACACACCCTAGTTGCTCCACCAAAAGTTGTATACTGATCATATAGAGCTTCTGAAGGATAAAGTTTTGTTATGAAGACCTATATACTCATTATCCTTGTGTGTGCAAATTAATATATGAGATAAAACATAAGCATACCCTGACACCAAGTGGGATTCATGCAACCCATTACTGTATTAGGGATCCTCAAATGTTCATCCTAACCCTAAGTTGTACTCAGTTGGATTAGACCACTAGGCGATACAAGATACATAAAGCTAGCCCTTCCACATGCAAACATTGGTCTATACAAAAGCAATATGCTAATGTGATAGACATATCATCATGCGTAAGGTTCATCTTCTGGTTCATCAATACTAAGAACTCTAGGGATTCAAGTTCAATACTCCCTTATTGTCTTCATATTTATTTGGGATACTTGCTCATACTTAGTGATGGAAGTCACTATTTATTTTTAATTTTTGTTTTTATTTTGAGCAAGGGATATATGTAGTGATTATAATCATTATTTTTTTTTTTTGAATTTTGCTTTTTTTCAGTATTTTTACTTATTTTGATTAAAGCAAGGGATTTCTTTGGGTAGGAGGAACTTTTCCTTTTGCCAATTCTCAGCATTTCTGAACTGGTCACATAGGGGGATGAGAAAGATAAAATTTTCACTTAAGGATGCCAAATACCACTTCACAACATTCATCTTTCCCTTGTTCCAACTAGGATTTTAGTATTTTGATTAGTGATAAGATTCTTAAGATATACTAGGTGCTATCAAAACCAAACCTCACATATTAAAAGCAAAGACAACTTTCTACAAAGTTTGATAAAACAACTACGTATGGCTGAGTGACTGGAAAACCCTAGTATATTCCTTATAGAAATAGGAGGGGTTGTGTTGAAAAACACAGTTACACACATGGATTATGGATGATGATGGATTTTGAAGATGCATGATTGAGGTACAAACATGGTATCATTTGTAAGATTGTGAACACAACCTACCTAATGTATTTGTAGTGGATGCAATGTACCTAATGCAATGAAACTATATGGATGCAAGGGTTGATGCATAATACAATTGTTTTTGTATTTTTAATTTTTTATTATTCTGAATATTTTTGAACCTTTTTATTTTAGACTATTTTTGTGCTTTTATATTTTTTTGTTGACCAAAGTGCTTGTGGTGCCTTTGGGGCTTTTTATGAGTTGACCAAAATGCTTATGATACCTTTGGGGATTTTTTTGATTTGACCAAAGAGCTTTACGATGCCTTTGGATTATTTTATGAATTTACCAAAGGGCTATAAGATGCCTTTGGAGCCTTTTGTGATTTGACCAAAGGGCTTGGAGATGCCTTTAGAGCCTTTTGTTATTTGACCAAAGGGCTTATGATGCCTTTGGAGCCTTTTTTGATTTGACCAAAGGGCTTATGATGCCTTTGGAACCTTTTGTGATTTGACCAAAGGGCTTATGATGCCTTTGGAGCCTTTTTTTATTTGACCAAAGGGCTTATAATACCTTTGGAGCCTTTTGTGATCTGACCAAAGGGATTATGATGCCTTTGGAGCCTTTTGCTTTTAAATGTTTCTATTATTTTTGTGATTTTAAAATTTATTTGAATGTTTTTGATATTTTGTTGTGCTTATGTGTGAAACACATTTAGATGAATAATTTTGAGAGGCTCTAGCTTCTCAACACCTTCTAGCAATGTTAGGTGATATACCCTAGGTCCAATATTCTTAGAGATGATATAGGGACCTATCCAATTGGTCATAAATTTGTCTTGTAGGTGCAGGGGCAGATTTGAGTTCTGTTGTTTTTCTTTAAGCATAAGATACCCAACTTTAAAGTTTCTCAAGTGGACTTTATGGTTATAAGCTCGTGTTAGAAGATCCTAGTAAACACAAAGATGCTTAAGAACATTGATGTGATGCTAATCTAGAAGGGTCAACTAATCCAAGAGAGCTTGTCACACAATGTCATAATTAATGAACTCTTTCAATACGATGCACAATTTTGGGATTTCTAGCTCTAAGGGCATAATGGCCTCAACACCATATACAAGCAAAAATAGTGTTGTCCAAGTGGGCATCCGCACGCTATTCCTTTAAGCCCATAATGCTAGGGGTAAATTTAGATGTAGGGTTATGCATAAGGGGTTGGAATCAAAATGCACTTTTAAAAAAATGGTGAATCCTAATCAAAATCAAGGTGAATCATGGAGAATCCTAAGCAAATCAAATCGAGCATCTTCATACCAAAATTTGGGGTATTTGAAGACCTAAAATGTAAGGTCAAATTTAGGGCTATTTTTGACTTTTTAAATCATATGATAACTTCATAAAAAAATGACCATTAGATCAGTCTTAACAAGAGATTTCCAACGAGTAGAAATATACCTATGTTTGGATAAATATTGTGGTGAATTAACCCTAAGAAACAATTGGTCCTAAAAATTTTAGGTGAATGGGCCAATGTAGAGGGTCCTTATATTCACCAATTTCTAATTTTGGAAATCCTAATATTCATCCAATTTGTGAATATTCACCACTATACATAACCTTGTGTAGATGCCAATCCTTATGATTTTCTTTCATCATCTTCTTTAAGATAACTATTATTGTCTTGTTAGAGGTCTCTGCTTTCCCATTTTCTTATGGATAGTATGGTGTCACAAAACTGTGTTGAATGTCGTATTTGGTCATTAAAGCTCACATATTTTTGTTTTTTAATGACAGACCATTATCTGAGATTATCTTTAAGGGAACCCCAAAAAAATAGATGATATTGTGAAGTATGGACTACATAATCTGAGGTTCAATTTTTGAGGTTAAGGGGACCGCTTCCACCCATTTGGTAAAGTACTCAGTGGTTGTTAAGATAAACATGTGTCGACCCGAAGACGGGGGAGAAATATTTTTGATCATATAGAAACTCCACTGAGAAAATGGCCAAGCCACCTGAATGGGTTGTAAGGCCTAAGATGGCAAGTGCATCAAATTTACATGATGTCAGTAATCCTTTTCCATGGTGGGTTAGTAATAACCCATTTGAAGGATGCACTTGATAATGGCCATGTCATTGAAGTGGCCACCGCATGTACCATCATGATCTTACAAAATTGCCCAAGCTAATTCTTGGGGATCTGAGCAATGAAGGAGGACTCCATAGTAGCTTCAATGATACAATATACCTCCTAGCAAGACGTATCTTGTTACCTTTTGCTTAAATGTTTACCTTTTATCATGCGATAGTTCCTGTGGGACAATTCTAAGCCTCAATAAATATTGTAACTGGGATAGCCAATCTTGATAGGCTATAGCCTTAATAGATAATATGATTTGTTCCTCCTACAATTCAATTTATACAAATATAGATTGAGAAATAACCTTGTGGTGAATAGTGGTACCATTCTTTGTAGGATCTTGTGAGATCAAGGACCCCTAAGGCATCTTCTTTAGAAAGTCTTTGGACTTACAAAACTAGTCATGGTATGGCTCTACATGAATCATGTTGACTAATTATTTGTTATCAAAAGCCTCACACTGCATCACTGAGTGTGATAGAATTTTCACATGAATGGTAGTGAAATTAGCATATGGATTCTAAGGGATCAAGGATCCCAAAGACACCATTATATCTACAAATTTTTTTGATGAGTGAGGTATTGTCTTGATGTCGTACCATTCTAGTTGGTCTAGATATGTGTCAAAAATCTCTTTGTAAGATTTCAGGATTGGATCCCTACATTGAAATAGTCCCTTGACTTGGTTTACTATGAGGAGGGAGTCATCGAAGATATTTAGCCTCTTTATTTTAATGGTGATGGTTGTTTGGAGACCCAATATTAGGGCCTCATATTCGGTGTTGTTATTAGTGCAAGGGAAGTCTAGATTGAATGAAAAGGGCATTGGAGCACCTTGTGGCATGAAAAATACAATCCCTGCACCACCTCCTTGCTCACACTTCAAACCATTGAAGAACAAAGTCATGTTAGCTTCATTTTTAGGTTCTTCGAGTTTGGGTGCTTATGATAACATGAAGACTACATCATCAAGAAGTTCTATGGTGAGGGATCTATTTTTCTAAAGATGTGCCTCAGCCAACTGATTAGCTATGACTTATCCCTTGATGGATTCCAAGGAACTATTATTTTGGCTTATGAATTCCAATTCGAATTCTATAAATAACATGATCCATTTTGCAGTACATGTATTATGATATGTCATGCTCATCATACTACAAAGTATTTTATTTGGATTTTACATACATTGTATGGCTTAGCATGTAGTGGCATAATTTATTGGTTGTAAAGACCACTACTAAGCATAGCTTTTCTATGTACACATATCCTATCTCGTAGCTTACCAAGGTGTGGATGATGTAATATATCGCTTGCTCTTTATATTGCACATTCTTTTGAGCCAACATGGTTTCCAAAGAAAAATTGATAGTAGATATATATAGTAGGAATAGCATGTCTAGCCTTGCTAGAGCTAGAACTAGAGGTGTTGCCAAGTACTTATTAATCTTAGTAAAGGCTTGTTAAAATTATTCATCCTACTAAAATGTGACCTCCTTGTGTAGCAGTCGATTCATGGGTCGATATTTATTTGATAGTTGTGTGATGAATCACTTTATGGATGATATTTTGCCCTGTAAACATATCAACTCCTTAATGTTAGTGGACGAGGCCATTTACAACATAGCCTTTACCTTTTCTAGGTCTACCTCGATGCCTCATTTGGAAATTATGAATCCCAAGAGTTTTCTAGAAATTACACCAAAGACGCATTTCTTGGGATTCAACCTAACATTGTACTCAATCAGGCAATCGAAGACCTTTCTGAGGGTCTCAACATTCTCTTCATGTAGCAATGACTTGGCCAGTAAGTCGTCGATGTAGTCTTCCAAGATCTTGTGCATGTTATCATGGAAAATGTATTTCATGGCCCACTAATATGTGGCACCAATATTTTTAAGACCAAATAGTATTACTTTGTAGTAGAATTTTCTCCATGGAGTGGTGAATGTGGTTTTATGTTGGTCTTCAGGTTTAATATGAATCTGATTATAACTAGAAAAACTGTCCATTAGGGAGAGCATATCATGACCTACAGTTGCATCTACAAGAGCATCTATGTTTAGCAACGAGAATGAATCCTTGAAGTTTGCCTTATTGAGATCCTTGAAATCCATGCAAATGTGGATTCTTCCATCAAGTTTTCCTATGGGTACCATGTTTGATACCTATTCCAGATAGTCTATGGAAAAAATAAAGACTACATCCAACAGTTTCTACAACTCAATCTTAACCATCAAAGCAATGGTTGGATGCATCTTTTTGAGCTTTTGCTTGATCGGTTTCTTTGTGGGGTCTAGTGAAAGGTTGTGGACAACCAATTTTTGATCGAATCCCTACATGTATTTATAGGTCCAAGAAAAGATATTTGGTCTCTCTTTCAATAGAGGAATAATGATGGCCTATTATTCTGGAGATATGCTTTCTCTAAACTTGAATTTCTTTGGACTATAAGGGCCATCATTGATGTCCACTTCAAAAGTGTCCTCTATTGCCATATGTGACTCCTTATCAAACTTGTGAGGAGTGCAGATTAAGTGAATGTCATTTGCTATATTTATAGGTCCAACTAAATTAGAATCAAGACGAGCATGATAGGCATCATGTGCACAGTCTAGTGTAAAATGGAATAGTTGTAGCATCTCTTCATTAGGGAAGAAATCTTCAATATCTAAGGGTAAATTAGTGTGATCCCAATCAATTGAACCTAGTTTAAGACACAATGGTTTTGAAATATTTGTTGGGTTGTGAAGTGGAGTGGTCAAAACAATAAATATCATGTTGATGGATGGGATGGAATCTCCAAGACCACATGGGTGAAACTCTTCATTAATGATTTGCCTTCCATACCCAAGATGTGGCTCTAGGGGTATGGGGATCTCAAGATTTGGTCTATAAATAGACAATATAATGGGATCATTGGGCTGTAGTAGCTCTCTAAATATTGGCAAACCTAGAAATACCACATGATAGATGACGTCTAGATTTGATGGTGTTCCTAGAAAGTGAAGATCAGGATATAGGGCATAAAGTATCACCTCTCTCTCAACAATTAGATTGACTTGACATAAATGATGAGGCCCAAGATAAGACATCTTGATCTCATCCTCAAATTTGTCATTTATTATGAAGAAATCCTCATTCTACCTATTGGAATCAGGTAGTGGCTTACCTGTTGATGCCTAATATAGGCCATTTTAGTCTCATCTTCATAATAATCATCACTTATGAAGAATCCATTGGATTTTATAATTGGACCTACAATTTGGCATGTATATCTTATGAAATCCATATCATTTGAGTCCTCTGACTCATAGCCACTCTCATACAAAATGAATCCACTCTCTGCATAGCCAGACCAAGTGAGCTTTTGAAAATATTGAGGCCTATGGTAGGCTAGGATGACTTCATCTTCATTCTCACTTGAGACATAATCATACTCCTCTCACTCATATACATGGATTGGCTCATCCTCCCATAGTATGGCTCCTGATGGGCACACTTCAAAAGAGGATTCAAGGTGACACTCATTAGGTTGTGTGATATTGACTATAGATACCCATCCATCACCCAAGTAGTTTTTTCTAGGGGGTTGATAGGGATTACAGTCAATGTCTTACCCAAAACCTAAGCTTAGCCTATCTAGGGCTACTTCCAAAGAATCGTCATGGATATATATTTGATACCCTTGACTACACCTATTAGTAGGAAGTTGGTATTGTGGCTAGAATGGTAGTTTATGCCCTTGCTTGTATAAGCCTAAGCCATAGCCATCTCAATGACACTACTCAAAGTACCTTAGAGTTAACTCAAGATTTGACAAGTAATGAACATTCATGGTGAATGGTTCATCCTCATCCTCTTCAATATTAGAAGAAGTATGGGCACAATCCAAACCAGCATAGATGAATTTGGTTTGATTAGGGGAACCCCTAATAGCACTATTGTACCTCCTAGAAAATTTGGGACTCTTGGTCAGCCCTTGTCTTGTACAGACTCAATAATAGGCATGAAATTCACGTTCTACACAAGATATTCACCTAGCCCTGTGTTGGCCAAGTGAACTGTCACCTACAGTGCAGATGATGTTGTTGATGAAGTAGGCAAGGCAGGTTGAGGTACCTCCCTAGCTATCTCTTGGGAATCTTCCTCCTCCATGGGATTTGGAATTTTCATAGCTACTATAGTTGGAATTTCCTAAGATCCTTCCTCCACTAGGGGTGCTTTCAACTTTTGATTATATTTTTCTTTATATGTTGGCTTTTTAGAAGCACCAGTAGTCTTAGGTGTTGGAGGTGGTGCCAATGTGGATGGGTCACCTCACATTGATTTGCTCTTGTTTTCTAGCTATGTGGTTGGGGATGAAGGTGTGTGACCCCAGGATATGTGCACCTTGGCTACCCTACTTGCAATTTTGATTTATCATGTATATTATAACTTGCACAAAATGAAAGTACTAAAAGCACATGCGACACAAAAATAAGAAACTAAATAAATATTCTTTAATTATCGATATCTCGAATCCTTGGTTACAATTTCGTCCCTCTTAGGGATACCCATCATTTTGATACAAATATTTACATGATATAGAGTAGTTGTTGGATGTATTCCACATAAGGGAATGATGCACATACACATACCTTCGGGTCCTACATACAAAACTGTATGAGGGCTTATAGATGCCCCTTTATCTATATCTAGTCCTGGAGGGATCTTTGTGCTCCTACTACTTCAATATGGTCCTAAATATTTGTACCTATGCTTATGGAAACAAACAAATATGCTTAGTAGGATGGGCCACCTCTTCGGATGAGGCCTTTGTTAACGAATATGAATAATCATGATAGTAATGAAATACAATCATAAACAGAATAATAAATGCATGTAAATTTGAGAAATATGAAATGGATGCATTAATGAAAGCAGATTTGAGCTATGACTTAACTAATAAAATTAAGCAATAATGAATATAGACTAAAGCAAATGGAAATAACACCTATGCCCTAAAATATTCCTATGGGCCACTATCCATGATAGCATCCATGATATGAAGCTCTTCTCCTTGTAAAACAAGGGTTGTTGTGCTATCCTCCTTGCTAAACTTGATGTTCAAGGGTCACCGGGCGTGTCTCCTACACTAATTAGAAGTTAGGAATAATAAATCTAAAAATTGGTGCATGGATGTATGATGCATCTTACCAAAGCCATAACTTGTGAACCGTAGGCCTATTTGCCTTGAAATTTAACAGGTGGTTCCATGTGTGTGTTCTGCATCAGGCTCATATATGATGCACCTAACCCTCCAAAAAACATACTTTTGGGACCTAAATCCTCCATCTAGTGTCCCAAAATTAGATTTTAGAATAGGTTCCCAAGTTTTTTAGGTTTTTTTGAATGTTAGAAGTTTATTATATTTTTTTATACATTAAGTTGAGACCTAATATTTTAAATTAAGGTTAATTATTGTAAGAGGGATGTGTGCACTGAATTTGGGTGCAATCCGACTCATTTATATTTTAAGCAGTTTTAAAAAAATGTTTTTAGGGTTTCTTTGGTTTTCGGTGGCTATATGATAGATTGTATTCTTTTGGAGAAGGGGTGTGAATTTAGGAATGATAAGAATATAAATTTATAGGTTTCTTCCATATTATTGCATTTGTGTTATGTGATTGGAGTCCATTTTTTTTATCTCTTGTAGTTGATTTTACACCATTTGGTATCAAAGCGGGTGTGATCTCTCTAGTGAAGGGAAGATGCTGCCTAGAAGATATGCCCAGATGAATAGGCAGATTGAGGATATGAATTTAGAAATACCACAACTAACTAGTATGATTTATTGCATGGAAGAGAAACATCCCAGGGCACATGCAGATCAAGGATCTGATGATGAAAATGTACCTAAGGAACGTGGATCTAAAGTCCATGCAGAAGCAAAACTAGAGGGCCTAGAGGAATAAGGGCATGATTTTGAAAATCAAATGATACGAGCTCTAGAGGGGCTTAAGGAAAATCGATATGGGATCAAGATCGAGGTTCTCGAGTATGCTTATGGGTTGAAACTAGAGGAGTTGATCAATTGGATCAATAGCCTAGAAAAATATTTTGAATGGAGTAACCTTGCTAAAGAGAATAATATTAAGCTCACATGCACAAAGTTGAAGGGACATGCATTGATTTGGTGGGATCATTTATAGACTACATGACATAGGAATGAAAAGGAAAATATTAGGGATTGGATAAATATGAATAAGTTATAGGAAAAATTTATACCTGTAGACTACTCCCAAACCCTATTTTGTAGATTTTAAAATCTCCAACAGAAGGATCAAAGAATTGAGGACTATACTAATGAATTATACAAGCTATCCATTTGAGTCAAGCACAATGAGATGGAGGACCAAAAGGATTCCAGGTATGTAAATTTCCTAAGTTTTGCTATCCAAGATGAGATGAGCATGCATCGTACTCTTACAGTGGAGGATGTGTATCAAATGGTCCTCAAGGTAGAGGAGAAATTGAAAAGGGTTAATAGAAGAGGTAAGAAGGGATTCACATGCTCTTTAGGTTGAGGTTTAAGTGGATCTAATTTTCTCAAGGGAGAATCCTCAATACCTACTAAACAAGAAGAATATGGGCAAAATCTAAGAGGAAGAGGATACCAACAAGGTAGAGGTTACAATGGTGGACGAAATGGGAATGATCCAATAAGGTCATATACCCGTTATGGATGTGGTGAGGAGGGGCATAAATAATTTGAGTTTCCCCAACATGATGTCCAAGAAATGGGTCAAGGAAGACAAGGAAGGATCAATCTAGTTGAGATGAAAGAGCAGGACGAGGATGAAGTTTCTGCTGGCATGGGAGAAGCACTTATGATAAGGAGGATGCTGATTTTCCTAATAAAGAGAATGTGTAGAGCAAAGCAAAGGGACAGACCATAAATGGTGATGATTTCAGGCTATGAACAAACATATTTAGAATAAGGTGTACATCAAGAGGGAAGGTATGTAACATTGTCATTGATGGTGGTAGCTATGAGAATATGGTGTCAAATGTCATGGTTGATAAAATGAACCTGGAATGTGAAAAGCATCCTTATCCATATCGCATCTCATGGATTAAGAAGGGGAATGATGTAATAGTATATTAGAGGTGTTTAACTAAATTTTCAATTGGGATCACTTACAAGGATGAAGTGTGGTGTGATGTGATCTCGATGGATGCATGTCACATTCTGTTGGGAAGACCTTGGGAGTACGACAGGGATACTAACCATAATGGGAGAAAGAATACTTATTCTGGAATGATGGTGTAAAGGTAGTTCTTGTACCTCTGAAGGAGAATGGGCTGAGTGAGATATTTTTGATGATGAAGGAGTTTCTTATAGAGATCAAGGATGTTAGCTTCTATTATGCCTTAATATCTAGGAAGCTATAAATAGAGGAAGTGGTTATGCCTACAACAATATCTAAGTTGCTAAGTGAATATAAAGATGTCACACTAGAGGAGATACCATATGGGCTACCACAAAAGAGGGATATCCAACATCACATGGATTTGATTCTAGGATCAGTGCTCCCAAATCAGGCAGCTTATCGGTTGAATCCAACACAGAATGCAGAGTTGAGTAGGCAAGTGACAGAGTTGATAAAGAAGGATTATTTAGGTAGAGTATGAGTCTATGTGTGACTCCAACATTGCTAACCCCAATGAAAGATGGTGACCGGTGGATTTATATGGATAGTAGAGCTATAAACAAGATCATAATAAAGTATCGATATCCTATGCCAAGAGTGGATGACATGATGGATGGATTGGTTGGAGCTAAATACTTCAATAAAATTTATTTGTGGAGTGGCTAATACCAGATCAAAATTAGAGAAGGGGATGAATGGAAGACAACTTTTAAGACAAAATATGGGTTGTACAAGTGGATGGTGATGCCATTTGGGTTGTCTAATGCACCAGTACATTTATGTGATTTATGAACAGATTACTGCGAGAATATAATGGTAAGTTTGTGGTTGTGTATTTTGATGATATTTTGATTTATAGTAAAAGTGAAGAAGAGCATTTGTTACACCTAAAATTAGTGTTAGACATTCTCAGGAAGGAGAAATGGTATGTCAACCTGAAGAAATGTAGATTTCTTTAGGATAGTTTAGTGTTTTTAGGATTTTTAATCTCAAGAGATGGCATGAGGATGGATGCCAAGAAAGTGAAGGCGATTATGGAATTGCCTCTTCCACGAACTATAACAGAAGTAAGGAGCTTTCATGTCCTAGCTACCTTTTAGAAAAATTTCTTTAGGAATTTCAGTAGTATAGTTACCCCTATAATTGAGTGCACAAAGGGCAAAAAGTTTGTATGTACTACTATAACAACAAAGAGTTTTGAAATATTGAAGAAGAAGGTGTCGAAAGACCTTGTTCTAGTGTTACCAGATTTCAGTAAGGTGTTTGAGGTTGATTGTGATGCCTCATTTGTTGGTATTGGTGCTGTATTAAGTCAAAAGGATCGACCTGTAGCATTTTTTAGTAAGAAGCTGAATGACACAAGGAAGAATTATTCTACATATGATGTGGAATTTTATGCAATTGTGCAAGCATTGCAACATAGGAGGCACTATTTACACTCAAAGGAGTTTGTTTTTTTTACTGATCATGAAGCATTAAGGTATGTCAACTCTCAAAAAATATTAAATAGCAAGCATTCCAAATGGGTTTCATTTTTGCAATAGTATGCATTTGTCCTGAAGCACAAGTCAGGCAAACAAAATAAGGTTGTTGATGCATTGAGTAGGAGAGTCTTGTTGTTGACCACTATGGAGAATTAAGTGGTAGGATCTGAGGGGATTAAATATTTGTATGAATATGATGCATATTTTTGGAATATTATGCAACAGTGTAAAAGTATGGTAGAGGGTGAGTCTCGTACTATTTTTCAAGAGTATTTTTTATAGAATGGTTACTTGTTTAAGGGTAGTAAATTATGCATTCCCAATGGCTCTATGATAGAGAACATCTTGAGGGAATTACATAGTGGGGGTTTGGATGGTCATTTTGGAGTAGCAAAAACTACCACTCTTGTAGAGGAGAAGTACTATTGGCCTAAAATGAAGAGAGACATAATTAGGTTTGTCTCTATATGTAGAGTATGTCAAATGGCTAAGGGCCATGCACAAAATACAGGGTTGTTTATGCCACTACCAGTTTCTATAGGACCATGGGTCGATATGAGTATGGATTTTGTGTTAGGGTTTCCCAAGATATAGAGCGGTAAGGATTTAGTTTTTGTTGTGGTATACAAATTTTCAAAAATGGTGCATTTCATTGCTTTCCAAAAAAATAATGATGCAACTAGGACTGTAGTCTTATTCTTTGATGAGATTGTGCGGTTGCATGGTGTTCCAAAGACTATTACTTTTGATCGGGATACTAAGTTCTTGAGTCACTTTTGGAGGATTTTGTGGAAGAAGTTGAACACTAGGTTGCATTTCAGTAGTGCTTACCACCCACAGACCGATGGGCAAACATAGGTAGTGAATTGAAGCTTGGGAAACCTCTTACGGTGCATATTTGGAGAAAAATCAAAACAATAGGATTTACCCTTGTCACATGCCGAATTTACATACAATAGTTCAATGAATAGGTAGACATGTAAATCTCATTTTAAAATTATTTATGGTCAAAATCCTAGAGGTGTATTATATTTGGTTGAGTTACCAATTGGGAAACAAGTTAGTGATGATGCAGAAGCATTTTCTAAGCATATGCAGAAAGTGCAAGAGTTAGTGAGGGAAAAATTGCATAGTAGTAATGCTCACTACAAAGAGTCTACTGATGCACACAGAAGGGTGAAAGTGTTTGAAGAGTGTGATATGGTCATAGTTCATCTTAGGAAAGAAATATTTCCTAAGGGGATGTATAACAAACTAAAACTTAATAAAATTGGTTCATGCAGGATTTTGAAGAAGATCAATGATAATTCCTATAAAGTGGAGATTCCCGATGAATTTTATATTTCACTTGTTCTTAATGTTTCTGGTTTATTTTAGTATCTTGGTACTACCGAGGATGGTGAATTATAGGAGATAGTAAATTGGGCATAGTAGATGCCTAAGAAGAAAAAGACAAAGTTGCAAAGGTGCTCGATAAGAAGGTATTCACCACCAGACACGGGAGCTACAACATATACCTGGTTCAGTGGGAGGGATTACCATAGTCAAATAACACTTGGGTTTCAGATGTAGAGATAAAGAAAGTTGATAACGAGAATCTACGGGAATTCAATTCAGCTGAACTCACAGGAGCTAAGTTCTTTTTCACCAAAGGAGAATGATGCACCTTGTCGGAGCCATAAATTGTGAACCGTGCTTCTGTTTTCCTTGAAATTTAACAGGTGGTTTTGTGTGCATGTTCTGCATAAGGCTCATCTATGATGCACTTGACCCTCAAAAAAACATACTTTCGGGACCTAACTCCTCCATCTAGTGTCCCAAAATTAGCTTTTAGAATAGGTTCCCGTGTTTTTGGGTTTTTTTGAATGTTAGAAGTTTATTATCTTTTGTTATACCTTAAGTTGAGACCTAATATTTTAAAGTAAGGTTCATTATTGTAAGACGGATGTGTGCACCGAATTTGGGTACAATTTGACTCATTTCTATTTTTAGTAGTTTTTAGAAAAAAAATATTTTTAGGGTTTCTTTGGTTTTCGATGGCTATATGATGGATTGTATTCTTTTGGAGAAGGGGTGTGAATTCAAGAATGATAAGAATATTGATTTTCAAGTTTCTTCCATTATATTGCATTTGTGTTATGTGATTAGAGTCTAATTTTTTGGTCTCTTGTATCTAATTTTACACCAACGTAGCTCAACCGAACGACGTTCCAATGTTCCTCAAAGGGACGTAGCTTGGATCTCCATTTCGACAAGGCTTCATTTCTTAGCTCTAAAAATTCATGGATATTTTTTTTTTGTGGGAGAGTCTATATGTAGACTTCCCTCTTAGATCTAGACTTTGGCTTCCTAGAGAGGCTTCCATCCAAATTGCATGTGACTAACCATTCCATGTGGGAAGTGTCAGTCAAAAAATGGCATGAAAGGGGTAGTTAGGAGAAACTTAGGGATTCCTCACCAAAATACACTCGTTATTCATAAAAAGGTGCAGTAAAACTGAATGCTATGGGCCCGTATTCATGGCTAGACTATATGTGGTGCTAGCTTCTATTAGGTTTAGCAGCAAGATGTAGCTACTGTAGTCTTCAGTGGCCAAATGTGGTTGCTGCTCTACTTGAGAGCAGCCAGGCCTGGATGGGCTAGAATTACCCTATTTGAGTGGATAGGACCACTACTTGCTCTTGGAGAGATCCAAGAGGGTTCATATGGTCTATGGATTTCCCATATAGATAGTCTTCTAAATATGATGCATTTTAGGTATCTATAGATACCCCTTTTTGGGATGTTCTATGAGTAAAACACAACACGGAGTAAAAATTAGACACCTAGGGCCATATTGTAGGTTGGATGATGATCATTGATCTGATAAATATAAGATACCCTAGTCATGTGAGAGGGAGTGAATCCTAGAATTATTACTTCCATTGGAATAGAAGGCTTAAATGTGTGGGAGTTTGCACTTGTCATCAAGCAATCGGGTAGCTTTAGTACTACTATAGGTTCGAAAGGAGGAGAGCTATAAACTAAACTATCATATATTTTTTTTTCCTTAGAAAAGGGTAAGCTTATGATAGTTGTTGGCAATGATTCGTAAGATGAACGCAACTCTACTATGATCAAGATGATATTTTATTGAATTTGATTATAATTTTTAAAAAATTTGACTACCTCCTCAAATTATGAGTCAATGAGGAAAGGACACTTAATAAAGCTATGAGTCGTTTGACCAAGATGAATGATTTGGATATCTTTAGAGGTTTGCATTTGTTGTTATAGAGTAACTCCCATCTAGGTGTGATTCCAAATCTATTTGGTAATTATACATATTTATCTAATGGGGCAGTCTGACCACAATGGCTTTCTTAGGGAATCAAGGTGATAGCAATTCTAATTTAGCTTGTGGTGAATCACTATTTGCTATAGGAGAATTGAGATGGATCCTCACTCCTGTGGGGTGGTTCGGCTATTATAACCTTCTTTGGGTTTGAGGTGAAGCATCTCAATTCTACCATAACTATTTTACCCCAAGTGGGCTTATGGTGATTTGGTCATCTCGCCAAATTGCATCGAGCACTAGTCATTGTAATCGCCAAAGTATATAGAACAAATCACTGACTACGAGGTTCATTTGGAATTTTGTTATTGTTTGATAGATTTTTTTTTGTTAATTGGATTTTATGATGTTTTTGAATTTTGATATATATAATTTTTTTGGTATTTTTCTTATTTTGGTTGCTTTTAATCTGGAATGTGTGCTCTATGGCTTATTTTGAGGTGTTATGTGGTGATAAATTATGGAAATTTCTCATTGGTTCTTGGCCACTATATGATCCAGTGGCCCCAAAATAGTGGTTCATGGCTACTGTCAGGTCTAGTAGACAAAAATTTTGAGCCGTTGATGCTAGTAGTGGCCAAGTCTTGAGTAGAAAATACAAAAGCAAATTAGGGTTTTGACTCTTCATTCTTCCAACTTTCAATTCTACTTTTGGAGCTCTAAGTTGACAATGACTACTTGTGACCTAAGACACTATCAATTTAACACCATGGCTGAGTAGGGCAAGGCTTCAATGAGAAGAGAAGCTAGACATTAATGGGTACCTCTATAAACCCTAGCCTTCTTTTATTACTACGATAAAATTAACCTCACTAAGCAATTTGGTAAAGGAACCTCATTAACCCTATTGGCAATGAACTAAACCGATAGATAGGCTTAATTTAGGGTTTAATTAGATGGGTCTCTTTTAGATTTATGTTTTTGTTTATTTTTGTATTATTTTTGGCCATGGGGGCATGTTATTGGTGTGTCAATCGCTAGCTGCTGCTACCTAGAGTGGCTAGCCTAGCCTACGGTTGGTCGCTATTTCTATCAGCGACCAGCTTGAAATCCAATGATGAAATTTTTTTGACCGTTGGAAACTGGCTACTGTTGGCTTTAGCAGCCACTTCATGGTCACTCTCTGTGACAATGACTAAGTGGCCTTAGTTGTATTATCTTGATTTTTGGTTTTTTAAAGGCATTTAATTGATTTTTTGATTTTTTGAAGAATAGTATTTGATGTTTTTGGATGCTTAGGTGCATTCACCCATTGTGGTTATTGTCTTAAGTGCATATTAGTTTATCTTGCACCTACTTTATTTTATGCATTTATTTATTTGTCAGTGCATTTGATTTAGACTTTATTTTGCACTCTTAGATCTTGTCTACTTGAGCTTGAAACCCAAAGCTACTTTATGACCTTTTACCTAAGATGGATGACACAAACTAGACCTAGATCTATGCTCGTGGGCTCTAGTATATCATTGGCCTTCCGATGATCATGTCATATCATGCCTATTTTATGGCCCTAGCCCATAGGTAGGATTCTAATACCAACACCTTCCACCTTCCTACCGATGATATAACCATTACACTAGAGGATGTCTACAAGATCTTCAGGATCCCTTTTGATGGAGTGCCTATTTTATCTTCTCTAACTAATACCCAAGATGCAATGTTCTTCAGGGTCTTTGAGAGATATGTCACTACTAATTTTAGGGATACTCATTCTGGCAAGATTTTAGTTACTCGATGGTACTATGAGGATGTCTTTTCTTGGAGGTATGTTGTGTTTTTGATGGTCATCTGCAACATCTTCATACCTGACTGATCTAGAGTGATGTTCCCATGGAACCTCTTGGCAATGGTATAGGACTTCATCGACAATGAGGCATCTATTATCTATGTTTGGGTGAGCACACTACTGGCATAGTGCTATGATGAGCTATACCATATTTAGTGCAAATGTCAAGCTAGTATTTCTTGTAGCATTCTCCTCTAGATTTGGGGATGGGAGCATATTGTGGTTGACTTCCCAGTAGGACTTCTAGTGGAGATCACTGTGCTAGATGATGATGTCTAGTTCTATGGATATAGGTTTTCCAGAGCACTCAAGGAGTGCAAGATCCAGTCCTATGCAAGGGAGCTTTCCCACTATACGATGTCCTTGACTGGTTTGTGGATCACTGATATCATCTAGCGGCCTTATCACAAGTTCCCTAATTGGGAGGATATAACTATATTTATAGTGAGTACTCGATGTGACCGATGATTTATCGACCACAAGGATGGAATCATATAGTTTTTCTACTACTCTAGGGTGCTCCGATAGTTTAGTATTCAGTAAGATTTTCCCCTTGAACCAGTTGTCTATCATTGGATTATCGTAGAGAGGAATCTTCCATCACCTCAAGTTATAGTAGTGCTAGAGGATGATGACCCTCTTGTAGTTTGTCCTGGTGTGGCTGATACTGGGGTCATAGAGGTGTACACCTATTGGTGGGGTATGTTATTATGGTAGGGAGGTGGCCACCTAGGGTGGTTTTTGGATGATTCTGAGGCAAAGGATCCTGATGGGCACTGAGTGCGGGCTCAGATGGATTATTTGAGGTAGATAGGATAGTAGGATTAGGTGGTGGAGGACCTAGCTATAGAGGAGTAGGTTGCCCCCAAGGAGGAGGAGGAGCTAGATCCTAAGGAGTAGGAGTCTCCTCTCTAGGCTCAGCTGCACCAGGTTGATTTTGAGCTACAGACATACCAAATTTAGGTGCAGTAGAGGGATTCCACTATTATAGACCTTCAAATATAGGTTGTCTAGCTTACTATCAAGCGAGATGATTCTCAGAGCTAGATTTTGCCACCTATTGTAATGCCTTAGGGACCTGGTGGTCAAGATGCAAGTGCAGAGATTCAATGCTTGCATGGATTTCTAGCAAATAATTTGGAGGAGCGCACCTGAGATGCCTCCTATATTTTGGCCTTGGAGCATAATTTCAAGCTTTAGGGAGGTCATCTACTAGAGAGGCCTAGGGTAGGAGGTCATAGAGGACTGGTTAGATCACTTCAGGATAGTCATCAGCTTAGTCGAGCCATAGGACTAGGTCTTGAATAGAGTGGATAGGGGGTGCTAGTTCTATACTACCTCCCATAGGGGGCAGTGAGGGTAGAGGTGATGCTAGTGGTGCAGGATACTCTTGAGCACTATGGTTCCTTGGACATTTTTTACCTATTTTTGGGTGTAAGGTCAGCCAACCTACATAGTTGTAGCCTTATTGGCACTTTTTGTATCAACATCTACTTATTTGGACACACTTTTATATGATATCTAGACTTTGAGACTCATCATGTGTGTATCTCTTATGATTATGTTTTTATGTTTATGAATGCAGTATCATAATTTTATGTGATATGGTGTGATGTGATTTTTATATGCTATGATGTGTATATGTAGGTGAACTACTTTATGATATTATGCTATGTGACTCACATGACTTATGCTTTATGATTTTTGGATGCTTATATGGTATAATCTAGATGATGATGATGGATGGATGCAATGCTTATTGTTATATGCATGTTTGCTTTTGATGTGTTGTATGCATCTGACCTTATGCTTATGATATGGTAAATGAAATATGTTATGTTATGTTTATGATCTAATGTGAATGAACCTGTATGCTTTAATCACTTATAACATATGATATGATGTGATATGAGTTTGACAATCTAATGGGTGACACCATAGAATGTATGAAAATCATGAATAAACGGTAATTCTCATAATAAGAATTAATCCTTTAAACATAAAATTTAAGGTGAGATTATGGATTTCTTTATAGTTTGTTATAGATATACATAGAATAGTCAGTGGTCATTTTATTTTCATTTCTAACATGTAGCCAGTATCTATCCTATCTTATGCATTCATTTAGCGAAAAAAACCTCTTAAATAAATTTTTATGATGTGACTGATGATATGACCTGTTGCTATAAGGATGATTTTTTTTAAGATTTTCCATGAGCCTCAAACACCCTAGTTGCTTCATAAACAGTTGCATATTGATCATACAGAGCCTTTGAAGGATAAAGCTTTTTTGTGCAGCCCTAGATATTCATTATCCCTATGTGTGCAAATGAACATATTAGATACAACATAAGTATACCCCAATGCCAGGTGGGATTCATTAAGCCCATTGTTGTATTGGGTATCCTCAAATTTTTATCTTGATCCTAAGTTGGACTTAGTTGGATTAGGCCACTAGGCAATATAGGACACCTAAGGCTAGCTCTTCCACATGCAAACATTGGTTTGTTCAAAAGCAAGATGCTGATGTGACAGACATATTGTCATGCGTAAGGATAACTTACGACTCGTTCATGCTGAGAATTCCAGGGATTCAAGTTCATACTCCCTTATTTTATTCATATTTATTTGGGATACTTGCTCATGCTTAGTGATGAAACTCATTGTTTATTTTAAATTTTTATTTTCCTTTTGATCAAGGGATTTATGTAGTGATGATAATCATTGTTTACTTTATTTTTGAATTTGGATTTATCTGGGACATTTTACTTGTTTTTATTAAAGCAAGGGATTTATTTGGGTAGGTATGAACTTATCCTTTTGTCAATTCTTATTATTTTTTATCTAGTCACAAAGGGGGATGAGAAAGATAAAATTTTTACCTTAGGATACATAATGATGCTTCGCAGCCCTTTTTCCAACTAAGATTTTAGTATTTTGATGAGTTATAGGATTTTGAAATATATCAAGTGCTATCAAAACTAAAACTTACCTATTAGAAGCTAAGATGTCTTTCTACAAAGTTTGATAAAACCACTAGGTATGGTTGAGTGACTGGAAAACCCTAGTATATTCCTTATAGCAACAAGAAGGGGTTGTGTTGAAAAACATAGTTACACTCATGTGTGATGGATGATGATGGATTTTGAAGATGTATGATTGATGTACAAATGTGGTGTCATTTGTAAGATTGCAAACTGAAGTAGGGAAAAATGATGCACCAAATTATGTGAAACAATATATGTATCTACCCCATCTCGCTCATGGGCATCAAAAAGGAAGCATGAATGTGAAAAGGAAATAATACCAAACAAAAGGAAATGAATTAAAGCGAGACTCTTCTCATTAATTTTTTGGATAAAATCCAAGGTTACACAGCAGTCCCCTTTAGGGCTCAAAATTTGATACAATTTTTACAATATTGGGTGCCTAAAGACCAAGTATTTCATGGAATCTAGGTGCACATCCAATGTTTCTCCGCGTACCCACAATCGATGTGGGTGGGCCAATGTTGCTACTGCATGTATCTAGGTTCTTTGATGTTTTATATTGATTCCCAAAGCATCTTGAGGACCTACACTTGCACACAATGAAACAAAAAGAGCTCAAATAGCAAGGGTGTATGGTGAAAACATGCAATCCCCATAGGGTGAAATGGCATATGAATTAAAAGTGCATCAAATGGTATCCAAATGACTTTAAAATTTGTAGAGATGTTAAATAGGAGTTTTTGGGAATATATCACCCAAAACATATCATAAATTTCATTCGTAGACCCCTCGATTTGGTGTCGCCCACCTATAACCTACAAAATAAAGATAACAAAATATTGAACTTGCACTTATCTAAAACTCATGAAATTTGATCAGTATGCATAAATTGGAATTTTAAAACAACCCATATGATCATATTTTCAAATTGAATCCTGGATCCACCTACATCAAACTAGGGTGCCCAAATAGGCCCTACGAGCCTGTGAAAAATTAAAAATAGCATAACTCCTTAATTTTAACTCCAAATGACCTTAAATTTGAACTACAGCATCATGGAATAATGTAGAAAATAAATAATTTAAAAAAGTAAGGAAATTTATTAAGAATTTACCCTCATCTCGAGGGGGCGATGGTGACTACAACTATTTGGGGGGCACCCTAGGAGGGGATATCCACAAAATCTGGCAACTTTTTGTTACCAAAATACTAGAAGATGTTCCTAAACAACCTAAGGTGTGTTGTTATAAAATTTGGTGGATAAATTCACCCGAATGGAAACGTTATGCTTGGATTACCTTCTTGAAGTCACCCGGTAACCTCCTTGGCAAAAGGAATATTCTGAGGGAAAAAAGGTGCAATAAGATGAGGGGAAATCTTGAAAGCACTCCATTGCATATCGTAGAACTCCTCTCTATATGTGTGTCTAAATTTTGTGTGGAAATTACATCCACTTTATAGCCCAAAGGGGCTCAAGTGCAAAAAGGCATGCAAGGGCATGCATGGCAGGAGGCACCATTTGTCAAAAAGGAGGTATGCATTGGATGGGGAAGAAAATATCCATTATTGGCCTCCATAATGATGTGTTTCATGAGTATTAAGTTTCCTCTACCTTGCATGCTCTTTTTGGTGGGTTAAATGGTAGTTTCTGGGTGCCATTTGGCCCAGATTTGACTTTTTATGGGTCAAACTTGCTCATCGTCCCACCCTGGGATGAGGGGTCACCACCATCCTAGGGTGGGACGGTGGGAATCTGCCACCATCCTAGGGTGGGACGATGGTGAAATTTATACCAAAACTACCCAAATATTGGTCAATAGCCTCCAAAAAGCCTTCTGAAGTGGCTAGAACCATTGTGAGACTCCTGAGGGTTGCAGAAGGGATTGAATAGGGTCCATTTGATCATGTCTACTAGTGCATAATTGGATAGACCACATTTTAGTGTCTACAAATGTCCCTTTTTGAGATGCATTATGTGCAGCACAGTGCTGAGCAAAAATAGATGACCAAAATGTAGAATGACTAGGGTTACTCGATAACCAAATCAACTTTAGATGCCCCAATCATGTAAGGGTATGCATTCTTGAATCCTTGCTTCTAACTCAGTAAATACATTGGTCTTGGTTTCTCTTTAGCTTCCAGGTATGCTCAGGGGCCTTATAACCTAGACATTAGAGAAAACCAAGTATTTTGGTAACTTTTGAGGTTACCAATAGGCAGGTTAAATTTTGAGGTCATCTGCACTGTTATGTGCTTAATTGAGATATTTGGTTGTTTTCTACCCCAAGTAGAGGCATGATTGTCTTTGTTAAAGATTCATTGGATGAATGCAACTTGCATGATTGAGTGTTTAATTGTTGATTTTTTATTATGAATTTGTTAAGCATGACTACCCCCTCAAGCGATGAGTCAATGAGGGAATGGCCAGTGAGAAAAGTGACGAGTCGCTTGACCCATATGATGTTTGTTAAGGTTGCCTTCAGTTGTTTTCATTGAGAAAAGACACAGTTTTGAAAGGATTTGGATGATGCTATGGAGATTTCATGGAAGCAAAGAGTTGAAAACCTCCTTCTTATGGTGTGGTCTAGCTATAATGGCCTTCTTGGGGAGTGAAGTAGTAACTTATCCATGAATCCATGAGAAGTTTGCATTCCATATTGACCCTGAATGAATTCCATCATATTTGGCTTGTTTTGATAGGTGTTGAACCCTTTTCTTTGGCTTTTGTGTTGTTTTGTTGTTTTTTAATTAATATATATGTATATGCATTTGACCCATGGGCTTATTGGATGCCATTGGGGAATTTTGAGTAACCAAAGGGTTTATGGATACCTTTGGTGCTTTTTGGGTTGACCAAAGGGTTTACGGATACCTTTGGGGCGTTTTGGGTTGACCAAAGGGTTTATGGATGCATTTAAGGCTTTTTGGAGGTGACCAAAGGGTTATGGATACCTTTGGGGATTTTGGGGATTGACCAAAGGGTTTATGGATACATTTGGAGCTTTTTGGGGTGACCAAAGGGTTGATGGATACCTTTGGGGCTTTTTGAAATTGATTGCTTAACTGTTTTATCGATGATTAGGGGAGGTATGGTACCAATAATGCTCTAGTTGATGCTTTAAAATATTTGTGTGATGTGCAATTGTGCGATTGTGGACCATTATGTGCATTAGGTGTTATGGTGCATTAATGGATGCATGTGTTATGCTATGATGTCATTTGATGATATGCAATATCCTTATTTGATCTATGATATGATGATGGATGTCTATCATGTATGCATATGTTTTAATGTGATTTGATTTGATTTTGTACATGTATGGATGTATGATGAGATGGATGACTATATGTCATATTATTCTAGTACCATATACGATATAGAATGCATCAATTCATGTGTAATGTTGTCTTGAGACTATATAATGGATTTGTGAATAATGTAATTAAAATGAATGTGGTGAAGTGATATGATGTTTAGAAGATGTTCATGAGGTTTCCATGAAACTCAAACACTCTAGTAAATTGATCAAAAGTTGTATACTATCTATGCAAGACTTTTTAACAAGGTATGAATCTATTAGGATGACCAAGATACTCAATATCCCTATGTGTGCAAGTGATTTCATTCCTGTGAGATGCATAAAGATACCACCAATGACAAGTAGGCTATCCACCAAACCTGTAATGAGGATCACTCTATGAATGCCATAATCCAAATTTTTGTACTCAGTTGGATTATACCACTAGGTAGTATAGGTGACCAAAAGCTAGCTTGTCAACATGCAAACATTGGTCTATACACACACAAAGCTAATGTGATAGACATATCATCATGCATTTAGGATACCGCCATTGACAAGTAGGCTATCCACCAAACCTATAATGAAATCAACTAAATGGTTTTTCAAATGTTGAGAATTCCATAGATTCAACCTTAGGTGTCTTTTGGTTATTCAATTGATTGGGATTACTTGCTTTCATATATAGTGATGAAAATCACTATTTATTTTGAGTTTTTTCTTTTTTCTCTTGAGCAAGGGGTTTGAGTAGTGGTGATAACCATTTTTGTTTTTTATTATTGCTTTTTAAGGATTTTGATTTCAAAGTTGAACTTGTGGGATTTTTGGCTTGTGGATGGCATTGATCCTTTAGGCCTTGGGGATGGCTACCCATCCTTCTTAGGGGCATGTAGTACAAATAATTATGAATTTAGGGATAAAAGGTGTTTGGAAATGTTGATGGGAAGCTTTTAGAATTTTTCTTTGGACTGGTGTTGATATTTTAGGCCTTGGGGATGACTATCCATCCTTCGTAGGGACATGTAGTATGAATCCTTATGACTTTAGGGATCAAGGGTGTTTGGAAATTTTTATAGTGGTGAAAACCACTATTTATTTTTGGGAATTGGGTGGGGAAGAGCTTGTCCTTTTGCCAATTCTCAGCATTCTTGAACCATTTGCACAGGGGGATGATCAGGATAAAATTTTCGCTCAAGGTACCCTAGACCACTTTGTGGGTTTCATATTTCCTTTCATAAACTTGGATTTATTAGTGTGAAATGTGCTGGGATTTGATGTATACAAGGCACGATCTCAGCAAGACTCTACCTCCTAAAAATCTCACTAGCCTTCTACAAAATCTGAGTAGGGACTAGATATGGATGAGTGACCGAAACCCTACTGATATTCTAAAACAAATGGCTAAGTGAAGGGAATAGACACGACTGTGGAAACATGAAAAATGTAGATGGAAGTGATAAGTAACTATGGAATGAGTTGAGTGATAACCTTGACACCATTGATTGTGCATTATACTTAGTGTACTATTTTAATGCTAGACATGTATGAGCCACTCTAAAAATGTAAAGTGCCAATGATGATTATGCCAAATGCAAATGATAATGCAATGGTATGCAAATTTATGGAAACGCAATATTTTTTTGAAATTTCGGTGATGTTTTTTTTCTCTTTTTGAAATTTTGATTGATATATGTGTGAAAGTGCAATGCGATGAAATGTTTATGTATTTTGATGTTTTGATGATGTTTTTGAATTTTTGATTGATATGTATATACATGTGACCAACAGGTTTATTTGGGGGCCATTGGGACATTTAGGCTTGATCTAGATGATCGTAGGTAGCCTAGGAGCGTTTTTACTTGACCTAGATGGTGAGAACCCGCTAGGAGCCTTTTGGGTGACCTAGACATGTGATGGCACTTAAAAAGTATCTACAACTACCTAGGGGCATTTGGTTATGACCAAAGGTCTTAGGGATGCCTTTGGGGCTTTTAGGGTTGACCTAGATGATCGTAGATAGTCTAGGAGCATTTTTACTTGACCTAGATGGTGAAAACCCACTAGGAGCATTTTGGCTAACCTAGGTATTTAAAAACACTTAAAAAGATGTCTACGACTACCTAGGGATATTTGGTTGTGACCAAAGGGCTTATGGATACCTTTAGGGCTTTTAGGGTTGACCTAGATGATCGTAGATAGTCTAGGAGCATTTTTACTTGACCTAGATGGTGAGAACCCGCTAGGATCCTTTTGGGCGACCTAGACATGCGATGAAACTTAAAAAGTGTCTACGATTGCCTAAGGGAATTTGGATATGACCAAAGGGCTTATGAATGCCTTTGTAGCTTTTAGGGTTGATATAGAAGATCGTAGATTGTCCAAGAGCATTTTTACTTGACCTAGATGGTGAGAACCTGCTCGGAGCCTTTTGGGTGCCCTAGACGTGTGGTGATTATTAAAAAGTGTCTATGACTACCTACGGGCATTTGGCTATGACCAAAGGGCTTATGGATACCTTTGGGACTTTTAAGGTTGACCTAGACGATCATAGATATTCCAAGAGCATTTTTACTTGACCTAGATGGTGAGAAACTGCTAGGAGCCTTTTGGGTGACCTAGACGTGTGATGACACTTAAAAAGTATCTAGACTACCTAGGGGTGTTTGCTATGACCAAAGGTCTTATGGATGTCTTTGTGGATTTTAGGGTTGATATAGATGATCGTAGATAGTCCAGGAGCATTTTTACTTGACCTAGATAGTGAGAACCCGCTAGGAGCCTTTTGGGTGACCTAGACATGCGATGGCACTTAAAAAGTGTCTACGACTACCTAGGGGTATTTGGTTTTGACCAAAGGGCTTATGGATGTATTTAGGAATTTTAGGGTTGACCTAGATGATCATAGATAGTCCAAGAGTGTTTTACTTGACCTAGATGGTGAAAACCTGTTAGGAGCCTTTTGGGGTCACCTAGATAGTCATATATCACATAGGGATGCTATGGGTTGACCAAGCAGTATGTAGATACCCTTGGAGCCTTTTGGGGTCACCTAGATAGTTATAGACTGCCTACGGGTGCTATGGGTTGACCAAGTGGTTTGTAGATACCCTTAGAACATTTTGGGGTCACCTAGGCAGTTATAGACTACCTAGGGGTGCTATGGGTTGACCAAGCATTATGTAGATACCCTTGGAGCCTTTTGGGATCACCTAGATAATTATAGACCGCCTAGGGATTCTATGTGTTGACAAAGCGGTATGTAGATACCCTTGGAGCCTTTTGTAACTTTGCTTACTTTGTGTTCTTAGGAGGAAGGTGCAATACCTTGTATACCCCTAACATTTGTGGTGATTAAAGGAATCTAGGAAGGTGTTACACATTGGATACCCCTAGTATGTACTATGATTGGTGTAATGTTATTGTCTTGGATAGAAGGAGCAATAGAAATTGACCCCCCAAATTGTGCTAGGGAATTTTGGGTAATGCCCACGTTTTGATGGAGTGAAATGAGTTCACTCATGGATAAAGCTTCCTCATAAATGAGATATTGGACCTAAGGATCATTCCTATCGATTATATCATGTACTAGGTGTTTGAACATGAAACACCTATGGATGTCATGCCCATTTTGCCTATGGTACTTGCAATATAGGTCTTTGCAATATGTTTTGGGCTTTGGTGCATTTGGATTGATAGGTCAACACTCAGGTAGGTTGATCACATTAGCTACTAAGAGGTACTCAAACAAAGAGTCCATGGACTCAATAATGGGCATAAATTATCGCTTAGGATGATGCTACCGATGACGCTACTAGTTTAGCCCTTGATTTGTTTAAGACTTAATATTGGACTGCACAAGAGTGGGTTGGTCACGAAAATCAAGGAGTTGAGGTTTTAGATTACTCAATAGTAACTCAATGCTCATGATTTGACTCAAGATCTATTGTAAATCATTGTGTTGGTGACTGAAATGTAACTACACATTGGCTAGCCTATCCAAGGTATGTTGTGGAACTAGCAGAGGCGATGAATAGATGCCTATTGAAGAACTTGGATGACAACTAATAGGTGGTGGAGATGAACTAGGTGTGGGAGCGAGGAGATAATTGATTGAGTGTGGATCAAAGGTCCCTAATGTCTGAGCGGATGTGTATGCTTCATGATGATTTGAGCTAACGATTATATCCATATGATATTGTTTTTTATTTAGCTTAGGCTCATGTTCCAACTTAGAGTGTTCAACTATGGTAGTTGGGTTACCCCCACTTTGGTCTAGGGGGTACACTTGCTCTTGATCTTGTAGATATGTTGAATGAGATGGAGTAGGTGTGACCAAATCCATCAATGGTATCTCTTGTAGTGTGGATGGAATGTTTGATGGAGTTTTAAGTGGCATAGATGGATTTAGAGGACTTTGGTTCTCTATCATCACATTGATCATTCCCACGAACTCATGAGAAGATGCATTTACATTTGGACAAGTCATGACTACCTCATCAACTTGTCCAAGGTGATCTGCTTGGCCCCCATTTTTGGAGGGTGCATTAGGAATGATATCAATGGGTGGAAAATTGGCAAGGAGACTACCTAGATCCTTGACCGACTTGATGATAGGTGTGAATGCAGCATTGGGTATTATGCACTCATCGAGTTCTGGGTGGGTCAATTGAATTATGTCCTCAACTATGGTGAATGAAGATGGTATGATATGATTTGATTCATCCATATCAACAGTGGGCTCTTCCTCCTTTTTGGTAGGAGTGAAAATATCTTTTGTAGGTGTATTGATGATAGCTATGGGAGCCTCTGTAGTTGGCTCTTCTGGTTCTTCTTTTCTTGAAGAGATAGAGGATGGTACTAGCGGTGGTGAAGGTAGCTTCACAACTAACCGTGGGGTTGAATCTAGAATCTGAATAAGGTCATTGGACTTAGTTTCCAAATGCTTGCATGACACTATAGGCATTTGTGGATGACCCACCTATTTATAATACTTGAAATGGTTTGGTTCAACATGAACCACATGGACCCTACCTTCATAAATGTATTTAATGCATTGATGAACTATAGATGGAACACATTCCATGTCTCTTATCCATGGCCTTCCAAGTAGTATGTTGTACTGTCTTGCACCCTCCAAGATGTAGAACAATGTAGTCACAATATTTTGTCCAACTTCAACAAGTAGGATTATTGTGCCCATAGTGGAGGATAAAGCATCATTGAATGCTTGTAATGTGAACTTGGATAGTACAATGCATGAGGATGGAAGGTTGAGATTTTTTAGTGAAGCTATGGTAATAATGTTTATCGAGGAACTTGTATCAACAAATACTTGCTTATAGGGGACCCTATTAATGCTTGCAATTATGTGCAAAGCAGGATCTGGTGAAGTGGTAGCTACGGGTTTGACCTCATAATTTTGAAAGGATATAGCAGGATTCTTGTACATTTGTATGTATTCCATAAAGTTGGTGAAAGCATCAAAGTCATAATGTTGTACCTCCATGGAATCCAAGACCCTCATGAAAGGTTCCCAATATTTAGAGGACTATAGTAGAAGCTCGCTCATGGTCACTTTGGCTAATGGTGCATGTGAACTTCACACAGGCCTACTCTGGGTTGCTAACACTTGTTGGATGGGAGTTCTAGGTGATGAAGACCATGATGTAGAGGGAGTGTAGACCTCCCTACTAGGCCCTTTGGAAGGATTATTATATCTATTTTGGGATTGGAATCGGTGTTGGCTAACCAAATAATCCACTTGATCATGTGGATGACCCATTGATATTCTCTTGGTAGAGGCACTTTGGTAGTCGGGTCCTCTAAATGAGGAGTTGACCTCACGATGACTTTTAGGGTGTCGTGCAGGAACGATGAGATCCTCAAGAGAATAAAAAAGGTGACTACTATCAAGGTCCCATGCAAGAGTGATGATATCCTCATACCTATAACGATGGTTCTTAGGGCCTCTCCTAAATTTTTCTGCTTCACTAGCTCATGATCGAGCTCGGCTATGCATAGTTGTCATGATGTGTTGACTAGGAAAACCCTAAAGGAAACCCACACTAAAGAAAATTTTGACTTTCAAAAAAGGCTATAAGTGTTATATATCAAAATGATCAGTGTTACGAGTTGATCATAATGGGCTAGGTCTTAAATATTTGATTTTTGGATCAAAAATTTGTATTTTTGGAATATTTGGCCCACCGGGGCCCGTGGGGAAATTTCCACTTTTAGGAATTTTTGGAAAATTTTGAACCGTGAAGAGTTAGGACTCAAAATTTCTAGGAGAGGTGCACAATTGGCTAAATAAGAAAACAAAACAAATTTGGCAAGTTTTGGAGTTGTCTAACCCACTCTATGAACTATTTTAGTGCAGTTTTTCGCTATTTTTGGCATCGAAAATAGAGTAAACATAAAACCAAAATAACTTTTTCGTTATAGATCCATTTTGCATGATTCTTGAAGTGTTGGATGCAAAATCAAAAATTAAGGTTAGGGTTTTGTCACAGATAACAAAGAAACACATAAAGCAGATAATATAATTATATTTTTACTAATTAAATGTGTGTCCTAAACTGGTTTCAATGTGTTTAGATTTGTTGTTGCTATTTGCTCTTGTTGTGTAATTAGAATGAGGGAACTCAACCAAATTGGTGGCTAGGGACACTAGTGCCAAACATGATTTATCAAAAGAGTCTAGGGTACATCGCTTAAATCCCAGTGGGGGGTTTGCCTAGCTCTTCCACTCTAGTGGGAGGCAGTTTGACCATTAGTGACCTATTCCATCTTGAGAGAGTGTCCTATTCTATCTAAGACATATATGGGCAAGCTGGTGGAAGGAGGCGAAATCCAATGTCACCAGTCTAAATTGGGGGTTGATGATGAAATCCAACCTTACCAATGTTATAGTGGAACGTGCAAGTGTGTGTGGTTCCTTTTAAGCCCAAAGAAAGTAAGCAAAGAAGAATTCAATGATCATTCACTAAATGCATGCAATAGGTGTGTTTTAATTTAAAAAATATAGGATAAAAAGAACCTACAAATGTCACTTATAGATGCAAGCCCTAAATGCTAACCTACCCATTCGGTAAGCTACAAGAAATCAAGCCATAAATATGCATTGCTACTTTAAATTTCTTTCGGTTTTTCTTCTTCCTTTTTTCTATGTGATGTTATAAGAAAAGTAAAAATGTAACTTTTAACCTTTCTATGCAATAAAGTGAAGAAATATTACTGATTTTTTATAGTTTTTTAAAATGGCGCAGAAAAACAGAGGTCTTAGGCATGCACTTTGTCCATTTTGAGGCCTCCAAATTTTGGATTTTTGAGCAGAATATTCACTATTTCACCACTGCTCCAGGGTGGGATGGTTAGAATCCCCACCACCATCCCAAGGTGGGATGGTGAAGCCACCATCCTAGGGTGAGCTAGATAAATCCTTTGCCACTGTTACAGGGTGGGGAGGGGAGCACCTACAACACAAAAATGGCAAAAAAAATGCAAGAAAGAGGTCAAATTTTCACCCAAATAAAAAGGGACAAATATCACACCGTGATTGCCACTGAATTAGGTAAAAACGATGCACAAAATTATGTGTAAAAATAACCGTATCTACCCCATATCGCTAATGAGCATCAAAAAGGAAGCATGCATGCAAAAAGGAAACAATACCAAACAAAAGGAAATGAATCAAAGCAAGTATTTTATCATTAATTTGTTGGATCCAATCCAAGGTTACAGAATTCCCCTTGAGGGATCAAAATGGTGATACAATTTTTACAATATTGGGTGCCCAAAGACCAAGCCTTTCATGAAATCCGGGTGCACAACCAATGTTTCTACGCATACCCACAATCAAGGTGGGCAAACCAATGCCACCGCTGCTTGTATCTATGTTCTATGATGTCTGGTATTGCTTCCCAAAGCCTTCTAAGGACCTACACCTACACACAAGGAAGCATAAAGGGGTCAAATAGCAAGGGTGTATGGTGAAAACATGCAATCCCCATAGGGTCAAAATGGCATATGAATTAAAAGTGCATCAAATGATATCCAAATGACTTGAAAATTTCTATAGATGTTAAAGAGGAGGTTTTGGGAGGATATCACCAAAAATAGATCAGAAATTGCACCTGTAGATCCATCGATAAAGCGTCGCCCGCCTATAACCTTAAAAAAGGAGGAAAACAAAATATCAAACCTGCACTCATCCAAAACTCATAAAATTTGTTCAGTATGCATAAATTGGAATTTAAAGACAACACATATGGTCATATTTTCAAATTGGATCCTGGATCCACCTGCATCAAACTAGGGTGCTCAGATGGGCCCTACGAGCCTGAAAAAACTTAAAAATAGCATAACTCCTTCATTTTATCTCCAAATTACCTAAAATTTTAATTGAAGCATAATGGAATAATTTAGAAAATAAATAATTAAAAATAGTAAAGAAATTTCTTAATAATTTACCGTCATACCGGGGGAGGGGGCGATGGTGACTACAACTATTTGGAGGGCACCATAGGAGGGGATACCCATCAAATACGGCCACTTTTTGTTACCAAACCACTAGAAGATGTTCCTAAAAAACCTAAGGTGTTTTTTTGTCGAATTTTGTGAATAAATTCACCCGTATGGAAAAGTTACGCTTGGATTACTTTATTGAAGTCACCCAGTAATCTCCTTGACAAAAGGGAGATTTCGAGGGCAAAAAGGTGCAATAACATGAGGTAAAATATCGAAAGAACTCTGTTGCATATCCTAGAACTCCTATATATATGTGTGTCTAAATTTTGTGTGGAAATTGCATCCACTTTATAGCCCAAAGGGGCTCAAGTGCAAAAATGCATGCAAGGGCATGCATGGCAGGAGGCACCATTTGTCAAAAAGGAGGCATGCATTGGATGGGGAAGATAATATCCATTATTGGCCTCCATAATGATGTGTGTCATGAGGATTCAATGTCCTCTACCCTGCATGCTCTATTTTTTGGGTTAAATGGTAGTTTCTGGGTGCCATTTGGCCCAGATTTGACTTTTTATGGGTCAAACTTGCTCATCGTCCCACCCTGGGACGAGGGCTCACCACCATCCCAGGGTGGGATGGTGGGAATTTACCACTATCCTATGGTGGGACGGTGGTGAAATTTGGGCCAAAACTACCCAAAATTGGGTCAGTAGCCTCCAAAATGCCTTCCAGAGTGGCTAGAACCACTGTGAGCCTCCTGAGGGCTGCATAAGGGATTGAATAGGGTCCATTTGATCATGTCTACTGGTGCATAATTGGATAGACCACATTTTAGTGTCTAAATAAACACAATTGTACATGATGCAAATGTGATGGATGGAAATGCCTAATGCAATGTAATTAAGTGAATGCAAATACGGAATGCTAATGCAAATGTTTTTGTATTTTTTATTCTTTCAATTATTTTTGTGCTTTTATGTTTTTTTATTGACCAGAGGGCTTAAGGATACCTTTGGGGCTTTATTATGCCTTTGGGGCATTTTTTTATGTGACCAAATGGCTTTGAGATGCCTTTGGAGCCTTTTGTGATTTGACCAAAGGGCTTTAAGATGCCTTTGGAGCCTTTTGTTATTTGACCAAAGGGTTTTAATATGCCTTTGAAGCCTTTTGTTATGTGATCAAACAACTTGGAGATGCCCTTGGAGATTTTTGTTATGTGACCAAATGGATTGGAGATGCCCTTGGAGCCTTTTTGTTTTTTATTTTAATGTTTTTTTATTTGTTTGGATTTTTATGATTTCTCTTGTTTTTGAATATTTTGAAATTATTTGAATGTTTTTGATATTTTGTTGATTTATGTGTGAAATACCTTTAGATGAATGATATTGAGGAGCTTTGTCTCCTCAACACCTTCTAATTTTGTTAGGCAATATGCCCTAGTACCAATATTCTTTGAGATGATATAGGGACCTATCTAATTGGCCATAAATTTGTCTCATAGATGCGGTGTCAGATTTGAGTTCTACTGGTTATCTTTAAGCACAATATCCCCAATTTTAAATTCTCTCATATAGACTCTATTGTTATAAGCTCATGTTAGATGATCCTGGTAAATGTGAAGGTGCTCAAGGGCATTGATGCATCATTCATCCAGAAGGATAAATTGATCTAGGTGATCTTGTCATCCAGTGTCGTCATTGATGAACTCTTTCAATGCGATGCACAATGTTAGAATTTCCAACTCTAAGGGCATAATGGCCTCAATGCCATATACAAGAAAAAATAGTATTGCCCCAGTGGGTATCCGTATGCTTTTCCTGTAAGCCCATAATGCTAAGGGTAACTCCAGATGCCAATCCTTATGATTTTCTTTCACCATATTCTTTAATATGGCCACTATTGTCTTTTTTGAGGCCTCTGCTTGCCCGTTTGCCTATGGATAGTATGGTGTCACAAAACTATACTGAATGTAGTATCTATTCATTAGGTCTCACACATTTTTGTTTTTGAATGATGGACCATTATTTGAGATTATCCTGAAGGGTACCCCAAAACAACAAATGATATTATGAAGTATGAACTTCACAATTCGAGGACCAATTGTCGAGGTTAAGGGAACTACTTCCACCCATTTGGTGAAGTACTCAGAAGTTGTTGAGATGAATGTATGCCAACCTAAATATGGGGGAGAAATAATTCCAATAAAATTGAAACCCCAGTGAGAAAATGGCCAAGCTTCCTAAATGGGCTATAAGGCCTGAGATGGCAAGTGTGTTAGGTTTGCATGATGTTGACATTTAACACATTTTTTGACATACTCGTAGCAATCCTTATCCATGGTAGGCCAATAATAACCCATTCAAAGGATGCACTTGAAAATGGCCATATCGCTAAAGTGGCCATCGCATGTACCATCATGAGCTTACAAAATTGCCCAAGCTAATTCTTGGAGCTCTAAGAAATGTAGAACTCCATCATAGCTTTGATGATACAATATGCATTCTAGAAAGACATATCTAGTTGTTTTTTTCTTGAATGCTTATTTCTCGACATGTGACAGTACCTATGGGATAATTCCAAGACTAATGAAGTCTTGTAATTGGGATAGCCAATCCTAATAGGCTATAGACTTGATAAATAAGATGACTTTTTCCTCATGTAATTCAATTTGTACAAACGTAGATTAAGAAACAACCTTGTGGTGAATAGTGGTACCATTCCCCATAGGACCCCGAGAGATCAAGGACACCCAAGGTGCCTTCTTAAAGAATTATTTGGACTTATAGAACTAGTCATGGTTTGGCTCCATATGGATTATGTTGAATGATTCCTTGTGTATCACCCAAATTTTTTGCACCCTTACCTTCAGGCTAAAGGATCCATGCCCGGAAGGGGGATGCGAGAAGGATGGGACAATACCTTGGACAGAGAGGCCCTTTGAAGGTCATGCCTATCGAGGTAGGGGTATAAGGGTGAATTTTTTATGGATGGTGGGGTTCACCAGGAAACTTTGAGTGGCAGTTTCCATGCCTAGGTCGAGAATGGGTTTGATGTGTTCATTTTATGTTCAATCATTCAGATTCTTAGGTTGGCCAAAATGAATCTAAGCTATTCTATATAAAATTTTTGGTTTATATGAAAACAACAAACATAAATGAATTCTAAATATAGAAAATATCTAAAATGGAGAAGAGTACACCTAATTTCTGATGTCTGATGAATATTTTGAAGCTTGTAGGAGTCCAGATCATCCTGGATATGACAGGATTGTCTACAATTATGCAGAATCATCCAAATCATAGGAGATCATCTGAGATCAGCCAATATTGCAGCGACCTGAAGAATTCATCAGACGAATTCATCAAAAACTTGTAATCATGAAAATAGACACCAAAAACCAAAAATACAATTGCAAGAATGATACAAAATGATAGAAATAAGAATATAAATGCTCAAATGATAAATCCAGATATCAAATAAAATGGGATGCAATGTTTCAATAATTTATTTTGAGTTTTATCATATAAATATGCTAAATGAGGTGAACTCCAAGATGCAGAACAAAAGTGAATTAATCTAATGCATAATTAAATAAGAAAAAGAGATAGAAAATGCAAAATTAGGGCTCTGATTGCCCCCAATATGAACTACAGTCAAAATCATCTTCAATCATATGAGATCATCGCTGATCTCGACAGGATCATCCAAAATTGAGGTTGAATCACCTACGACGATTCGAGCTTCCTCCAGCTAAAACATAGTGAGATCCTACAATAAAAATTTAAAACACAAATGTAAATGATGGGGGATAGGATGTTCTAACATAGCAAAAACAAAATTTGCAGGGAAATGATCAGCCAGGGGGATAAAATAGGAAAATCCCAAGTTTATATAGGATTAGGAGGAGGTTAGGAGGTTGGGGATAATCCCAATCTGGGAGATCTCCAATGTAGGAATCTCCAACCATGAAGAATTGGAGAAGTTGTTGAAACAAAAGCTAATTATGAAAATTCAGTTTTGAGATGAAATCCTCTAGACGTTTTGTTTCAGAAGAATTCGTTCGATTTGGGACGATATCATCAGATCGATGAAAATATCGTCCAACGGTCAAACAACTTCTAAAAATGGCAAAAAAAATGAGGTGAGCGGTTAACGAGCAGTTTCAAGTTTAAAATTTAAATTTTTTATCTTTCACTAAGGGTTTAACTATGCCAATTTTAGGGTGTTACATTTTGCCCCCTCTTTAGTGATTTTTTTGAAGAAAATTCATTAAAGACAAGTTTTTCATGCTTTACGAGAAAAAAAAAATTTATTCTATTTTTTAGACGATGATTCTAGGTCGAATCGTACAACTGTTTGCTATGGTGCCCCCTCCGATTTTTTACCCAAATCAAACGTTTGAGGTAAAAGCGCGAAAAAGCAAAAATTAAAAAATGTTTTTTTCAAATAAAAATAAGAAAAATAGGATAAAACCCTAATTCATTTTTACTGTTCACTTTTGCTATTTCAGAGCTCTATAGGTGAAATGATGGAAATGACACACAGATCAACAGAGGTCCTATGCGGGTTGCGGGTAAGGATCTAAACCTAGTGTACTGTATTTGTAGCTTGATTTGTTTAATTTTTTACTTAAATTTTTAATTGTTTTTGGGCATCGCAGCCATTTTTAGGCCATCGACGACATCAGGACGAAATCGTCCCAATTTATTTGAAATCATCCCAATTTTACTGAAATCGAAGAAATAGGGGCGAACCCGTCCAATAAGGGGCAATCCCCAAATTGAATAATCGGAGGCAATTTCATCCTATTAAGGATGATTTTGCTAAATTTGGTACGATATCATCCAATAATGGGTGATATCATTTTTTTATGATATGAAACTGATTTTAATTATTTTTAATGATTATGTACTAATGATTTTTGTTGTTTTATTATTTATTTTGCAAATGGGATTGCTAAAGAGTCGAGAGTGGAAATACGGGGGTCTCAAGGATGACTTAGCTACGCTCGATCAGGCCAAGCGAGACAGACTAGCAGAGGTTATGTTGTAGCATGTGGCAGAGATGCCACAAGTTCCTATAGACATGGGGCTACTGACAGCCCTAGCAGAGAGATGGTATCTAGAGTCATCTTGCCTTCGGATACCGACAGGTGAGATGACTCCCACTCTAGAGGATGTATGGAGGATCTTGAGGATCCCCATACATGGGCGATTCATGACTCCTTCATCCAATCAGGGCCATGCCATGATGAGATTGTGTAGTGACCCAAGCTTCACCCTAGAGAAGGGCAAAGTGAACATTGAGGATTTGAGGCAGATGCTTGGGACGTCTCGATTGACCCGAGTTTTGGTATGGGTGGTGGGTGGCCTTATTATATGCCACCAGAGTAGATGCAGGTTACTGTGGTTCCTCTTAGATGTGGTCCATGAAATGAGAGACCACGAATATAGATTTTCTTGGGGTAGCCTTGTACTGTGCCACTTGTATAGGATCCTTTATGAGGTCGTATACAAGTGAGGTTGATATCTGGTGCTGACATCACTACTATAGGTTTGGTGCTAGGAGCACATTGTGGTGTAGATGCCGATAGGGCTTCCAATGATAGGAGTTGATAGAGATAGACCCCAAGTTTTCTATTGGTGCCTCCAGAGAGGGTCACAATGATGGATAGATCTGTTGATGTCCCATAGGTTACTAGATGACCTCACCCCAGATCAGATCACCTGGAGACCATGGAGAGCATCCAGGGTGAGTAGAGGACGACAGGAGTTGGCTCACATTAGGCAAGTCATCTAGTTAAGGATAGAGTGCGGAGAGGTAGAGCTCCATCGCTATGACTGAGTTTTGAGGTATTTCGGTCTACAATAGGGGATCCCTTCTCTTAGGGATTATGAGTACTCCCGGACTATGTGGAATAATACCACATTGAGTGGGGCTCCAGACATGCAATGGTTCTAGAGTCAAGATGCTGATGATGCCCCCATTCAGCTAGTGGATGGGGACGATGCAGGGGTAGTAGATGGGTATGATGCCTGGTATGTAGGCATAACCCTCCTCAGATGATGAGGGCATAGGGTTCCATGCATGCTATAGTGCAATGGATGGATAGGCAGCACCAGGCTTCCATCGATGTAGTGAGGGGTCATGAAGGGAGGGATCAGTGATGGCCTCTATAGGAGAGACACTAGAGAGTACCACAGGCATCAAAGAGATAGCAAAAACCGAAGAGGATGGAGAGACTCCCTTCTTAATAGAGATATAGGCCACCATCGCTCAATAATGTCAAGGGTGTCAAGTTAGGGGAGAGCAGTGAGATGGTGGCTTTCTGGGTGGAGAATGCCCACCTACAAGCTCAAGTGCAAACTCTCCAGGATGAGGCTACACAGCTCAAGGCTTAGAGTGGAGGGGTGAGCATTCTGGAGCTAGCACGGGCTGTTGCATAGATCATGTTCTACCAAGGGTTGTACTATCATGTGGTTCCAAAGGAGCAGAGGATATCGCTACCAACCATCATTGTAGAGACAATCAGGATGGGGTCATCGAGGACATCATCACGATTGACATCGAGGACCCGTGCTACAACATGGACCTCGATGGGACCACCTCCTCCACCTTAGGATGAGCGAGGAGACTGAGAGCTCGAGGGCTTCTCGAGACTAGCTGCTCATTGTACATAGACCATATATTTTTGATAGGATTGAGTATGCCATGGTATAGATTATGGCAGACCAATCCATTTTGATATGATGTATAGACTTCTTGATATATATATATGTTCTTTTTGTGATATGACTTGTGCATATGTTTTATGATGCTTTAATATTTTAATGGTTGATTGATAATTCATGTAATTATGTCTTTGAAAATATTATAATTTTATGTCATGCTATAAAATTAAATGAAATAATCTGATGTAAACAAATTGGTTTTTGTGTGATTTGATGAAAAATAAAGTGACTTAGAGAAATATTGCTAAAAGTAAAAGGGTGCTTAAGAGACTTTCTTAAGACTTTGTGTTGTAATGATGAAAAATAATGATGGTGATGATTTGTTTTCAGATTTCCATGAAAATATTATGCATGAAATATTAAAAATATGATTTTTTCTAGGCATAAAATTCCTAAGTGTGATAGAATTTTGAACAATTGCCTAGGAATTATACCATCGTCGCAAAAAAACTGAATGTTTGACATAATGAAATGAAATAGAAAATTTTTCATTCTTTTTAAAGCATAATTGTGTAACATAATTATTTAAGCCATATGCTTTTATGGATTAAATAAATGGGAGATAAAATTATAACGATGGTTTGTGCTAGGCATAGAATTTTAGGTATAGACTTATACCATCATCGTGAAATCCAAAGAAGAAATTGATGTAATAGTTTTATTGCATAGTTGATTTTTGATTTTGAGATAAAAAATATAAAATGAGGACTTGCACTAGGCATAGATTCCAATTTAGGTTTAGGAACTATACCATCATTACGAAAGTCAAAAATATAAATGTAAGCTTTATTGCTAGATTTTTGAACATGCTTTGAAAAAAAATTTGGATTTTTGAAAAAATATGTATTTAATTGTTTGTACGCTAAGCTAATATTCTCAAGTAAGAAAATCAAATTATTCCAGAAGATTTGCATACATATTTTAAATTATCTCAAAGAAAAATTTTATATTTATAAGGAACCCTATGTGCATATGTGAGTTCATTGCTGATCTTGATCTATCATAATGATACAAAATCTCTCAAACACAAATGTGTGTGCAATTGTATTGTTCATTTACCAATTTTGAGCAAGATAATTTGATACAAGTAATTTGAATTAACCAAATGAGTGTTCATTGACCATGATTTATGTGCATGTAACCATACCAGACTACTATGTAAGTCGGGTCATCAAGAGCTAGCTGATCCATGAGAAGACATAGATTTGTACAAAATAAGGTCGCTAATGTGACAGACATATCACCACGCTAGGAGTTACCCAAGGCCAAGAAGGTTGGGCACAAACCACCTGTTATGGGGCTTACCTCACAGTTTTCAAATAATTGAGAATTCTAGGGATTCAAGCTCATTCACCCTTCTTTTCTTTCAAAGGGTAGGGGAAGGGATTTATTGCTTTTTGCTTTTTCTTTTATTTTCTTGACACTAATATAATGCTGAAATATTGCTAAGATGGTACAAAATGATACTGAAATAATGCTTCTTTTTCTCATGATTTTTTTTGCTTTTTTTTTTTCTTTTTCTTCCTAGACTAGGGATACTTGCTCGGATTGGCTGTAGAGCAAGGGATTTTTATTTTGGGTAGGGTTGAGCTTGTCCTTTTGTCAATTCTCAAATATTCTAGACCATGTGCATGATAGGATAGCAGGGGAGACTTTTCGCTCAAGAGACCACTTCTACTATGTAGCATCGCTTTGAATTTGCAATGAAATCATTTTAATGTGAAAAGGTGTACTTGGTTCAAGTAAATAACAAGATCAGTTCTCTATGCTCAAAACTTTATTTAATTCAACTATGGACTTTGATATAAGAGAGATTAATAATCATACCAAAATAATATCAAGATATTTATTCATGTGAGTGTGAAAGTGAGGGATTCCAAATAAATGCTAATTTATCCAAAATAACTGAAAATATAACTGCAATACTTCAAGAATTGACAGGTGCAAAAATAGAAGATGTTTTTGAGAATTTTGATGATTTTGATTTTGATTTTTTTTTTTAATTTTAATTGATGAATTAAGATAATACATAATATTAATGTTTGTGAAATTTTTATATGAATTACTAAAATGAGACAATATGTATAATATAGACAGTGATGAAATTACCATATTTATGCATAATAGTGCTTAAGATGCATAATTTTCATAGGTTATTTAAGATATTTACCATCTAAGGTAGCTAATCTGTATGCTCCCGATCCAAATTTAGTAGTGATAATATATGGCCCAAGCCAGTTAGGCTCAAATTTGCCTTTAAGGTCTTTAGTTGCATTAGTATTTTTTTTATTTTATTTTAAGACGAGGTCATCGATCTCAAAGGATCGATGATGAAATTTCTTGAAATATGCTCGTTTGAGCTTGTTCTGGTAGGCATGAAGATGCTCCAAAGCATTAATGTGCTTCTCATCTAAGAGTTCCAGCTGACTAAATCTACCAGCATGATATTCATCTCCTACTTCAATATATTGAAGTAGCAGAGCCAAAGAAGGAACTTCTAATTCAAAGGGAAAAACAACTTCAGCGCCATAAACCAAAACAAAAGGTGAAGTTCCCGTGGGAGTACGAATTCTAGTTCAATAAGCCCACAAAGCAGGATATAATTGAATGTGCCAATCACGACCAGATTTATTGACCAGTCTTTTGAGGATTTTAATTAATGTTTTATTAGATGCTTCTGCTTGGCCATTACCCTGAGGATAATAGGGAGTGGACCAACGATGTTGAATTTTATATTTTTGACATAGTTTCTTTACATCTTTGTTTTTAAAACAAGTTCCATTATCTGAGATGAGATTTGCAGGGATTCCAAACCTACAAATAATTTGATTAAAAATAAACTTGGAAACTTGCGTTCCAGTGCAAGAAGCTAAGGGCATAGCTTCAACCCACTTCGTAAAATACTCGATGGCGGTTATGATGAATTTGTGTCCATCAGATGACATAGGATTGATTTTTCTGATGATGTCTAAGCCCCATTTTGAAAAGGGCCAAGGAGATGAAATAGCCTACAGTTCTTGTGCAGGCGCATGGACAAGGTCAGCATGTTTCTGGAACTTGTCGCAATGGCACACGTAATCATGTGCATCATTATCCATGGTAGGCCAAAAATATCCTATCCTAAGGAGCTTCTTAGCAATGGCGCTACCACTAAAGTGTCCCCCACAAGATCCATCATGGGTTTCACTCAAAGTTGATCTAGACTCTTCTAGATTCAAACATCTTAGTAGGATACCTTCAAAAGATCTCCTATATAAGGTATTGCCAATTATGACGAAGTGACTTGCTCGTCTACGTAATAACCGACGTTGGTTTCTATTAAAACCTTCAGGGAAGGTCCCATTTTGAAGAAAATTGAGGATATCAGTGTACCAAAGTTTAGGAGTAGTTTCGTTGATTAGAAACACGTCCAAAGGTTCCAAGCATGATTTAATTGAAGTGGGTTCTTGGAGTCGATGAATAATTATGGTAGCATATTCTTCATCTAACTCCAAGGGTAAAAGAGATGCAACTGCGGCCATGGCATCAACCGCATGATTGCTAGTTCTAGGAATAGCTTCCAAGGTAACTTGATCAAATAAAGATATTAATTGTAATACATATGCTTTATATGGGCGTAATTTATCATCTCTGGTCTGATAAACATCATTAATTTGATTTATAACAAGTTGAGAATCATCAAAAACTAATAGATTTTTAATTTTTAGTGCCAGGGCTGCTCGTAATCCAAGGATGAGAGCCTCATATTCAGCAGTGTTATTAGTATAGGCAAACATTAATTTAAAGGATAGAGGTATGAGATGTTTCTATGGAGATATCAAAATAATACCTGCACCAGCCCCACTCATGCATCGGGCTCCATCAAAGTATAAGGACCATTTCTCTGAATGATCTACCTCTAGTTTAAGGCATTCGTCAAGAAACTCAATGACAAGGGGATGGGTGGATTCTAAGGGTGCAGCAGCTAATTGATCTGCTATGATTTGACCCTTAATAGACTTTTGTCCTATAAACATGAGTTCAAACTCACTTAGCGCAAGAACCCACTTTGTTGTGTGACCAGATAAATAAGGTCGACTCATGAGATACCGCAAGGGATCGGATTTAGCAATAACATATGTTTTTTGACTGAGCATATAATGGCGTAGTTTATGTGTAGAAAATATGACTGCTAGACATAACTTCTCTAATTTTGTGTAGCGGGTTTCATAACTAATTAATGTTTTGCTAATGTAATAATTAGCACGCTCTCTTTTCTCATCATCAAGTTGAGCTAACATAGCTCCTAAAGCAAAATCTGAAGCAAAAATATACAAGATAAATGGGCGATCAGGTTTAGGTGGTGAAAGTACAGGTGGGTTAAGAAGATATTGTTTGAGGAGTTCAAATGTTTCCTGACATTCGTCATCCCAATGGAAAGAGACATCCTTCTTAATAAGCTTAAGAAAGGGTCTAGTTTTATCCTCCAGCTTATCGATGAAGCGACGGATAGCTTGAAGCTTACCTTGTAGACTCCGTAATTCAGATATATTTGTAGGTGCGGGCATATCAGTGATAGTTGTAATATTGAGAGGGTCAATTTTGATGCCACGTAAAGAAACTATAACCCCCAATAATTTACCTGACTTAACTCCAAATATACATTTGGCTGGATTCAATCGGATAAGATATTCCCTTAACCAATCAAATACTTTTCTCAAGTCATCTAAATGGTCATCTTCTTCAATAGAACGAGCTATAATGTCGTCTACATAATCGTGTAGTATATCATGCATCATATCATGAAATATATAAGTCATGGCTCGTTTATAGGTTGCACCTGCATTCTTCAAACCGAATGGCATCACTTTCCAACAGAAAGTCCCCCAAGGGGTAATAAAGGTTGTTTTAGCCTGATCTTCAGGAGCTATCCTAATCTGATTATAACCAGAAAATCCATCCATTAAGGATATCATTCCACTCCCAGTAGTAAAATCAATGATCTGATCCATATTGGGAAGGGGAAAATCATCTTTAGGGCATGCAACATTAATATCTCTAAAGTCTGTACAAACCCTAATCCTTAGTAGCTTCTTTCTTAGCTACTGGAACTACATTCGAGATCCATTCAGCATAATCAATGGCTTGTATAAAAATAACATTCAGGAGTTTTTCTAACTCCCCTTTGACTAGTAATGCCACTTTAGGATGCATTTTCCTAAGCTTTTGCTTAACAGGTTTAGCATCCGGGTGCACTACTAGGTGATGCATAACTACTAGAAGGGTCTAAACCTGGCATATCTTCATATGTCCAAGCAAAGACATCTTCATATTCTTTAAGAAATGCAATGTATTTATCCTATTTTTCTTGACTCAATTCTGATCCAATGTTGATTATGTGAGGGTTATCCTCGGTTCCAATGTTAATTTTTATGACATTTTCTACTTCCATATGTAGATCTCTCTCAAAATTAGGTGGGGTGGGTGAAACACCCAATTCTTGTAATTCTTCCAAGGTTAGCTTGGATAATTCGTCTTGAGGAGTCATGGCCTCAAGTTGGGCTATACTAGGTATAGAGCCATCAAAATAAAATCCATTATGTAATAATTCCTCAACGGAGACATCATGAAAGATATCTCCCTCCAACTCATCGTCGGATTCAACGATCATCTCAGGATAAGCTATAGATAGCATATTACATGTGAATGTCTTATTTATTAAATGCAAGGCATCGTGTTCATCTAAATAATCTTGGTAACATATAAGTTGGTCATCATCCTCAAATGGGAATGGCTGACCCTTACTAGGAAATAGGCCCACACCACATCGGGCGGGCCATGCTTCTACCTCAAAAGGTTCTTTCATACCATTATGGAAAGGTCCCAAACCTTTCCCTTTATATCCCAATTTCAGCATTATAGGTTTGGCTTTAATATACTCATTAGTAAAATAACATCGAGCATATCCATCATAATGAGTTCTGATGTTTCTGGGTATTCTACCCCAGTCATATCCCTTATAAATAAAGGCACAGACTCCCGACTTGGTAAATACTTCCCATAGGTTGTGGGAGGCCCAAGGTACGAGGAGATGGTGGCAAATTATTTAAAATAAGGGAATCTTGCATAGAAGCATTCGTTTCTTCTGATATAAGGATTTTAGATAGATCGGGTAAGAGCTCGTCAGTGAGAGCATAAGAGGTAGAAGGAACATTCCCTACATCTTCTGATGCAAAAAATATGACTTTGGTGGATGTAGACGGTGTAGAGGTGTCGATAGATGGGTCTATTATAGGTATGGAAGTTATAGGAGTAGAACAAGAGACATTGGTTGTGGGATTAGGATATTTCTTAGGTCCTAATGCGGTTTGTTTAGAAGATGGTTGAGTTATATGTGGAGGTGCAACTGATGGAGAAGAAGTAGATGACTTTGTGGGTGTGAGTTTCACATGTTTAGATGGATAATGAGAATTAGGATGTGTGGATGACAGAGCAGGGCAAAATTGAACTCCAATAGGTTCTGCCAAAGCACACATATCAAAGGGTCTTGGATCACCATGAATGGTAACCAACTGATTCTTAAATTCAAACTTAACACATTGATGTAAGGTTGAGGGAACAGCTCGCATCGCATTGATCCAAGGATGACCCAAGAGTATATTGTACGATGCAGGGCAATGTACAATAAACATAGTCATATCCAAGGTTCTCGGACCAACCTACAATGGAATGGTAATAACTCCACACGTTTCTTGTGTTTTGTCATTGAAAGATTTTATGATCATATCAGTTCTTTTCATTTCCTCACTTCTAAACCCAAATCTTTGGTAGAAGTCAAAAGTGCAGATATTTAAAGATGAACCATTATCAATCAAAACTCATTTGACTGCTACATATCCAATTAAAGCAGTAATATACAAGGGGTTATCTTTATGTAAACTATGTTGAGGTATGTCTCTATCCCGAAAGTCAATACAATCAACTTCACGAGTTATTATAGTATTGGCCATGGCTTCGAGGTTGAATGTCTTGTGGTACCATCATCTGGCTTAATGTGAGCATTAATTCATCTCTATGTGTAGGAGAAGATCTTAAAAGGTCCAAGAGGGAAATTCTAGTTGTAATATTTGATAATTGTTCATTAATATTAGAAGGAGGTTTAGGTTGAACATTAGGTGCATGATTCCCTTTATTAGGAACCTTCAAAACAAATGGAGTTGATCCACCATTCTGAATTTGATCTTGTTGATAATTTTGAGCCTGTTGTCTAGTAATAGCTCCGATGGTACCCACAATATTATTCTGTGGATGATGAATGGGTCTTGGTCTAGCATTTATAGCTAGCTCATTAGAAAGTAATCGGTGAGACGATGGTCTAGTAGTGACTCTTCTTGGAAATGGCTCTTCTGGAACCATATAACTTGTGATAGGGTGAATAGTATCCGATTCATCTTTAGAACTATTCGATTGATTTGATGTGATTTCCATATCACTCTCAGTCTCGTATTCTGTATCACTAAGATCAGGTATCTAAATATTATATAGAGGCCTGGTTGTAACCATGGATAAAGTTGTGTCAAATATTTCCAGATCATGAGCAGGTAAATGCCCACTAATAGTTCCTACATATCGGGTAGGAGGAGGGACATTATGATGTTCAATTTGATTAGCCACCTCCTTACCATGTTTTGGTAAGGGATGTTGAAATATGTCCAATGATTGATTGGCGTTCTGATTCAGGTTTTGTGGAATGTTATTTTGAACATTATTAGGAGGATTTTGCTTAGGTTGAAAGGCTTGCACCTCCATATCATTGTTATCAATCAAGTCCTGTATTTTATGTTTTAATATTTTACAAGAGTTGGTAGTGTGTCCAGGTCCTCTATGGAAGTCACAATGTAAATCTACTCTGTATCCGGGTATAGTTGGATCAGGTTCCCGGATATTTGGTAATTGAATCAAACCTCATTCTAATAATTGCGGTAGAATAGTTGATAAAGGTTGATTTAACCTAGTAAATTCTTGAGGAGGTCTATCAGGAGGTTTTAGTACAAACTTCTTCGTTGTCTTTGCAACATTAACATTAGCAATATTTCTGCTATCGGTGACTCCATCACCCACAACTTGTTTATTCTTATATTGATTTTTGGATGTTTTCTCATCGTCTTTATTTTTAAGTTGGCCTCTCCTAATGAGAGCATCTTCCACTCTTCGGGCTAAGTCTATAGCCTGATCGAAGGTGGTCAAGGTAGCAGTTGATAATTCGTAAGATAGTTGCTCTTGCAAATTATTAATAAAGATGTCCAACATCTCCCTATAAGGTAACACAAAGTGCAATTTTCCTATCAACTGCCTCCACCTAGCTAGGAAATCAGCAAAGCATTCATATTTGTCCTATTTTAAGTTATACAAATCTTTAATGGTCACATGTCTTTCGATGTAGGCACTAAATTGATGAACAAAAGACTTGGCAGTTTCTTTGAAATTCCTCAAAGAATTAGTGGGTAATTGATAATACCACTCTAATGCCATTCCTCCCAAGCTTTTCGGGAATATTTTTAGTAATAACAAGTCATCATGTGATATATCATGACATGCTATCCTAAACATACGAAGATGCTCTATGGGATCTTCGGTTCCTTTATATATGGGAAGAATAGGCATAGGAAAATGTTTAGGATACGGTTGTGCTATGACTATAGGATCTAAAGGCTGACTACACATCTCTCGATAGTTGTACGAGGGACGGTAGGGATCTATCTGGTCCATGCGGGAAACTAGCTATTTCACCATGGTTTCAAGATTACTAGTTTGTCCACCATATTGGTTCGGTGGGACATAGGTATGGGATCTATGAGTGTATGATGGTGTAACATAAGGATTAGATGCTATATTGCTATTATGCAAAGTGTTGGTAGGAAGAGTATTATGAAGAGGATTTGTAATAGTATTATGTTGTACCCCAGATTGTTGGTAATTGGTGTTTGGTTTTGTTTTGGGTTTTTGTTGATTTGAGGTATGTTGATCAAGAGCTTGGAGAAATAGAGCAGTAAATGATGGTTTATTTTGTGCGAGAATGTCCCTAGGCTTGTTAACATGCACTTTAGATTTTTGAGTAGCCTGCTATTGTTGCATGTTCTGGATCACAGCTGCCATATCCAAATTGGATGGTCCAGCTCGATCACTCTCTTGATCAATAAAGGACAAGGGATTAGTGCGTGTTTGAAATACATCTTCTAGAGTTGCTTGAGTGTCACTAATTCGATCCTTGTCCATATGGGCTTCTCTATTAAAAACACCAATATTAGTGTTAATGAACTTCCAAAATTGTTCCATGTTTTCAAAAGTGATAGCTCCTCCCGGAGACATTTTAGGGGATGAGGATCCTTCCTCTCTATTAGTTTCTTCTTGTTCATTTCCTACAACAAGCTCTTCTTCTTTCTAGTCTAGGATTTCTTCTTCCTGAAATTGGTCCTCAGGAGGGACATTTTGGTCAATTAATGGTCTTCCTAACCAATCTTCATCTTCTTCGGTTTGTTTTCCATTCCTAAGTCTAGACATTGTTCTAAACTTAGGTTTTAGAAAATATATATAATATATATATATATATATATATATATATATAAAATATATATATATATATATATATATATGCGGTAGGGTTGAGAGGTATATATTTTAACTATATACCTACTATAATACTTTAAAAGGAAAATGTTTTGTTTTTGTTTTGCTTGTTTTTTTATTATTATTATATTATTATTTTGCGAGAATAAAAATAACAAACAACATGCTAGTTGCAAGAAATAACAATAGTAAAAAGAATAACTTAGTTTTCTATGAATAGTTTATGAATATCATTGATAGGGTCAAGTTCATCAGGAGTCATGAAATGCTCCTCTTCAAATTGAAAGTGGTTTTTCAAGAATTTGACAAAGTGTCCTATGGTAATATGATCTACTTTAGAATCTGACTTGTAAAAATAAATTTCATGGCAATACTATCGATACAACATAGCTCTAGGAATTCTATTCCATATTTTTCTATCTATAAGAACGACTTATTGATCCTCTATATGAGATAGAAATTTATGTACTTCAACTGTGTTCTCAAGGTACTCCTCAAAGGTGTATAATTCTGAAGACACAAGTGCTCTTTTATCTGCTAACCACCTATGGCAAGCTCTCTGAAGTTCATGATACAAAGTCACTTGATCAGGATCCAGGATTCTATCTAGGAAAAACCTCTTAATTTGCCTAAGTTCTACAGATCTGGATTCAATAATACCTAATCTCCTATCAAGTTCATCCCACAAATATTGGGCTCTATTTGTTTGAGGTACTCTAAGCACAGAAGTAATCTCTATGGTTGTTAATTGATTTTCAACATTTATGATGACAACTCGTCTTCTATTATAATCTACCATCTAAATATGATATGCAAATTTAACTATTTTCTAATGATTCTAGATGTTCTTAATAATGCTTTTTTTTTGGATTGTTTTCAAAAGGTGTTTTAGTTTCACGTCGGGTTCACCAAAATGTATCATCCAAATTTTTTGCACCCTTACCTTTAGGCTAAAGGATTCATGCCCGAAAGGGGGATGCGAGAAGGATGGGACAATACCTCGGATGAAGAGGCCCTTTGAAGGTTGTGCCTCTCGGGGAGGGGTATAAGGGTGAATTTTCGATGGATGGTGGGGTTCACTAGGAAAATTTGAGTGGCAGTTTCCATGCCTAGGTCAAGAATGGGTTTGATGTGTTCATTTTATGTTCAATCATTCAGATTCCTAGGTTGGCCAAAATGAATCTAAGCTATTCTATATGAAATTTTTGGTTTATATGAAAACAACAAACATAAATGAATCTTAAATACAAAAAATATCTAAAATGGAGAAGATTACACCTGATTTTTGATGTCTGATGAAGATTTTGAAGCTTTTACGAGTCCAGATCATCCGGGATATGATAGGATCATCTGTAATTGTATAGAATCATCCAGATCATAGGATATGATCTGAGATCAGCCAAGATCATCAACGACCTGACGAATTCATCAAACGAATTCGTCAGAAACTTACAATCATGAAAATAGACACCAAAAACCAAAAATAAAATTGCAAGAATGATATAAAATGATAGAAATAAGAATATAAATGCTCAAATGATAAATCTAGATATAAAAATAAAATGGGATGCAATGTTTCAATAATTTATTTTGAGTTTTATCATGCAAATATGCTAAATGAGGTGAACTCCAATATGCAGAATAGAAGTGAATTAATCTAATGCACAATTAAATAAGAAAAATATATAGAGAATGCAAAATCAGGGCTCTGATTGCCCCCAATCTGAACTGTAGTCAAAATCATCTTCAATTGTATGAGATCATTGCCGATCTCAACAAGATCGTCTAAAAATGAGGTTGAATCACCTACGATGATCTGAGCTTCCTTGGACTAAAACACAATGAGATCCTATAATAAAACTTTAAAATACAAATGCAAATAATGGGGGATAGGATGTTCTAACATAGCAAAAACTAAATTTGCAGGGAAATGATCAGCCAGGGGGATAAACTAGGAAAATCCCAAGTTTATATAGGATTAGGAGGAGGTTAGGAGGTTGAGGATCATCCTAATCTGGGAGATCTCCAACGTAGGAATCTCCAACCGCACAGACACACTTCTACCTGAGTTGGAGAAGTTGTTGAAACAGAAGCTAATTATAAAAATTTTGTTTTGGGGTGAAATCGTCTGGATGTTCTATTCCAGACGAATTCATCCGATTTGGGATGATATCATCAGATCAACGACGATATCGTCCAACGGTCAAACAACTTCTAAAAATGGCATGAAAAATGAGGTGAGCGGTTAACGGGCCATTTCGGGGTTAAAATTCAAATTTTTATCTTTTACTGAGGTTTTAACTATGCCAATTTTAGGGTGCTACACCTTTTTATCAAAATCCTCATGCTAAATTGCTAAATTCAAGAGCATTTTGATATGAATGGTAGTGAAATCATTAAACATATTTTGAGGGATCAAGGATCCCAAAGATGCTATGGTGTCATCATATTTGTTTGATGATCAAGGGATTGCCTTGATGTTGTACCATTCTAGTTTGGCTAGATATGTGTCAACAAGCTCCTTGTAAGATTTCAATATTAGATCCTAGCATTAAAATAGTCTTTGACCTGGTTGACTATGAGGAGGGAGTCATTGAAGATATTTAACCTCTCAATTTTTATGGTGATGGCTATTTGGATACCCAATATTAGGGACTAATATTCAATGTTATTTGTGTAAGGAAAGTCTATCTTGAATGACAATGGCATTGGAGCACCTTGTGGCATGAAAAAGATAATCCCCACACTGCCTCCTTGCTCACACTTCAAACCATCGAATAAAAAATTCATATCGATATCATTTTTTGGTTCTTCGGGTTTGGGTGCTTCTGATAGTGCAAAGACCACATCATTAGGAATCTCTATGTTAAGGGGTCTACTATTTTGAAGAGGTACCTTAGCCAGCTGATCAGCTATGACTTGTCCTTTGATGGACTTTTGGCTAATGAATTCCAAATTGAATTTTATCAATAGCATGATCCACTTTGCAATACGTGTATTATGATGTCTTGCTCATCATATACTACAAAGGATTTTGCTTGGATATTACATATTTCATATGGCTCAACATGTAGTGGTGCAATTTATTGGTTGTAAAAACCATTGCTAAGCACATTATTTCTACGTATACATATCCAATTTTTTAGCTCACCAGGGTGTATCTAATATAATATATCACTTCCTCTTTGTCTTACATGTTCTTTTGAGCCAACATGGTGCCCAAAGCAAAATATATAGCAGATTCCATGCCTATCGAGGTAGGGGTATAAGGGTGAATTTTTTATGGATGGTGGGGTTCACCAGGAAACTTTGAGTGGCAGTTTCCATGCCTAGGTCGAGAATGGGTTTGATGTGTTCATTTTATGTTCAATCATTCAGATTCTTAGGTTGGCCAAAATGAATCTAAGCTATTCTATATGAAATTTTTGGTTTATATGAAAACAACAAACATAAATGAATTCTAAATATAGAAAATATCTAAAATGGAGAAGAGTACACCTGATTTCTGATGTCTGATGAAGATTTTGAAGCTTGTAGGAGTCCAGATCATCCCGGATATGACAGGATCGTCTGTAATTATACAGAATCATCCAAATCATAGGAGATCATCCGAGATCAGCCAATATCACGACGACACGAAGAATTCATCAGACGAATTCATCAAAAACTTGCAATCATGAAAATAGACACCAAAAACCAAAAATACAATTGCAAGAATGATACAAAATGATAGAAATAAGAATATAAATGCTCAAATGATAAATCCTGATATCAAATCAAATGGGATGCAATGTTTCAATAATTTATTTTGAGTTTTATCATGCAAATATGCTAAATGAGGTGAACTCCAAGATGCAGAACAAAAGTGAATTAATCTAATGCACAATTAAATAAGAAAAAGAGATAGAGAATGCAAACTTAGGGCTCTGATTGCCCCCAATATGAACTACAGTCAAAATCATCTGCAATCATATGAGATCATCGCCGATCTCGACAGGATCATCCAAAATTGAGGTTGAATCACCTACGACGATTCGAGCTTCCTCCAGCTGAAACATAGTGAGATCCTGCAATAAAACTTGAAAACACAAATGCAAATGATGGGGGATAGGATGTTCTAACACAGCAAAAACTAAATTTGCAGGGAAATGATCAGCCAGGGGGATAAAATAGGAAAATCCCAAGTTTATATAGGATTAGGAGGAGGTTAGGAGGTTGGGGATCATCCCAATCTGGGAGATCTCCAATGTAGGAATCTCCAACCATGAAGAATTGGAGAAGTTGTTGAAACAAAAGCTAATTATGAAAATTCGGTTTTGGGATGAAATCATCTGGACGTTTTGTTCCAAATGAATTCGTTCGATTTGGGACGATATCATCAGATCGATGACGATATCGTCCAACGGTCAAACAACTTCTAAAAATGGCACAAAAAATGAGGTGAGCGGTTAACGGGCAGTTTCAAGGTTAAAATTCAAATTTTTTATCTTTTACTGAGGGTTTAACTATGCCAATTTTAGGGTGTTACATTTTGCCCCCTCTTTAGTGAATTTTTTGAAGAAAATGCGTTAAAGACGAGTTCTTCATGCTTTACGAGAAAAAAAAAATTTATTCCATTTTTTAGACGATGATTCTAGGTCGAATCGTACAACTGTTTGCTATGGTGCCCCCTCCGAGTTTTTACCCAAATCGAACGTTTGAGGTAAAAGCGCGGAAAAGCAAAAAATTAAAAAATGTTTTTTTTAAATAAAAATAAGAAAAATAGGGTAAAACCCTAATTCATTTTTACTGTTCACTTTCGCTATTTCAGAGCTCTATAGGCGAAATGGTGGAAATGACACACAGATCAATAGAGGTCCGATGCGGGTTGCGGGTAAGGATCTAAACCTAGTGTACTATGTATTTGTAGCTTGATTTGTTTAATTTTTTACTTGAATTTTTAATTGTTTTTGGGCATCGCAGCCATTTTTAGGCCATCGACGACATCGGGACGAAATCGTCCCAATTTATTTGAAATCATCCCAATTTTACTGAAATCGAAGAAATAGGGGCGAACCCATCCAATAAGGGGCAATCCCCAAATTGAATAATCGGAGGCAATTTCATCCTATTAAGGATGATTTTGCTAAATTTGGTACGATATCATCCAATAATGGGTGATATCATTTTTTTATGAGATGAAACTGATTTTAATTAATTTTAATGATTATGTACTAATGATTTTTGTTGTTTTATTGTTTATTTTGCAAAGGGGATTGCTAAAGAGTCGAGAGTGGAAATACGGGGGTCTCAAGGATGACTTAGCTACGCTCGATCAGGCCGAGCGAGACAGACTAGCAGAGGTCAGGCTGCAGCATGTGGTAGAGATGCCACAAGTTCCTATAGACATGGGGCTACTGACAACCCTAGCAGAGAGATGGTATCTAGAGTCATCCTGCTTTCGGCTACCGACAGGGGAGATGACTCCCACTCTAGAGGATGTATGGAGGATCTTGAGGATCCCCATACATGGGCGGTTCATGACTCCTTCGGCCAATCAGGGCCATGCCATGATGAGATTGTGTAGTGACCCAAGCTTCACCCTAGAGAAGGGCAGAGTGAACATCGAGGCTTTGAGGCAGATGCTTGGGGCGTCTCGATTGACCCGAGTTTTGGTAGGGGTGGTGGGTGGCCTTCTTCTATGCCACCAGAGTGGATGCAGGTTACTGTGGCTCCTCTCAGATGTGGTCTATGACATGAGAGACCATGAATATAGGTTTTCTTGGGGTAGCTTTGTACTGTGCCACTTGTATAGGATCCTTTATGAGGTCGTATACAAGGGAGGTCGATATCTGGTGCTGACATCGCTACTATAGGTTTGGTGCTAGGAGCACATTGTGGTGTAGATGCCGATAGGGCTTCCAATGATAGGAGTTGATCGAGAGAGACCCCGAGTTTTCTATTGGTGGCTCCAGAGAGGGTCACAATGATGGATAGATCTGTTGATGTCCCGGAGGTTACTAGATGACCTCACCCCAGATCAGATCACCTGGAGACCATGGAGAGAGCATCCAGGGTGGGTAGAGGATGGACAGGAGTTGGCTCACATCAGGCGAGTCATCTAGTTGAGGATAGAGTGGGGAGAGGTAGAGCTCCATCGCTATGACCGAGTTTTGAGGTAGTTCAGTCTACAATAGGGGATCCCTTCTCTTAGGGATTATGAGTACTCCCGGACTATGTGGGATAATACTACATTGAGTGGGGCTCCAGACATGCAATGGTTCTAGAGTCAAGATGCTGATGATGCCCCCATTCAGCTAGTGGATGGGGATGATGCGGGGGTAGTAGATGGGTATGATGCCTGGTATGTAGGCATCCACCCTCCTCGGATGATGAGGGCATAGGGTTCGATGCATGCTATAGTGCAATGGATGGAGAGGCGGCACCAGGCTGCCATCGATGTAGTGAGGGGTCATGAAGGGAGGGATCAATGATGGCCTCCTTAGGAGAGACACTAGAGAGTACCACAGGCTTCAGAGAGATAGCAACAACCGAAGAGGAGGGAGAGACTCCCTTCTTAGTAGAGAGATAGGCCACCATCGCTCAATAAGGGCAAGGGTGTCGAGGTGGGGGAGAGCAGTGAGATGGTGGCTCTTCGGGCGGAGAATGCTCGCCTACGAGCTCAGGTGCAGACTCTCCAGGATGAGGCTACATGGCTCAGGGCTTAGAGTGGAGGGGTGAGCATTCTAGAGCTAGCATGGGCTGTTGCATAGACCATGTTCTACCAAGGGTTGTACTATCATGTGGTTCCAGAGGGGCAGAGGATACCGCTACCAACCAGCATTACAGAGCCGATCAGGATGGGGTCATCGAGGACATCATCACGATCGACATCGAGGACCCGTGATACAACATGGACCTCGATGGGACCACCTCCTCCACCTCAGGATGAGAGAGGAGATGAGGCTGAGAGCTCGAGGGCTTCTCGAGACTAGCTGCTCATTGTACATAGACCATATATTTTTGAGAGGATTGAGTATGCCAGGGTATAGATTGTGGCATACCAATCCATTTTGATATGATGTATAGACTTCTTGATATATATATAATATATATATATATGTTCTTTTTGTGATATGACTTGTGCATATGTTTTATGATGCTTTAATATTTTAATGGTTGATTGATTATTCATGTAATTATGTCGTTGAAAATATTATAATTTTATGTCATGCTATAAAATTAAATGAAATAATCTGATGTAAACAAATTGGTTGTTGTGGTGTGATTTGATGAAAAATAAAGTGACTTCTAACAATAATTTCAAAGGACATTGTCATTATTACATGACCATTTCATGGAAGTCCCCTCCCTAGGTCATCAAATCTAATCCTGTATGAGAGAAATATTGCTAAAAGTAAAAGGGTGCTTAAGAGACTTTCTTAAGACTTTGTGTTGTGATGATGAAAAATAATGATGGTGATGATTTGTTTTCAGATTTCCATGAAAATATTATGCATGAAATATTAAAAATATGATTTTTTCTAGGCATAAAATTCCTAAGTGTGATAGAATTTTGAACAATTGCCTAGGAATTATACCATCGTCGCAAAACTGAATGTTTGACATAATGAAATGAAATAGAAAAGTTTTCATTCTTTTTAAAGCATAATTGTGTAACATAATGATTTAAGCCATATGCTTTTATGGATTAAATAAATGGGAGATAAAATTATAACGATGGTTTGCGCTAGGCATAGAATTTTAGGTATAGACTTATACCATCATCGCGAAATCCAAAAGAAGAAATTGATGTAATAGTTTTATTGCATAGTTGATTTTTGATTTTGAGATAAAAAATATAAAATGAGGACTTGCACTAGGCATAGATTCCAATTTAGGTTTAGGAACTATACCATCGTTGCGAAAGTCAAAAATATAAATGTGACTTTATTGCTAGATTTTTGAACATGCTTTGAAAAAAAAATTTGGATTTTTGAAAAAAATGTATTTAATTGTTTGTACGCTAAGCCAATATTCTCAAGTAAGAAAATCAAATTATTCCAGAAGATTTGCATACATATTTTAAATTATCTCAAAGACAAAATTTAGATTTATAAGGAACCCCATGTGCATATGTGAGTTCATTGCCGATCTTGATCTATCATAATGATACAAAATCTCTCAAACACAAATGTGTGTGCAATTGTATTGTTCATTTACCAATTTTGAGCAAGATAATTTGATACAAGTAATTTGAATTAACCAAATGAGTGTTCATTGACCATGATTTATATGCATGTAACCATACCAGACTACTATGTAAGTCGGGTCATCAAGAGCTAGCTGATCCATGAGCGGACATAGGTCTGTACAAAAGAAGGTCGCTAATGTGACAGACATATCACCACGCTAGGAGTTACCCAAGGCCAAGCGGGTTGGGCACAAACCACCTGTTATGGGGCTTACCTCACAGTTTTCGAATAATTGAGAATTCCAGGGATTCAAGCTCATTCACCCTTCTTTTCTTTCAAAGGGTAGGGGAAGGGATTTATTGCTTTTTGCTTTTTCTTTTCTTTTCTTGACACTGAGATAATGCTGAAATATTGCTGAGATGGTACAAAATGATAATGAAACAATGCTTCTTTTTCTCATGATTTTTTTTTGCTTTTTTTTTCTTTTTCTTCCTAGACTAGGGATACTTGCTCGGATTGGCTGTAGAGCAAGGGATTTTTATTTTGGGTAGGGGTGAGCTTGTCCTTTTGTCAATTCTCAAATATTCTAGACCATGTGCATGATAGGATAGCAGGGGAGACTTTTCGCTCAAGAGACCACTTCTACTATGTAGCATCGCTTTGAATTTGCAATGAAATCATTTTAATGTGAAAAGGTGTACTTGGTTCAAGTAAATAACAAGATCAGTTCTCTATGCTCAAAACTTTATTTAATTCAACTGTGGACTTCGATATAAGAGAGATTAATAATCATACCAAATAAGATCAAGATATTTATTCATGTGAGTGTGAAAGTGAGGGATTCCAAATAAATGCTAATTTATCCAAAATAACTGAAAATATAACTGCAATACTTCAAGAATTGACAGGTGCAAAAATAGAAGATGTTTTTGAGGATTTTGATGATTTTGATTTTTTTTTTATTTTTTAATTTTAATTGATGAATTAAGATAATACATAATATTACTGTTTTTGAAATTTTTATATGAATTACTAAAATAAGACAATATGTATAATATATACAGTGATGAAATTACCATATTTATGCATAATAGCGCTTAAGATGCATAATGTTCATAGGTTCTTTAAGATATTTACCATCTAAGGTAGCTAATCTGTATGCTCCCGATCCAAATTTAGTAGTGATAATATATGGCCCAAGCCAGTTAGGCTCAAATTTGCCTTTAAGGTCTTTAGTTGCATTAGTATTTTTTTTATTTTCTTTTAAGACGAGGTCATCGATCTCAAAGGATCGGTGATGAACTTTCTTGAGATATGCTCGTTTGAGCTTGTTCTGGTAGGCACGAAGATGCTCCAAAGCATTAATGCGCTTCTCATCTAGGAGTTCCAGCTGACTAAATCTGCCAACATGATATTCATCTCCTACTTCAGTATCTTGAAGTAGCAGAGCCAAAGAAGGAACTTCTAATTCAAAGGGAAAAACAACTTTAGCGCCATAAACCAAAACAAAAGGTGAAGTGCCCGTGGGAGTACGAATGCTAGTTCGATAAGCCCACAAAGTAGGATATAATTGAATGTGCCAATCATGGCCAGATTTATTGACCAGTATTTTGAGGATTTTAATTAATGTTTTATTAGATGCTTCTGCTTGGCCATTACCCTGAGGATAATAGGGAGTGGACCAACGATGTTGAATTTTATATTTTTGACATAGTTTCTTTACATATTTGTTTTTAAAACAAGTTCCATTATCCGAGATGAGATTTGCAGGGATTCCGAACCTACAAATAATTTGATTAAAAATAAATTTGGAAACTTGAGTTCCAGTGCAAGAAGCTAAGGGCATAGCTTCAACCCACTTTGTAAAATACTCGATGGTGGTTATGATGAATTTGTGTCCATCAGATGACACAGGATTGATTTTTTCGATGATGTCTAAGCCCCATTTTGAAAAGGGCCAAGGAGATGAAATAGCCTATAGTTCTTGTGTAGGTGCATGGACAAGGTCAGCGTGTTTCTGGCACTTGTCGCAATGGCGCACGTAATCATGTGCATCATTCTCCATGGTAGGCCAAAAATATCCTATCCTAAGGAGCTTCTTAGCAATGGCGCTACCACTAAAGTGTCCCCCACAAGATCCATCATGGGCTTCACTCAAAGCTGATCTAGACTCTTCTAGATTCAAACATCTCAGTAGGATACCTTCAAAATATCTCCTATATAAGGTATTGCCAATTATGATGAAGTGACTTGCTCGTCTACGTAATAACCGAAGCTGGTTTCTATTAAAACCTTCAGGGAAGGTCCCATTTTGAAGAAAATTGAGGATATCAGTGTACCAAAGTTTAGGAGTAGTTTCATTGATTAGGAACACGTCCAAAGGTTCCAAGCATGATTTAATTGAAGTGGGTTCTTGGAGTCGATGAATAATGATGGTAGCATATTCATCATCTAACTCCAAGGGTAAAAGAGATGCAGCTGCGGCCATGGCATCAACCGCACGATTGCTAGTTCTAGGAATAGCTTCCAAGGTAATTTGATCAAATAAAGATATTAATTGTAATACATATGCTTTATATGGGTGCAATTTATCATCTCTAGTCTGATAAACATCATTAATTTGATTTATAACAAGTTGAGAATCACCAAAAACTAATAGATTTTTAATTTTTAGTGTCAAGGCTGCTCGTAATCCAAGGATGAGAGCCTCATATTCAGCAGTGTTATTAGTATAGGCAAACGTTAATTTAAAGGATAGAGGTATGAGATGTTTCTATGGAGATATCAAAATAATACCTGCACCAGCCCCACTCATGCATCGGGCTCCATCAAAGTATAAGGACCATTGCTCTGAATGATCTGCCTCTAGTTTAAGGCATTCGTCAGGAAACTCAATGACGAGGGGATGGGTGGATTCTAAGGGTGCAGCAACTAATTGATCTGCTATGATTTGACCCTTAACAGACTTATATCCTATAAACATGAGTTCAAACTCACTTAGCGCAAGAACCCACTTTGTTGTGCGACCAGATAAATAAGGTCGACTCATGAGATACCGCAAGGGATCGGATTTAGCAATAACGTATGTTTTTTGACTGAGCATATAATGGTGTAGTTTTTGTGTAGAAAATATGACTGCTAGACATAACTTCTCTAATGTTGTGTAGTGGGTTTCATAACTAATTAATGTTTTGCTAATGTAATAATTAGCATGCTCTCTTTTCTCATCATCAAGTTGAGCTAACATAGCTCCTAAAGCAAAATCTGAAGCAAAAATATACAAGATAAATGGGCGATCAAGTTTAGGTGGTGAAAGTACAGGTGGGTTAAGAAGATATTGTTTGAGGAGTTCAAATGTTGCCTGACATTCGTCATCCCAATGGAAAGAGACATCCTTCTTAAGAAGCTTAAGAAAGGGTCCAGTTTTATCCGCCAGCTTATCGATGAAGCGACGGATAGCTTGAAGCTTACCTTGTAGACTCCGTAATTCAGATATATTTGTAGGTGTGGGCATATCAGTGATAGTCGTAATCTTGAGAGGGTCAATTTTGATGCCACGTAAAGAAACTATAACCCCCAATAATTTACCTGACTTAACTCTGAATATACATTTGGCTGGATTCAATCGGATAAGATATTCCCTTAACCGATCAAATACTTTTCTCAAGTCATCTAAATGGTCATCTTCTTCAATAGAACGAGCTATAATGTCATCTACATAATCATGTAGTATATCATGCATCATATCATGAAAGATATAAGTCATGGCTCGTTGATAGGTTGCACCTGCATTCTTCAACCCGAATGGCATCACTTTCCAACAGAAAGTCCCCCAAGGGGTAATAAAGGTTGTTTTAGCCTGATCTTCAGGAGCTATCCTGATCTGATTATAACCAAAAAATCCATCCATTAAGGATATCATTCCACTCCCAGTAGTAAAATCAATGATCTGATCCATATTGGGAAGGGGAAAATCATCTTTAGGGCATGCAACATTAATATCTCTAAAGTCTGTACAAACCCTAACCTTAGTAGTTTCTTTCTTAGCTATTGGAACTACATTCGAGATCCATTCAGCATAATCAATGGCTTGTATAAAAATAACATTCAGGAGTTTTTCTAACTCCCCTTTGACTAGTAAGGCCACTTTAGGATGCATTTTCCTAAGTTTTTGTTTAACAGGTTTAGCATCCGGGTGCACTACTAGGTGATGCATAACTACAGAAGGGTCTAAACCTGGCATATCTTCATATGTCCAAGCAAAGACATCTTCATATTCTTTAAGAAATGCAATGTATTTATCCTATTTTTCTTGACTCAATTCTGATCCAATGTTGATTATGTGAGGGTTATCCTCGGTTCCAATGTTAATTTTTATGACATTTTCTACTTCCATATGTAGATCTCTCTCAAAATTAGGTGGGGCGGGTGAAACGCCCAATTCTTGTAATTCTTCCAAGGTTAGCTTGGATAATTCGTCTTGAGGAGTCATGGCCTCAAGTTGGGCTATACTAGGTATAGAGCCATCAAAATAAAATCCATTATGTAATAATTCCTCAACGGAGACATCGTGAAAGATATCTCCCTCCAACTCATCGTCGGATTCAGCGATCATCTCAGGATAAGCTATAGATAGCATATTACATGTGAATGTCTTATTTATTAAATGCAAGGCATCACGTGCATCTAAATAATCTTGGTAACATATAAGTTGGTCATCATCCTCAAATGGGAATGGCTGACCCTTACTAGGAAATAGGCCCACACCACATCGGGCGGGCCATGCTTCTACCTCAAAAGGTTCTTTCATACCATTCTGGAAAGGTCCCAAACCTTTCCCTTTATATCCCAATTTGAGCATTATAGGTTTGGCTTTAATATATTCATTAGTAAAATAACATCGAGCATATCCATCATAATGAGTTCTGATGTTTCTGGGTATTCTACCCCAGTCATATCCCTTATAAATAAAGGCACAACTCCCGACTTGGTAAATACTTCCCATAGGCTATGGGAGGCCCAAGGTACGAGGAGATGGTGGCAAATTATTTAAAATAAGGGAATCTTGCATAGAAGTATTCGTTTCTTCTGATATAAGGATTTTAGATAGATCGGGTAAGAGCTCGTCAGTGAGAGCATAAGAGGTAGAAGGAACATTCCCTACATCTTCTGATGCTAAAAATATGACTTTGGTGGATGTAGACGGTGTAGAGGTGTCGATAGATGGGTCTATTATAGGTATGGAAGTTATAGGAGTAGAACAAGAGACATTGGTTGTGAGATTAGGATCTTTCTTAGGTCCTAATGCGGTTTGTTTAGAAGATGGTTGAGCTATATGTGAAGGTGCAACTGATGGAGAAGAAGTAGATGACTTTGTGGGTGTGAGTTTCGCACGTTTAGATGGATAATGAGAATTAGGATGTGTGGATGACAGAGCAGGGCAAAATTGAACTCCAATAGGTTCTGCCAAAGCACACATATCAAAGGGTCTTGGATCACCATGAATGGTAATCAACTGATTCTTAAATTCAAACTTAACACATTGATGTAAGGTTGAGGGAACAGCTCGCATCGCATTGATCCAAGGATGACCCAAGAGTATATTGTACGATGCAGGGCAATGTACAATAAACACAGTCATATCCAAGGTTCTCGGACCAACCTGCAATGGAATGGTAATAACTCCACATGTTTCTTGTGTTTCGTCATTGAAAGCTTTTATGATCATATCAGTTCTTTTCATTTCCTCACTTCTAAACCCAAATCTTTGGTAGAAGTCAAAAGTGCAGATATTTAAAGATGAACCATTATCAATCAAAACTCGTTTGACTGCTACATCTCCAATTAAAGCAGTAATATACAAGGGGTTATCTTTATGTAAACTATGTTGAGGTATGTCTCTATCCCGAAAGTCAATACAATCAACTTCATGAGTTATTATAGTATTGGCCATGGCTTCGAGTTGAATGTCTTGTGGTACCATCATCTGGCTTAATGTGAGCATTAATTCATCTCTATGTGTAGGAGAAGATCTTAAAAGGTCCAAGAGGGAAATTCTAGCTGTAATATTTGATAATTGTTCATTAATATTATAAGGAGGTTTAGGTTGAACATTAGGTGCATGATTCCCTTTATTAGGAACCTTCAAAACAAATGGAGTTGATCCATCATTCTGAATTTGATCTTGTTGATAATTTTGAGCCTGTTGTCTAGTAACAGCTCCGATGGTACCCACAATATTATTCTGTGGATGATGAATGGGTCTTGGTCTAGCATTTATAGCTAGCTCATTAGAAAGTAATCGGTGAGACGATGGTCTAGTAGTGACTCTTCTTGGAAATGGCTCTTCTGGAACCATATAACTTGTGATAGGGTGAATAGTATCTGATTCATCTTCAGAACTATTCGATTGATTTGATGTGATTTCCATATCACTCTCAGTCTCGTATTCTGTATCACTAAGATCAGGTATCTGAATATTATATAGAGGCCTGGTTGTAACCATGGATAAAGTAGTGTCGAATATTTCCAGATCATGAGCAGGTAAATGCCCACTAATAGTTCCTACATATCGGGCAGGAGGAGGGACATTATGATGTTCAATTTGATTAGCCACCTCCTTACCATGTTTTGGTAAGGGATGTTGAAATATGTCCAATGACTGATTGGCATTCTGATTCGGGTTTTGTGGGGTGTTATTTTGAACATTATTAGGAGGATTTTGCTTAGGTTGAAAGGCTTGCACCTCCATCTCATTGTTATCAATCAAGTCCTGTATTTTATGTTTTAATATTTTACAAGAGTTGGTAGTGTGTCCAGGTCCTCTATGGAAGTCACAGTGTAAATCTGCTCTGTATCCGGGTATAGTTGGATCAAGTTCCCGGATATTTGGTAATTGAATCAAACCTCATTCTAATAATTGTGGTAGAATAGTTGATAAAGGTTGATTTAACCTAGTAAATTCTTGAGGAGGTTTATCAGGAGGTTTCAGTACAAACTTCTCCGTTGTCTTTGCAGCATTAACATTAGCAATATTTCTGCTATCGGTGACTCCATCACCCACAACTTGTTTATTCTTATATTGATTTTTGGATGTTTTCTCATCGTCTTTCTTTTTAAGTTGGCCTCTCCTAATGAGAGCATCTTCCACTCTTCGGGCTAAGTCTATAGCCTGATCGAAGGTGGTCAAGGTAGCAGTTGATAATTCGTAAGATAGTTGCTCTTGCAAATTATTAATAAAGATGTCCAACATCTCCCTATAAGGTAACACAAAGTGCAATTTTCCTATCAACTGTCTCCACCTAGCTAGGAAATCAGCAAAGCATTCATCTTTGTCCTATTTTAAGTTATACAAATCTTTAATGGTCACATGTCTTTCGATGTAGGCACTAAATTGATGAACAAAAGACTCGGCAGTTTCTTTGAAATTCCTCAAAGAATTAGTGGGTAATTGATAATACCACTCTAATGCCATTCCTCCCAAGCTTTTCGGGAACATTTTTAGTAATAACAAGTCATCATGTGATATATCATGACATGCTATCCTAAACATACGAAGATGCTCTATGGGATCTTCGGTTCCTTTATATATGGGAAGAACAGGCATAGGAAAATGTTTAGGATACGGTTGTGCTACGACTATAGGATCTAAAGGCTGACTACACATCTCTCGATAGTTGTACGAGGGACGGTAGGGATCTATCTGGTCCATGCGGGAAACTAGCTGTTTCACCATGGTTTCAAGATTACTAGTTTGTCCACCATATTGGTTCGGTGGGACATAGGTATGGGATCTATGAGTGTATGATGGTGTAACATAAGGATTAGATGCTATATTGCTATTATGCAAAGTGTTGGTAGGAAGAGTATTATGAAGAGGATTTGTAATAGTATTATGTTGTACCCTAGATTGTTGGTAATTGGTGTTTGGTTTTGTTTTGGGTTTTTGTTGATTTGAGGTATGTTGATCAAGAGCTTGGCGAAATAGAGTAGTAAATGATGGTTTCTTTTGTGCGGGAATGACCCTAGGCTTGTTAACAGGCACTTTAGATTTTTGAGTAGCCTGTTGTTGTTGCATGTTCTGGATCACAGCTGCCATATCCAAATTGGATGGTCCAGCCCGATCACTCTCTTGATCAATAAAGGACAAGGGATTAGTGCATGTTTGAAATACGTCTTCTAGAGTTGCTTGAGTGTCACTAATTCGATCCTTGTCCATATGGACTGCTCTATTAAAAACACCAATATTAGTGTTAATGAACTTCCAAAATTGTTCCATGTTTTCAAAAGTGATAGCTCCTCCCGGAGACATTTTAGGGGATGAGGATCCTTCCTCTCTATTAGTTTCTTCTTGTTCATTTCCTACAACAAGCTCTTCTTCTTGCTGGTCTAGGATTTCTTCTTCCTGAACTTGGTCCTCAGGAGGGACATTTTGGTCAATTAATGGTCTTCCTAACCAATCTTCATCTTCTTCGGTTTGTTTTCCATTCCTAAGTCTAGGCATTGTGCTAAACTTAGGTTTTAGCAAATATATATACTTATATATATATATATATATATATATATATATATATATATATATATATATATATATATATATATATATATATATATATATATATATGCGGTAGGGTTGAGAGGTATATATTTTAACTATATACCTACTATAATACTTTAAAAGGAAAATGTTTTGTTTTTGTTTTGTTTGTTTTTTTTTTTATTATATTATTATTTTGCGAGAATAAAAATAACAAACAACATGCTAGTTGCAAGAAATAACAATAGTAAAAAGAATGACTTAGTTTTCTATGAATAGTTTATGGATATCATTGATAGGGTCAAGTTCATCAGGAGTCATGAAATGCTCCTCTTCAAATTGGAAGTGGTTTTTCAAGAATTTGACAAAGTGTGCTATGGTAATATGATCTACTTCAGACTCTGACTTGTAAAAATAAAGTTCATGGCAATACTCTCGATACAACATAGCTCTAGGAATTCTATTCCATATTTTTCTATCCGTAAGAACGACTTCTTGATCCTCTATACGAGATAGAAATTTATGTACTACAACTGCGTTCTCAAGGTACTCCTCAAAGGTGTATAATTCTGAAGACACAAGTGCTCTTTTATCTGCTAACCACCTATGGCAAGCTCTCTGAAGTTCATGATACAAAGTCACCTGATCAGGATCCAGGATTCTATCTAGGACAAACCTCTTAATTTGCCTAAGTTCTACGAGATCTGGATTCAATAATACCTAATCTCCTATCAAGTTCATCCCACAAATATTGGGCTCTATTTGTTTGAGGTACTCTAAGCACAGAAGTAATCTCTATGGCCGTTAATTGATTTTCAACATTTATGGTGACAACTCGTCTTCTATTATAATCTACCATCTAAATATGATATGCAAATTTAACTATTTTCTAATGATTCTAGATGTTCTTAATAATGTTTTTTTTTTTTGGATTGTTTTCAAAAGGTGTTTTAGTTTCACGTCGGGTTCACCAAAATGTATCGCCCAAATTTTTTGCACCCTTACCTTCAGGCTAAAGGATCCATGCCCGGAAGGGGGATGCGAGAAGGATGGGACAATACCTCGGATGGAGAGGCCCTTTGAAGGTCGCGCCTCTCGGGGGAGGGGTATAAGGGTGAATTTTCGATGGATGGTGGGGTTCACCAGGAAACTTTGAGTGGCAGTTTCCATGCCTAGGTCGAGAATGGGTTTGATGTGTTCATTTTATGTTCAATCATTCAGATTCCTAGGTTGGCCAAAATGAATCTAAGCTATTCTATATGAAATTTCTGGTTTATATGAAAACAACAAACATAAATGAATCCTAAATACAGAAAATATCTAAAATGGAGAAGAGTGCACCTGATTTTTGATGTCTGATGAAGATTCTGAAGCTTGTAGGAGTCCAGATCATCCCGGATATGACAGGATCATCTGTAATTGTACAGAATCATCCAGATCATAGGAGATCATCTGAGATCAGCCAAGATCATCAACGACCTGACGAATTCATCAGACGAATTCGTCAGAAACCTGCAATCATGAAAATAGACACCAAAAACCAAAAATACAATTGCAAGAATGATACAAAATGATAGAAATAAGAATATAAATGCTTAAATGATAAATCCAGATATCAAATCAAATGGGATGCAATGTTTTAATAATTTATTTTGAATTTTATCATGCAAATATGCTAAATGAGGTGAACTCCAAGATGCAGAACAGAAGTGAATTAATCTAATGCACAATTAAATAAGAAAAAGAGATAGAGAATGCAAACTCAAGGCTCTGATTGCCCCCAATCTGAACTGCAGTCAAAATCATCTGCAATCGTACGAGATCATCGCCGATCTCGACAGGATCATCCAAAATTGTGGTTGAATCACCTACGACGATCCGAGCTTCCTTCGACTGAAACACAGTGAGATCCTGCAATAAAACTTGAAAACACAAATGCAAATGATGGGGGATAGGATGTTCTAACACAGCAAAAACTAAAGTTGCAGGGAAATGATCAGCCAGGGGGATAAACTAGGAAAATCCCAAGTTTATATAGGATTAGGAGGAGGTTAGGAGGTTGGGGATCATCCCAATCTGGGAGATCTCCAACGTAGGAATCTCCAACCGCACAGACACGCTTCTGCCCGAGTTGGAGAGGTTGTTGAAACAGAAGCTAATTATGAAAATTTGGTTTTGGGATGAAATCGTCTGGACGTTCTGTTCCAGACGAATTCATCCGATTTGGGATGATATCGTCAGATCGGCGACGATATCGTCCAACGGTCAAAACAACTTCTAAAAATGGCATGAAAAATGAGGTGAGCGGTTAACGGGCGATTTCGGGGTTAAAATTCAAATTTTTTATCTTTTACTGAGGGTTTAACTATGCCAATTTTAGGGTGCTACACCTTTTTATCAAAATCCTCATGCTAAATTGCTAAATTCAAGAGCATTTTGATATGAATGGTAGTGAAATCATTAAACATATTTTGAGGGATCAAGGATCCCAAAGATGCTATGGTGTCATCATATTTGTTTGATGATCAAGGGATTGCCTTGATGTTGTACCATTCTAGTTTGGCTAGATATGTGTCAACAAGCTCCTTGTAAGATTTCAATATTAGATCCTAGCATTAAAATAGTCTTTGACCTGGTTGACTATGAGGAGGGAGTCATTGAAGATATTTAACATCTCGATTTTTATGGTGATGGCTATTTGGATACCCAATATTAGGGACTAATATTCAATGTTATTTGTGTAAGGAAAGTCTAGCTTGAATGACAATGGCATTGGAGCACCTTGTGGCATGAAAAAGATAATCCCCACACTGCCTCCTTGCTCACACTTCAAACCATCGAATAAAAAATTCATATCGATATCATTTTTTGGTTCTTCGGGTTTGGGTGCTTCTGATAGTGCAAAGACCACATCATTAGGAATCTCTATGTTAAGGGGTCTACTATTTTGAAGAGGTACCTTAGCCAGCTGATCAGCTATGACTTGTCCTTTGATGGACTTTTGGCTAATGAATTCCAAATTGAATTTTATCAATAGCATGATCCACTTTGCAATACGTGTATTATGATGTCTTGCTCATCATATACTACAAAGGATTTTGCTTGGATATTACATATTTCATATGGCTCAACATGTAGTGGTGCAATTTATTGGTTGTAAAAACCATTGCTAAGCACATTATTTCTACGTATACATATCCAATTTTTTAGCTCACCAGGGTGTATCTAATATAATATATCACTTCCTCTTTGTCTTACATGTTCTTTTGAGCCAACATGGTGCCCAAAGCAAAATATATAGCAGATATATATAGAAAGAATGGTATGTCTAGTCTTGGTGTAGCTAGAAATGGTGTCATTGTTAGGTACTCTTTGATCTCAACAAAGGTTTGCTGACATTCTTCGTCCCATTGGAATGGGACCCCCTTAAGTAGCAGTTGATTCATGGGTCGATATTTATCCAATAGTTGTACGATAAATCACTTTATGGATGCTACTTTGCCATGTAAGCTTCTTAGTTCTATGATATTTGTGGATGGAGTCATTTCCAGGATAGCCTTTACCTTTGCTGATTCTACCTCTATGCCTTGTTTAGAAATGATGAATCCCAATAGTTTTCCAAAAGTTACACCAAAGACATATTTCTTGGCTTTCAACCTAACATTGTGCTCAATAAGATGATCAAAGACCTTTCTGAGGATCTCAACATGCTCTTATCATAGTAATGACTTGGCTAGTAAGTCATCGATGTAGTCTTCCAAGATCTTGTGCATGTAGTCATGGAAAATGTATGTCATAGCCCCCTGATATGTGGCACCAACATTTTAAAGCCAAATGACATTACTTTATAATAAAATGTCCCCCATGGAGTGGTATACATGGTTTTATGCTGGTATTCGGGTTTAATTTGAATCTAATTATAACAAAAAAAACCATCCATTAGGGAGAGCATCTCATGACCCATAATTGCATCTACAAGAGCATCTATGTTGGGCAACAATAATGAATCCTTTGGGGTTGCCTTGTTGAGATTCCTAAAATCCGTGCAAATGCAGACTCTTCCATCATATTTTCCTATGGGAACCATGTTTGATACCCATTCTAGATAGTCGATGGGAACAATAAAGACCACATCCAATAGTTTTTGCAACTCGTTTTTAACCATAAAAGCGATGGTTGGATGCATATTTTTGAGCTTTTGCTTGATCAATTTCTTTATGGGGTCTATTGATAGGTTGTCGAAAACCAACTTTAGATCTAGCCTCAGCATGTCTTTGTAGGTCCAAGCAAAGAGATTTGGTCTCTCTTTTAGTAGAGGAATTATGATAGCCTATTCTTCTAGAGATAAGCTTTCTCCAAAATTGATTTTCTTTGGTTGAGAAGGATCATTGTTGATGTCTACCTTAAAATTCTTCTCTATTGCCATATGTGACCCATCTTTAAGCTAGTGAGTAGGGATTAAATGAATTTCATCTATTGGATTTATGGCTTCCATTGACTCAGGGTCAAGACCAGTGTGATAGACATCATGTGCATAGCCTAATGTGAAATAAAATAGTTATAGCATCTCTTAGTTAGGGGATAAATACTTAGGATCTGTTGAGAAGCAACACACCCCCACTGAAAAATAATTTTCCATCCTTTGAAAACATTAAGCTTTCATTTTGCAGTAGGGACCCTCTTGATGATTTTCAGGTTTTAATTCCAATTTTTACTTGCCTCTTTCTTCTTCAAGTTTTGCCTGTTTCTTTATCCAAGTTTTCTTGCATTCTGGCTTTGTTATCTCAGACTTCACTTTTTACATGCTAGAATCATTCATGGATAAAGAAAATCTTACACCGGTACGAAAAAAATGCAGAAAACAGATAGATAAATTCATGAAAAATCAAAACTTTCCATTTTTGGCAAAGTCGCGATATCGCGACACTTCCATTTATGGAAATGTCACGAAATCGCGACAGGTTTTCAGAAAATCCGCCAAGTCCCAGAAGCGTAGCGAAATCGTGACACTTTCCATTTTTGGAAATGTCGCGATATCGCGACATTTCCATTTTTGGAAATGTCGCGAAATCGCTACCGACCAGGAGAGAGAAAGGCAGATCGTACGGAACGTCGCGATTTCGTGACATGTCGCGATTTCGTGACATGTCACGAAATCGTGACATGTCGCATTTTCACGGCTAAGAGAGAGAAAATCGACTAAGGCATGAAATGGTCACGATTTTCGCGGACATGTCACGAAATCGCGACAATCTGAGAGAGAAAGAAAAGTCGTACAGAACGTCGTGATTTGACATGTCGCGAAATCGTGACATGTCGCATTTTCGATGAAGGAGAAATTTGGCTAAGTCAAGAAGGTGTCGCGAAATCGCGACGACATTTTCGAAGGAAAGCTCGGAGGGTGTACGGACTGTCGCGATTTCGTGACATGTCGCGAAATCGCGACAGGTCCAAGTCAGGAAGCAAAGCCAGCAAAGAAAGAAATCAAAGTTGCCAAAAGAAAAGTCTAAGGCATGAAAGTGTCATGAAATCGTGACGTCGCGAAATCGTGACACAGTTGAGAGAAAGGGGTAATCGTCGAAAGGTGTCACGAAATCATGACACAACGCATCAGAGGGAGCCCAAGGATGGCCGTGTCATGAAATCATGACACGATAGAGAGTGCCAGCAACAAAAGATGCCACCATGTCACAAAATCGCGACATGGTGGAGGGGCAGCAACAAAAGATGCCACCATGTCGCGAAATCGCGACATGGTGGAGGGGCAGCAACAAAGGATGCCACCATGTCACGATTTCGTGACATGGTGAAGACAAGAACAACGCAGGGAAGAATGCAAGGTGAGGCTCCAAGGGAAGACAAAGAAAGAAGTTGCCGAAGGGGCAAAACGGTCGCGATTTTGCGACCTGAAGCAAAAAAGTTGCCAAAGAGCAGGGGATGTCGCGATTTCGCGACATGTCGCGAAATCGCGACATGTCGCATTTTCGCGACCCTGGCAGAAAAGACAGCACGTAAAGGAAGACAGCTGGAAGTTGACACGTGTCACGATTTTGTGACACGTGTCAAAGCACGTATCAGATAAATAAGGCCGACATGCAAGTAAACATTAGGGTTTTTAATCTGATTTAGTAATTAAAGTTATGATTTAATATTTTTAAAATACTAATCCATCTTTTGTTCTTTCATGCAGGAAGCCATCTGTCACTTGCATGATAACGGAGAAAGGGCCATAAAGACAAAGTTGAATGCAAATTAATCAAAGACAACCATATTGAAAGAAAAGATGTCGAGAATTGCTTGTTTCATCCAATTTTTACAGATCTGGCCGCAAAGAAGCTTTACGGTGACTAAGTTGCTGCCCATTTGATGGAGTATGTCGAGAATTGGCCGAAAAATGAAATATCTGCACACAGTTACTGGATTTTGCCGGTGAATGCATTTAATGAAGATTTATGGCAGAATTAATGGCGTGCAGATATTTTCAACTCACGGATGGCTCTACGGAGATGAAATGTCGGAGAAGTGGTGACTCATCCAGCTTACCCGAGGGAATTAATGAGGGCATTTATTTACAGTTGCGGGTGAATGCAAGTGGCATTCGAATTCTATCTTCTCCATTTATGGCAAGTGACTGCACTGATTTGCAGAATGGTTAAGTTTTATCGAGACTTTGTTTTAAATGGCTTTATATTGTAAAACCCGGGTCCTAGGGTTTAAGATGATAAGATTTAGGGTTTGAGAAGAAGATATTTCTGAAAAGATCAGGGTCTGTCCTGAGTCTATAAATACTTCTTCTCAATGTAATCGCAAGAGGCGAAAACTTAGAAATAAAAGGCTATTGAAGCAATTTCTTGCAAATTTTGTTAAATATTTTATTTCTGGACTTGGAGTTGATGTGCTTTTGTTTTCTGTGATAGCATGGCCAGGAGCCTAATCTTTTGCAGATTGTGATAAGTTCATCTTCTTTTTTTATCCGTTTCATTAAAGTTTATTAGATATATGTCTGTAAATCGGTGTTATCAAGATTAAATATGTTGTTAGGCTTCATTTGTTCTATTGTATACTAGGGAAAATTACAGATTTAAGGTTCAAGTTTGTTCTAATTGCTCTGTCCTCACTGTGCGAGCTAGGCTGCCGGTGAAAGATATCAATTTTAACCGACTTCCCTTCGGTTTATAATTTTCTGTTAGATCTGTTCCATCTCTGCCTTCTGCTCTTAGTAGAAAGTGATCTTAGAAAACTGGACACTTTCTTCTTTGATTTGTTCTGTTGTGAAGTCGATAGTATAAATAAAATTGGTAGTTTTGTTTTACAGTTAAATTGGATAAACTTCTCTTTCTGCCTTACCCTGCCCTCTTTGTTTTACCGTGAAATGATCCATTTTTATTTTCTTTATTTGTCTTTTATTTAAATCTGTTGACCCATGAGAGCTAGATCAAAGAATTAATTTTAAATCTGATTGTCAACAAGTGACAACTTCTAAACATTACTGAGCAAGTTCAGTGAGCCCGTTGTAAGGTACAGACAGTCCATATTGAAATCTATTCCAGAAGCGGAAAAGAGTGAATTGACATTCGACCCGACTCTGTAACTCACACCTTGGATAACCAACTAGATCCTAAAGTGAGTGGGATTTATCCCGTATAAGTGTTATCAGAGTTTTGTGCTCATCCTTCACAGGGTGTGTATGAAAGTCGGACCAACATTTAAAAATGGCGCTAGAAGGAGGGCCTACAGTGAACTCCGATCAGTATTGTAAGTTGTCAGTACAATTTTTAAGATTGCCAGAAAAGAAGACCTCAAGTTCAGTACTCTGTTAAGGATTGTAAGTTTGTAAGTGCTTGTGAAAAGTCGGATTCTACATACAGGGTAACAAGGTCCCACCCCAGAGCCGGAGAGCTCCTTGTCCCTGAATTAGAAACTCCGAGAAGAAGTAGCCTCAGAAGGGCCAAGTCTCTGTCAGAAATAGTTTTATCACCGCTGATAGTTACTCCAACCACAACTCAGAATATCACTAACAACCAAGTAGTGATGGCAAATTGGTTGGGCTCCACTGCTTTGAATATTTCGGGTATTGCCCATGACCTGCCCAGAAATCCGGAAAGATATCTCCCCAAATATAAACATGATGGGACAAGAACTGCAGAAGAACATTTGGTTGCATTCAAGAATGCTTTGAAATTATTAAATGTACAAGCATGAGGATGTTGCCTGTAGACTCTTCCCGTTCACTCTCCGGGAGGGAGCTTATGATTGGTTTCTAAACCTCACTAATGATTCTGTCACCAGCTGGAATGACTTAGAAAAAGTTTTTGTGTCACAGTTCGGAGAAGTGATAGATCCTAGTATATTGTACCAGCAGTTTTCTGGCATCAAAAGAGAATTAAGTGAATCTATCAGATCCTATAATGTTAGATTCCAGAAAGCTTATGGTAGACTTACTGGGTATTATGTACCGAATGCCGACTTGGCATTAGAGATCTTTAGAAACTCTCTGGATCCAATGACCTCTGTCTTCTTGAAGAGAGATCCCACTGTTACTAATTTGACAGAAGCTTATAAAGAAGATTTGATTCTGGAAAGACAGTTGGGACCCCAACCTTTAAATGCTCAAGCAAGTTCCTCTGGTTGCACAAGCTGCCCTTGTGTTCAATCCTATTCCACATCAGGTAATGTTGCCAGTTTGTCAGACTCTACCATCAGCAAATCCACTGGTTGTAGCACCTGTTGAGAATGTACAGCACCCAGGCAAAGAGGCTGACAATGCAAGAGTGGAAGAAGTCTCAAAGATTGTTCAGAAGCTGGCCAATGATTTCTTGAGTTTTAAAAGGCAAGTTTCTACTGGGGACAACTCCAACAGATATTCATATCAACCAAACAGATTCAACAGGCCCCCATATGAACCTAATAAATATTACAAGGGCAAAGGCCATGATGTGAACATTTGTGATTTAGCTCTGCCCAACTGGTGCAGAATACATGCCACTTCACAACATGGGGAGTTGGATTGTCTGGAATTTTGCAATGCATTTGAAGCTTTGTCTGGAGATTTGATCTCCCCTGAAAATCAAAGAACTGTTGATGGCCCAAGTTCATCCGGCCACAGTGCAGCTATGGTCCTGGATTCTTTCACTTTCCCGGATGAATCTGAGAATGTAGTTGAAATGCCTATGGATGAGGTGCAGGCTTTCCAGCAGTACATAAGAGATAATTACAACCTGAGAAACAGGAATCCGGAGCCTAATACTACATCAACCCCTCCGGACAACTCTCACAATGTTCCTCCCGACCCCTCTCCAAGCAATAATCCATCTCCACCAAAAGGAGGGAATTTGAGAGGACCAGATGCTTTTGTCCCTCCACTTAACAAAGGATATAACATAGTGGAGGATATGAAAAATATTAAGGCCAACATTACTCTGCATGAGCTGGCACAGATTTCAGAGCAGAGAGACAATCTGATAAAAACATACTCGGCCCTGCTACTAAACCTGTGGACAAAGGAAAGAAAATAGCACATGCCAATCTAGCCATGTACAAAGAAAAAACTGAAGTTCCCCCCTTTTTACTGACTGTCCGTATTTTTGGGAAGAACTTACATAATTGTTTGGTAGATTCAGGTGCATCTGCAAATGTTATGCCTTTGGCCATTTGTCAGCAGTTGGGTCTGACCCCAATGAAGTCTGAAAGGAGAGTTGTCCAATTGGACAAATCAGAGGTTAAAGTTGTTGGAGAGCTTCAAAATATTCATATCCAATTAGCATCTGAGCCAAGGGCTCAACATAAAATTGAAATTCAGGTTGTGGATATCCCTGTGGGGTACGGGATGTTGTTGAGTAGAGATTGGTCGAGATCTCTGAACGGATACTTGGCAACAGATTTTTCACACATGTGGTTGCCATGGAAAGGAGTGGCAAATCAATTACGGGTTGAAAGAGAACCCAGGTACAAGCATACAATTACAGAATACAATGCAGAGAATGAAACTGTAAATATTGCAGAGGTAGATATTGGAGTCTACAATTTAACAACTGGGCAAATTAACAAGTTTAATAAAGCTCATCCTGTACATACTAATGAAGTCTGGACACTTCATGTGGATGGAGCTAGATCTAAACAGGGTTCTGGAATAGGGGCAGTCCTCAAAGGGCCTGAAAGTCAGACATATTTTATGTCTTACCGCCTATAGTTCCCTTGTACAAATAATTTAGCAGAGTATGAAGCTCTGATTTTAGGTTTGAAATTTGCTTTGGACAAAGGAGCAAGAAATATTCAAGTTTTTACTGATTCAGAATTAGTGGCAAATCAAGTCAAGGGTAAATTCCAGTGTAAAGCATCTTATTTAAAAGGATACAAACATCGGGCTTGGGATCTTGTAGAAGACTTTGATGCTTTTAATCTGACACATATACCCAGAGAGCAGAACTCCCATGCAGATGTCTTGGCTTCTTCAGCTGCAAGTTTAAAGCCATTGGAAGAATTTAAATGGAACAAGTTTTCAATTGAGTTAGTCCCTTGTCCTTCAGTTCCAAACAATATAGATAATTTTCAAGTTTTCTCTGATGATCAACAGATTGTAAACTTTTTGCAGAGTACTAACACATTTGAAAATGCTATAATTGATGAGGGCCAAAGGGATACCCTACTGGAACAGTTAGATGATGACAGGGGAATAATGAGGTTGAAGGACAATAGAATTCCAAAAGGAATGGTGGAGCTGGAGCGGCTCTTTGATGTTGACAAAATCAAGCAAAAGGTGAATTCTGAGGATTATGTGGGTGCCACAGACAGTGAGACTGAAAACTTGAACATAGGGACTGAAGAAGATCCCAGGCACATCAAGTTGGCTAAGAACTGTGATCCAGAAATAAAAAGAAGTATGATTGATTTTCTTCACAGGTCCAAGGATGTTATGGCCTGGTCATACAAAGACTTAAAGGTATTTGATCCTAAAGTTTACACTCACATTATACCTTTAAAAGAATTCTGCAAACCTTTCAAGAAAAAATAGAGGCATGTCAATGCTCTGTTAGAGCCCCTCATCCAAAAAGAAGTAGAAAAACTGTTGAGTGCAGCCATTATTTTTCCCATCAGGCATTCTACTTGGGTGGCCAATCTGGTGCCAGTCAGAAAGAAAAATGGAGAGATCCGCCTGTGTGTGGATTTTAGAAATTTAAACAAGGCATCTGAGAAAGATAATTACCCTCTGCCTTCCATGGATGAGGTGCTGCAGATTGTCAATGGTTCGGAGATGATGTCTTTCCTGGATGGTTTCTCAGGGTACAATCAGATATTGGTTGAGAAGGAAGACAGAATGAAGACTGCTTTCACAACTAAGTGGGGAACTTTTGCTTACAAGAGGATGCCATTTGGATTAATAAATGTCGGAGCTACATTTCAACGAGCAATGGATCATGCTTTCAAGGGCCTTATGGGTAAATGTATTGTTGTTTACATGGATGATTTAACAGTCTTCTCCAAATCTCGGTTTGACCATGTAAAACACTTGGAGTCTGTGTTTAATAAATGCAGGGAGTTTGGCATTTCTTTGAATCCGAAGAAGTGCATTTTTGGTGTAACAGAAGGAAAGCTCCTTGGGCACTTGGTCACAAAAGATGGCATTTCCATGGATCCAAGCAGAGTTGAAGCCATATCCAGCATACCATTTCCCAACTCCAAGAAAGAGTTGAGGTCCTTCTTTGGAAAAATTAACTTTGTCAAGAAGTTCATCTCCGGTTTTGCAGAGATAGTCAAGCCAATGAATGACATGCTAAAGCAAACTGCTCAGATTGTCTGGACCACATAAGCTAAGACAACTTTCCAAGAAATCAAGACCACCATCAAACAAGCACCAGTTCTAGTAAGCCCAGACTTCAGTGCAGATTTTTATCTGTACACCTTTTCTTCTCGAACATACACTTGCTGCAGCTTCCGACCCAACGGAGAGAAACTGGGAACATCCAATTGCTTTCAAGAGTACCAATTTAAAGGGGGCTGAGCTGAAATATTCTCGTTTAGACAAACAAGCTTATGCCTTGGTGAGAGCAGTTAAGCAGTTCAGGCACTATATATTAAGAAGCAGAATTCATGCTATAGTTCCAGACCCAGCTGTTAAATACCTTCTAAGTCAGAATGAATTGGGTGAATTGAGGGGTAATTGGGTTACAAGGCTGCAAGAGTATGACTTAGAGATTCGGCCTGCTAAATTGATCAGAGGACTTGGTTTGTCCCGACACATTGCCGAAGTACCTGTACGGGAAGAAGTTAATCAGTTAAATTCTGAATCTGATGACTGGTATGGGGATATTACTCATCTGCTGCAATTTGGAATTTGCCCGTCTCACTTGAACAGAACCCAAAGGAGAGCATTAAAACTGAAAGCTGCTCATTATCTCCTCAAAGCAGGTAATTTGTACAGAGAGAATTATGCTGGCATTTTCCTAAGATGCATTTCTCCGAGTGAAGTCAATGAAGTCATGTCCAGTTTTCATGAAAAGTTAGGGGCAGGGCATTCATCAGGATCTGCTACTACGCATAAAATATTGAGAGCAGGCTATTACTGGCCTACACTATTTAAAGATGCACATCAGCATGTAAGAACCTGCCATCAGTGCCAAACTTTTGCAGCCAAAGAGGCCAACCGGGCTCTCCCATTGCAACCTGTTGTAATAAATAAACCTTTCATGCAATGGGGACTTGATTTTGTGGGAGTGATTAATCCAAATTCTTCAAAGAGGGCATAAGTATGTTCTGACAGCTACTGATTACTGCACAAGATGGGTTGAAGCAAGCAACCACCACAAGAAGTACAACTCATGAAGTGATTGAATTTCTAGAGTCAAATGTCATAACTAGGTTTGGGGTTCCTCCGAATTTGGTGTGTGATAATGGACCAGCCTTCCAATCATTGGAGTTTGCAGAATGGGCATACCAGATGGGGATAGTTATCAGATTCTCATCCAACTATTATCCCCAAGGCAATGGACTGGTTGAGTCCACAAACAAGAATTTAATGAATGCCATCAAGAAATCTGCAGCAGATAAACCTGTGCAAATGGCATACATTATTGAAATATGCACTTTGGGCTGACCGGATAAAATATAAAGTGGCTCTTAAAACTTCTCCCTTTGCTTTGCTGTATGGTACCCAGCCAATTGTTCCCATCTCTCTGAAGTTACCTACTTACCAATTTGTCTTAGACTATTTTGAGGATCAAGATGATGCAGAGGCTCGTGTTTTAGATCTAACTAACTTGCAGGATGAAAGACTCCAAGCCCTGGAACACTTCAGTCGGCACCAAGAAACCGTCAAGCGGTGGTTTGACAAGAGGGCCAAAGTGAAAGCTTTCAGATTGGCAGACTTGGTGCTTCTATGGGACAAGGCCCATGAGAAGAAGGGTAAGCATACAAAGTTGCAGCCACTGTGGATAGGCCCCTACCAGATTGCTGAGATTCTGGGTAGTAATGCATTTCGTTTACAAGACCTTGATGGTAATTTTCTGGACCTCCCTGTTAATGGTCAATACTTAAAACATTATTTCTCGGTTGTCCCATCCAATATATCATTTGAATGAGTCATAAAGAAGTTGTAACATGTGTATACATTGTGAATAACTCTGCAAGTTTTTTTTTTTGCTTTAGTTTAATTCTAGATGTCTGTACAGTTTTAGTTGCTTTTCTTTAGTTTTATTTTAATTGTCTATACAATTTCAGTCTGTCTTGAAGTTCTGTCTTTTATTTCCTTTGTAAATACCCGTAGTTTTAATTCCTTTAGTGTCTATACATTTATGTATTCTATTTCTTTTGTCTATATTAGTTGTTTTATTTTAATTTTGTATTTTATTTTTATTTAAGTCTATGTAGTTTATTTTCTTTGTAAATAGCTCTCAGTCTTGTTTTATTTCATTTCCTTTAATGCCTGTATAGTTTTATTTTGTTTCCTTTGTAAATAACCCTGCAGTTTTGTTTTCTTTGCTGCCTGTATAGTTTTATTTTAAAGTCTATGTAGTTTTATTTTATTTTGTTTTTAGAGGCCTGTGCTTACCCTTGGAAGCCTGTACAAAGTTCTGTGGCTTTTAAAAAAATTATGTTCTTTAACCTTTGCCTGAGCATTCATAAAAGAAGTCAGCCTTCCAAAAAATTGTTTTTATTCTGAGCTGATCAATCCAGTGTTCATTATCACAATTGTGAGATAGTCTGTTTGAACTGAATAGTGGAACTATTTTTTTAGTCAGAACAACAGTGGAAGGATGATTGGATTTTGTGTCTTGCTTGCCACAGTTGTTTTAATTATAAAGAAACTGCTATGCTGTTTGGTTGGAGGAACTCCCGGGGAATCCAAGAAAAGTTGGTTATAAGAGGGGACTATGATTCATGTAATTATTTGAGTATCCATAGAGGCTATCGTGCCTAGGTCGAAGCAGTTCCAGATTGATGAAATGTTAAAAGAAAATTGTTATTCTTTCTAAGGCTTTTCAGATGTTGATGTATTTCAAAAGAAAGAGATGAAAGTTGAGCAAGCACCATAGAATTGGCACTCTGCTATTTCCAATATATATATAAAAAAAGAAAAAAAAGAAGAGGGAGATAAAGAAAAAAAGAAAAAAAAAGAGTTATATAATGAAGGAGGCAGCCAAGATTTCAAAAGATGTTTTTCTTCTACCAAGTTGTAGATTCTACCTTACAGTTGTAAATTTGGGTCGTGTAAATCTAAAGGGTAACTCTGTCAGGGCTGTAAAAGGCTAAACTAGTAAACAGAGCTCTACTCGGTTTCCCCTTTTTACAATCTAGAAAAGCTGATCAATCCCGAGTTCAACATTCGATCCAATCATTCTTGAAGAAAGTTTTATACCCTTGTAATTGCACATCAGAAATCTTCCTTAAGTAATTCAGCCTAGTATGTCCTTGGGAAATTTTAACAACTATCACTTAGTAGTCAATTTATTGTGAAGAATATCTCGTGGCAAGGCAAGATACATGGTCTATGTTGTTTTGAAACTAGAGTCCTGGGTTCTAAAATAATGCTACTATTTTACCCGCAGATATCGCCATTTGTTGAGAAGCAACACACCCCCACTGAAAAATAATTTTCCATCCTTTGAAAACATTGAGCTTTCATTTTGCAGTAGGGACCCTCTTGATGATTTTCAGGTTTTAATTCCAATTTTTACTTGCCTCTTTCTTCTTCAAGTTTTGCCTGTTTCATTTATCCAAGTTTTCTTGCATTCTGGCTTTGTTATCTCAGACTTCACTTTTTACATGCTAGAATCATTCATGGATAAAGAAAATCTTACACCGGTACGAAAAAAATGTAGAAAACAGATAGATAAATTCATGAAAAATCAAAACTTTCCATTTTTGGCAAAGTCACGATATCGCGACACTTCCATTTATGGAAATGTCGCGAAATCGCGACAGGTTTTCAGAAAATCCGCCAAGCCCCAAAAGCGTAGCGAAATCGTGACACTTTCCATTATATCATGACATTTCCATTTTTGGAAATGTCACGAAATCGCTACCGATTAGGAGAGAGAAAGGCAGATCGTACGGAACGTCACGATTTCATGACATGTCGCGAAATCACGACATGTCGCATTTTAGCGGCTGAGAGAGAAAAATCGACTAAGGCATGAAATGGTCACGATTTCGTGACATGTCACGAAATCACGACAATTGGAGAGAGAAAGAAAAGTCATACAGAACGTCGCGATTTCGTGACATTCGCGACATGTCACGTTTTCGTGGCTGATGAAGGAGAAATTTGGCTAAGTCAAGAAGGTGTCACGAAATCGCGACATCGTGAAATCGTGACGTTTTCGGAGGAAAGCTCGGAGGGTGTACGAATGTCGTGATTTCGTGACATGTCGCGAAATCGTGACAGGTCCAAGTCGGAAGCAAAGCCAGCAAAGAAAGAAATCAAAGTTGCCAAAAGAAAAGTCTAAGGCATGAAAGTGTCACGAAATCGTGACATCGTGAAATCGTGACACAGTTGAGAGAAAGGGGTAATCGTCGAGAGGTGTCATGAAATCATGACACAACGCATCAGAGGGAGCCTAAGGATGGCCGTGTCATGAAATCGTGACATGGCAGAGAGGAACAAAAGATGCCACCATGTCGTGAAATCGTGACATGGTGGAGGGGCAGCAACAAAAGACGCCACCATGTCACGAAATCGCGACATGGTGGAGGGGCAGCAACAAAGGATGCCACCATGTCACGATTTCGTGACATGGTGAAGACAAGAACAACGCAGGGAAGAATGCAAGGTGAGGCTCCAAGGGAAGACAAAGAAAGAAGTTGCTGAAGGGGCAAAACGGTCGTGATTTCGTGACATGTCACGAAATCGTGACATGTCGCGTTTTCGTGGCCTGAAGCAGAAAAGTTGCCAAAGAGCAGGGGATGTCACGATTTCGCGACATGTCACGAAATCGCGACATGTCGCATTTTCGCAAAAGACAGCATGTAAAGGAAGACAACTGGAAGTTGACACGTGTCACGATTTTGTGACACGTGTCAAAGCACGTATCAGATAAATAAGGCCGACATGCAAGTAAACATTAGGGTTTTTAATCTGATTTAGTAATTAAAGTTATGATTTAATATTTTTAAAATACTAATCCGTCTTTTGTTCTTTCATGCAGGAAGCCATCTGTCACTTGCATGATAACGGAGAAAGGGCCATAAAGACAAAGTTGAATGCAAATTAATCAAAGACAGCCATATTGAAAGAAAAGATGTCGAGAATTGCTGTTTCATCCAATTTTTTACAGATCTGGCCGCAAAGAAGCTTTACGGTGACTAAGTGCACGCCCATTTGATGGAGTATGTCAGGAATTGGCCGAAAAATGAAAATATCTGCACACAGTTACCGGGATTTGTCGGTGAATGCATTTAATGAAGATTTATGGCAGAATTAATGGCGTGCAGATATTTTCAACTCAGGGATGGCTCTACGGAGATGAAATGTCGGAGAAGTGGTGACTCATCCAGCTTACCCGAGGGAATTAATGAGGGCATTTATTCACAGTTACGGGTGAATGCAAGTGGCATTCGAATTCTATCTTCTCCATTTATGGCAAGTGACTGCACTGAGTTGCAGAGTGGTTAAGTTTTATCGAGACTTTGTTTTAAATGGCTTTATATTGTAAAACCCGGGTCCTAGGGTTTAAGATGATAAGATTTAGGGTTTGAGAAGAAGATATTTTTGAAAAGATCAGGGTCTATCCTGAGTCTATAAATACTTCTTCTCAATGTAATCGTAGGAGGCGAAAACTTAGAAATAAAAGGCTATTGAAGCAATTTCTTGCAAATTTTGTTAAATACTTTATTTCTGGACTTGGAGTTGATGTGCTTTTGTTTTCTGTGATAGCATGGCCAGGAGCCTAATATTTTGCAGATTGTGATAAGTTCATCTTCTTTTGTTATCCGTTTCATTAAAGTTTATTAGATATATGCTGTAAATCGGTGTTATCAAGATTAAATATGTTGTTAGGCTTCATTTGTTCTATTGTATACTAGGGAAAATTACAGATTTAAGGTTCAAGTTTGTTCTAATTGCTCTGTCCTCACTGTGCGAGCTAGGCTGCCGGTGAAAGATATCAATTTTAACCGACTTCCCTTCGGTTTATAATTTTTTGTTAGATCTGTTCCATCTCCTGCCTTGTGCTCTTAGTAGAAAGTGATCTTAGAAAACTGGACACTTTCTTCTTTGATTTGTTCTGTTGTGAAGCTGATAGTATAAATAAAATTGGTAGTTTTGTTTTACAGTTAAATTGGATAAACTTCTCTTTCTGCCTTACCCTGCCCTCTTTGTTTTACCGTGAAATGATCCATTTTTATTTTCTTTATTTGTCTTTTATTTAAATCTGCTGACCCATGAGAGCTAGATCAAAGAATTAATTTTAAATCTGATTGTCAACAAGTGACAACTTTTGAACATTACTGAGCAAGTTCAGTGAGCCCGTTGTAAGGTACAGATAGTCCATATTGAAATCTATTCCAGAAGCGGAAAAGAGTGAATTGACATTCGACCCGACTCTGTAACTCACACCTTGGATAACCAGCTAGATCCTAAAGTGAGTGGGATTTATCCCGTATAAGTGTTATCAGAGTTTTGTGCTCATCCTTCATAGGGTGTGTATGAAAGTCGGACCAACAGATCCAAGGGTGAGTCAGCACAATCCCAATCGATAGCATCTAAGTTAAGACACAACTACTTTCCAGGATCTACTAGGTTATGGAGTGGAGTGGTCAAATCAATGGAGATCATATTTATGTATGGAATAAAATCTCCAGGACCATGCAGGTGAAACTCTATATCCTGGGTGCACCCTCTATACTCATGATGAGGCTCTGGGGTCATAGGGATCTCAGGATCCAATCTATGGATAGATGGGATGACAAGATCATTAGGCAATAGTTGTTCTATAAAGGTGGGTTGATTTAGGTTGACCATATGATGAATGACATCTAGGTTTATTGGTCTCCTTAAAAAAATGAATATTAGGATCGATAGCATAGAGTGTCACTTCTCTCTCTACAAGTAGATCAACTGGTCGCAAGTGTTGAGGTCCAAGATAATCTATCTCGATCTCATCATCAAAGTCATCAATGCTTATCCAAAAGCCATTGGCATTGGTTTTTGGCCCTAGGATGGGATGGTGGCTTACCTTATAATACCCCCAAAAATCCATCTCAGTCTCATCTTCATAGTCATCATCACTTATGAAGAATCCATTGGCATTTGTCTTTTGCCCAATGATGTGGCTCGTATGTCTGGGCTATAGGTAGGCCATCTCTATTGAGTCCTCCGACTCATAGCCACTTTTATCTGACATGTATCCACCCTCATATGATATGTATTTACTCTCGTATGAGATATAGCCACTTTCTATGTGGCTTGTCCAAGTAACATTTTGCACATACCGAGGCCTATGGTAGGCTAGGCCAGTTCCATATTTGTCCTCGCTCGAAACATAATCATACTTCTCTCGCTCATATCCATGCATTGGCTCTTCCTACCATAGGATGGCTCCTTATGGGGACACTTCAATAGAGGATTTAGGGTGATACTGATCATGTGGTGCAACATTGACCATCGACACATACCTATCACCTAAATAGTTTCTATTGGGGGGTTGATAGGGGTTCCATTCGATGCCCTCCTTGAACCCAATGATTAATTTGTCTAGGGCTACTTCCAAAGATTCATCGTGAACCCGCATTTGATAGCCTAAAAAACATCTATCAGTAGGTAGTTGGTACTATGATTGAAATGGTAGCCGACGTCCTTGCTCATACAGGCCTAGGCCATAGCCTTGCCAGTGACATTGCCCAAAGTACTTTAGAGTGAACTAAGGATTTGACAAGTAATAAAAATTCATGGTGAAAGGTTCATCCTCATATCTTTCCATATAAGAAGTAGTGTGAACATAATCTAGACCAGCATATATAAAATTAGTCTGGTTGGGTGGCACCCCCAAAGGAACCACTATCCCTAATAGTAGACTTGGGACTCTTGGCCACCCCATGTATTGTGCAGACTCAATGATTAGCATGAAATTTATGTTCTACACAAGATATTCACCTAGTGTTATGTTTTCTAGGTGAATTGTCACCTATGGTGCAGATGATGTTGTTGATGATGCAGGTGAGATAGGTTGAGGTATCTTCTCGACTATTTCTTGGGAGTGTCTCTTCTCCATGAGAGTAGGGACTCCTATGGCTGCTATGGTTGGAATTTCCTTGGGTCCTTCTTCCACTAGGTGTGCCTTCAAATTCTCTTTTTCCTTTTCCTTATCCATACAAGGATTTTTAGAAGTGTCAGTAGCTTTTGGTATAGAATGTGGTGTCAATGTGGATGGGTCATCTCACACTAATCTGCTTTTGCTACTTGGATGTGTGGTTGTGAATGAGGACATTATGTACAAGTGTGTTGATGGTAGGATAAAATCCCCCAAAAAGTCGACTTGGTGCACATACTTGAATGGCTCTTCATCGGATGTAACCACATGAACTTGTCCCTCGTGCACATACTTGATGCATTGGTGTAGGATCGAGGGCATGCACTGCATGTCTCTAATCCAAGGATGCCTTAGAAGGATGTTATATTGCATCACCCTTCTAACACATGACACATCATGAGGATGGTATTATGTCTTACCTTTATAGGTAAAATTACCATACCCACTATGGAGCATAGCACATCATTGAAAACCCTAAGCATGTAGGAAGTCAGGATGATGTTGGATTTAGAGATCTTAAAATGCCCTATAGCCTTAGTGGTGATGATGTTTATTGATGAGATCGTATCGATCAAAACTTGCTTGAATGGAATGTCATTGATTGATGTAATAATGTGAAGAGGTGGATCTACTAAGAAAGTATGTACTACCTTAATTTTGTGATCAAAAAAATGAATCACAAGCTCTTGGAACTATTGTACTTGCCCCAAAAAATGTGTGAACATGTCTGGGTTCTGGGGATGGAGCTTGATTGATCTCAAAATATCCATTAAAGTCTCCATGTGCCTAGGGGACTATTGTATGAGCTCATAAATGGATAACTTAGCCAAAGTCATTTGTAGATTTTGTTCTATTATACTCCAAATAGTCACCACATGTCTTTTTGGTGGACCTAGGGGGTTGTCATGCACTTGTCTCTACCAAGGTGCCACCAGAATATTGATGGGAACTGCTAGAGACTATGGTTACCCATATCTTCAACTCCTAGTTTCCATATTAACCCACTCAACCATTCCTATGCACCCCTAAATGGGTGAATTGACTCAAACCTAGTTAAATTGGGTGCCCTTATCCCTAGGGGTCTCATGATTGGTCAATAGATTCTGATATATACCCATATCTCTGTTATCGAGAGCTAGCAGGTTGTCAACTTTTAGCTCTCCCTTTTCAATCATTTTGTACAACATTCTTGAATCTGATGCAATTATTGATATCATGACCCCATATCCTATGATATGGGTAGTATTTATCTTCCTTGTATCCCCTTGGATTGGGATGGTTAGGGTCAAGAAGTTGTATGTTAGGAAATATTATCCTTTGTACCTCATTTAACTGATTAAACACTAACTGCATTGACTCGTTCAGAGGTGTGTAGTAGCAAGGTGGTCGACGCTCTTTGTTTTGGCCCTAATTTTTCTTAGGATCATAGTTAGCTGGAGGAGGGTGAGCCTGGTAATTCTGGGGTTGTTGTCCATTCCCCTCATTTGGTGAAGCCAACACAACTTGATTGAATGAGCAAGCTTGGCCTTCTTCTACTTGTTTTTGTTATTCTGATTGTTCTTGCTTCATTCTTTCTTTTTGTAGAGCTTAAGGTCTCCCTCATTGACCTTAATGTATTCAATAAGCTTGGCTTGAGCCAAAGCTTCTTTGAATAATTCATATTGTTAAAGCTACAATAGTAGGAAGATGTGCTTGGTACAACTCTTGGTGAACATCTGAACAAGTTCCTCTATGGGGATGGAGAATGATAGTTTTACCATGATTTTTCTCCACCTATCCCCATATTCCATCATTGGCTCATCATCGTATTGTTTCAAATTGGCCAGATTAGAGAGGTACACCTTCTTCTTTGCTTTGAAGGAAAACCATTCAAGGAACATATTCACCAGCTGCTCAAAACTAGTGATGCTATGCTTGGTCAAATGGTTGAACCATTATGTTGCCATGCCCAAGAAAATCATGATAAATGTCCTCACCATCAGGGAGTCATTCTTCTCAATATGGAAACATGAATTCATGAAGTTGGTCACATGTTCTTGTGCATCTCCCTCCCCCTTAAATTTGTCTAACCTAGGCATCTCAAAGTGCTTAGCATGTGCTAGACTCGAGACTGAGGGGTACAGAGGCTGGTTGTGTATCTTGCTCAATGTTAGCTTTTGTCAGCTTGTGTCTTATTTCTTGAGAGACTTGAATATCTCAGTGAGTGTCTGGTATGCCTTTGAGGAAATAATCTTATTTTTCTTAAGGTTAGCTCATGATGGTAAAGGTGGTAGCCCTGTGTTGGCCTAGTTTTGGCATCTATACTTATCTCCTATAACTATGGATGGAGGTTTAGGATATATTTATCCTAGTCTTCCATCCCTACCCTTTCCTCATTTAATTATGTATGATCGAGGTCTAGGTGTTGTTTATGTTGTGAAGTGGGGTGATCTCATTCATTTCCTAGCCTAGTGCTTCTCTCCTATTAAGAATAAGCATGTATCTCACATCGGTATCTTTCACCACCTATGTCCATATCTATTCGAGCCAACCTCTCTACTAGATCCTTGCACTCAAATCTTTCTTCTCTTGAGCATTGTTATTGTAGGTGCATGTGCCTATTCCTTCGCTATTATTTCTCAAGAGCTTCTACATGTTCTCGCTCAATGCATAGCTCCTCTTCCAACCTACATAGGTAGTCATAGTGACCTGCTATTGAAGTCTCGTGTATTTCTAATTCTACATGAGGGGTTTTGATGTTGAGGCCCATCAAGGAGCTCCTGTTGTGTGCTAGTCCATGTTTTCTAGGTTGACTTACTTTATGTATTGTGTTATGGATTGAGTACCCTCATGATTTGAAGTAGTGTATGTGTTGTGAGGTTGCTTTGAAGCTTCCCCTGGTTCATTGGTGCATCTAGTGGCTATGTTGCATGAACTTCCTAAAGTATAATATTTAGTAGTAATACTTCTAGGTTCTAGCCTCAAGGGAACTTGATCCAACCCATCAAGTTGTCGGGTTCTCCACACCTAATTCCATGGAGCCCCATTGGCACCAATTAGATCATGGTCTAAGGGTATCCTCCCATCTACAGGGAGGTTATAGGATTTCTTGGGTGTACAACTAGGCATAACCCCATGGTCTTACCTCTCAATTGGTGGATTTTTCCTTTGTGTATCATGTGAAGGTTGGGGTCTTATAACCCCTACATGCCTTTGTGATGATGGGGGTCTTGATGCCTCCTCATGTTAGCATGATGATAGAGTCCCTAAAGCCTTCACATGTCTATGCAATGAGGGAGGTCATGATGCCTCTGTATGTCAGTGTGAAGAGGGAGCTTGTGATGCCTCTGCTTGTCTATGCACTAAGGAAGGCCTTAAGGACTCCTCATACGTGTGTGATGAAGGAGGTCATGATGCCCCCATGTGCTTGAGTGGAGAGAGAGGCCATTGAGCATCCTCATGACTATATGATGAGGAACTAGGGTGTGGCTCTCTTTTTGGTGTTTCTCATGGAGTTTCCCGAAGGGTTGAGTTGTCACCCCTAAGACTTACCAAACTTTGTCCAGTGATACTATGAGTGGGTGGCTCAATGCTAGTATGATTGTAAGTGTGAGGAGCATTAGTTTCCCCCTTAGTGTTGGACCAAGGTTTGTTGCTTTATGTGTTCACCATTCTGATTATCCATTCTATTCTTTATTAGTTTCCAAATTACGCAAACAAAACAAGCATGAATTTATCTCTTTTAATGATTAGTGTGTTCCCTAAAATATTTGGTGTGTTTAGATTTATTGTTGATATTGACTTCTCATTCATGTTTGGACTATCAATTAGGGAACTCAATCAAATTGGATACTAGGAACACTAGTTCTAAACATGATATCTCAAAAGAGTCTAGGGTATACCACTTAAATACCAGTGGGGGGTTCACCTAGCTCTTCCACTATGAAATAGTGGGAGATATTTTGAATACAAGTGACCTATGCCAACTAAAAAGGAGTTATCTATTCTATTTAAGGATCTCTAGGGTGCAATCCAATGGAAGGAGATGAATTCCAACATCACCAATCTAAATTTGGGTTCAATGATGAAATCCAACCTTATTAATTTTATTGTAGAATGTGCAAGTGTGTGGGGTTCTTTTTAGATTTTGAAATATAAAATTATGCATCAACCAACATTCATTATTTACATTACTACATGCCTAAAAATAATGTTTTGCCTTTAGAAATATGCATATATAATGTAATCTGGATGATATTCATGTAATGCACTTCCTACTTTGTGAATGGGTGGCCATTGGTTGGGCCACCTGTAGGTAGACTTATAACACAAAAGCCTAGCATGTTGGAGACTAGAGTAGACCTTACAAGAAAAGGCCCACTATTCCTAGTAGTTCCTAGAGGAAACTAAAGAAATCTAAGAATGAATAATGCAATTTTATTTTCATTTTCTTTATTTTTCCCTACTTAGACTATGTTTTTGCTTGCCATTTTTGGAAAATAAATGTAGATAGAAAATCATAGAGAAAACAAAGGATGAAACCAACCTCAAATACTGGTATGATGATGAACATTTTGAGCTCTGCTGTACTCTACTACTAGCCACTATCGACCACAGTAGCTGATTCTGGATACTTACAACTACAAAAACTAGGATCTGTTGGTTTCTATCGATCAGAGTGGCCAATATCTACAAGTTGTTGTTGACCAGAGTGGCCAAACTTGCACATAGAAAATCCCATGAATGTCAATAAAATAATTAGAAAATAAAACCTAGTGGGGGTCCCACTATGATAGCCATCTTTGCAACCCTGAGAGGCCCACACCCTGGCTACCCTACTTAAAATTTTAATTTATCATGTATATTATCACTTGCACAAATTAAAAGCACTGAAAGCACATGTGACATAAAAATAAGAAAATAAATAAAGATGCTTTATTTATCGATATCTTTAATCCTCTATTACAAGTTCATCCCTCTTAGGGATACCCATAATTTTGATACAAATATTTACACAATATAGAGTAGTGGTAGGATGTATTCCCTACAAGGGAATGGTGCACATACGTAGGCCTCCTAGTCCCACACATGAAACTGTATGGGGGATTACAGATGCCCCTTTCTCAAAATATGGTCTTAGAGGGATCTTTGTGCTCCTGCTACTTCAATCTAGTCCTAAATATTTGTACCTATGGTCATGGAAACAACAAAACATGCTTAGTAGGATGGGCCACCTCTTTGAATGAGGCCTTTGTTAACGAGTCTGAATAATCATGATAGTAATGAAATACAAGCATAAATAGAATAATAAATGCATGTAAAGATAAGAAATACATAATACATCCATTAACGAAAGAAAATCTGAGCTATGAATTAACTAATAAAATTAAGTAATAATGAATCTAGACTAAAGCAAAGGGAAATAATGTCTATGTCCTAAAATATGCCTACAGGCCACTATCTAAGACAACAATTATGATATGAAGCTCTTATCCTTGTAAAACAAGGGCTATTGCACTATCCTCCTTGCTAAAGTTGATTTTCAAGGATCGTCGAGCATATATCCTACACTAATTGGTGGTCGAGAACAATGAATTTGAAAACTGGTGCATGGATGTAGCTCAGTCGAATGATGCTACAATGTTATTCAAAGAGATGTATCTTGGATTTATTTTTCAATAGGGCTTCACTGCTTAGCTCTAAAACTTCATGGATATTTTACTTTTCTTGGGAGAGTCTATATGTAGACTTCCCTCTCATATCTAGACTTTGGCTTCTTGGAGAGGCATCCATCCAATTTGCATGTGACTGACCATTTTGGATGGGAAGCTTCAATCACAATGTGGCATGGAAGGGGTAGTTAGGAGGAACTCAAGGAGTTCCTAGCCAAAATATGCCCATTATTCATATAAAGGTGCAGTTATATTGTGTGATATGGACCTGTATTCATGTCCAGACTATGTGTGGTGCTATTCACTATTAGGTTTAGCATCCAGGTGTGGCTACTATAGTATTTAGTGGCCAAGTGTGGTGGCCACTATGCTTGAGAGTGGATAGGCCTGGATGGGATAAAACTACCCTATTTGAGTTGTTAGAACCACTACTTACTCTTGGAGAGATCCAATAGGGTTCATATGATTTATGAATGTGCCCATATGGGTAGTCTCCTAAACATGACACATTTTAGGTGTCTACAGAAGGCCTTATGTATAGATATATTGATGGAAGAACAAAGTCTCCCAACAAGTCGACCTGATGCACATATTTAAATAGATCTTCATCAGATGGAACCATATAAACTTTTCCCTCATGCACATGATGCATTGGTACAAGATTGAGGGAATGTACTACATGTCCCTTATCCAAGGATGCCCTAGGAGGATGTTATATTGCATTACCCCTTCCAACATGTGACACATCATAGGGATGGTCTTTTTCCCTACCTAAATAGGTAGAATTACTGTACCCACTATGGAGCATAGCGCATCATTAAAAGCCCTTAATATGTATGAATTTGGGATAATTTTGGACTTAGGGATATTTAGGTGCCATATATCCTTTGTAGTGATAATGTTGATTGATGAGACCATATCGATTAGAACCCACTTTAAGGGTATGTCATTGATTGATGCGATGATATGCAAAGGTAGGTCTACTATGGTAGTAGGCACTACCTTGATTTTGTGATCATAGAAATGGATAACAGGCTCTTGGTGCTACTGCACTTGCCCCACAAAATGTGTGAACACATCTGGGTTTTGGGGTTGGAGCTTGATTGATCTCAAAATCTACATCAAAGTCTCCCTATGCCTAGGATATTGTTGTATGATCTCATAAATTAATAACTTGGTTGTATTTGTTTGTAGGTTTTATTCCATTCTACTTCGAATAGTTACCATAGGTCACACTAGAAGACCTAGAGGATTGGTTTGCACTTGTCTCTGTCGAGTTGTAGTCGAGATATAAATAGGAACCACTGGAGGTTGTGGTTGACCATATCGCCAACTCCTAGTTTCCATGTTGACTATATCAACCATTATGATGAATTACTGAATGGATGGCTCAACTCAGACTTGGTTGACTTGGGAACCCTAATCTCTAGGGGCCTCATTATTTATCAATGGGTTCTTGAATATACCCATATCTCTATTATCATGTGCTAATGGGCTGTCAACTTTTATCTCACCCTTCTCAATCATGTTTTGCATGACATTATTAAATCCTATACATGTTTCGATATCATGCCCTTGTATTCTATGATATGGGTAGTATTGATCTTCCCTATATCCCTTTGGCTTGGGATGGTTAAGGTCCAAAATTTGTGCATCAAGAAATCTTATTCTTTGTGCCTTGCTCAACTGATTAAATATAAATTTCATAGATTCATTTAGGGGCATAAAATAGTGAGGTAGTTGATGCTCCTTGTTTCAACCCTAGTTGTTCTTTGAGTCATAATTAGCTAGCGAGGAGTGAGCCTGATATTTTTGTGGTTTCTGGCCATTACCTCCCTTAGGCGTACTTAAAATGACCTGGTTGACTTGAGCAGGCTTGGCATGCTTGTGTTGATTTTTTTCATTGTTGGTATTATTCCACTCCTTGTTCTAGATATTGAGGTCTCCTTCATCAACCTTTATGTCCTCAATAAGCTTAGCTTGATCCAAGGCTTCTTCAAATAATTCATACTACTACAGTTGTAATAACAGTGAGATATTTTTTATGCAACTGTTTGTGAATATTTGGGTGATCTCTTCTATGGAAATTGAGAATGGTAATTTTACCATTATTTTCCTCCATCTATTCCCATAATCCATACCTGGCTCATCATCATATTGATTTAAGTTGGCTAGATCGAATAGGTTCATCTTCTTCTTGGAATTGAAGGAGAAGCGTTCAAGGAATGCATTCACCAGTCACTCAAAGTTGATGATGTTGTGCTTGGGTATTTGATTTAACCATCGATTTGTTATTCCTAATAACATCATGATGTATGTTTTTAGCATTAGGGTGTCATTATGCTCAAGATGGAAGCATACATTCATGAAATTGGTAACGTGTTCTTGCGCATCTTCCTCTCCCTTAAACTTTTCTAGCCTAGGCATCTCAAAGTGCCTAGGATATGCGAGACTTGGGACTGAGGGGCACAGAGGTTGGTTGTGTATCTTTCTCAATGTCGACTTATACCCACCCGTGTCCTATTTTTTGAGATATTTGACTCTCTCAATGAGTATCTAATATGACTTCAAAGAAATAATCTCTTGTTCTTGAAGGTTCACTCATGGTGGTAAGGGAGGTAATCCTATGTTAAGGAGGTAATTATGGTGGAAGAAAGGTTCACTTATGGTTCACTCATGGTGGTAAGGGAGGTACTCATCCCCCATAACCATGGATGGAGATTTAGAATATGTCTATTCCTAATATTCCATACCTGCTTGTTCCTCATTGAATTATGTTTGTTCGAGGTCCAGGTGTTGTTGATGTTGTAAAGCATGGTGAGTACACTCATTTCTTTGTCTAATGCTTCTCTCCTACTGAGAATCAACACATCTATCATGTTGGTATTTCTCACCACCTATGTGTATGGTAGCTTGAGCTAGCCTATCTGCTAGCTCTTCGTGCTCAACCCTTTCCTCTCTCAAAAATTGCTCATGTAGGTGTAGGTGCCTCTTCCTTTATTCTTCTTGCTCAATAATTTCCACATGTTTTCGCTTAATGCACATCACTTATTCTAACCAATGTATGTGATCATACTGACCAACTACTGAAGGTTCATGCCTTTCTAACTCTGTGTAAGGAGTTCTAATGTTTAGGCCCCTCAGGGAGGCTCCTACTATGTTCTTGCCATTTTCTATTAGGGTGATTTTTTTTATGTATTGTGATATGTGTTGTGTACCCCTATGGTCAGAGGCAGTGTAGGTGCTTCGGGACTACTTTGATGCTTCCCCTGGTTCATTGGTATACCTAGTAGTTATGCTACGCAAACTTCTTGAAGTAGAATTTTTGGTAGCAATGCTTCTTAGAGCTGGTCTCGAGGGCACTCGATCCACCTCATAAATATACCTAGTTATCCATGAATGATCTTATGGATTCCCATTGGCACCAATTGGCTCATAATCTAGGGCTATCCGCCCATATTTAGAGATTATCTAGGATGTCCTAGATCTACAACTAGGTGTAGCCCTAATGTATTACCCCTTAGTGGGTTGATCTATCCTAAATGTATTATGTGAAGATTAGAATATTGCAACCCCTACATGCCTATGTGATGATGGAGGTCTTGATGCCTCCTCATATCTACATGATGATGGAGGTCTTGAGGCCTTTGCATGTCTGTGTGATGAGGGAGTTTGTGATGCCTCCGTATTTCTATGTGATGAGAGAGGCCATGAGGTCTCCTCATGTATGTATAATGAGTGATACCTTGAGGCCTCATCATGTCTATATGATGAGGAACTAGGATGTGGCTCTCTCATTGGGGTTTCTCTAGGAGTGCCCCAAGGGTTGAGTTGTCACCCCTAAGACTCGTGGCTCAATGCTAGTGTGACTATTAATATGTGGAGCATCAGTTCCTACCTTGATATTATACTGAGGGTGGTTGCTCTGTGTGTATACCATGGTTATTATGAGTCATATTCTTAAGTAAATTCTAAACCACACAAGCAAAGCAAGCAAATGTTTATATCATTTAAGGATTAATGTGTGTTCCCTAAACTATTTTATGTGTTTTTATTTGTTGAATATATATTCTAACTCTCATCGTGTTTTGCACTTTTATTGTATGGTATACTCAAATTATTTAAGGGATTTCACCTATACACTCATAGCTCGACAACCTAGTGATGAAATCAAGGTCACATAATCCAATCTATAATGTGTGGTAATGACATCCAAACATGGTCAAGGAGAATAGGTCCTCCTAGTCCTCACCCAGGTCACCTGCAATTAGTGATATACCTCTCCAAAGAGATATACATGCAAATTTTCCATGGGTTATGATAGATCTTAGAGTCAGTGTATCACCCAAATTTTTTGCACCCTTACGTTCAGGCTAAAGGATCCGTTATCGGAAGGGGGATGTAAGAAGGATGGGACAATACCTTGGATGAAGAGGCCCTTTGAAGGTCGTGCCTCTCAAGGGAGGGTTATAAGGGTGAATTTTCAATGGATGGTGGGGTTCACCAGGAAACTTTGAGTGGCAGTTTCCATGCCTAGGTCAAGAATGGGTTTGATGTGTTCATTTTATGTTCAATCATTCATATTCCTAGGTTGGAAAAAATGAATCTAACCTATTCTATATGAAATTTCTAATTTATATGAAAACAACAAACATAAATGAATCCTAAATACAAAAAGTATCTAAAATGGAGAAGAATACACCTGATTTCTAATGTTTGATGAAGATTCTGAAGCTTGTAGGAGTCCAGATCATCCCGGATATGACAGGATCATCTGTAATTATACAAAATCATCCAGATCACAGGAGATCATCTAAGATCAGCCAAGATCATCAGAAACCTAATGAATTCATCATACAAATTCATTAGAAATCTATAATCATGAAAACAGACACCAAAAACCAAAAATACAATTGCAAGAATGATACAAAATGATAGAAATAAGAATATAAATGCTTTAAATGATAAATCCAGATATCAAATCAAATGGGATGCAATGTTTCAATAATTTATTTTGAGTTTTATCATGCAAATATGCTAAATGAGGTGAACTCCAAGATGCAGAACAGAAGTGAATTAATCTAATGCACAATTAAATAAGAAAAAGATATAGAGAATACAAACTTAGGGCTATGATTGCCCCCAATCTAAAATACAATCAAAATCATCTATAATTGTACAATATCATCACTAATCTTGTCAAGATCATCTAAAATTGTGGTTGAATCGTCTGGGACGATCCGATCTTCCTCCAGATGAAACATAGTGAGATCCTGCAATAAAACATGAAAACATAAATGCAAATGATGGTTGATAGGATGTTCTAACATAGCAAAAGCTAAAGTTGTAGGGAAATGATCAGCCAGAGAGATAAACTGGGAAAATCCCAAGTTTATATAAGATTAGGGGGAGGTTAGGAGGTTGGGGATCATCCCAATCTAGGAGATCTCCAACAGAGGAATCTCCAACTGTGTAGACACGCTTCTACTCGAGTTGGAGATGTTGAAACAGAAGCTAATTATAAAAATTTGGTTTTGGGATGAAATCATCTAGACGTTCTTATCTAGATGAATTCATCCAATTTGGGACGATATCGTCAGATCGGCGATGAAACTGCCACTCAAAGTTTCCTGGTCAAACAACTTCTAAAAATGGTGCAAAAAATGAGGTGAGCAGTTAACAAGCGGTTTCAGGGTTAAAATTCAAATTTTTTATCTTTTATTGAGGGTTTAACTGCGCAAATTTTAGGGTGCTACATTTTTCCCCCTCTTTAGCAAATTTTTTGAATAAAATGCGTTAAATATGAGTTCTTCATGCTTCACGAGAAAACAAAAATTTATTCCATTTTTTAGACGACGATTCTAGGTCGAATCGTACAACTGGTTGCTATGGTGCCCGCTCCGAGTTTTTACCCAAATTGAACGTTTGAGGTAAAAGCACAAAAAAGCAAAAATTAAAAAATGTTGTTTTTAAATAAAAATAAGAAAAATAGGTAAAACCCTAATTCATTTTTACTATTCACTTTCACTGTTTCAGAGCTCTACAGGCGAAATGGTGAAAATGGCACACAGATCGACAGAGGTCTGGCATGGGTTGCGGGTAAGGATCTAAACCTAGTGTACTATGTTTGTAGCTTGATTTGTTTAATTTTTTACTTGAATTTTTAATTTTTTTGGGCATCGCGACCATTTTTAGGCCATCGACAATGTCGGGATGAAATCATCCCAATTTTGCCAAAATTGTCCATAAATCACCGATTTTTTTTAGGATAAAATCAGAGAAATAGGGGCGATCTCATCCAATAAGGAGCGATCCCCAAATTGAAGAATCAGAGGCGATTTCATCCTATTAAGTATTATTTTGCTAAATTTGGTATTCTATCATCCAAGAATGGGCGATATCTTTTTTTTATGAGATGAAACCAATTTTAATTGATTTTAATGATTATATACTAATGATTTTTGTTTTTTTATTGTTTATTTTGTAGAGGGGATTGCTAAAGAGTGGAGAGTGGAAATACGAGGGTCTCAGGGATGACTTAGCTATGCTCGATCAGGCCAAGCGAGACAGACTAGTAGAGGTCGGGTTGTAGCATGTGGCAGAGATGCCAAAAGTTCCTATAGACATGGGGCTACTGACAGCCCTAGCAGAGAGATGGTATCTAGAGTAATCCTGCTTCTGGATACCAATAGGGGAGATGACTCCCACTCTAGAGGATTTATGGAGGATCTTGAGGATCCCCATACATTGGCGGTTCATGACTCCTTTGGCAAATCAAGGCCATGCCATGATAAGATTGTGTAGTGACCTAAGCTTCACCCTAAAGAAGGGCAGAGTGGACATCAAGGCTTTGAGGTAGATGCCTGGGGCATCTTGGTTGACCCAAGTTTTGGCAAGGGTGGTGGGTGGCCTTATTCTATGCCACCAAAGTGGATGTAGGTTACCATGGCTCCTCTCAGATGTGGTCTACAACATGAGAGACCACGGATACAAGTTTGCTTGGGGTAGCTTTGTATTGTGCCACTTGTATAGGATCCTTTATGGGGTCGTATACAAGGGAGGTCGATGTCTGGTGTTGACATCGCTACTACAGGTTTAGTGCTGGGAGCACATTGTAGTGTGGAGACCGATAGGACTTTTAGAGTAAGCGAATAATTTCTATTAATCAGAATCCGTATAAATAATACATGGAGAGCTCAGATTAGCTCGTAACTATAGGATCTAATTAACAGCTTAGGTCTAAATAAAATAAACCAAATATTATGTACGCTAACAATAGCGCAACTAACCTAACAACATAATTCTAACATAAATAAAGGAATAACATAGAATTACTATAGTAACTCTAACATCCCCCCTTATTACATTATTTATGTAATATAAGAACTACTAGTTGTACTAACATCCCCCCGATTACATCATTTTGCAATACAAAGAGAGCTGCGAAACAATTCAAATTTGACACGTGCAAGTGCCTTAGTGAAAATGTCTCGCAACTTGAGCATCGGTGGGAATGTGTTGAAGCTGAATTCGGTGCCTCGAAACTTCATCTCGAATGAAATGACATTGTGTGTCAATGTGTTTTGTTCTTTCATGATGGACTGGATTCTTGACTAGGTTCAGAACACCCTGATTGTCGCAAAACAAGTGTATTGGAGATTTGGATGGATGACCCATACTTGTCAGAATGCGACGCAACCATATCACTTCGCACACAGCTTCACGTGCGGCATGATACTCTACCTCTGTTGATGAAATAGCAACCACCTGTTGCTTCTTGTTGTGCCAAGAGACAGGACCGGATCCTAGATGAAAAATATATCCTGAAGTTGACTTGCGATCATCAAATGATCCGGCATAGTCGGAGTCCATGTATCCTTGCAAGAAGAATTTGTTGTTCCTCTTGTATTCTAGGCCATATTCCATTGTGCCACGGACATAGTGAAGAACACATTTTGCTGCTTTCCAATGAGTGGTCTTAGGCTCCTGCATGAACCTCGAAAGATAGTTGACAGCAAATACGAGATCTGGCCTAGTATTGGTCAGATATATGAGACTCCCAATCAACTGTCGATAGAGAGTACCATCTACCTGAGGTGAATCATCATATCATGATAACTGAAGTCCAGTCTCCATCGGAGTTGCCATTGGCTTGCAATCAGTCATGCGATATTTTTCCAACAATGTCTTGGCATATTTTTTCTGAGACACTTTGATGGAGTGCTCCTTCTGGCTGAATTCTAGACCAAGACAATAATGGAGAAGTCCGAGATCTGACATCTCAAAATATTGACACAAGTCTCTTTTGACAATAGAGATCATAGTTTTTGAACTCCCTGTAATGAGCAGATCATCAACATAGAGTACAAGCAACACTATCTCATAACCCTGTTTCTTGAAATAGAGGTTTGCATCTGACGGACATCTCTTAAAACCATGCTGCAGGAGGTGATTGTCCATTTTTATATACCAAGCTCGAGGAGCTTGTTTCAGGCCATATAAGGATTTGACCAATTTGCAAACTTTCTGCTGTTGGCCTTCCACTGCAAATCCTTCTGGCTGAGTCATATAGACTTCTTCTTGGAGATCACCATTCAAAAAGGCACTTTTGACATCCATCTGATGAACTTTCCACCCAAACTGTGCTGCCATAGCACAAATAACTCGAATTGTTGTCATCCGAGCAATAGGTGCAAAAGTTTCCTCGTAGTCAATGCCTTCCTTTTGAGCATAGCCCTTTGCAACAAGATGGGCCTTATGCTTATCAATTGTCCCATCTACTTTGTACTTGACTTTATACACCCATTTGCAGCCAATGGGCTTCTTTTCGTGTGGCAGATCGACAAGCTTCCAAGTTTTGTTTTTCATCAAAGACTTATACTCTGCATCCATAGCAGCCTTCCACTGAGGCTCACCGAGAGCAACTTGTACTGATGCAGGTTCAAGATCATCTATGGAAGACATAAACACCTTATCACTATCAATATCCATATCTTCTGTATCTCTCGCTGGATCTACAGAAAGTTCTTCAAAAGATTGACACAGATCATCAACCCCAGTATTCTCTGTTGCAGCTTTCTCCTGTCGAGCCATGCTGCGAGTACGAGGCCTATCCAAAGTCAAATCTGGTGGAGTAGATAGCTTAGAGTCTTTGATTGTATTTGTATACCACTTTGGATTCTTCTTCTTAGGTGTTGAAGAAGATCCAGAAGAACCTCCAACCTTTGATGAAGGAGATTTAACAACCTGAGTTTCCACAAGGTCTAGGTATACATCTCGATGTGTTTGCTGATGTGAAAGCCTCATCAAAAAACAACATCTCTACTAATGTGAATCTTCTTGGTCAAGGGATCAATCAAACGATAACCCTTAGAGTGCTCATCATACCCAAGAAGAATACACTTCAATGTCTTCTCATCTAGCTTCTTCCTTTTCTCTTTTGGTATGTGCATGAAAGCTTTACATCCAAAAATGCGTAGATGAGAAATGGAGGGTTTCCTACCACTCCATGCTTCCTGTGGAGTCATTCCTTGTAGGGCCTTTGTGGGTGCCCTATTCAACAGATATACTGCTGTGGTGACAGCTTCTGCCCAATATAGTTGCTCAAGTCTAGCTCCTGTGAGCATGCAACGAACCATTTCCATGATGGAACGATTCCTCCTTTCAGCAACTCCATTTTGCTGAGGAGTATAAGCAGTAGTTAACTGTCTTGTGATCCCATTTTCTTTCAAGAATGCAAAAAATTCTTTAGAGGTGAACTCCCCCCCTCGATCTGAGCGGAGGGTCTTTATAGAAGTCCCTGACTCCTTCTCAACAGATTTCTTGAATTGCTGAAAGAAGCCAAATGCTTCAGATTTCAGTTGAAGAAAGAATACCCACATCTTTCGTGAGTAATCATCCACAAATAACTAAAAATACCTCTTACCCCCACAACTGTTGGGAGTGAAGGGACCGCATAGATCGGTATGAACCAACTCCAGAGGTTTCTTTGCTCTTGTAGAGCTCTTTTCAAAAGGCACTCTATGCTGCTTTCCTGCCAAGCAGTCAGAGCAAACTGGTAAAGTGGTAGAAAGGGAAGGAAGACCCTTTACCATCTCATACTTACTTAACTCAAGTAAGTAACCAGAACTCAAATGTCCATATCTCTTGTGCCATAGGGAAGTTGCCTCCTTTGTAGAGACTGTCATGGCAACATGTGGAGTAGAGATAGTATCTAAGGCAAATAAGCCATGCTTATATGAAGCGGTTGCAATGTTCTTACCCCTTCTGGTAATAGAACAACACTTCTTGCCTCCCTCAACACTAAAGTTCACAACCATATCTTTGTCCAAAATTTGTGTGACTGACAACAAATTGTTTGCCAATCCCGGAACATAGAGAACTTTATCAATACGACACTTGCCATCGGGAAGAGTGACTCAAACAATGCCTTCTCCCTGAACCTTGTAGGTTTTATCATCAGCAATAGTGACAGGTTTGCCCTCTTTGGCCTCAAAAGACTCAAACCATGATTTGTCACCAGTCATGTGCTTACTGGCTCCAGAATCAACATACCATATAGGATCCGTCTGGCTTGGACACCGTGGTAGTCATGAGAACTTTGTGGGCTCTCTCGTAATCCATGTCAGATTCTTCAACAACAACATTCACTTGTTGTTTGTTCTTTTGTGGTTTGTTTCGGCCTTTCTATTTTGATTGCTTATTCTTATGCCAACATCTGTTTGTATCATGACCTTCTTTGTCACAGATCTTGCAATATCTCTTTTTCTATTGAGGTTGTTGAGTTTGTTTCCCTTTTGAATCCTTTTGTGAATTCCCTCCCTTCTAAAAATTACCCTTCTTCTGGTTCTCCCCTTTCCTGTTGATGTAGAGAGCAGTGTTAGAAGAATCATCTCTCTGTAGTTGGCGTGCCTCCTCCTCTTGAAGCATATTAACCAATTCTACAAAAGTAACTTTTCGTTGTGATACCTGAAGGGAAGTGATCAACACCCGATAAGAATCAGGTAAAGCTCTCAATACAACTGAAGTAAGGAGCTTGTCTTCAACTGGTTCTCCCAAAGAATTCAACTTTGCTTTCAATTCAGAAACTCTGCAAAGAAAGAATTCAACTGTCTCACCCTGCTTCATGCTTAGACTGTGTAATTGAGATTGAAGAAATAGAATGGTGGAATCATTCTTTCCCTCATATATAGTATTAAGGGCATCCCATGCCGCTTTACTAGTTGCACAATCAGCAATATGGGGTTGGACTTCATCAGACACAACAAGCAAGATGAGCACTTTTGCTTTGCTGTCTAGCTTATCAAAGTCTCTTTGAGCAGTAGATGGAGCTGTAGCACCAGCAGCAGATGAAGGTCTGGTTGTTGCTCCAGATACAACATCCCATAAGTCATCCATTGCTAGGATGGCCTTCATCTTATTTTTCCATGGTGTGTAATTAGGACCTTTCAACAACTGATGAGAATCAGTCATTAGTTTTGCAGACATGATGAAGGTTCCTTATAACACCAATTGGTCCCCCTTTCGATATACCTTTTGCTAGGCCGTTATACCGTACTAAATACCCGCCCTTACGTGAGGGAAACTATAGGTATTTAGAAAGATCAATAAAAAATCACCCGCCCTTACGTGAGGGAAACTATAGGTGATTTTTAGAGATCATACGATACGTGGTACATAAGCAAGATCGAAAGGGAATAGTCTTGTTGATGGCACCTACCATAGAAAGTCTCGCAATCCGCATGCGTGGGGCGTAACTTCCCCTAAACACTTTGGATTTCAGAACTCTCGTCAAGATTTACGCCTAAACACAAGAACTATTAGGGTAATGGATGGAGTAAAAAAAATGCAAAATGGCAAACTTATCTCTCCCCGACGATTTATAGAGAACAAGCTCAGACGTCGTTGTGGCAGCTATATTAGGTGGCGGATACAGTAGCGCAATCACGACAGCTTTACCTGTAAGTGCTGGCCAGAGGTATCACAAATACCGAACGCTGCAGTGCAATAAATTGCACGGATGGGTTTTAATTATTCTGGGGACTTAGGGAGTGAATTTGATTTTAACTTTTAATGTTATAGTGCAAGAAATCAAATATGCAACATACAACAAAAAAAAGTGCCCACAGGAATAACCCACTAGGTGTCGAGCGCAGCCGAAAATGCACCTTTACAATAATGCCAAAATTGCTTTTCAAAAAATTACTCACTTTCCCCCTTTGATTTTTGAAAAAAAATACCCCCCTTCTTTTTATCTTAAAAAAAAACTCCCCACAAATGATTTTGAAAATTATTTTATAACCTTAAAGTTAAAAAAAATATTAATTTTAATTTATATAGTTTTTAAAAAACCTTTAAAAAGAAATTAAAATCAAATTAAAAAATTTAATTTTAATTTATAAAGGTTAAACTATAGAAAATAAATTAAAATTAAAAATTAAAGTTTAACTTTAGGAAAAATAATTAAAAAAAAATGTGGAAATTTTTTTTTACCTTTGTTGAAGGGGGGTCGACGGGATTGGAACCCGCGACCTGCAGGCTCCCAGAGCCTTACCGCACAGTCCACCACCAGGTGGACTAGCGGGCTGATCCGAGAGGATCAGGGGCCCCCTCGTATTTGAGGAGGGTCCCGGCAGCCCTGCTGCTCTCGGGGAGCGAGCCTCCTCCTCTCCTTGTCTGGCAGCGGCAGGTGGCCGCGGCTGTGGCTGTGGCTGCCTCCTCTGTAGGTAGCGGCAGGTGGCCTGTAGCCTCTGTTGTTGCAGCGATGGCTGGCACCACCTAGTCACACGTGTAGTGCGTGACCTCAACTATCGTGACTGATAGTCCACGTGTCTGCCTAGCGCGACCTCGGGAAGGGGAGGGGAGCCTCCCAACGTCGCAGATGCGACATGTGTAGGGGGAGGGGGGCCTCCCAACATCGCGTGAAGGAGAGGCTCCCAACGTCAGGATGCGCGACGTGTTGAGGGAGGGGAGGGGGGCCTCCCAACGTCGCGTCTATGCGACGGGATTGGGGGAGGGGGGCCTCCCAACGTCGCGTCTGTGCGACATGTTGGGGGGATGGTCCTCCCAACGTCGCGCGGATGCGCACGACGTTTTTTTTCTTTCAGGGAATGGCCGTCGCGGAACGTCGCGCGATTGCGCGCGACATTTTTTTTTTTTTTATTGCGGTCTGTGGTGGGCGGGAGGGGAGGGCACTGTGCATGAGAGTGCACAGAAAAATGCACTGCGCACAGGAAAAAAACACTGTGCGTGAAAGTGCAAAAAAAAATTTAAAATTTTCTTTTAAAAAACTACGGATGCAGTGCTGCACAGAAAAACGCACTACAAACTATGTGCGAAAAAAAAATTCCAGCCAGCTCTTCCACTATTTTTTTTCCTTCAGCCCAACTATGCAAATAATTTGCTGCCTCCTTTCTCTCCTCACGCTTCTGGCTCTGATGCCATGTTAGAGTAAGCGAACAATTTCTATTAATCAGAATCCGTATAAATAATACATGGAGAGCTCAGATTAGCTCGTAACTATAGGATCTAATTAACAACTTAGGTCTAAATAAAATAAACCAAATATAATGTACGCTAACAATAGCGCAACTAACCTAACAACATAATTCTAACATAAATAAAGGAATAACATAGAATTACTATAGTAACTCTAACAAGGGCTTCCAATGATAGGAGTTGACCGGGAGAGACCCCAAGTTTTCTATTGGTGGCTCCAGAGAAGGTCACAACGGTGGATAGATCTGCCGATGTCCTAGAGGTTACTAGATGACCTCACCCCAGATCAAATCACCTAGAGACCATGGAGAGAGCATCCAGGATGGGCAGAGGATGGATAGGAGTTTTCTTGCATTAGGAGAGTCATTTGGTTAAGGATAGAGTGGGGAGAGGTAGAGCTCCACTACTATGACCGAGTTTTGAGGTAGTTCAATCTATAGTAGGGGATCCCTTCTCTTAGGGATTACGATTACTCCTGTACTATGTAGGATAATACCACATTGAGCGAGGCTCCAGACATGCAACGGTTCTAGAGTCAGGACGTTGATGATACCCCCATTCAGCCGATGGATGCGGATGATGCAGGGGTAGTAGATGGGTATGATGCCTGGTATGCAGGCATCTACCCTCCATGGATGACAAAGGCATAGGGTCTGATGCACACTGTAGTGAAATAGATGGAGAGGCAATGCCAAGCTACCATTGATGTAGTGAGAGGTCACAGAGGGAGGGATTAGTGATGGCCTTCATAGGAGAGACACCAGAGAGTACCATAGGCTTCGAAGAGATAACAATAGCCAGAGAGGAGGGAGAGACTCCCTTCTCAGTAGAGAGATAGGCCACCATCACCCAATAAGGGCAAGGGTGTCAAGGTGGAGGAAAGCAACGAGATGGTGGCTCTCTATGTGGAGAATGCCTACCTACGAGCTTAGGTGCAGAATCTCTAGGATGAGGCTACATGGATTAGGGCTCGAAGCGAAGGGGCAAGCATTCTGGAGCTAGAAAGAGCTATTGTATAGACCACATTCTACCAAGGGTTGTACTATCATGTGGTTCTAGAGGGGCAAAGGATACCACTACCAGCCAGCATTGTGGAGCCGATCAGGATGGGGTCATCGAGGACATCATCATGATCGACATTGAGGACCCATGATACAACATAGACCTCGATGGGACCACCTCCTCCACCTCAGGGAGGGAGAGGAGATGAGGCTGAGAGCTTGATGGCTTCTCGAGACTAGCTGCTCATTATACATAGACCATATATTTTTGAGAGGATTGAGTATGCCAGGGTATAGATTATGGCAGACCAATCTATTTTGATATGATGTATAGACTTCTTGATATATATATATATATATATATATATATATATATATATATATATGTTCTTTTTGTGATATGACTTGTGCATATGTTTTATGATGCTTTAATATTATAATGGTTGATTGATAATTCATGTAATTATGTCATCAAAAATATTATAATTTTATGTCATGCTATAAAATTAAATGAAATAATTTGATGTAAACAAATTGGTTGTTGTGGTGTGATTTGATGAAAAATAAAGTGACTTCTAACAATAATTTCAAAGGACATTGTCACTGTTACATGACCATTTCATGGAGTCATCGCTCGCTAGGTCATCAAGCTAATCTCGGTATGAGAGAAATATTGCTAAAAGTAAAAGGGTGCTTAAGAGACTTTCTTAAGACTTTGTGTTGTGATGATGAAAAATAATGATGGTGATGATTTGTTTTTAGATTTCCATGAAAATATTATTCATGAAATATTAAAAATATGATTTTTGCTAGGCATAAAATTCCTAAGTGTGATAGAATTTTGAACAATTGCATAGGAATTATACCATCGTCGCAAAACTGAATATTTGACATAATGAAATGAAATAGAAAATTTTTCATTCTTTTTAAAGCATAATTGTGTAACATAATGATTTAAGCCATATGCTTTTATGGATTAAATAAATGGGAGATAAAATTCTAACGATGGTTTGTTCTAGGCATAGAATTTTAGGTATAGACTTATACCATCATCGCGAAAACAAAAGAAGAAATTGATGTAATAGTTTTATTGCATAGTTGATTTTTGATTTTGAGATTAAAAAAAATAAAATGAGGACTTGCACTAGGCATATATTCCAATTTAGGTTTAGGAACTATACCATCGTTGCGAAAGTTGAAAATATAAATGTGAGCTTTATTGCTAGATTTTTTAACATGCTTTGAAAAAAAAAAAATTGGATTTTTGAAAAAATGTATTTAATTGTTTGTACGCTAAGCCAATATTCTCAAGTAAGAAAATCAAATTATTCCAGAAGATTTGCATACATGTTTTAAATTATCTCAAAGACAAAATTTAGATTTATAAGGAACCCTATGTGCATATGTGAGTTCATTGTCGATCTTGATCTATCATAATGATACAAAATCTCTCAAACACAAATGTGTGTGCAATTGTATTGTTCATTTACCAATTTTGAGCAAGATAATTTGATACAAGTAATTTGAATTAACCAAATGAGTGTTTGTTGACCATGATTTATATGCATGTAACTATACCAGACTACTATGTAAGTCGGGTCATCAAGAGCTAGCTGATCCATGAGTGGACATAGGTCTATACAAAATAAGGTCGCTAATATGACAGACATATCACCACGCTAGGAGTTACCCAAGGCCAAGCAGGTTGGGCACAAACCACCTGTTATGGGGCTTCCCTCATAGTTTTCGAATAATTGAGAATTCCAAGGATTCAAGCTCATTCACCCTTCTTCATATTCTTTAAGAAATGCAACGTATTTATCCTATTTTTCTTGACTCAATTCTGATCCAATGTTGATTATGTGAGGGTTATCCTTGGTTCCAATGTTAATTTTTATGACATTTTCTACTTCCATATCTAGATCTCTCTCAAAACGAGGTGAGGTGGGTGAAACACCCAATTCTTGTAATTCTTCCAAGGTTAGCTTGGATAATTCATCTTGAGGAGTCATGGCCTCAAGCTGGGCTATACTAGGTATAGAGTCATCAAAATAAAATCCATTATGTAATAATTCCTGAATGGAGACATCATGAAAGATATCTCCCTCCAACTCATCGTCGAATTCAGTGATCATCTCAGGATAAGCTATAGATAGCATATTACATGTGAATGTCTTATTTATTAAATGCAAGGCATCGCGCGCATCTAAATAATCTTGGTAACATATAAGTTGGTCATCATCCTCAAATGGGAATGGCTGACCCTTACTAGGAAATAGGCCCACACCACATCGGGCGGGCCATGCTTCTACCTCAAAAGGTTCTTTCATACCATTCTGGAAAGGTCCCAAACCTTTCCCTTTATATCCCAATTTTAGCATTATAGGTTTGGATTTAATATATTCATTAGTAAAATAACATCGAGCATATCCATCATAATGAGTTTTGATGTTTTTGGGTATTCTACCCCAGTCATATCCCTTATAAATAAAGGCACAACTCCCGACTTGGTAAATACTTCCCATATGTTGTGGGAGGCCCAAGGTACGAGGAGATGGTAGAAAATTATTTAAAATAAGGGAATCTTGCATAGAAGTATTCATTTCTTCTAATATAATGATTTTAGATAGATCGGGTAAGAGCTCGTCAATGAGAGCATAAGAGGTAGAAGGAACATTCCCTACATCTTCTGATGCTGAAAATATGACTTTGGTGGATGTAGATGGTGTAGAGGTGTCAATAGATGGGTCTATTATAGGTATGGAAGTTATAGGAGTAGAACAAGAGACATTGGTTGTGAGATTAGGATATTTCTTAGGTCCTAATGCAGTTTGTTCAGAAGATGGTTGAGCTATATATGAAGGTGAAATTGATGGAGAAAAAGTAGATGACTTTGTGGGTGTGAGTTTCGCACATTTAGATGGATAATGAGAATTAGGATGTGTGGATGACAGAGCAAGGAAAAATTGAAATCCAATAGGTTCTACCAAAGCACACATATCAAAGGGTCTTGGATCACCATGAATGGTAACCAACTTATTCTTAATTTCAAACTTAACACATTGATGTAAGGTTGAGGGAATAACTCGCATCGCGTTGATCCAAGGATGACCCAAGAGTATATTGTATGATTCAGGGCAATGTACAATAAACACAGTCATATCCAAGGTTCTTAGACAAACCTGCAATGTAATGGTAATAACTCCACACGTTTCTTGTGTTTTGTCATTGAAATATTTTATGATCATATCTGTTATTTTCATTTCCTCACTTCTAAACCCAAATATTTGGTAGAAGTCGAAAGTGTAGATATTTAAAGATGAACCATTATCAATAAAACTTGTTTGACTACTACATCTCCAATTAAAGCAGTAATATACAAGGGGTTATATTTATGTAAACTATGTTGAGGTATGTCCCTATCTCAAAAGTCAATACAATCAACTTCATGAGTTATTATAGTATTGGCCATGGCTTCAGGTTGAATGTCTTGTGGTACCATCATCTGGCTTAATTAGAGCATTAATTCATCTCTATGTGTAGGAGAAGATCTTAAAAGGTCCAAGAGGGAAATTCTAGTTGTAATATTTGATAATTTTTCATTAATATTATAAGGAGGTTTAGGTTGAACATTACGTGCATGATTCCCTTTATTAGGAACCTTCAAAACAAATGGAGTTGATCCACCATTCTGAATTTGATCTTGTTGATAATTTTGAGCCTGTTGTCTAGTAATGTACTTCGATGGTACCCATAATATTATTTTGTGGATGATGAATGGGTCTTGGTCTAGCGTTTATAGCTAGCTCATTAGAAAGTAATCGGTGATACAATGGTCTAGTAGTGACTCTTCTTGGAAATGGCTCTTCTGGAACCATATAACTTGTGATAGGGTGAATAGTATCTGATTCATCTTCAGAACTATTCGATTGATTTGGTGTGATTTCCATATCACTCTCAATCTTGTATGTTGTATCACTAAGATTAGGTATCTGAATATTATATAGAGGTCTGGTTGTAACCACGGATAAATTAGTGTCAAAGATTTCTAGATCATGAGTAGGTAAATGTCCACTAATAGTTCCTACATATCGGGCAGGAGGAGGGACATTATGATGTTCAATTTGATTAGCCACCTCCTGACCATGTTTTGGTAAGGGATGTTGAAATATGTCCAATGACTGATTGGCATTCTGATTCGAGTTTTGTGGGGTGTTCTTTTGAACATTATTAGGAGGATTTTTCTTAGGTTGAAAGGCTTGCACCTCCATCTCATTGTTATCAATCAAGTCTTGTATTTTATGTTTTAAAATTTTACAATAGTTGGTAGTGTGTCCAGGTCCTCTATGGAAGTCACAGTGCAAATATGCTCTATATCCGGGTATAGTTGGATCAGGTTCCCGAATATTTGATAATTGAATCAAACCTCATTCTAATAATTGTGGTAGAATAGTTGATAAAGGTTGATTTAACCTAGTAAATTCTTGAGGAGTTTTATCAAGAGGTTTCAGTACAAACTTCTCCGTTGTCTTTGCAGCATTAACATTAGAAATATTTTTGCTATCGGTGAGTCCATCACCCACAAATTGTTTATTCTTATATTGATTTTTGGATGTTTTCTCATCGTCTTTCTTTTTAAGCTGGCCTCTCCTAATGAGAGAGTCTTCCACTCTTCGGTCTAAGTCTATAGCCTGATCAAAGGTGGTCAAGGTAGCATTTGATAATTAGTAAGATAGTTTCTCTTGCAAATTATTAATAAAGATGTCCAAAATCTCCCTATACGATAACACAAAGTGCAATTTTCCTATCAACTGTCTCCACCTAGCTAGGAAATCAGCAAAGCATTCATATTTGTCATATTTTAAGTTATACAAATCTTTAATGGTCACATGTCTTTCGATGTAGGCACTAAATTGATGAACAAAAGACTCATTAGTTTCTTCGAAATTCCTCAAAGAATTAGTGGGTAATTGATAATACCACTCTAATGCCATTCCTCCCAAGATTTTTAGAAATATTTTTAGTAATAACAAGTCATCATGCAATATATCATGAAATGCTATCCTAAACATATGAAGATGCTCTATGGGATCTTCAGTTCCTTTATATATGGTAAGAATAGGCATAGAAAAATTTTTAGGATACGGTTGTGCTACGACTATAGGATTTAAAGGCTGACTACACATCTCTCGATAGTTGTACAAGGGACAGTAGGGATCTATCTGGTCCATGCGGGAAACTAGCTATTTCACCATGGTTTCAATATTACTATTTTGTCCACCATATTGGTTTGATGGAACATAGGTATGGGCTCTATGAGTGTATGATGGTGTAACATAAGGATTAGATGCTATATTGCTATTATGCAAAGTGTTGGTAGGAAGAGTATTATGAAGAGGATTTGTAATAGTATTATGTTGTAACCCATATTGTTGGTAATTGGTGTTTGGTTTTGTTTTGGGTTTTTGTTGATTTGAGGTATGTTGGTCAAGAGCTTGGCGAAATAGAGTATTAAATGATGGTTTCTTTTGTGCGGGAATGTCCCTAGGCTTGTTAATAGGCACATTAGATTTTTGAGTAGCCTGATGTTGTTGCATGTTTTGGATCACAACTGCCATATCCAAATTGGATGGTCCAGCCCGATCACTCTCTTGATCAATAAAGAACAAGGGATTAGTGCGTGTTTGAAATACATCTTCTAGAGTTGCTTGAGTGTCACTAATTCGATCTTTGTCCATATGAACTACTCTATTAAAAACACCAATATTAGTGTTAATGAACTTCCAAAATTGTTCCATGTTTTCAAAAGTGATAGCTCCTCCCGGAGATATTTTAGGGGATGAGGATCCTTCCTCTCTATTATTTTCTTCTTGTTCATTTCCTACAGCAAGCTCTTCTTCTTGCTGGTCTAGGATTTCTTCTTCCTGAACTTGGTCCTCAAGAGGGACATTTTGGTCAGTTAATGGTCTTCCTAACCAATCTTCATCTTCTTCGGTTTGTTTTCCATTCCTAAGTCTAGGCATTGTGCTAAACTTAGGTTTTAGCAAATATATATATATATATATATATATATATATATATATATATGTGGTAGGGTTGAGAGGTATATATTTTAACTATATACCTACTATAATACTTTAAAAGGAAATTTTTTTGTTTTTGTTTTGCTTGTTTTTTTTTATTATTATATTATTATTTTGTGAGAAAAAATAACAAACAACATGCTAGTTGCAAGAAATAACAATAGTAAAAATAATGACTTAGTTTTCTATGAATAGTTTATGGATATCATTGATAGGGTCAAGTTCATCAGGAGTCATGAAATGCTCCTCTTCAAATTGGAAGTGGTTTTTCAAGAATTTGATAAAGTGTGCTATGGTAATATGATCTACTTCAGACTCAGACTTATAAAAATAAAGTTCATGGCAATACTCTCGATACAACACAGCTCTAGGAATTCTATTCCATATTTTTCTATCTGTAAGAATGACTTCTTGATCCTCTATATGAGATAGAAATTTATGGAAAATAACTACATTCTCAAGGTACTCCTCAAAGGTGTATAATTCTAAAGACACAAGTGCTCTTTTATCTGCTACCAACCTATGGCAAGCTCTCTGAAGTTCATGACACAAAGTCACTTGATCAGGATCCAGGATTCTATCTAGGACAAACCTCTTAATTTGCCTAAGTTCTACAGATTTGGATTCAATAATACCTAATCTCCTATCAAGTTTATCCCACAAATATTGGGCTCTATTTTTTTGAGGTACTCTAAGAACAGAAGTAATCTCTATGGTCGTTAATTGATTTTCAACATTTATGGTGATAGCTCGTCTTCTATTATAATCTACCATCTAAATATGATATGCAAATTTAACTATTTTCTAATGATTCTAGATGTTCTTAATAATGTTTTTTTTTTTGGATTGTTTTCAAAAGGTGTTTTAGTTTCACGTCGGGTTCACCAAAATGTATCGCCCAAATTTTTTGCACCCTTACCTTCAGGCTAAAGGATCCATGCCCAAAAGGGGGATGTGAGAAGGATGGGATAATATCTTGGATGAAGAGGCCCTTTGAAGGTCATGCCTCTCAGGGGAGGGGTATAAGGATGAATTTTTTATGGATGGTGGGGTTCACCAGGAAACTTTGAGTGGCAGTTTCTATGCCTAGGTCGAGAATGGGTTTGATGTGTTCATTTTATGTTCAATCATTTAGATTCCTAGGTTGGCCAAAATGAATCTAAGCTATTCTATATGAAATTTCTAGTTTATATGAAAACAACAAACATAAATGGATCCTAAATATAGAAAATATCTAAAATGGAGAAGAATACACCTGATTTCTGATGTATAATGAAGATTCTAAAGCTTGTAGGAGTCCATATTGTCTCGGATATGACAGGATCGTCTATAATTGTACAAAATCATCTAGATCATAGGAGATTGTCTTAGATCAGCCAAGATCTTCAGCGACCTGATGAATTCATCAAAAAAATTTGTCAGAAACCTGCAATCATGGAAACAAACACCAAAAACCAAAAATACAATTGCAAGAATGATACAAAATGATAGAAGTAAGAATATAAATGCTTTAAATGATAAATCTAGATATCAAATCAAATGGGATGCAAAGTTTCAATAATTTATTTTGATTTTTAGCATGCAAATATGCTAAATGAGGTGAACTCCAAGATGTAGAACAAAAGTGAATTAATTTAATGCACAATTAAATAAGAAAAAGAGATAGATAATGCAAACTCAGGGCTCTGATTGCCCCCAATCTGAACTGCAGTCAAAATTGTCTACAATCGTACGAGATCATTGTCGATCTCATCAGGATCATCTAAAATTGTGGTTGAATTTCCTGCAATGATCCGAGCTTCCTCCGAATAAAACACGGTGAGATCCTGCAATAAAACTTGCAAACAAAAATGCAAATGATGGGGGAGATGATGTTCTAACATAGCAAAAACTAAAGTTGTAGGGAAATGATCAGCTAGGGGAATAAATTAGGAAAATCCCAAGTTTATATAGGATTAGGGGGAGGTTAGGAGGTTGGGGATCATCCCAATCTGGGAGATCTCAAACGTAGTAATCTCCAACCGCACAAACATGCTTCTACCCGAGTTGGAGAGGTTGTTGAAACATAAGCTAATTATGAAAATTCAGTTTTGGGATGAAATCGTTTAGACATTCTTGTCCAAATGAATTCCTCCGATTTGGGATGATATTATCAGATTGACGATGATATCATCCAATGGTCAAACAACTTCTAAAAATGGTGCAAAAAATGAGGTGAGCGATTAACGGGCGATTTCGGGGTTAAAATTCAATTTTTTTTATCTTTTATTGAGGGTTTAACTGTGCCAATTTTAGGGTGCTACAATCGGTATGGGCCATTAACAATGGGTACGTGGGATTTGAGGTAACATATGGAGATGAAAGCCACCTGTGTGATCTCTACCAATGGTTGGTCATGACCTCCAACTCACTAGCATTGAAATGATATGCTGTGTGTGGGGTTCTTTTTATATTTATAGAAAACTATGTATCAAAAAGCATTAATGACTATTTCCCTATATGCCTAAAAAGAATGTTTGAATTCAAAAAATGCATCTACAACTGATCTAAAATGACTTTGATGCAATTTCTACTTTATGATGTAAAGGCCTCTAGTTGGGCCACATGCAAGCAAACTTAAACACACAGAAGCCTAGCACGTTGGAGACTAGGGCAGACCTTAAAAATAGAGGCCCGTTGTTCCTATAAGTGCCTAGAGGAAACTAAAGAAAACTCTAAGAAACATCAAATGCATTTTATTTTTTCATGCTTCCTTATATTTTTCTTAATAACAAAAAAAGTGTGATTTAAGTTGTTGTTTTCTAGAAAAAGTTATAGACAGAGAAAGATAGAAAATTAGAGAATGCTACCAACCTCAAATCCTTGTTTGATGATGAAAATTCTACCCTCTACTACACTTTTCTACTAGCCACTATCAACCAGAGAGGTTGTTGTTGGCCACTAACTATTTCAATGGTCAATATCTTTTGGTCACTATTGACTAGAGTGGCCAAACCTACTGGTCACTATTGACCAAAGTGGTTGAACCTGCACATAGAAAACCTATAAATGTTAGTAAATCAATAGAAAATAAAAAACCTGGTTGGGGTCCCACTGTGATTGCCATTTGTGTAACCCTAGGAAGTGTGCACCACACTTACCCTACTTGCAATACTATTATATCAAATGACAATGAAAAAGCACACAAGCTCATATAACGCAAAAATAACAAATAAATAAATAATATTTTATTAATACTTCCAGATCTCCATTACATGTATGTCCCTTTTAGGGATCCTCATTTTGATATAATATACTACAAGTGGAATAACGGTGAATGTATCCCCTGCAAGGGGATTGTGTGCCTTCACAAGCCTCTTGATCTCGCACACCAAACTGTTTGAGGGCTTATAGATACCTCCTTCTCCTGATCTCATCCTAGAGGGATCTCATGCTTTGGATACTTTGAACTAATCTTGTGAACCTTTATCTATAGGATAGGCCACCTCTCTGAAGGAGGCTATTGTTATAAAATATAATAAATAAGGTAAACAATCATGATAATATTGAAATAAAAGTATAAACCGAATAATAAATGCATAGAAATCTTAGAAATGTGATGTAAATACATTTAATAAATCATATCTAAGCTATGACTAATTAATAAATCAAGCAGCAATGGATCTAAGGTAGAGCAAAGGTAAATAATGTCTAATACCCTAAAATATGCTTGCGAGCCACTGTTCGAGATAGAAGTCATGATATGAAGCTCTTCTCCTCATGAATTAGGAGTTGTGGCACTATATTCCTTTCTCCAATTGATGTTCAAGGGTCACCTATTATGTCTGGTACCTTGATGGGTTATGGGGAATTATGGATCTGAATAATAATGCATGGACGTGGCTTAGCCAGATGGCACTTCAATTCTCCTCCAAGGGGCATAGATTGAATCTCCATTTTGATAGGTCTTTGTTGCACATAATTTGAATTCTTTGTATATATATTTTGCATTCCTAGAAGTCTGCATATGTAGCCTTCCTATTTTTAGGTCTAGATCTAGGGCTTGGTTTCTTGGAAGAATCCAAGCTCCAAATCTGCATGCCAACTGACTATCCTAGAGGGATGGTTTAGTCTTGTATCAGTATGTAATGGGAATTAAGTAGGAACTATAGGAGTTCCTCACCAATATCCCTTTGAAATGCATGCAAAATATCATTACTGCTCATGATTTGGGTAATCCCTCATGGTAGTTCATGTTTCAGTTCTAGTCGCTATCATCGATAGTGACTATAGGTGGTTGCTCTGAGATTCAGTAGCTAGGTTTATTAGCCATTCTGACTAATAGCGTCTAAACCTGAATGGGCTATAAATACCCCTTTTGAGTGGTAAGGACCACTACTTGCGCTTGGAAAGGTCCAATATGATTCATATGGTCTCTGAATTTGTCCATATGGGTAGTCTCCTAAACATGATGTGTTTTAGGTGTCTACACATACTTAGGATATTATATTACTTTAGGGGGAAGTTATGTAGTTACTTTATGCAATGTAATAAATGCACAAGTGTCAATGTGCAAGTTGTAAATGTGCAAGGTATCCCTTATATAGCTAGGTAGAGTGTTGGCCAAGGAATCTATATTCTATTATAAAAGGGCCTCATTATAAGAGATTGAAGTGACAGTAGGTAGTAGAAGAATAGATGTGTAACTCCATTAGTGATGGAGTACAATGTAGTCTTGTAGCTTCTTGCATGGAGTGTCCCTTTTCTCCATAGCAAATTTGTATTAATTTTTGTCATTTTTATTTATATCATATTATACAATATTGTAAAATTACTTTCTCTCATATTTCTACATCTTGTGATTTCCATCTCCCATTACGATCTACCTTAAAAGCTAATAGTGGTATCAGATATAGGTTAGATATAACCACAATAGATCTAGCTACTATAGATCGAGAGGAGAACCACCATTATTATTAAGCTTATATTTTTATGAACCTAATTTGCCACAGTGAACAGACTCTTGTAAAAATATTTAGAAGAATCAAGGTGGTAGTGAGAGCTTCAATAAAGTACTATTATAAAAAATTGGTCCAGTCACCATAGCTTTGATTTTTGCAAACTGTATGTGCCTTTGGATCCGCTGCATGTAAATTTCATTGCTTTGAGATTTTTTGGTAGAATAAACCGAAAAGAGAGATTGTGAGATTCATTAGGATTAGAGTCTTCCCATAGAGTTGCAGTAAAAAATCATGAAGATAAGGACTCAACATTTGTTCCACTAGTTTGAAAAATCAACTAGTGAAGCTCATCAAAGAGATCTAGAAAATTTTACTATTGCTTTAAGTTTCTTTTATTTTAGGTAATTAATTCTTAGATGATTGGGATACCTCCAACAATAGAAGTCTAGGATATTTCAACTTCGTTACCCAAATGTCAATGTGCCTTTATAGTATAGAGATTAGTTTCTGTAAGAGAAAAATACTATACAAGCGACTCTAGGAGAAAGAGTCATGGTGAAGCCTAAATATTTAATATATCCATTGATAGATAGATACAAATTCATAAAATAAAAGGCCACAAAATCCTTGATCCTAAAGAAAAGGCCACAAAATCCTTGATCCTAAAGAAAAGTCCTTAGAATCCTTGATCATAAGAAAAGGCCACAGAAGCCTTTATCCTAAAGAATACTCCATAAGAGAGTACCTAATTTATAATAAGATTCACATTTTAGTACTAATAAATTTTTGTAGGGAAATGAGATTCAATGAGTTGGGAAACTTCCTACAAGAAAGTTAGGAAGATTATCTTCTTTAGAATCAATCCAGAACCTAAAGTAGAATTTAAGGTGAATATATTAGGTGAATATCTCAATTAAGAAACTTCCATTATTGGAAGAACAAGAAGGACTAGGAGAGTCCAATTCAAATCTAGAAGAAATAAAATCAAGATATCCAGAAAAGATACCTCAATTCCATAAGTTGTAACATAGAAGCTAAAGAAGAAGGTCTCAAGGAAGACCAAAGAAGCTATAAAATCAAATACCTAGGAGAGGTCTCAAGGAAAAAGGCTTGGAGAGCCTTGTTGTTGAAGCAAGAGAAATATCATCAAAAGAGTTCCTAGAAGAACTCATTGGAGAAATTCTCCATCAAGGAGAAAATTTTTGATAAAGGAAAGAATTGAGACAATTGCAACCATCCAACAACAATCCAAAAAATAGAATAATAATTTAGCAAAGAGTGCCAAATTTTAGAAGAAGATACAGAAGACCTCAATATATTCAATCTTGAGAAGATCTTGCTTGAAGTCAAAATTTGACAAGAAGACTTGAAGATAAAATAAGATTACCAAACCTGAGAGATTTTAAGATTGCCTTTCACAACAAGAAGGCATTATTTTAGACATAAATATTTCTCCAAATCTACAACAAAAAGAAGAATATTACATGAGAATAATAAGCCATCGAATCCTAGGCTCATGAAATAAAATCCAAGATCATAGTTTTGGTGAAGAAATAAGCTTTTTGGACAGATAACCAAAGTTGCAAAAATCTATCTAAAGCAACAAGCTTGGTTGACCTAAAAACCAAGATCTACATCCTCTACAAAAAGCTTTCAAAAAAGGGGTATGCAATTATTGGTGCTAGTAAATTCATTAATTGGATTACTTATCATATTTGTTAAAGCACCTTATATTGGATCAAAGTTACAAAGAGGAAAATTGAATTGCAATATTCAAAAGTGCAAAATGAGAAAATTTCCTTTTAAATTTTATTTGCACATTAGTTAGGATTTTATTAGATTTCATAACTAAAATTATCGACAACTACCTATCTTCTACTTTGGAAAAAGAGCAAAACAGGACTAGATCCTACAACTTTTTTTATAGTGAAATTTGCAAGGGTTCATTTTAGATTATGCTTGAAAGATTGCAGTGGAATTGTTAAGTGCATTTTTGAGAAATTAGTGGAGCAATAAGGTGAGATTATTGTTACCATTAAAAGTGCATTATTAATATATTAAGAACTATACTAGTTGGTCTTTTAACTAGTTATTATCAATTAGTTTATGTTGTTAAAATCATAAAAACTAGCACAAAATTTGTAGCACTTGCATGGCAAAAATAAATCCGCCATTGAAGTCCTTGAAGGAATCCTCAAATCGAGACCTTGGAAGTCTGAATATGCAAGAAGAATTTAAGAGTTTTGTTTTAGTATAGAGTGCAAGAATCTGTATTCAAAAACATCTTATTATCTTGGATTGACCATCATCCAAGAAAGAATAATCAAGAAGGATTACATAAAAAAATCTTCATATTGGTGCAAGATATAGTTATTACAAAGCACCTATTTTGTTCCAAAGAAAGGACAAAAGTATTTCTATTTACAAGAGGCTGGTAAGTATGTCATATCCAATAGATTAAAGGGCATAATTAAAGCAAAGAGGAAGGCTCACACATCCAAGAATCAATATGCTCAAAAAAACCATTTTCCCTCAATCAATCCAACCCTATACGAAGCAAGTCACCTACAACATTGAATCCATTGAAATAAGGTATTATCATAGGTGTCTACATAAATAAAAGGTAGCAATTAGTGAGATATTAGCTACGTAAAAGCTAAAAAAAAGGGCTAACTATTGGTTGATACAAACAACACTATCTTTCAAGCACTAAAGAAAGGCATAAATTGGCATTAGAACAAGCTATGAAACATGCAAATAGGTGAATATAAAGGAGCTATACCCAAGTCATCCTTTTAAGCAAACATCCACCAAAAATGACCTCAAAGTATGTCATAGAACCGTGGAGTAATCCAACTATAGCCATCCATCATCCTCACTAATCCAGTGTGTAAAAGGAAGCTTGCATCTCAAGAAACATCACAAAATCACATAGGATGTAAATATAAATGAATAATTAGGGTTGCAAGTTCATATTTGAAGCATTATAAAGAAGGCTTACATGCACAAGCCTTGAATGCCACTTGGCACAAATTCTCTAAGAATCCCAACATTCATGAAGATCCAAGCGCTCACCTAAAAAGGAGTTACATAAATTTGGAGGGAGTTAAGAATATTTGGAGGTTACCACCAACACCATCATTGCCAACGGTATTTTGAAGACAACTACCTTGTAATGCTTTAAGTGACACTTTTTATGACTTGCAAGAAGTTCATCCTATTTAAGGCATCTATCATAGAAAAGGAGGGAGAACTAACTCAAAAGGAAGTCAAGCATTGAAGCTCATTTGGAGGAGTAAGGCTAATTCAATCCATACACCATTCAAAGGTATAATAGAGCATTTAAAACACTATCATAAAACTAGTAAAACTATCACTTGCATTTGGAGGAGTCTTGTCATAAATAAAAACACATTTCAAGGAGATTTTGGTGCCATTTATGAAAGAGGAGAACCATCCTAAGAGGAAACCAACACAAATCAAAGAGGGCTTTGACTACCCATGAGAACTTCATTGCACAAGCTACAAATCTACCACCTCACAAGGATTATTAAGGTAAAGGTTGATTTTATTATTTTCTTGCATTAAACCTAAGGTTTTTGGAGTTATAAGGGTACATTATTGCAATATTTAGCATTAGTGATTTATTAAGTAAGCATATTTTAGGATTGTTAATATTTGCAAAAGGTAACCTAGGAGGAATAAGGGTTATTACTAAAATTTAAATTATTTTCAAATATTATTTTCTATTTTTTTCCAAATTTAGGAGTTATAAGGTGTACAACATCAAATTAGGAATTGGAAATTAGAAAACATAAAAATCAACCTTAAGGTATATTTAAAGAGGTTTATCAAATATTTTTAAAGGTTGGAATTTTTATAATAATGTTGTCTCAAAAACACTTAAAGGAAAAAAATTAAATCCAACATCAAAACCTCTTCAAAAATTAAAATAGTGTTTAGTTCAATAGGAGTAATAAGCAGATAGAAAAATTGATTTTGGTGTTTACAAAATTTCACAAAATAAACACAAAATTGAACTACAATTTATAAAAAGCATTATATTGATCATATATCCTATCCAAAATACCCTAGGGAGTCATAAGGAATTCTACAAAACTTGATAATATTAGCATCCATAAAAAATTATCAAGTTCTAAATTCATTGGATAGATGTAAGCTTTCTACAAAACCTAAAAACTTATTAAGTTTATGAACTTTGATCATTAGGAAGACATAAGGAAGTCTACAAAATCTAAGGGTCGATAAAGGAAAATCAATGGCATCCAAAAAATTCTTCCTAGTTGAATCCCAACCACTCAAGGGACCAAATTATTTCTCTTGGAAGAATAAAGTAAAATAAATCTTGGTATATGAAAAAATTTGGAATATTGTCCAAAGGAAAACAAAGAAACCTGCCATAGGTGATACTGAGATTCTAAAATTTGAGGAAAATGATTCAAAATCCCTAATTATCATAATGTTTACTATCACTAATGAAATACAACCTTATATCAGCTTAGAAAAAACATCTACTAAATCTTGGACAATCTTAGAGAAAATATTCAAAGAAAAAAATAAAGCCACCATTCTTCATCTTCAAACTCAACTACATTCCTTGAAAATGAGCAGTGGAGAAAGCATATAACTATTTCTAAGGAAGGTAGCAGATATTAAAGAAAAATTGTTAACCCTTGGACAAGATCTTAAAGATGAACTTCTTACTCAAGTAATCATGCGAGCACTTCCATACAACTATAAGCATTTGGTCACATCTTTACAAATCCTAAGTAAAGATACTTCTTTTGATGACTTAGTCAATATCCTTAAAGAATATGAGGTGTAACACATTGTGAAATATTAGATGACTAACACTGCATTCGCATCAAAAGATAATCCATATCTTCATCAACAAAAGTATGGAGAACATGGTATTGTCAGATATGTAGAAATAAAGTTCATAGTACCAATTATTGTAGGTACAATCCTAGAAACTAGAATCAAGGAAATTATATAAACATTGGGAGTCAATTTCAACCATGAAAATATCAAAGGAACTCTCATCAGAAATAATTTTAGCAACCAACCAATTATCCTTAATTGGAATATTGAAAGAGGAATAAAAAAGGACACCTGGTTCAAAGGACAAAAGAAATTAAAGAACTGGAAGAACCCATAGAATATTATGAGTTGAAAGCTCTATCAAAAAATGTAACACATTACAGAGGCACTAACCATTTGCTTGAATAGGTTACAAAGAATCCAAAGTAAGAGTACAAATTTCAAGATGAAGAAGAAGATTCATATTGAAGATAAATCTTCAATACCCAAATAATGTAATACGAGGGGGGTGTTAGAGTTAGATTCTATTACATCATTTGGGTCATGTAAATGTACCTTTATAGGTACATACTTAGGACATTAGATTACTTTAGGGGAAATTTATCTAGTTACTTTATACAATGTAATAAATGCACAAGTGTCAATGTGCAAGTTGTAAATGTGCAAGGTGTCCCTTGTATAGCTAGGTAGAGTGTTGTCCAAGGAATCTATCTTCCATTATAAAAGGGCCTCATTATAAGAGATTGAAGAGACAATAGGTAGTAGTAGAATAGTTGTGTAACTCCATTAGTGATGGAGTACAATGTAGTCTTGTAGCTTCTTGCATGGAGTGTCCATTTCCTCCATAGCAACACTGTATTAATTTTTATCAGCATATTTCTACTATCTCATAAATTTACTTTCTCTCATTATTTTGCATCTTGTGATTGTCATCTCTCATTGCCATCTACCTCAAAAGCTAACAGTTTGGATCTGCCCTTATTTCATGAAATTAGACCCACCATATGGTGGTGCTACTCTTGGTATTCTGCCTCCCATAGGAGGTTGTTGCCAATTCCTTCTATTACCCATGAAATATGTCTCAACTACTTTTAGTTCTTCTTTCATAGTTGTTAATTTGGGACACAACTTAGTTTTATGGCTCATTTGAAAAATACCACATACTCATACCTTGTTTTTTGAACACTCATTTTTCACATGTTTACTCCTACACCTTGGGTAGAAAAAGGCCAATGCCTCTTTTATCTCTTACTTTTTCTTTTGCAATTGGAATGTATCTAACTATAATGCAAGAGATGATAAAATATCACTCTTCATATCTTCTAGCAAGGTGCCTATTTTTGCTTTAGTTATTGAGGTTGTTGTTTTTGTTCCTCGTGTGACTAGAATAACTTTTTCCTAGAATAATTCTAATATAATTATTGAATATGGGATATTTAGGCTCGGTAAACATCACCTCCTACCAGTAATTTTAAGGCTTCCAATGATTCATTTGTAATACCCCTTAGGAATATACTTTTTAATGATCTTTCTCCTAATTTTGCATGGGGTGAGCATTGGAGATTAAAATTAAACCTACCCTAGTAGTCCTCTAATGATTTGTCCTCCCTTTGTGTCATTTCTAGGACTTCTTCTCTTGCATCCCTTGCCCTTCCAAAATATTGGTATTGCTCTAGAAAGATTTTTTTCATATTTTCCTAGGTACTTATTTGTCTATTCCCTAAGCTAATAAACCAATGTAATGTTGCATCATCTAGTGTGGAAGGAAAAATTATTAATTTTTGGGCATCTATTTTGTAATTGTAGACACAAAAATCTAGCCACTTGTCCTCCATGCATACCTTCCCGCCATTTCCATCCAATATTTATATATTTTTATATATGTTTATTATATATTTTTTTACATAATAATATTTTATATATTATATTTTATATATTTAATAAATATATATTTATATAAAAAAACTGATCATAGCCATCCGATTTCATTTAATCTCAGCCCTCCATTCACATCAATCCATGCCACACCCTAAAATTAATATCCATCCTTAGATATGCTTTAATCTCAACCACATGATTAGTGTCATTGAAACCCTAAGTGTGCCCTAAGTTGGATTATAAGTAAAGGCCATTTTTATGGCTCAACCCCTGAGAAGTATTTTCCTGAGTTTTTGAACAATCCCTGAGTTTGCTATTCCAAAAATATCATGTTGTTATTCCCGCATACCATCGACTATTTCAGCCATATCTCACTCATATGGATTTGGATTGAGAAAAAATGTTGAGGGTAGGTTCCTAATGAGCTCTATAATGTCTACACAAAATTTTAGATTAAGTAGAGAGATAGAGATCTCAAAATTACCTTATATTTAGATGTGATGCTGGGGCATCGTTGTACCAACCACATGCATCAGACATCTCACATCAAAGCACAGTAAGTAAGTAAAACATATTTTCACTTTATTTATAGCACTTAGTTAGGTTTTATCATTGCTTATAGATGGCCTCACAGGTATTACTAACTATTTTGTTGTGTCCTTGTGTGCAGATATGGAGCACTACATTAGCATATGAAGTGGCCCAACCTTAGATATAAAAAATCACACTCAACCCTATTAGGATCAAGATGCACTTGAAGACATCACAATATTTTCTTATTAGGGTTTTAGAGAACCCTAACCCCTTGTAATATTATATCAAAAATATTCAAGGATCCAAGCTTTGTAAATAATGGAGTTTCTAGGCTCCCCCCATTAATGAAAAATATTTTATTGTGCAATATTGTGTTTCCTTGTATTTAATTTGTTCAAGTATAGTTTGGGTGTTACGTTTTGCATATTTCAAATGGTGATCATGGTGGGACTTCAGTTTTTGGGGTGTAAAATGCCTATGGGCACCTGATGGATATAGGAAATGCCTGTAGGCACTTGGTGCTAGTAGGGCTATGCCCAAAGGCACCTGGTGTAGACACCTAAATCATGTCATGCTTAGGGGAGCTACTTACATAGACACACTCATAAGATCATAAGACATAATCTTGGACTTTCCAAGCACCAACAAGGGTTCTCACCACTCATTTGGGGCCTTTTCAAGCCATCCAAGCTTGGCCGCTCAAGCCAAGAGCAACCAGATTCTAGCCGCTCAAGCCTAGAGCGGCCAGACCTTAGCCACTATAAGACAACAATGGCCAGATCATAGCCACTGCAGATGACAGCGGCTAAGCCATAAGAAGCGGTTTGCCGACAAACAGGCCCAATCTCGGGTGGAAGTGGTAGTCTGCATGCAATAAAGGTGAGCGGGAGTGACTTTGCATTCCTTTTCATGACCAGTTCACATAGGAGACTTGAGTTTGCATTTAGACTTAAGTTAACCGACCTTCAAGCATAAACAAAGGACAAAAGCTTCTCATGCTAACGAACAGTTCGCATAGAAGACTCAAGTGGGCAGTTAGATTTCAGTTAACTGGCCTTCAAATATAGACAATAGACAAGGGCTTCTCATGCTAACTTGCACTACGCATGAGAAATTCATTTCTAGGGCTTGGACATAGACCTAGGGTTTCACACTATAAAAGGTGCAAGCCTAAGAGCACCAAAGGAGACACATGATCGATATATGACATATAGAGACCCGAATCACATACAGGAGATCATTTCAGAGAGAGAGTTCTCTTTGGGATCACGTGTGCGGTGGAGCTTTGACAAATCAAAGGGCATAACACCTACTTTCTTCAACATCAGATCATAGTCTTTGACCCATAGCTTTGGGGCAAGGAGAGCAAGGTTTTCTTTAGCGGTCGTTGTCTTGGACAGTGGCCCGCAGGCTTAGCTTAAATAGACATAGCATATTTTATCTTGTTTTCTTATATCATTAGCTTAGATTTACTTGATTCCATGGTATCATTTTATCATATTTCTGTTACATTCTCTGATTACTAACAACCTTATCCGGGGAGGCAATCTCGGACAGCTAAACATGTATTGTTGTTTGAATTGCATACAGGGCCACAGGTTCATGAGACATAATCCATGACATACGAGAGCAAGAGGATCCATCCGAGAGACATACCTAGAGAAGGAGGCATCTGTAAGCCCTCAGACATTTTCATGTGTGGAATCGAGAAGCATTTTAGAGCGTGCCACCCTTTTGCAAAAGGGGACATCTCTTCATCCACTTGTAAATCATTGTATCAAGATGGGTATCCCTAAGAGGGACCGACATGTAACCGGGGTTCAATATTAATGAAAGATCCATTCTTTGTCATTTTTATGTTATATGTTTTCTCGTAATATTTTAGCTTCATTTTTGGTATAGTAATAACATCGCAAGTAGAGTTAAGAGTGGTGTGTGCACCCTAGGGTCACTACAGATGGTGATCACGATGGGACGACCACTAATTTTTCATTTTCTACTAGAAAACTAACTTAATTTTATGTGCAGGTCTAGCCACTCTGAGCTACAATGGCCAGAAACTAGCCACTCTGATCTACAATGGCCAGAAACTAGCCACTCTGAGCTACAATGGCCAAGAACCAACCGCTCTGGTCAACAACGGCTAGGACTGGAGTGCAAAAGAGGTCAAAACATCGACTCTCTGAGCTGGATCAAAGGTTGGTATAGATTTTTTGATATTTTATAGCTTTCTATCTACTTTTGTGTGTTCAAAATAGAGAACTTAAAGCACATTTATGTTTGGAAATTGAAAGAATAAAGAAGAAAGAATTAAGCATTTCGCATATCTTAGATCTTCTTTTAAATTTTCCACTAGGCGTTGCTAGGAACAATGGCTTATGCCTAAAAATTTCACCCTAGAATCCAACGTGCTAGACATTGTATGTTGTTTGCTTGCTTTGAGGCCCTGCTAGAGGCCATAGTTGCATGAGATAAAGTGCGCTCATACAAATCATAGTAGTTCATGCATATTTCTGAATATTGAAATGTATTTTTGCACTTAGGCATATAGGAAAGACTCATTGCTGCTATATGATGCACTTTATGTTACGCAAGCTTAAAATGAACACCACACATGCACATCTCATTTAAACATTGGAGAGTTGGATTTCATCACCAACCTTCAATTCAGTCCAGTGACGTTGGAATTCATCTCCTTCCACTGGTTTTCCCCCTAGAGCTTCCTAGAAATGGATTGGGAAACTTACTTATAGTGACACTAAGTTACTTGTGTTCAAACTATCTCCCACTATTGGAACAATCATTGGTTCAGAGTGGAGGAGCTAGGCGAACCCCCATTGGGTCTTCAATGGTGTACCCTAGCTTCTTTTGAGAAAATCATGTTTGGCATGAGTGTACTTGATTGTCACTATGGATGAGTCTTCTCATTCTTAATCCAAGAACAAGAGCAAAGAAATCAAGAGAACAACACATCAAAACACAACAAATAGTTTAGGGCACACTTAAATTGGTAATCAAGATAAACATTTGTTTGGAATTGTGTGGTCATTCCTAAATAGCAAACTCAAAAGATCAAGTCATAAAACAACATGGTCAAAACAAGAAGTAAACACCCTCGGTCTGATGTCGAGGGAGAGATAGAAGCAATTCATACCCATAGGTGGAGTCATAGTAATGTTGAATGACCTACCCGTAAGACCGTGAGACGTAGCTCCATGAGCCTAAGGGGTGATAACTCAACTCTTGGGGGATCTCCTCGAGAAACCCCAAGTAAGGAACCACATCATGGAACAAAGTCACATAAACAAAAAGAGGCTTCACAACCATCCTCATCAAGGAGACATGAGGAGACCTCAAGGGCCTCCTCTAAACACATAGAAACATCTCAAAGACATGAGGAAACTTCAAGGGCTTCCTCCTCACATGGACATAAAGAAGGTTCTAAGACTCATTCTTCACATAGGGATGATGAGACTACCACATCTCCATCCACATGGAGAAAACATGTCACCACCAAGCCCTCTTCATCAAGAAGGCAAACAAGAATTGCAACACCTCAAGACTCACAAGAAACATATGAAATAGGTCTACCCACTGAAGGGCAAGAAACTAGAGCTACATCTAGTCATGGGAATCATATAGAAGAAACCCTTCACACAAAAGGAAATATTCCCATAGACTATGACCTCATAGGAGTAAATGGCACCCCACGGGACCAGCCATGGAGAACGAGACAACTAGACAAGTTGGATCGATTTCCTACTCAACCAACCCAAAGAACTGTAGCTACTAAGAACTCTGCATCTGGAAGCTCATGAACTATGACTTCTAAACATACCTCCCAGTCTAGGGGTACCTCAGAGTGACCCCATAGAAGATGCATGGAGTCTGATCATAGGGATATTCAATAGTACACTGAACAAGTCACATTAACTAGCAAGAGTACAGATACAACAAAAACCCCCTCGAGGAATCTATGAGTCAAGACTACAAGAACAGAGTCAGATAAACATGAGTCTTCTACAATAGCACAAACTGACCGAATGAGGTGGTTAGAAAATGCATTACGCAAAGAGTGAGAGTTAGTGGAAGCTCTCGAACAAGAGAAACAAAGAGAAAGACTCTTGCGCCAACATGAGCAGCATTTAAGAGAGCAATCTGAGTAGCTAGCTCTTAACAATTTATAGATAAATGGTGGTGACCACCAAAGAACAAGACACACTGACTCACCTAAGGAAAGGCACACTAGACAAGATATCCCACAATGAAACCCCCCACCAAATCATGAACAAAATCCAACTAATGGGGGGAGGGCAAACATAACAAATCAAGATCACAATCCTGATTCCCCTCATAGGAGGGAGGAAAATGGAACAAATCAAATGGATAGAGAGTTACCTCCATTGCCAATGTGAATAGGCTTGCACGAAGAGGAAATCCATGCATCAAAGGCATTTCAAGAGCTTGCTAAAAAGATGAAAACCTTTGAGAAACAAGAGGCAGCTAGGAACTCACCAACATTGAGCAAGATACACAATCAACCATTGTGCCCATCAATCCCTAGCCCTCCATATCCTAAGCACTTTGAGATGCCTAGGTTAGAGAAGTTTAAAGGTGAAGAGGATGCACAAGAGCATGTCACCAATTTTATCAATGCTTGTTTTCATCTTGAAGACAATGACGCTCTCATGCTAAGAACATTCATAATGACATTTTTAGGTGCTGCCACTCAATGGTTCAACCAACTACCTAAGCATAGCATAACCAACTTTGAACAACTAGTAAACGCATTCTTGAAGTATTTCTCCTTTGGTGCTAAGAAGAAGGTGAACCTTTCAGACCTGGCAAACCTGAAATAGTATGATGATGAGCCAGTAATGGATTATGGGAATAGGTGGAGAAAAATCATGGCAAAATTATCATTCTCCATTCCCATAGAAGAGATCATTCATATGTTTACCAAAAGTTGTTCTAAACATATCTCCCTCTTGCTACAACTCCAATAGTATCCTTCATTTGAAGAAGCTTTGGCACAGGCCAAGCTCATCAAAGAGATAAAAGTAGATGAGGGAACCATTAAGCTCCAAAACAAAAAGGAGTGGAACAAGAATGGTAAGAATGACAAGTACAAGAGAAGCAGGGCAACCCTGCTCCTAGTCAATCAAGTCGTATTGGCTACACCCAAGGATGGGGGTGCACAACAACCATAGAACTATCAAGCACATCCCCCACCAGCCAACTACGACCAAAAGAACAATCAAGGAAGAAACCGAGAATGCAAGCCACCTCGTTATTTCATGCCTCTGACAGAATCAATGCAATCAATATTTAATCAGTTGAGCGAGGCCAGGAGGATCAGATTTCTTGATATACCTCTTGTAGATCCCAACCATCCTAAGCCAAAAGGATATAGGGAAGATCAATTTTGTCCTTATCATAGGATACCGAGGCATGACATTGAAGCTTGCATCGGGTTTAAGCATCAAGTGCAAAACATGATTGAGGTAGGAGAGCTCAAAGTTGACAACCCACTAGCTCCCGATAATAGAGACATGGGCATATACAGAAACCCATTGCCCAATCATGAGGCCCCTCGAGAGCAAGGGGCCCAAGTCAATCAGGTTCGAGCTGACATACCTACCCATGGATGCATTGGGATGGTTGAGATCGTTAACATAGCAACAAGGACTAGGCGGTATGGTCAACCGCAACCGCCTATAGCTCCCATGAACATCCCAACCACTCCTAGGCAAAGGCAAGACAACCTTCCAGGTCCACCAACGAGACCTGTGGTAACTATTCAGAGTAGATTGGAGCAAAACCTATAGATGACTCCAACTAAGTTATCCATCTATGAGCTCATACAATAGTCCCCAAAGCATAGGGAGACTCTAATGGAGATTTTAAGAACAATTGAGCTTCAACCGCAAGATGTGAATGCATTCACTCACTTTGTGGGACAAGTGCAAGAATGCTAGGAACCTGTAATCTGATTCTATGATCATGAGATTAAGACAATTTTTGTTGCCTTACTAGACCCTCTGCTAAACATTGTAGTGGCCATCAATGACTTACCTTTCAAGAGGGTTTTGGTCGATACAGGTTCATCGATAAACATCATCACAACAACTGCAATAGAGCACCTCAAGATACCCAAGACCAATATCATTCCAAGAACTTACACATTGAGAGCTTTTAATGATGCTTTATGCAATACTATGGGAACGATAGTCCTACCCATCAAGGTGGGGCACAAGACCATCCCCATGATGTGTCATGTCTTGGAAGGTGCTATGCAATACAACATCCTCTTAGGGCACCCTTGGATAAGGGCCATGAAGTGCGTGCCTTCGATCTTGCACCAATGTGTCAAGTATGTGCATGAAAGCAAAGTCTATGTGGTTCTGGCCGATGAAGAGCCTTTTAAATATGTTAATCAGGTGGATATTCTAGGAGAATTCATGATCCCTTCTACTCACCTATACGTGGCACCTTCATCCCCAACCACACAAGTTGATAACAAAGACAAAGGGGTAAGAAAAGACCCAGGCACATCAACACCTCCTGGTGCACTCAAGATAATCAATGCTTCTAAAGTACCATCAACGTCAAAACCAAAAGACAATCAGAAGCTAAAGGCCCCCTTAGTTAAGGAAGAGAGGCCCAAAGAAATGCCAACTATAGCCATTGCTAAAATGCCAAGTCCTATGGAAGAGGAAGATCCTCAAGATCAAGATGAAGATAGTGATTATCACCCTGCTTCACCAGTATCATCCATGGGGTCATCCACATCGCATGCATCAATACACTTGGCAAGTACAGGCATAGGGGAATACCTTGTGTAGAACATCACCTTTACGCCTATCATTGAGTCTGCATAGGACATAGGGAGGCCTAAAGACTTGAGGCCACCAGTAGGAATAGTGGTTCCACTAGGAATCCCTCCCAACCAAACCAATTTTGTCTATGCCGCTCATAAGTCTTCAGATATAGAAGGAGATGGTGATGAATTATTCATAGTCAATGTTCATTACCTCTCTAATCTCGAGTTTGCTCTAAGCTACTTTGAGCATTGCCATTGGCATGGCTATGGCCTTGGCGTATATGAGCAAGGGTGCAAGAGGCCTTACGAGCCACTATATCAGCTTCCTTTCGATAGATTTGGCTTAGGCTATTATAGCGGAGGTCGAGATGACTCGCTTGTAGTGGCATTGGAAATATTAAGCATAGGGTTGGGAGAAGACATTGATTTCATTCCTTATCACCCCTTGAGAATAGCAAATTTGAGCAATAGACAAGTAGCCACGATAAACATACCACCTCCAGAAACTTATCATCCAAACACCTCAATTGATTCCACCCCAATAGGGTACAACTCATGGGATGAGGAGAATGGATATGAAGCAAGTGATGATGAGGCACAACTTGGCTTAGCCTATCAAGGGCCTCGCTATTTACAAAGGTTCACATGGTCCATCCATGATGAGATTGAATATACATCAGATGAAAGTGACTATGAATCAGAAGACTCAATAGAAAGAGCTTACTTAGGCTTAAGCCATCAACCCCTGACTTTGGGGCAAGAGACAAATGCAAATGGGTTCTTCATAAGTGATGAAGAATATGAAGATGAAATAGAGATGGCCTACTTAGGGCCAAGACATGAGCCCTTTGTCTTAGGGCCGCATACCAATGCTAATAGTTTTTGGATAAGTGATGATGACTTTGAGGATGAGACCGAGATGGCTTATCTTGGACCTCACCACTTGCGGCAAGTCAATGAGCTAGTAGAGAGAGAGGTGGCACTTCATGCCATAGACCCTCAACTCTAATTTTTGGGGAGACCTATTGACCTAGCTGCCATTCATCGGATGGTTAATCCCCTCCACCTACATTCAGAGAGCAGTTAGAGCCCAATGATCCTATTGTCCACCCTACTCATGGGCTAGATCCAAAAATTCCCATTCCTCCAGAACCTCATCATGAGTATGGAAGAGAAACCCCTGAGACAAGATTGCACCCATGTGGTCCTGGAGATTTCATCCCATCCATCAACATGATCTCCATCGATTTGACCACTCCACTTCATAATCCAATAGATCCTACCAAATCATTGCATCTTGATATAGATGCTATTGATTGGGATCATGCTAGTTCACCCATAGAGCCAGAAGACCTCTTCCCCAATGAAGAGATGTTACAACCATTCCATATTGCATCAGGTTGTGCGTATGACGTCTTCCATGTTGGTTTGGAACCTGAGTCAATAGGTCCTATGAATCTCGTTGATGACATTCATTTGATACCCATGCCTCATCAGCTAGAGGATGGGTCACATATGGCTATAGAAGCAACTTTCGAGGTGGACATCAGTGATGATCCTACCCAACCAAGGAAAGTCAAGTTCGGAGAAAGTCTATCTCCACAGGAACAAGCCATCTTGATTCCTCTCCTCAAGGAGAGGCCAAATATTTTTTCTTGGACTTACAAAGACATGCCAGGGATAGATCCAAAGTTAGTCATTCACAACCTTTCATTGGATCCCATGAAGAAGCCAATCAAGCAAAAACTGAGGAAAATGCATCCAACCATCGCTTTGATGGTAAAGAACGAATTGCAAAAACTACTGGATGCAGTATTCATAGTTCCTATTGACTACCTTGAGTGGGTGTCAAACATGGTACCCATAGGGAAACCTGATGGAAGAGTCCATATCTGCATGGATTTTAGAGATTTGAATAGGGCAACACCAAAGGATTCATTCCCATTGCCAAACATAGATGCTCTTGTAGATGCAACCGTAGGTCATGAAATGCTCTCCCTAATGGATGGGTTTTCTGGATACAACCAAATCTGGATTAAGCCCGAAGATCAACATAAAACTGCTTTCATTACTCCATGGGGAACATTCTATTACAAAGTGATGCCATTCGGTCTCAAAAATGTTGGTGCCACATATCAGCGGGCCATGACATACATATTCCATGACTATATGCATAAGATCTTGGAAGATTACATGGATGACTTACTAGCCAAGTCCCTATTGTGGCAAGAGCATGCCGAAGTCCTTAGACAAGTCTTTGATCACCTCATAGAACACAATGTCCGATTGAATCCTAAGAAGTGCGTATTCGATGTAACTTCTAGCAAGCTTTTAGGATTCATCATATCCAAGAGAGGCATCAAAGTTGATCCTACAAAGGTAAAGGCTATACTAGAAATGGCCGCCCCTACCAACATTAGGGAGTTGAGGAGCCTACAAGGCAAGATAGCATCCATCAAAAGATTCATCATGCAATTATCAGACAAATGCAGACCTATGAATAAGTTGCTATGCAAGGAAGTCCCCTTTCATTGGGATGAAGAATGCCATCAAGCCTTTGCAGAGATCAAGACTTATCTAGCAACGCCGCCAGTATTGGCTCCACCAAGGCCAGACATACCATTTTTACTATATATATCGGCTACTAATTTTGCACTAGGCACCATGTTAGCCCAAAAGAATGCACAAGACAAAGAGCAAGCCATATATTACATTAGTCACACCTTGGTGAGCTATGAGCTAGGATATGCGTATGTCAAAAAATTATGTTTAGCAATGGTCTTTGCAACTCAAAAGTTGTGACACTACATGTTGAGCCATACGACCTACGTCATATCAAAACAAAATCCTTTGTAGTACATGATGAGCAAGACATATCACAATACACGTACCACAAAGTGGATCATGCTATTGATAGAATTTGATCTAGAGTTCATAAGCCAAAATTCCATCAAGGGACAAGTCATAGCAGATCAATTAGTAGAGGTGCCTCTTCAAGATAACAAGCCTCTCACCATAGAGTTGCCTGATGATGCGGTCTTTGCATTATCAGATCCGCCAGAGCTCGAAGAACCTAAGAAAGAAAAATACATGTCATTGTTCTTCGATGGTTCGAAGTGTGAACAAGGAGGTGGAGCAGGGATTGTCTTTATCACACCGTAGGGTGCTCCATTGCCCTTATCATTCAAACTAGACTTCCCATGCACAAACAACAATACAAAATATGAAGCATTGATCTTGGGACTCCAAACAACCATAGCGATGGGCATTAAAATATTGAATATCTTTGGTGACTCCTTGCTCATAGTAAACTAGGTCAAAGGACTCTTCCAATGCAGGTGCCCACTCCTGAAGACTTACAAGGAACTTGTTGACAATTACTTAGCCCGGCTGGAATGGTACGACATCGAGGCAATCCCTCATACATCGAATAGATTTGTAGACACTATGGCCTCTTTGGGATCCTTAATCCCTCAGAATCAATCTACTGATTTTACAACCATTCATGTGAAAGTGCTTTCGCACTCAACAATACGTCATGAAGCTTTTGACAATCAAGAATCAGTCAACATGATCAACATCGAACCAAATCAGGATTGGTCCTTCGCAGCCAGAAGTTTCTTGCAAACAACACCTTGGGGGTCTTTGATCTCCCAAGGACCCATAGAGTGTGGTGTGACCATATACCATAGAGTTGTTCCTCAATCTATGTTCACTACCTCAAAAATGCAGGAAGAGCAAGTTGTCTATTCTATAGAAGTTGTGGCCTATCAAGATTGGCTTTCCCAACTACGGGACTTCCTAAAGCTCGGAATAATACCTCAAGGTTTGTCGCATACAGAAAGGTGAACATTTAAATAGAGAGCAACAAGATACATTTTTCTAGGAGAAATCCTCTACAGACGAGGATATGATGGAGTATTGCTCCGTTGTCTTGAGCCCCAGGAAGCATCTTGGGTAGTTTCACAAGCTCACGATGGAACATGTGGAGGCCATTTTAGTGGCATGGCCATCATTAAGCGCATCTTGAGAATGGGTTACTATTGGCCCATAATGGAAAAGGACTACTACGAGTATGTCAAGAAATGTAGTAAGTGCCAACATCATGCAAATCTAACGCACTTACCATCGCAAGCTTTGCAGCCCATCCAGGAAGCATGGCCATTCTCGCAATGGGGACTAGACTTGATTGGGAAGATCTCACCCCCATCCTCATGCCGACATACATTCATCATAACGGCCACATAATACTTCACTAAATGGGTAGAAGTGATCCCCTTAACATCAACAACTGGACCAAGGATTGCGGAGTTTATACTCCATAATATCATAAGTCATTTTGGGGTCCCTTCTAAGATAATATCGGATAATGGGCCATATTTTAAGAACAAAAATGTGCATGCTTTAATGAACAAATATCATATTCAACATAGTTTTTCAATGCCTTATTATCCGCAAGCAAACGGGCAAGCAGAAGCCTCAAACAAAATAATAGTCTCCATTTTGAGGAAGACAGTGCAAGAAAATCATAAGGATTGGCACATGCAATTGCCTCTTGCACTATGGGCATACAGGACTAGTATACGGATGCCCACTAGGGCAACACCATTTTCACTAGTATATGGCACTGAAGCCATCATGCCTCTAGAGTTGGAAATCTCGACTCTACGCATAGCACTAAAAGACTTCATAGATGATGAAGTTGCGTGGCAAGGCCACCTTGATCAATTGATGCTTCTTGATGAACATCGAGTCAATGCTTTAGAGCATCTCCATGTTTACCAAGATCGCCTTGCATGAGCTTACAATAGTAAAGTCCACCTAAGGGAATTCAAGGTTGGAGATCTAGTGCTCAAAGAAAACCAATAGAATTCAAATTTATCCGCATCTACGAGATAAGTTCATGATAAACTGGATAGGTCCATACATGATTTCATAGAGAGTTGGGCCTGGATCATATCACCTTATATCATTAGATGGTGTTGAAGAGCCTGAACCTCTCAATATCATTCACTTAAAGGCATTTTACACATAAAAACACAAAAACATTCAAATATTTCAAAAAAAAACATTCAAATATTTCATAAAACACAAAAACATTCAAATATGTCAAAAATAAAAAACATTCAAATATGTCAAAAACACAAACAAATCATAAAAACATAAAATTCAAAAATTCAAATCAACCAATATCTCAAAATAAAAATCATAATTCAAACTCCAAGGGTAATCTCAAATCACTGGTCATACACATAATCAAAGGCTCCAAGGGTAATTCAAACCCACTTGGTCAAACAAAAATCAAATCAAAAAGGCTCCAAGGGTAATTCACACACACTTGGTCAAAAATCAATTCAAAAGGCTCCAAGGGTAATTCACACCACTTGGTCAAAAATCAAATAAAAAAGGCTCCAAGGGTAATTCAAACCGCTTGGTCAAAATCAATAACAAAATCCCCAAAGGCATAATAAGCCCTTTGGTCAAAATAATCAAAAATACAAAAACAACATAAAATCAAAAATACAAAAACAATTGCACTTCACATTTTGCATCCACATCATTGCATTGCATTTTCACATACATTACAAGATATGTCATGAGAGTCTTAAAAGTGATACCACAGTTTGTCGCACAAGTCATTCATATCCATACCTCCATCCACATGTGTGTAATTGTGTTTTTCAACACAACCATTATTTGTTGCTATACATAATTACTAAGGCTTTTCGGTTAGTCAACCAAATCTAGTAATCTTATCAACTTTTGAGGAAAACAACTTTGATTAGTAGAAAGAAAGGCCTAGCTATGATAAATCCTTGGATATTCATGATCCCATCACTAATTGAAACACTAAAATCCTAGATGGTACAAGGAAAATATGAAAGTTGCAAAGCGGTCTAGGTTACCTTAAGTGAAAAGGATTATCCTTGCTTATCCCCCTATGCAACCGGTTTAAAGGTGCTGAGAATTGGCAAAAGGACAAGCTTTACCCTATCAAAATCCCTTGCTTAAATCAAAATAAGCAAAATCCCAAAGCAAAAGTACAAATTCAAAAGGCCAAGCATACAGTCCAGATTTCAAAAGCAAAAATCCGATACACAAATCATATATTCAAAATACAAAAAAATCAAGCTCAAGAAAAAATAAAAAATAAACAGTGATTTTCATCACTAAGAATGAGCAAAATAAACAGTGATTATCATCACTACAAAAAAATCCCCGCTCAAAGAAAAAAATCAAAATAAAAATAAACAGTGATTTTCATCACTACATATGAGCAAATATCCAAAGCCAAAAAGAAGCCAAAAAGAAGGGAATAAAGCTTGAATCCCTGGAATTCTCAGCATTGTACAAAACTGGAAGGAGAAATCCTTACGCATGATGATATGTCTATTACAATTGCTTCATGCATTTGTGTAGACCAATGTTTGAATGTGGATGAGCTAGCTTAGGTAACCAAATATTGCCTAGTGGTATAGTCCAACTAAGTCCAACATAAGGATGAGATGAACACTTGAGGATCCCTGATCTTAGCAATGGGCTGAAAGAATCCCGCCTGACATCGGAGGAAATGCTTGAGTTCTACCTCAAAATATACAATCACATGCACACACAGAGATCATGAAAAACCAGGTCCATGGTAAAAGCCTTACTTTTCAAAAGTCTAAGTGGTAAGTAGACAATTGTTGATAGGGGAACTAGAGTGTTTGAATCTCCGAAAAGCCCCAAAATTTTTTTACATAGCAACAAATAATAACATCATTCACACCATCATATTCCTTATAAGATTCTATAAATTAGGGGGTATCAACATAGTAGGACAGATACCGCATATATATTAGAAATAGTATATAGACGACCACTGACTACTTTATATCTTTTAATTTACAGAAACTTATTAAGAAGATACATTACACACCATTACATCTCATATATGAATACTTAATCAATTCTTATGATAGAAGTGATTATTTAAATTCATGATTATTTTTAAACTTTTTGTGGTATCACCCATTAAGATTGTCAATGTCATATGCATTCCGTATGTTTTAAGTGATTAGAGCATACAGGTTCATTTATACCATTCCATCACATAAGTTAGATGCATATAATTAAAGCAAAAATTAAACATGCATTTAACAATAACATTTGCATCCACGAAAACAAGTCATTAATCATCCATAAACCACATCATAAAACATACAGGCAATATCCATTTGCATATCATAAATTCATCATTCATCATCAAAATACATTGCATCATATCATCAAATCATATAAGCATCTACACATCCATCTAAGCATCTTCAAATATCATCTATCATCTAACATATCCATCAAATCATCATAATATCATCATCGCATCATATCATAAAATAAAATAACAACAAAAACATAAGCAATAAACGATACACATAATGAGTCACAAAAGGCAAATCTATCATAAAAATATGTGTGTCAAGTCCAATGGATATACAAAAATGCCCATGGGCTATAGTCATGTAGGTCAGTCGACCTCAAAAATGGATCAAGAACCAAGTAGAACATCAATCTAGTGTCGGGCCTGAGCCCCCTGCATCACCTCCTCTAGTGCCACCTCCCCCTATGGCGGTGTCATGAGTCGAGTGATGTGAGCCTATAGGTCTCTCTATCCGAGTCCGGGTCCGCTGGCTAGGACGGGTGGAAGACTACCCCGAGGTAGAGCGCTCACTGACCTACGAACCACCTACATCTACTGGATCCTTAGGGACAATCTTGTGCCTCCTGAGCTGCATCTGAAGGAGGGTAACATGATCCGTAAGACCCTAGATCCGAGCCTCATGCTCATCCAACAAGGAATGAAGTCATCCCACCTCTACCCCTGAGCCTATTGCTAGAACCTCCTATGGTGTAGAAGCAGGAACAACAAACTGCATCCTGACATCGCCACCCCCGATAGTAGCCTATAGAGCCTATATCTATGTTGTGAGCTGCTCAATCATAGCATCTCACCATTATACCTAGATCTTAGTAGCCTGGAGCTCAGCCTCGACCTCATGCAACTATGCTCTCAGAGGAGAGTCTCTCTCCTCGGGCTCTAACTCCTCCTCCTCTTAAGAACATCAAGATCCTCTACTACCACCTGCTCTATCGGCTGGCCCCATACCTCGGTCCTGGCTCGAACCCTACATCCTACTGGATCTATGCCATCACCCCCACCATCATCCTCACACCCTAGGCTACCGATGCCATGCCACATCTGATCACCCCACCACTGAGAATAGGCCTCTATAACTCCCCCAGCCACTATAGGGTCTACGACTAGGGCATCCTCCTCATCTGCAAGCTCTATGACCTATCATGGAGGTAGGTCCCTCTCTACTATGAGGTGCCTATACAAGAATGGTACCAAGGGCACATCCTACTACAATCCATACCTAAGAAGAACCTGAGAGTAGAAGAAATACTCCTAGATGGCAATATTATGGCCAATGAGCCATCGCTCGCACCGTGTCCTAGTAATAAAACTAGCTGGATCATCCCAAACTAGACACTCATAATACGCCACCACACGACATCTCCGACCAATAGTCTAGTAAAAGCATCAGTATAGTGGGACAACTCCCCTACAAAAGTGTGGCTCTTACGCTCCTCATGCTCCCGAGCCCATCTGGCAGCATAGCACTATGTCCGAGCCTCAATAGATGTAATCTCAATTAGGAGCCCCTTAGGGTGATCTACCTTAATGTGCTCCCATCCCCAAACCTGTAAGAGCAAACTACAAGCAATGTTGATGCATCCCCACCGATGGATGTGGTACAACTCATCGTAGCACTAAGCCAATAGCGATCTACCCCATGCATAGATGATAGGCTCCTCACTATCCAGTAGGTCCTACACCATCGCTAGGAGGTTCCAAGGGAACCTCAAACTCGAGCAGTCCAGGATAAGAACATTGTTGATCACCATCAACAACACAACATGCCTCACTATGAAAACATGAGCATCATACCAAGTCTTGATAGATACTCCCCGGACCCTAGTCTCTCAGAGAGCCTATGTAGAACGTGCCCCAAACACCCTATCATAGATGGCCACCTGATCATTAGTGGTCGATGAAACAATGGGCACCCCATCGAACGGGATTCGAAAGATCTTGTACACGTCCTCCGATGTGATAGTCATCTCAGCGAGTGGAAGGTGGAAGGTGTTGGTCCATGGGTCCCAACGGTGGGCTAAAGCCATAAGATAAGCCTGGTCGGCCATAATGTGGGGCAACCTAATAATATACTATAGCCCATAAGCCTTAAACCACTCCCAGTCAATGTCATCAAATCCAGGAAGCAAGTCCAGCCAGAGCTTTGGGTCCCGAGCCCGAGCAGTGAGGATCTAAACAAAGCAGAAGAAAAACAAAATATAACTACAATGCATCTAAGGCATAATTCACAATAAACATGAAAATGGTGCAAAAGAGTATGAGTTACTCTAAATCTAAGCAAAAGAAGAATAAATTGCACCTAAAGCAAAGCAAAAATTCAAAAAAAAATCATAAAATCAATACACAAAATGCAAAAACAAGGCTCAAGCTTTAGCCGTTATCGCCTACAATGTCCAAAACCTGCCCTGGAGGCAGCAATAGCCAAGGCCCAATGGTCAAATTTTTGACCATTGGGATTCAAGCTTGGCCACTCTGAGCGACAATGGCTCAGAGCCGCCTCTGAGCGACAGCGGCCAAGGGGCGGCACGACAAACCCGTGAACCCTTGGCCAAAAAAAAAAAAAAAAATTACAATTGACAAAATAACTTAAGCAAAGCAACAAAAGGGAGGGAAAGCAAACAAATTGGAAAACAAATCCCCTACCCAAGCATCAAAACTAAGCTAAGTTTGAGAATGCCCAAAATGGCAACAACAGGTGAATAATGGAAAATTTTCAAAAACCCTAGGCTAAAGCCACTGACAGATTGCAAATTTGGGGACCAACCCACCACGGAAAAAAGGAACCTAAGCCTAATTACGGAGTTTGTTCATTGCCAGTAGGTTTAGTGATGTTCATTTTGCTCATTTCTTAGTGAAGTTCAATTTTACTTAAGCAAAGAAAAGAGAGCTAGGGTTTTGAAGAGAAATACCCGAGAAGCTCCGGCTCCTCCAGCAGTTGATGTCTCACCCCGTGCAACCATGTCCTCAGCACCAACAAAGTTTTAAAGTCGCAACCATCGTCGTTGCACCAGAGCTCTAAAAATGGAATCTTGAATAGTGAAAATGATAGGTCAAAACCCTAGAATTGCAAGTTTTATATTTCCTTAATTATGCCTTGGCTGCTGACGTCAGTGGCCCGAGCTTCTTGGCCGCTCAAGGTGACAATGGCCATAGGCAAGAAATTAGAGGTCATTGGACCTGATAGCGGCCAAGCCCATAGGTCAAAATTAAGTAGTTCCTTCAATGAGGGAATAACAAAAATAATAAATAATCACACTTTGATGGTTTAGGATCATCAGAATGTTCAAAACAACAAAAAAATTCACATAAAATCACAATCTCAAGTAGGCCTCGTATCCAGTTACCTACTCTATCCACTCGATGATTGCAGTGATTTGCACTCCATGTATTTCGGTGAGATGAGTAGGCAACCATAAGGCCACTTGGGGCAAAAGCAACTCATTTTGGAATTACGATATGTCACCCTTCAAACCCGAAGAAGATCAAGATGGTCGGATTGCTCCATGGGTGCGAAGGGGTCATTCTAATTCCCCTATGACATCAAAAACATTAAGTCAAAGTGATACAATCTAAACATAAATAGAATCACTCATCCTAACTCCCTAAGAAGGCTATTGATAGTCGGACCACTCCTCGAGATAGGGATGGATGATTATCATAAGCAATTGGAATCACACTTGGATGTGGGATTGCCCATTAAAAGCAACAAATGCTAGAAAGGAACCAGATTAGTCATATTGGTCAAGCGACTTGTCGCTTCATTCATTGTCATTTCTTCACCAATCCATTGTGTGAAGAAGTAGTTCAAAACTTCAACTTAATCATAATCAAAATCAATAAAATATCACTTGATCATAGCAAAATCATGTTCATCCTTCGAATCATTGCATACAACAATCACAAATTTCCCTTGTTTTCTGGGAACGTAAGTAGACATGACATATTCAATTGTAGCTCTCCTACCGATCAGAATTGTTGTAGCATCTGAAGCTACCCGATTGAGTTTGAGGAATGAGTGCAATTTAACATGCAAAAGCCACTGGGCTAAGTCCTCCGAACATTGAGGCAATGATTCAAGGGATGCGCGCCATCTTGCATGATTGGGCCATCCGACGTTGATCAGACCATTGATCACCATACACCCTACAAACGGATCAGTCTACATTTTTGCTCAGCATTGTGTTTTCCACACAGCGCATCACAAAAAGGGGCATCTGTAGACACCTAAATCATGTCATGCTTAGGGGAGCTACTTACATAGACACACTCATAAGATCATAAGACATAATATTGGACTTTCCAAGCACCAACAGTGGTTCTCACCACTCATTTGGGGCCTTTTCAAGCCATCCAAGCTTGGCCACTCAAGCCTAGAGCGGCCAGACCTTAGCCACTGTAGATGACAGCGGCCAGATCATAGCCACTACAGATGATAGTGGCTAAGCCATAAGAAGTGGTTTACCGACAAACAGGCCCAATATCAGGTGGAAGTGGTAGTATGCATGCAATAAAGGTGAGCGGGAGTGACTTTGCATTCCTTTTCATGACCAGTTCACATAGGAGACTTGAGTTTGCATTTAGACTTAAGTTAACTGACCTTCAAGCATAAACAAAGGACAAAAGCTTCTCATGCTAATGAACAGTTCGCATAGAAGACTCAAGTGGGCAGTTAGATTTCAGTTAACTAGCCTTCAAATATAGACAATAGACAAGGGCTTCTCATGCTAACTTGCACTACGCATGAGAAATTCATTTCTAGGGCTTGGACATAGACCTAGGGTTTCACACTATAAAAGGTGCAAGCCTAAGAGCACCAAAAGGAGACACATGATCGATATATGACATATAGAGACCCGAATCACATACAGGAGATCATTTCAGAGAGAGTTCTCTTTGGGATCACGTGTGTGATGGAGCTTTGACAAATCAAAGGGCATAACACCTACTTTCTTCAACATCAGATCATAGTCTTTGACCCATAGCTTTGGGGCAAGGAGAGCAAGGTTTTCTTTAGCGGTCGCTATCTTGGACAGTGGCCCGTAGGCTTAGCTTAAATAGACATAGCATATTTTATCTTGTTTTCTTATATCATTAGCTTAGATTTACTTGATTCCATGGTATCATTTTATCATATTTCTATTACATTCTCTTATTACTAACAACCTTATCCAAGGAGGCAATCTCGGATAGCTAAACGTGTATTGTTGTTTGAATTGCATACAGGGCCACAGGTTCATGAGACATAATCCATGACATACGAGAGCAAGAGGATCCATTCGGGAGACATACCTAGAGAAGGAGGCATCTGTAAGCCCTCAGACATTTTTGTGTGTGGAATCGGGAAGCATTTTAGAGCGTGCCACCCTTTTGCAAAAGGTGACATCTCTTCATCCACTTGTAAATCATTGTATCAAGATGGGTATCCCTAAGAGGGACCGACATGTAACCGGGGTTCAATATTAATGAAAGATCCATTCTTTGTCATTTTCATGTTATATGTTTTCTCGTAATATTTTAGCTTCATTTTTGGTATAGTAATAACATCGCAAGTAGAGTTAAGAGCGGTGCGTGTGCCCAGGGTCGCTACACCTGGTGTTGAGAGAAAGTTCTCGAAGGCACCTATTAGATGATGGGAAATTTTGTAGAAATAGATCGAGCAAGGATGTGGGATGCAGCGGTGGTGATGGTGAGTGAGGGGAGTGGAATGTGATAGATGGAATGAGACTATGGTACAAAATACTTAAGGCACTCAGTGAATCAAGGTATTCAAAAACTCAAAAAACTTAGGAACTTAGAATTAGGGATTGAGCCATCAAAATGACTCCTATTTATAATCTAACCTAGGGCATGCTAGGGTTTCAATGATACTAATAGTGTGGTTAAGTTTTAGGAATTGATTCCAAAATATTCTTGAATTAAACACAAATATCACATCTTAAAAATATCTTATGTCAAAGAGGGATAACACCATACTTGGTATGAACCTTGAGGTGAAAAGGGTAATCCTTGCTAGTCCCATAATGCAACATAGTCCATAAAAATAGTGGTTTTCACTACTATCACAATTCCAAAAATAAAATAAAGAGTAGGGAAAAATCCTTAACAAAAACTCTAAATATTTTTCATCACACACCACTGATCAATTGGGTTGTAAGGATCATACTACATTTCCCATAAGAAAATTAGGTAGTCATCCCCTAAAATTAAAAGGTCAACAAAAAAATCATGGACTATAGAGTTAGCCTCCATTGGAGCTATAGATACTTGACTGGAAGTGGAGTATGCTCATGCATGGTGATATGTCTCTTTTAAAAGAGACCTCTGACCACTCATATGGACACTCTAGCATATTGGTTTCATCCATAACAAGTTTACCCAATTTACTCAATATGAGTTAATGAACTAACTTGCACACACACTGGTTCTTAATTGTCTAAGGTCATTACCATACTCTTGATTCGGTAAATGAATTCATTGCACACACATTTTGTCCTAGAGGAATTAGGTAATTTTTAGTGGGTTCATTTGATACCACTAGGATGTTTGAGTCTCTGCAAAATAGGCAATTTTCCATATCAACATCCATATCTTCTTCCATATCAACATCCATATCTTTTTCCATGTCAATATCCATGTCACTTCATGAGTCATTCATCCCATATGCCACCAAGTTTGGTGCCCTTGATTAAATAATAATGCTAAAACATGGCCAAGAAAATTCTAAACTATGAATGATTATTAGAAAATGTGCATTCCATAACTTGCATTAATCATCCATAACACATTACCACTTGCATACATCATCGATGTACACTTGCAATCCACACAAAGCATTCCATAAGTTTAACACAAAATAACAAGCCATGTATATATATATATATATGTATGTATGTATGTATATGTATAACTCGCATATGCAAATATTGCTAGAAAGTTTAAAAAACATCACAACTTGGGGGTGTTCAAGGTATCACACCTTTCCCCTAATAAAGCAAGCAAACATCACAACTTGGGGGTGATCAAGGTATCACATATTCCCCACCAATTCAACAAACAATTCAATCATTTAATCACTTCACATCATCAACAAATCAATTGCTAGGTTCAAAAGGTTGTATCCTTTTGTCAAAGGTTAAGCCCTTTACCTCGCATATGCACATCAAATTCAAAAGGCTCCAAAGGAACCAAACTCCTTTGGTTATAATCACATCATCATCAATCAACCACCCAACCACATTTCATCCACATCAATTGCTATGTTCAAAAGGGTATGTCCTTTTATCAAAGGTTGCATGCTTTGCATTGCATTCACACCATCCACATTTGCAAAAATCCCTTTTTTATTAGGGCAAAAATAGAACCATTTCATTGCATCACACCTCATAAAAATACCCTTTTTTTTTGGGGTAAAAATAGAATGCATCAAATACATCTCCACATTCACTCAAATTCATAGCCTTATCCGTTGACCAAAAATATGGAGTTTCCTAGCCTTACCTATTGGCCAAAAACACAAAGTTTTCTAGCCTTACCCGTCAGCCAAAAATATAGAGTTTCCTAGCCTTACCCGTTGGCCAAAAACACAGAGTTTCCTAGCCTTACCCATCATCCAAAAACATGGATTTTCCTAGCCTTACCCATCAGCCAAAAACACGAAGTTTCCTAGCCTTACCCATCAGCTAAAAACATGAATTTTCCTAGCCTTACCCATTGGCTAAAAACACAAAATTTGCTTCATTTTTCCCCATTTTAAAAACCCTTCATCTGTTAGGCAAATAAGAGACACAATCATTTCATTTTACCATTTCAAAAACCCCTTCATCTATTAGGGCAAATAATAGACACAATCATTTCATTTTCCCATTTCAAAAATCCCTTCATCTGTTAGGGCAAAGAACAGACACAATCATTTCATCGTATTTTCCTCATTTCAAAAACCCCTTCATCTATTAGGGCAAAAAAAAACACAATTTATATTCAACATCATCAATTTCATTCTTCATTACACATTCATTTAACATTCACAAATACAAGTGAACCTTGTATTTAGTGGTTTATCCTATTAACCTGGTGGTTGTAGCGACTGGTTATCCATACAATTTGGTAGGATGGATAAATCACCATAAGGACACTTACACTATCAAAAAACCTTCATCTGTTGGGAAAAATAATAGACACATTTCATCATATTTTTCCCCATTTCAAAAATCCCTTCATTTGTTGGGACAAAGAACAAACACAATCATTTCAACAGATTTTTCCCATTTCCAAAACCCCTTCATCTGTTAGGGCAAAAATAGACACATTTATCACATTCTTCCATTTTAAACAATCCTTGCATCTGTTGGGGCAAAAACTAATCACATTCACATTTGCATTCAACATCATCAATTTCATTCTTCATTACACATTCATTTAACATTCACAAATACAAGTGAACCTTGTATTTAGTGGTTTATCCTAGTCACTTGGTGGTTGTAGCGATTGGTTATCCATGTAATCCGGTAGGATGGGTAAACCGCCCTAAGCACGCCTACATCATCAAAAATTCATTCATCTATTAGGGCAAAAAATAGACACAATCATTTCATTTTTCTATTTTAAAAATCCCTTCATTTTTTAGGGCAAAGAATAGATACAATTATTTCATCACATTTCCTCATTTCAAAAAACCTTCATCTGTTGGGACAAAGAACAAACACAATCATTGCATTGCAATTTCCCATGTCAAAAACCCCTTTCATCTATTGGGTAAAAAATAGATTCAGTCACTTGAATCCATATATTCAAAAATGTAACTTTCCTCCACAAAATCACTCCATATTGCATTCATCAATACATTTCTCATCTTCATGTCACCATCAAATCCACCAACAATTGTATTTACATTCAAAATTTGCCAAGTTCACCTACAAATTCAAGTGAACCTCATATCTAGTGGTATATTCTATATACTTGGCGATTGTAGTGATTTGCATCCATGCAATTCGGTAAGATGAATAACCTACCATAAGGACACTTGGTCATTTTCATCATTTCATATCCTCTTGTTCGAAATCACAATCACATTTGGTACTTCACATTTTGAGTGAAACCTTACCAAGAAAAATTTACACAAAAGCAATCATTGATGTCCTTTTTCATGGGGTAAGAAAACATGGATAATTAATATCACATCACTCATTCATTTGACCATAGTCACAAGATAGGCAAGCCCGATAGGTTGATTGGTTCCATTTTGGAATTAGACGAAGAGTTTTCCACAGTCACTACATGATCCCTACGTTGAATATATCATCCTATATCTTCATAACATGCATACTCAATGATGCCAATAAGGTATTTTATTTAGTAGCATTGAATCATCCCAAATTTTTGGGTACCCGTATTTGGTTTTGACTTTCCCACAATGGGATACATTTGGCAAAAATCCCTTCATCTGTTGGGGCAAAAATAGACACATTCCATCACACATTTTCACAAAATCCTTCATCTATTGGGGCAAAAATAGAAATATTTTTAAACAATCCCCTTACCATCATTGGGGTAGTAGCGGTATCACATTTTACATCATTCATATCACCCACATCTTATTTGCACATATTTTTTCAATTGGATCATGAGATTCATCCATAACCCCATTCGCCAATTGAGAGGGTAAGCTATGCAAAACTCAAAATTGTTTTATTATTTTATCTTCAATATCATGCTCCACATCCCAAGAAGCTACTTCTACACCTGGTCAAAATAGGTGTCTCATAATTTTTCACTACATTGTGTTGCATGCAACACAGTACAAAAAGGGACATCTATAGATATCAAAATCTAGCCACTTGTCCTCCATCCATACCTTCCCACCATTTCCACCTAATATTTATATATGTTTATTATATATTTATTTAAATAATAATATTTTATATTATATTTAATATATATTTAATAAATATATATTTATATAAATTAATTAATTCTAGCCATCCGATTTCATTTAATCTCAGTCCTCCTTTCACATCAATCCATGCCACACCCTAAAATTAATATTCATCCTTAGATATGCTTTAATTCTTAGCCACATGATTAGTTTAGTTGAAACCCTAAGTGTGCCCTATTTTGGATTATAATTAAAGGATATTTTGATGGCTCAGCCCTTGAGAAGTCTTTTCTTGAGTTTTCAAACAATACCTAAGATTGTTATTCCAATAACATCCTACTTTATTTCCACATACCTTCAGAATGGTTTGGTCATATCTCACTCATATGGAGTTGGATTGAGTCAAAATTTTGAGGGTAGGTTCATTATGAGCTTTAGAATATCTCCACAAAATTTCCAATTAATTTGAGTGACATATAGCTCAAATTATCTTATCTTTAGATATGATGCTAGGGCATTTCCGCATTAGCCACCTACATTAGACATCTCACATCAAAGCATAGTAAGTAAGTAAAACATATCTATAATTTATTTATTTATGCATGTGATTCTATTTATGTTCATTTTATTTGCAATACTTAGTTAGGATTTATCATTGCTTATAGAGGGCCTCATACTGTGGAGCCCTTGAGAGTTATGAGTTGGGATATGCGTATGTCAAAAAGTTGTGTTTAGCAGTGTTCTTTGCAACTCGAAAGTTGTGACACTACATGTTGAGACATACAACCTACATTATAACTATAAAAAAAACTCTCAAATTCTTAATTTAAAAAAATAGAAATACAAAGTGCCAACAAAAATAAATTTTGCATCAGGGACTAAGGATATTTTTCTCAGGGTTACCCTACATTTTTATATAATAAGTAGGCAACACCTGTTATAGCCATATGTAATTTGAAATATAAATAAAATCACATATTGTTTGTCTTGTTACAATTACTATAAGTGCAACTATGATCTTCACTAATAATGGTTGGTCATCCTCCAAAATCGAACGTCAATGACTAAAAATGATGCTCCTCTGGAAATAACAACTACTATCATTTTCTTGGAAATCATGTGGTCAATGGTCAACATATGATAGTTAGGGTATAGATATCCTCTACTGGAGAGTAGGTGTTGTTATTCCTACCAAGGGTAGGTGCAACATTGATGGGATATAGGTATCATTCTTTTTTACTAGGCACGTGCACGTACTACACCACGAGATGTAGGCACTACACTTTAGTGGAGTGTAGGTGCCTTCCATAATCGATGGGGTGTAGGAACCTTCTTGATCTCAGGATGTAGGCACCACTTCCTTATGGGAAGTATGCACCCTACCCTAGGTAGGGTGTATGCAGATCCTACACTCATCAAAATCACCTTTATAACATCTTCATTCCTCAAAGATAATAATCCTTTCAAGTAATGCTAGATCTATATAGGACCTCGACTTGGAAATGTAAAGGAATTAACAAAAACCTATAACTACACACACATACAACTAAAAAAACCAATCAAGTATAAGTACCATATTTTCTCATTAATTATATGCAATAGTCATACAAAAATACATTTCTAATGTTAAGTAAGCCAGTGCAATGCCCTCACAAATATAAATAAAATGAGCATTTTTGGTGCTTATCATCCATTTTTTCAAATTGCATAAATTTAAAACCTCTATGCATTGGTGACATTAGTTTAAAGATATATTGTAATTTTTAGGTATTTTTTTAGCTACAAGATGAGTAGATTTTAAATGGTCAACATAAGCTATGTCTTGTTTCTACGATAACTTTCTAGTTATGAAAACCAATTATTTAGAAATATTTGTGTCGCTTGATGATTTTGTTATTTTGTATTGGTATTGGAGGATATATTGTGGTCATCATATTTGGATGTTAAATACATTATCATGGGAATATCAATATCTTTGATCGATAAGGTGGATTGATGTATTCATGATCGAGTGAATATTGATCCATTTCAAGTATCTTTGACCAGGGAGTAGCAAATTTTATGATGAATATTTATTGGACCATTCAATAATTCATTATGGGGAAGATATGGCAATCTACTATCTTATTGATCCCATACTTTATATTATTGGTGTTGGGTAAAACATTGGTTGTATCTATAGTTGATATATTACCTCCATTTAAATTGTCAAACCTTGGAAGCTCATAAAATTATGAAGTATCATGCATAGTTTATGCCTATAACACCAGTGATATTAGTCCAATATATCTTAAGGTTTGGGAGGATGGTTGTGGTGTAGCTTTTTTTATTGTACAAACCATTAAATTATCCTATATTATCAAACACATGACTATTAATAGTTATAGAAAACAAAACGTAACTTGCTAGAAAATACAAAGAAAGCAGGGGAAGTGCAAAAAATAAATGACTACATCAAATAATGAAAACAATAAATAAATAATGTAGAAGGTAGAGGGGTGGAATACTATTGATAGTGGGCCTAAGATTCCAACAAATTTTATCCAAATTAAATTATGCACATTATATTCTAAGAAATCTTGATATGAATACTCAAATAAATTAATTGCAGCTTCAAAAATATATTACATGTAAAATACCCAGGATCCCTTTTTAGGCATGGTCTGTGCATTTATATAGTGCACAATAATCCCCAATTACAATCTCAGGTAAGTCTATTTCAGAATTTTTCGTTACAAAAAAAATGCATAAAATAATCACAGAAAATGAACATGCACTAATTTTATCCTTTGTAGGATAAATTAGGTGTGTTCTATTTATCAACATAATATGCCTATAATTACATTGCAAATCGATATCGGTAGTTTTATATAATCGATTTGCATGTTTGCTCAATTTACATGTTTTTTTAGCCATTAATGAGAAATGGATAATATTTTCTAGTTCATCCTATTGTCTTTCATCCGTATATATCACTAGAAACTACCATTCTATTTCTTCTAAAAATATGGTTCTTGTTGTACTTTTGCTTCATAAGAGTCAGGCATCATCTAGCCTATCACTAGAAATCAAGTATTGTTGACTCTAAAGTTGAGAGTCAGACACCATTGACCCCAAGGTTGGGATTTAGGTACCTTTTATCCCAAATTTGGGAATCAGGTACCTTTGACCCTAAAGTCAGGAGTCAGGCACCATCGACCCCGAAGCTAGGAGTTAGGCACCTTTGATCCTGAAGTTAGGAGTCAGTGCCTTAACTCAGCGTATGTATCCTTTGTTGTGGTCACCATTGTCCTTATGTTTCCACCATAAAACATGAAGTTCCAGGTCCACATGGGACCTTGACGTAAATATGCAGAAAATACAGCAAAATCATTGAATCTACACATAAAACACATATTAGAGAATATACACAATTTCCTATAAAACATATAAAATCTTCATAAAAAGTATATTATATCAAAATAATGATGCACTATATGTTATGAATCCATAAAAAAATATGAACATTTTTTGTTCTCATCATCCCCCCATTCCTAGATGTTGTGATGCCCTCGTGGCAGTTTCTACTAGTAATTCCCTGTTATGTCAACAACCTTCCAGTATGCCCTGTTTCTTTGTTTTATTTCTTAGGTGGTGACTTTATCTCATTCCTTATCATATTTTTTTTGGCCACCCTATTTCAGTAGACTGGGACCTATTGTTGTTTTGGGTACCTTCTTTCATGGACTATATCATAGGGGTTGACATGATAATACTTCTATGTGTGGTCTTGTTCTGCTCCACCTCTTCTTACCTATTTCTCCATTTACATAAAATCTTGTAAATGTAGTGGTATCTTTCTAGAATGAAGGATCAACCTACTTCCAGTATTTATGGTTCGGGGGTAGCTGGACTACCACTGTAAAATTAGGCTTATCCCATGGTGGATAATGGGATGTGTTATGTACTCAAGCCTTTAGCAAATTTACCACCTCAGGGTCAAGCATTTCATCCTTTGCAGCAATTTTCTCATCATCATTTTCCTCTATAGCATTATCCTTAGTATATTTAGGGGCAAATAATTAAACACACTAACCAGTGGTGGCATCATTGGCTCTTTACCGAATATGTCCATCTTGTCCATATATTCCCTCATCCTTGAGGGGTTACCATATTTTGAACCACATAGGTTCCAGAAGTGTTTTGTACAGGTAGGGTTAACAAAAATACCCAGCTCTCAAGCCATTTTCTTATAAGCCTTTCGCTCCTTTTTGGTCTCCTTTAGGTTCTTTTGGAGCTCTTGAAACTACTCCTATTTGGTGAAGGCTTTCACATATGTAGCCCACTCTTAATATGATTTAGGTTTTGACTACACCTTCAATTTTAATTGGATGGCCTTCTAATTTTTTTGCCTTACTATTGTGGCCCTTGTCTATGACCTTTTCTTTGGTGCCCTCTTAGCTTTCCTTCTAGGTTATAATTTTCTTTATGATCCAGGTGCTACTAGCTTAGTTGTGGAATTCATAGGATCAACATTCTCTTCCTTCTACAAGGGTGACATCTCTTGGACCTCGAAGGACTCTTCGTCTTACTTTTCTTGATCCCCTAGTGTCTTCTTAGTTGGTCCAATCTTGCTTTGCTCATCTAACTGTTCTGCCTTGGTTTGGTCAACCAATGGTTAACCATTTGACTATGCATCCCCTGTGGGACCAACTAACCCTTGTGAGTGAGCCTTTTTAGAGCCTTTCCCTTACCCTACTTCTATTTTTCTAGTAGTTTCAACTATTTGTGTGTCATCGACTAGTTGAGTGGCACCCAATGGTGCTTTAGCTTCCCCAACTGACTGTGCCACTCCTGGTTGGTCATCTGGTAGCTAACCATATGACTGGGTAGCATTAAACATTCCATATGACTCCTTAGCCTCACTATATTTAATCTCCACTACAGGAGGCTCTGTTTATAGAATTGGACCCTTCTATTATTCATAGTTTATTTTAGCATAGGCTTCAAAAAGGTCCCCTAATTCAACTGTTAAGCTGGCTTCTTTTTAGGCATCAGACCGAAACTAACCAAAATAAGTAAATTTTTCCTCAAATTCTAGAGAATTCATAGGCACCTCCATTGTCCAATATATTTGAACTACAACATCAACCTTGGTTTGCTGGCCAACCTTTGTTTGTTGAATCTATGATTTCAACTTCTACACTATGCTCTACAATTGGTGGTTGGTGTTGTACATCTCCAATTTTTTTGTAGCAACTTTTCTAGACACCTCAAAGAGTGTATGTTCTATTTTGTACTTGCCTTCCCAAATGAAGGCTTTCTCCTTCAATGTCTGCAATTGAATTTGTAGATCTCCTTATTGTACTTTTGGGTGAGAAGGTTCACTACTAGCCATGTTCTACAATACCTGAGTACCAAATTCATCCTCGATTATTCCCATGACTTCATCATAACTAGACATACTAGGGGTAACCAAGTACACTTACTTTGTCCTACTTTTGGTCCTTGGATAGTTTATTGTATGAATAGGGCTTGATAAGCTTGATCTGACTTCTTAATTAAAATTTTGCAAAGTAAGAGATGAAATTTACCCTATATCCTCTATTGATTGATTATAATGGGAGGCAGGCACCGATTATATTGGCTCTAGTACCCCTACAACCAATTGACCATAGGAGTCAGGAACCTCTTTCATATCCTATTATTTTGGAATAGCAACATATTCTTTAATTGGTACCTCCTTATGTACCTCTACATACCTGATTAGGTCTAAAATCAACCCATGGTGTGCCAGGGTAGTGGTTTTCCTATCCTGATATCGCCTAGCTTCATATATTAGGGCATATGCTAAATAATAGGGGGAATTAATTTTATCCACATGTAACAAATGATTTAGAAAATAATTTTTTTTTGTTTTGATCCATGAGTACCTACCAATGCAGGTGAAGAATCTAGTGATCTGCTCAAAAACATGGCTCTAGAGATCTGGGAGGTACTACCTCAATAGTACAAAACACATCAAGTGTGTCGTTGGTTGCCCAAAAAATATCTTTGTGCAATTTGTAGAGTTATATTCTTTGTATACACGATCCCCTGTTTGAGGGAGACTAGTGACCATAGTGGGTTTCTGTGATTGGAATTTCTAGTCCTCTCATTTGGACAACCTCATTCCTTAGAGATTCTATGAATTCCTTGGATGCCTCAAAATCCTATTTTTGAATAACCAGGTGACATTAATCCATCCAACCGGTCGCTTCAAATTTCTTCTAAACGTCTTCAGTAACCCCTGAAAGGTCTTTGGGTTCATTTTAATCAAGTAGGTGATTTGTGGATTTTTCTCCCATGGTAAATTATTCTTTTTTCATCTATAATTTTTGTTATTTTTTTTTGTTTTTCTCTATAACCTACCCTACGTCACAGGTTATTTTTAACATGTCGTTTCAATGCAACCGTATCCATGCAATTAGGCGCCTTTGCACCATAATTAGAAATAATTACAATGATTTGTGCAAACACAAACATCATAAAATCATGTACCAGATTTCTAAATGGATGATTGTTAAAATTTTTACCCAACTACTTGCTAGAACGTGGAAAAATGTAGAGTTGGGTAAGACGATTGGATGAATATTTTTCAAACAATGTGACGACATTATTGATAGGAATGCATTTCTAATGAAAATTATATACATATAAAATAGAAAATTAAGTACATACCTAATTAATATTTTGTATGTGCATGATATGTAGACACTCGTGGCGTAGATATATTGGTTGTATCATGATGACTATGATTACCAGATCAAACAATGGCTTGCATATTTCCCATGTGATAAAATGTTTTTTTGAAAAATTTATTCTTAAGTGCTACAAATTATTTCATTTGAGGTTATCTGCTATAAAATAATGCAAGAAAAATATTAAATTAATATTTTTTCATGGGACAATACACATCCCTCATTGGAAGTCATTTACTGATTGTCTTAGAATGTGCACAAATATCCAACAGAAAAAATATTTTTATCCATGAGAATTCTAACGTGGATTTGGCTACTTCTTGATGCTAAATTTTCATTTCATATACTAGAAATTAGGTTCTAATTAGAACGGAATTCGAGCACCTTTTTTCTAGAAATCAGGTGCCTTGCTTCAATACTCGAAACACAGGCACCCGTTAGAATGAGATTCAAGCATCCATTTGGTAGAAATTAGGCACCTTACTCCCATATAGAATACAAGCACCCATTAGAACTAAAGTCAAGCATATTTTCACTATAAATCAAGTGCCCACCAAAGCAAAAAATAAGAACCTTCTCCAACAGAATACATGTTTCCTAGTTTCTAGAAATAGGGTGCCTTTCGAAATAGAATACATGCATCTTCTCACTAGAAATTAGGTATCCTTTTTTGATACTCTTCAATAATGGGATTCAGGTGTCTTTATGATATTTGGGAGTTAGGCACATCCCCGTTATTTCAATAGTCAAAATTTTCTAGTGTGTCCACAGTTGAGCACTTTCAAATGACTAGATTGCTAGCGTTCATCGTTCAAGGACAACATCATCATCTGCTATGTGAACTAGCATTTGGGTATTTTTCTCCATTAAGACAAAAATACCCACATACTTGTCCAAGAATGGTTATCCCCCTATGGATGGGGATGAGTGTATTTCTTCTAGAATTAACATCCTAGAAATCTAGAAATGTGTAGGTTCATGGATCATGTTCCTGATAAGCCTAGGTTTCCTAGGTTGCCTATAGATTGCATTCAAGGCATCGTTCCTACAAAACAAAAACACAATTAAAGAAATAAAAATGTAGAACTTATAAAATAATAAAAAAATTTGGATCATGTGTCCACATATTACTAAAAGAGTTTCAAAAATTCAATCAAATGTGGTTTCTCCCATGCCTATTTTGGCCTCAAATGCATAATTTTCAGATGCATGATATGGTTACAATTTGTGGCTATTAACTATCAATACAGTTTTGCTCCCATCGATAGTTCTAACATGAACAACACCATTTTTTATTAGTTTTATCACCTCATATGGCCCCATACAATGTTGCATGAGCTTTCCCTTCCTCTACTAGAACCAAGAATAATACAATAATGTCCATTCTCCCACCTTGAACTATTTTGATTTAATGTGATGATCATGCCACTAGGTTCTCTATTATTGAATGAGTTTTGTTTGATACAAAGCATCACATCGATACTCATCCATCTGGTTAAGCTGTTGAATTCATTAGTTTTGTGCTTCATCCAGACTCATATTTAGTTCTACTATAGTTCTAAGGGTTCTGATTTCAAAATCTATAGGCATCATAGAATTATTTGCATATACCAACTGGAATAGTGTAAAACCAATGGTAGTTTTCCAGGTAGTTCTGTAAGCCTAGACTACTTCTTGAAATATCATAGCCCAATATTTCTTGTGTTTTTGCACCATTTTTATCAGAATATTTTTCAACTCATGGTTAGTGACTTCTACTTGCCCATTTACCTTAGGATGGTAAGGAGTGGTCTTGTTGTGCTTGATTTTGTATTGCTGCATTATTTTCTGGATCAACATTGAAGTGATTTGGGGTCCCTGATCAGTAGTGATCTCTCTTGGAACACCAAATCACATGAAGTTGTATGCAAATAGGAAATTTGCTATAGTTTTTTCCTTGGAATCATGCAATTCCTATACTTCAATCCATTTAGTCACATATCCAGTGTAAACTAAGATATATCTCTTACCTACTGATTATGGTTTATTGGATCCTACAAAATCCATTCCCCATTTTTCAAATAGCTTAATGTTCACATGTGGTTGAAGGGCCATTTCATCTCAAATATTTGGTCTACCCATCCTCTAACACTGGTCACATTGACTCATTTTTTTGGCTGCATCCTTGAATAGTGCAGGCTAGAAATAACCAACCTGGAATACTTTAAACATAGTCCTTTAACCTGAAGAATGGCAACCACAAGCCTCATCATGGTAAGCTTTAAGAATTTCTACAATGTCATTTTTAGCAACATACCTTCTCATGATTTGATCAGACCTGGTTTTAAATAGGAAACCATTAATCCATGAAAAGGCTACACTCTTCTCTATTAATGTCTATTTTTCACGTGATGAGAGTGCATGGGATACTTTACCAGTGGCTAAGTAATTAGCCATATCTACATACCATGATATTTATTCACCAAGAGAAAATAGATGTTCATCTAAAAATTGATCTTTTATGGATGTATGATATGGAGGTGTTAATCTAGAAAGAAAATTTGTAACCACGTTATCTTTACTTGGTTTATCAACAATTGTAATATCAAATTCTTGCAAAAGTAAAAGCCATTTAATAATTATGCCACTAATTGTAGGTTTGTGCATTAATTATCTGATGGGTGCATAATCAGTATGTACAAAAACCTTGTAATCTATAATATAATGGTGGAATTTGTTAATAGCATGAACAACTGCAAGAAATTCTTTCTCCATGACAATGTAATTAAACTCAACACCTGTAAGATGTTTACTAATATAAAAAAAATGCATAAAATTTTTCACTATATTTCTATCCTAGTACTGCCCCTATCACATTATTGGATGCATTCACATATATATGAAAGGGAATGGTCTAAATTGGACCTCTAAGTACTGGAGCAGTGGTTAGTATTTCTTTCAAAGTTTGAAATGCTTGTTAATTTTTGTCTGTCTAGACAAATTCTACATCTTTTGAAAAAATATTGTTCAAAGGTTTAGCAATGTTGCTAAAATCTGATATAAATATCCTATAGTATCCAATAGATCCAAGGAAACTTTGGACATCTCTCTGAGTTCTAGGAGTGGGCAATTTTTTTATTACCTCAATTTTCTTTTTATCTACCTTTATCCCATATTCATAAATACGATGTCCTTATACTATCCCCTCCTACATTAGCATAAAATATTTTTCATTACTTAGGGATAGATTAGTTTCCTCACACCACTGAAGTACTTTTTCTAAATTTACTATGGCTTACTCAAAATTCTTACCATAAATGGTGAAGTCATCCATATATACTTCCACATTTTCTCCAATCATATCAGAAAAAATACTCAAAACTGCCCTTTGAAAAGTGGCAGGTGCATTGCATAAAGGAAAGGATAAGACTCTGTAAGCAAAGGTTCCCCATGGATAAGTGAACATTATTTTATCTTGATCATCTTCTCCAATATGTATCTGATTGTATCCACTAAATCCATCTAAGAAAGAAAAGTAATTTCCTCTTGCTAAGGTATCAAGGACTTAATCTATAAAGGGTAGGGGGAAGTGGTGTTTCTTTATTGCAATGTTAAGCATTCTGTAATAAACACAGATACACCACTTTTCATTTTTCTTGGGTACCACCACCAAAGGTGATACCCACTCACTATTAGATATGGGGTAGATAAATCCAACTATTAGAAGTTTCTACAATATAATTTTAACAATCTTCTTCATGGTTGGGTTCATCCTATGTCGTGTCTATCTTACAGGTCTTACTTGTTCTTATAGATATATATGATGAGTATAGACTTCAGAAGAAATTCCCCTCATGTCTAAATAGTCCTAATAAAAATCTTTTTGATGGTTAACTAATATATATTTCAGGATGTCCTGTTTAATAAGTCTTAAATCATTATTTACATTCAATATTCTTCGAGGTTCAACCTCATTATTTTTAATGTGGTGATATTTATTTCCAACAAGTGGTAATTTTGGAGGAGGGTAGGAGGAATCTCCTTGGAAAAAAATTGTTATAACTTTTTCCTCATCATTTTCATCCTCAAGCTCATCCAGTGCATTGAATCATTGATAAATTATTAGCATTCTGATTTTCACAGTCAAGTTCTCCTAACAAATCAACGGATTGGGCAAGTGGAGAAATAACCATATTTTTAACATTATGACCATTAGAAATGGTTATTTTTACATTATTGCAGCTTATGTAGGCATCATATGTTGTCATCCAGAGTCTACCTAAGATGAGTGGATAACCACTCAATCCATACTTTGATTGTAATACCAAGAAATCTTTAGGATATTCCCATGCATCTACTATAACTACAATGTCTTCCAACATTCCTTCGGGGAGTATTATAGACCTATTAGCCAACTGAAGAATAGTTTTTGTTGGTTTTGGATTTGTGAGTTTGAGTTTCAGCATGGTATCCTTAGGCATGACATTAATAGCTACCCCTAGATCCACTAGTGTGTTGGGTAATGGATAGCATTCAATTTTAATAGTGAAAATAGGGCTTCTTGAGTTTGAATATTTCTAGTGGTATGTTAGGATCCTACTATAAAATAAACTCAAATAAACACACTCTCACACAATTTCTTGGAAATAAACTCACATAAACATCATATTAATATTTAGAACAAAATACATATTATAAAATAAATTTTCATAAAGGAACAATCTCACAATAAGATAGAATCACATGCCTCTTTGAGGGGGAAACCTCTTTAAACACTTCATTAACTTGCAAAAATATGAATACATTGTTGCCTTCTTGGGTATTTAAAGAGTTCCCTTCCATGGTTGGATTACATGCAAAATGCCACCTGGATTACATGCATAATGCCACCCGAAATACATGTATAGTGCCACTCAAGTTACATGCACAATGCCACTCGAATTACATGCACAAGGCCACCTTACATAACCTATCTACCATGTGTTACATAAAAATGATGCCATTTGTCATAGGCACTACATAAGCTAAAACTTATAACATTACAAAATATTAATCATGGGTACTACCCACGTTATTAGAAATTATTACATTAAGGGTTATGAGGGGATCCTAACATGTCCTTCCCCTTGAAGAAGCTTTGTCCTCAAAGCTAAAATGAGAAAATTGTTGCTGGATTTGGTGGATATACTGCCATGTAGTATCTTTAGGTTGAAGCCCACACCACTGAACCAGGATCTCTGTAATTGTACGATTGCAAAGAATGTGAGTACGATGATTCAATAACTACTCAATTTCAAGTAAGATGGAGCCTTCTTCATCCAATTCAAGAAGTGTGGATTGAACCTGTACCTGTGTGCCCATAACTTTCTTGAGATCTGAAACATGAAAAATAGGATGAAGCTTGGAAGTAGGTGGGAGAGCCAATTTATAATTTGTGGGGTCAATCATTTGTAGAACTTGGTAAGGACCATAGTATTTTACATCAAGCTTCTTGCACCTACAAAGTTCTAGGGATGATTGTTTGTACGACTACAAGCAAAGGAAGACCATATCACCTACATCAAAACTATGCTTAGAACGATGTTGATCAGCTTGTTGGCACATCCGATTCTGGGCCATGTTCAAATTCTACTTAAGTTGGTGAAGGACCTCGGTGTGTTGAATCAGAGTGTTGTCAACGGCCTGGACCTTGGAGCTGCCAAGAATCTAAGAGGAAGGCATAGTTGGAACGTGCCCGTAGACTTCTTCAAATGGTGTGAGTTTGGTTGTGGTATGATAGGAAGTGTTGTACCACCATTTGTCCAAGGATAGCCATTTTGTCCATTGAATGGGATGATCTGATACAAAGCAGCAAAGGTAGGTTTGCAAGCATTTATTAACTTTGTTTTGACCATCCATTTGTGGATGGTAGGCTAAACTCATTTTGAGTTGAGTCCCCTAAAACTTAAACAAATCTTACCAAAAATGACTAGTGAAGGTGGGATCATGATCAGATACAATGGAGGTGGACATGCCATGAAGGCAAAATATGGAGTCAAGAAAAAATTATGCAATAGTGGATGCTGTATAAGGATGGGCATGGGCACAAAAGTGAGCATACTTTTAAAGGTGGTCCACTACCATGAAAATAATTGACTTGCCTCTAGATTTAGGGAGCCCTTCTATAAATTCCATGGAAATGTTAGTCTAAACCTGATCTGGGATAGGACATGGCTGAAGAGTGCACAGAGAGTGCACTATTTCACCTTTCATCCTTTGACATGTGTCACAGGCAACAACAAAATATTGGATGTCATGTTTCATGCCTTTCCAAAAGAAGGTGTGCTTGAGTCGCTCATATATTTTAAGGAACCTTGAATGTCCTGCAGAGGGAGTGACATGCAATTACTTCATGAGGAGCTCTCAAAGTGGGGACTTATGAGGTAAAACCAGGCGTTGATGGTATTACAGATCATGGCTATTCCAACTATACCCTGGTGTAGAATCTGGATCATCCATTAGTGAGGCTATCAAAGCTTGCAAATCGGCATCCTAACATGCTTCTTGATGCAAGGAATCAATCCATTGGGGAAGTGGTGCTGATATGGAACATAATATACTTATGGTCTCCATTTGGTGAGAAATAGCATCAGCCATAATATTCTCCTTTCCCTTTTTGTAGGTGATATCATAATCATATCCCATGAGTTTAGACACCCACTTTTGTTGGTCAAGCATGGAAAATATTTGTTCTAGAAAATATTTGAGACTTTGATGGTATGTTTTTATGGAGAAGTGATGTCCAATGAGATAAGGTCGCAAATGTGTGACTGCATGCAATATGGCTAACATTTCCTTAGCATATGTGGATTTCACCAGATTAAAATCAGAGAGTACCTTTCTATTAAAAGCCATAGGTCATCCTTCTTGCATCAATACTACCCCAATACCATGACCAGAAGCATAACTTTCAATGACAAATGGTTTAGAGAAATCTAGCATAGCTAAAATGGGAGTGGTGGTCATAGCATACTTGAGTTCAATGAAGGCTTCGTCAGAAGGCCCTGTCCAAGTGAAGGAATATTTTTCAACATGGAGGTGAGTGGGACAACTATCTTCCCATAATTGTAGATAAACTTGTGATAATAGCCTATAAGCCCTAAAAATCCTTGAATTCCCTTGAGGGTGTGAGGTTTTGCCACTCTTGAATTGCTTGAATCTTCTTAGGTTCAATATTGATGCCATCCTATGAGAAAATGTGTCCCAGATACTCTACTTTAGTCAGACCAAAGGAACACTTGGACCTTTTGGAAAAAAGGTGATGGGTTACCAACAGATGTAAATTTTGATCCACATGATTGAGGTGCTCTTCCCATGTGTGGTTGTAAATCAAGATATCACCGAAGAATACAAGGATGAACTTTTGCAAATAGGGTTGAAAGATGTTCATAAGACTTTGGAATGTAGAAGGAGCATTTGTGAGACCAAATGACATTACCAAGAATTCATAATGACCTTCATAAGTGCGAAAGGCATTTTTGGAGATGTCCTCATCCTTGAGTTAGATCTGATGGTACCCAGAGTGGAGATCAAGCTTGGTGAAATACATGGTCTCATGTAGTTCATCGAGTAATTCATAAACCACTAGAATAGGAAATTTATCATTGATCATAGTATTTTTGAGTTCCCAGTAGTCAATACATAGGCACCATGAGCCATATTTCTTGGGAACAAGTAGGACATGCGAGGATTAGGGGCTAGTACTAGGCCAGATAACACCAACCTTGAGTAATTCCTATACCAGTTTTTCTAGTTCTGATTTCATGGCATGAGGGTACCTATATGGCCTGATATTTGGTTGTATGTTATTTGGGAGCAATTGGATAGCATCGTCATGAGAGAAATGCAATGGTAGTGTAGTTGGTTCTACAAAGACAACATCATGTTTATGTAGAACTAGTTATAGGTCTAATGGAATTTCATCCATTAGTGAAGTGGTTGGTTGGATGGAGAAGAGTTGTGCAATGACCCCATGTTTTTATTTCTTTAGTACTTTCTCCATACGATTGGAACTAATGAGGTGAGGTGTTCCTATAGGGGAGCCCTTGAGTAAGTGTGTTTGTCCATTTTGGGAGAATTACATCTAGAGTTCTACAAAGTTCCAACTGATAGTGCCCAATGTACTCAACCATTGAGATCCCAAAACCATATCACATCCTCCCAACTAGAGGGTAAACATGTCCTGCTTGAGTTCATAGTCCCCTATCCTGATCTTGACATTGCGGAATTTTCCTTTACAAGTTAATTCTCCCCCATTGGCTACCATGAATTTGAATTAATTACAAGTGTGGATATAGCAATTTGCCCACTTAGCAACTTGAGGATCAATGAAGTTGTGTGTGCTGCCTGAATCAATAAGGATGGTAAGATGTTGGCCCTTGAAAAATCCCACAATTTTCATGGTTTGTGGAGTGGTAATTCCTACAAGAGTGTGGACTAAAATATCTATCTCAGACCCTTGTGTATCTTCTTCCTATGGAGAAGGTGTTTCAGGAGGGTCCTCATCCTCATCACTCTAGTCAGTATTAGCAGGTTCCTAAACATCTATCAAGAATAGACTTTTGTTTGCACACTTATGTCCTTTAAAAAACTTTTCATCACAATTATAACATAATACTTGGGCATGATGTGCATCCATATCCTCTGTAGTCAATTTCTTGGGTATTAGGTTTACTATCCACTTAATTTTGGGTTCAAAAAGGAAATGAAGGTCAGTTTTGAGGAAACCATGATGGGCACCTTTGGTTTGAGAGTTTAGGTTTGGCCATACGGGCCAAAATGATATCTTCCATCATGGACTATGGCTTCAACATCTTTACTTCAGCTTGGAGATCCCCTTTTAACCCACTGATAAAACAACTCGTGAAGAACCCTTCCATCAATCCTCTTGTCTTATTGGCCAATTTATCAAATTGAGTTTGGTAGCCACGGACTGAGGATGTTTGTTGTAGTTTGGTCAAGACCCCTGTGAAGTCCTCATACTCACTAGGCCCAAATCAGGTCAGTATTTGGGACTCAATGTCCTACCAAGAGATATTTGGGTTGGAATTACATAACCACTAGAACCAATGTAGAGCCTCAGATTCCAAATTGAAGGAAGCCATATGAACTCGATGATATATGGGAACATTATGAAGTCTAAAGAATTTATCAACCCTACATAACCACCCATCAACATCCTTCCCATTAAATCGAGGGAAGTCCAATTTTGGCATTTTAAATGATGGGTCATGGTCATTCCTTATAGATTTTTCATCCTGGTGTTCTATTTTGAGTGGTCCCTTTTGTAACTTGCTACCCACTTCTATTAGTGTTTCTTCTAAGCGAGCGCTAGTGGCCTCATGATCTAGACAAAGACCTTGGACCTCTTCCCTTATGGAGAAAATTTCCAAGTTTAAATTATCAATGTATTTTGTTAAGTATTCCATCTGTTCTAGCTCTTTTGATGTCCATGGGTATCGTGGGCCATTTTGGAACCTTTTGTGACCAGTTGCTAAAAATAGAATTGGGTTTCAAGACTTAGTATTTTTAGTAAGTGTCCAAACAAGTTCTTGGGTGCTATATATAAAAACAATCAGCTCGAAGAGGTGGTCACAATGAGCTATATTCCACAACACTACATTTTGGTACCAGAACCAGGGTATGCTAGGTAAAAGAGTATGTAACACCCATAGGCCCTTTGTTATATCGCAGTGATGAACAATAGTGCTCGGACTAATATTTTAGGCCACTACACAAGGAAGATTCTACACATACCCTTGAGCACACTATCTACCTCTCTGACAGTACGAGAGCGTAATCATCCGAGATACTATGTCCCATGGACTATGTATGATACAAGGCTGATAAGCTTCCTATTGGATAAAATTTTCTTAACCCTAGAATGGTCTCCCGATACACCCGAAGATGCGTGGGAGCTCAAGTTCATGCACGAGTTCTATCTGAGGCCTAGGTATTGGAGCCTGATCGCCCCTCACTTCACTAGACGTTGTATGGGCTATCTAGCTTAGCCAATAACGATAGATTCTTCATGATATTTTAAAACCCCCAGCATAGGGTTTCTACCTACTCAACTAAAAAGACTATTTTTTTTTACTGGTCTTTGTCTTTTTTTTTTTATAATAGTAAAAAAAAAATTTACACGAAAATAATAGGGGATTATACCTAACAGGCAAGAATCATTACTATTGCAGTAGAACTTGGCCCTGGAAAATGCTCTAATATCACTTGTTAGGATCCTACTATAAAATAAACTCAAATAAACACACTCTCACACAATTTCTTGGAAATAAACTCACATAAACATCATATTAATATTCGGAACAAAATACACATTATAACAAAAATTTTGCATAAAGGAACAACCTCAAAATAAGATAGAATGACAGGGATCTTTGAGGGTACAACCTCCCTCAACACTTCATTAACTTACAAAAATATGAATACATTGATGCCTTCTCTGGTATTTAAAGAGTTCCCTTCCATGGTTGGCTTACATGCAAAATACCACCTGTATTACATGCATAATGCCACCCGAATTACATGCATAGTGCCACTCAAATTACATGCACAATGCCACTCGAATTACATGCACAAGGCCACCTTACATAACCTATCTACCATGTGTTGCATAAAATGGTGCCATTTGTCATAGACACTACATAAGCTAAAACTTAGAATATTACAAAATATTAATCATGGGTACTACCCACGTTCTTAGGAATTATTACATCATGGAAGTTATTACATTAAAGGTTAGGATGGGATCCTAGCATGGCTTATTGGGTTTGAATATTTCTAGTGGTAGGTGTTTTCTAGCATGATATCAGCTAACTGACCTACCACATTAATTGCTTTTGCTAGTTTTCATCTTGGTTTTCTCAAACATAATTCCTGTATGGCTTTTGTGTAAATTGGGACATCTCTTATAGCCTAGAAAAGAGGAATTATGACTATTAGATTTTTTAGGCTGTATAAAATGTCAAAATTTGGTTGTATTGGATTTCTTGGTTCTTGTAACATTTGAGGAAAAGGTGGGACCTCTTATTTGTTATTTTTAGTAATATGTTCTTCTTCTACTTCTTCTGCATTAGGTGATCTCTCAATTTCTACTTCTACATTTTCCTCCTCTTCTATCAAAGGAGCTATATCTACTCCTACTTGTCTACCTGATCTTAACTGTATAGGATTACATCCTACTCTTATATTGTACATTGGAAAAATCTCATTTTCCACTTGGTATGCTAGCTGATTGGTTCTATTATTGGGATTTGACATAGGCTATGCAGGACGTTGTGCAGGTCTCAAAGCAGAGGGAGCTAGAGAATATTATTGCAGTGGAGATTGTGTTGCCTTCTATGGAGCTGGAACCCATGCATTATAGGTTCTCCACTAGGGTATAGGTTGCTGATATGGCATCCATGGGTATGGATTATAAGGATTGTTTCCTTGGGGAGTATTTTTCCAAGGTGGTTGTCCCCACCAACCCATATTGGGTGGCTAAACTTGACCTTGATTCATATAATTACCTCCTCCATAGGGTGGTATTCCTGCTGGCATGTTTTTTCCCATAGGATACTATTGCCAATTTCTCCTATTTCCCATGAAATATACTTCCTCTACTTCAATATTTTTCCTATATTTTATCAAATTTGGACACAACTTTATCTTATGATATTTTTGACAACCATCACATACTCTAACCTTGTTTTTTAGTTATTTAATTTTTGGGTGTTTCCCTCTACATTTGGGACAAAAATAAGCTAATGCAGCATCAATCTCCTACTTTTTTTGAAGTAGAAGAGTATCCATCTGAAGTGCAAGAGATGACAACATCTCACTTTTTAGGTCTTCTAACATATTATCTATTTTTGTTTTTGTGATTGTGATTGTTGGTTTGATATTTATGGAGGTTGGTTTACCTTTCCTTCTTGAATAATTATGACATAATCATCGAATATATTCTATTTTTTGTTGGTAAATGTCTCCTCCAAATCTCATTTTGAGTGCTTCAAGAGACTCATCAGTGAGTCCTTTTAAGAATATACCTCTCAAGGACCTATCACTCAGTATTGCATGGGGAGATATTTTTAGGTTAAAGCTAAATCTATCCCAATATTCCTCCAATGATTCATCTTCCTTCTGAGTCATCAAATATTTCTTCTCTGGAATATCATTCCCTACCAAAGTATTGGTATAGTTCTTGGAAGAGTATTTTCATATATTCCTAGGTAGTAATCTATTTATTTCCTAAACTAATGAACCAACACAGGGTTGAATCATCTAAGGTTGAGAGAAATAAATTTAGTTTTTGGATATTGGTTTTATTATCTACTGACCAACATAGGACATCAAACTTGAAAAGGAACATGTCAGTATATTCTCTAAAATCCTCTAAAAATAGGAATATGGGTAGGGGAGATGTGTTTCATTCTTGTATCTCCTATTGCCTCTCTTATTTGAAAGTTAAAACGAGTGGATGTCTCTTCATTATCAACCATCTTTTCAAAAAATGCAGTCTCTACACCTACTTCTTCTAAAGTATTCTCTAAAGCTCTTGTGTCATTTAGAGTATTTTGTACAAGAATCTCCAACTCAAATGTTGATATGGTTCCATCTTGACTTCCAATGTTGGTTGTACAATAATTCCTTCTCAGACTAGGTTCTTCTATGTACTATATTTTCTCCTACTAGTTCCTCAGGATTTGGATGTTTTGGTAGAGAAGGACTCTGTGCAAAAATTGGATGTTGACTCTAATGCACAGGTGGAGGTGATGGAGGTGAAGAAATTTCACTTCTATAATCTAGTGCAGTTAATTTAGGGGCTTCTTGTGAAGCAATATTTTTACCCTTCATAAAATGACTATCTAGTCCTCTGATTCTTGATGGACTCATACAATATTAGGTGGAAAGATTCTATAGATAAGTTAACCTGTAATATTCAGATTGACTTGCTATAGAACTAGTTTTTACATTTGGTACTTCCCTAGCAACAACACCAAAATTTTGGGCAAAACATTGGTTATATCTACAATTTATTTATTACCTCCATTTAAATTGTCAAACCTAGGAAGCTCGTAAAATTATGAAGTACCGTGCATAGTATATGTCTGTAACACCAGTAAGATAAGTCCAATATATCTTAAGGTTTGGGGGGTGGTTGTGGTGTAGCTTTTTTTCTTGTCCAAACCATTAAATTAGCCTATATTATTAAACATGTGACTAGAAATAACTATAGAAAACAAAATGTAAACGTGTTGGAAAATACAAAGAAAGTAGGGAAGTGCATAAACTAAATGATTGCAAAAAAGAATGAAAATAGTAAATAAATAATGCAGAAATTAATTATAGAAAACAAGGGAAAGGGGTGGAATATTGTTGAGAGTGGGCCCAGGCTTCTAGCAGATTCCACTCAAATCAAATCACGCACACTAGACATTGAGAAATCTTGATATGAACACTCGAATAAATTAATTAAAGCTTCACAAATATATTACATGTAAAATGTCTAGGATCCCTTTTTAGGGGTGGTCTATGCATTTATATAGTGCACGACCATCCTTGATTACAAGCTTAGGAAATTCTATTTCAGACTTTGTCGTTACAACAAACATGCGTAAAATAATCACAGATAACGAACACATGCTAATTTTATCCTTCGTAGAATAAATTAGGTGTGTTCTATTTATTGAGATAATATGCCTATAATTACACTGTAAATCGATATTAATCAATTTTGTATAATTGATTTACATTTTTTCTCCATTTACATTATTGTTTAACAATTAATGAGAAATGTATAATCTTTTCCAGTTTGCCTTTCATCCATATATATCATTGGAAACCACCATTTTGTTTCTTCTAAAAACATGGTTCTTATTGTACTTCTACTTCACAGGAGTCAGGCACCATCCAACCTATCACTGGAAATCAAGCGCTATTGATTCCAAATTCAGGAGTCAAGAACCGTTTATCCCAAGGTTGGGATTCAGGTGCCTTTGATACCGAAGTCAGGAGTTAGGCACCTTTGACCCTAAATTCGAGAGTCAGGTATCATCGACCCCAAAGCTGGGAGTCAGTCACCTTTAATCCCAAAGTTGAGATTTAGGTGCCTTAACTCAGTGTACGTATCCTTTGTTGCAGTCACCACTGTCCTTATTTTTCCACCATAAAACACAAAGTGCCAAGTCCACATGGGACCTTAATGTAAATATGCAAAAATGTGGAAAAATCATCGAATCTACACACAAATCACACTTAAAACACATATTAGAGAATATACACAATTTATTATTAAACATATATAAAATCTTCATAAAAATTACATTCTCTAAAAATAATACCACACTATATGTTATGAATCCATACAAAAATATGAGCATTTTTGGTGCTCATCAATGGGGGATGTTGAAATATCAATAATTTAACCTTATTAAACAATGACAATAGTGATGAAGTGCCTATAGTTGCAATGGATGTTAGCCTATGGTCATATGCAATGTAAGCATATGAGCATTATTTATGTAATCCTTATTGTGTTTATTACATCATCTATTAGGGTGTTAGGTGGTTTCTAATGTGGTGATAATAGGTTATACCTATACATCTTGAGTTGGTTACTCGGTTCTTATGTTTATAGACCTTAATTGACTCCATATTGTACTATAAATATCATATTTTCTTGATAATATAATTTTCAAGCACCTTGCTTGTCTAACATGTGGTATCAAAGCAAGGTACAATAAGGATATCTAATAAGAATAGAATCATATTCAAGAGGATTAAAGTTTAGAAGAAACAAAGGTAATGGATATGCCTATTGTTTTTGTTTGATTTTATAGATATCAATTTGATGTGATGTGGTCTTCTTTATTGTTGTAGATAGTAAAGTGTATCATTATTTATGTATGTACCTATGAATGATCATGTGTGTCCCTATTCATAAGAGATTTGTTGATAGTACTATGTGTCCATTTTTATAACATGAGTAATCATGAATATTATATGTATGTGCTACCCTGGTGAGTCCAATGGATGTAGACACAAGAATTTGTGTGTCATTATCCAAAAGAGTAAGGATTTTGGAGCAGATTATTTCCTAGTGTAATAGGTTATAAAATTTTATGATCTTGAGTGATGATTGGAATAATGCATAGAAGGTAAAATATTGTAGAATTTCATGCTATGATCAACATGAAGAGGATCTATTTTTCTAGTTTTATTATTATTTATTCTATACATTCATTCCTAATTGTCCTCCATTTTATGTCCTAGTTACATAAAGAATGGTTGGAAAAACCATGTTGTAACTTGTTTTCTGTGCATTGGAAATGATTTTATGTATTAAATACTAGATAAATATTTCTTGTAGATGTATTATTGTTCATGATATTACTAGCATGAAGAAAATTAAAGCAAGAGGTTCATCGAAGGGTCATCTATCATGTTTTCATCTTGAGATGTTATGTCATTTGAAAGCATTATTGTCATCTAGATAGAGTTGTTTGATTGTGCATGAAAATTTATTAGAAAAAATTTATCGTCTAAAGGGTAAGTTAAATATATTTCATCATATGATTGTGTCATCTAGATAAGAATTTTTATTTGGAGTTGTCTATAGTTGTCATCTAGAGAAGAGTTACCATTTGGGGTTATCATATGGAGAAGATTTGTCATCTATAGAAGAGTTGTCATTGAGAGAAACATTATCATCTACAAATATTTTCATCTAAAGAAGTAGGTCATATAAATACACTTGTGGCTTGTGAGGTGAAGTTTAAAATATCATCTAAATATGTACAAGGGTTTACTATTACAAAGTTGTCATCTAATAAATATATGGGAAGTCTAAAAGTTAACTTTTAGTGAAGTATTGTCATTTTAAGGCTTATGCCACACATTAAAAAATAAAAACATAAAAATAAAATAGAAACACCTATTAACCATAGCTTACTTGGAGGAAAACATTGTGTATAATCTATTACATACAAAGAATGTGTCATCCGGAAAGGAGGAGACAACATATACAAAATATAAAAAAAAAAAGTGTGTTATGTCACAAGAAAAATATTAGTTTGATTAATGAAAGAGAATCATGTTGTTGATAAAATTTTAACAGAGAAGTTTGGAATCATTCGATAATAACAATATTTTTTAGATTCATTTGAACATACTAACTCAAGCATATAGTAATTGTAGTGACCTTGGGATGCACGCACCACTTTAATCTACTTGTAATATTATACCCAAGATGAAATGAAAGACCATGAAAAAACATATAAAACAGAAGTAAAAAATATGGATCTCTTTATTTGTATTGATACTCGGTTACATGGCAGTCCCTCTTAGGGATACCCATTTTGATACAATGAATTACAAGTGAGGAAGAAGTCCCCTAGCAAGGGGTGGTGCGCTTTCACAAGATTCTTGGTTCCACACATGGAAATGTATGAGGGCTTACATATGCCTCCTTCTCTAGGTCTGATTGCTAGAGGGATCCTCTTGCTCTCGTATGTTGTAGCTTTTGTTCGATGAACCTATGGCCCTGTAATAAATGAAACAACAAAACATACTTATATGTCCAAGATTGCCTCCCTGGATGAGGTTGTTAGCAATGAATATACTCAAATGAAAGCAAGTGCAAATGAAACTAATGCTATGAATGTGAATAAATGAAATGATGCTATGCTAATGATATGTTAAATAGAATAATAAAACTAATATCTAAAACCCTAAGCTAGGCCTGCAGGCCACTGTCCAATGACAACGGCCGCTAAAGTGAATCTCGTTCTATTTTGCTTCAAAGCTATGGATCAAAGCTTGTATCTGATGTTGAAATGGTGGTTGCTATGCTCTTCAATTTATCAGAGCTTCACTGTGAATGTGATCTCCAAGGAAAAATCTCCAGGTCTCGAAAGCTCTCCTTAATGATCTAATGCATTCCTATATCTCTAGATTGATTGATTCTATTTTATCTATACTCTCCCTGCTGATCTTAGGCTTGCACCTTTTAAAGTGTGTGAAACCATAAAGTCTATGCTCAAAACCCTGGGATTGAATCTCTCATACGTAGTGAATGTTAGCATGAGAAGCTTTTTTTTTTTCTATGTTTAAGGACTAGTTAACTGAAGTCTAAATTTAGACCCAAGTCTTTTATGTGAACTGGTTGTGAAGGGGAATGCAAAGTTACTCCCGATCACCTTTATTGCATGCAGACTACCACTTAAGCCTCTCATTAGGCCTATTTGTCACTAAAATGATTTTTATGGTTTAGCCGCTATCGTCTGCAACAACTAATATTTGGTCGATGTCCTCTATAGTGGCTAAGTCCTAGCTGCTCTAAGCTTGAGCAGCTAAGATCTGGTCATTGTGGCCTTGAGTGGCTAATCTTGGATGGGCTCAAAGTCCTCCAAATGGGTGGTGAAAACCACTTTTGATGCTTGGAAATTCCAAGGTTATGTCCTATGATCTTATGAATGTGCTTATGTGAGTAGCTCCCCTAAACATGACACATTTTAGGTGTCTATAGATGCCCCTTTTTATGATGCACTTGTGTGGAAAACACAATGTTGAGCAAAAATGTAGAGTGATCTGCTTGTAAGGTGTATGATGGTCAATGGTCTGACCAATGCCTGATGGGCCATTCATGCAAGATGACGCACATCCTTTGAATCATTGCCTCAACATTTGGAGGACTTAACTTAGCCAAGTTCTTATGCACATTCAATTTGCACTCATTCCTCAAACTCAATTAGGTAGCTTCAGCTTCTACAATCAGATCCGATCGGAAGGACAACTACAAATTGGAGATGTCATGTCTGCTTACATTCCCAGAAAACAAAGGAAATTATGTAATTGTTGTATGCAATGATTCATAGGATGAACACAATTTTGATATGATCGAGTGATCTATTGTTGATTTTGACTATGATTATTTTGAATATTTGAACTACCTCCTCACACAATGAATTGGTGAGGAAAAGGCAATGAATAAAATGACAAGTCACTTGACCAATATGACTAACTTGGTTTCTTTCTAACATTTGTTCTTTCAATGGGCAAACCCCCATCCAAGTGTGACTCCAACTATTTATGATAATCATCCATCCTTATCCCGAGGAGCGGTCTAGCTATCAAGAGCCTTCTTAGGGAGTTAGGATGAGTGATTCTATTTATGCTCATATTGTATCACTTTGGCTCAATGTTTTTGATTTCATAAGGGAACAAAGATGATTTTATTGCACCCATGGAGTAGTCCAACCATTTTTGTCTTCTTTGGGTTTGAAATGATACAATGTGGTTCCAAAATGAATGTTTTTGCCCCAAGTAGCCTTATGGTAACTTACTCATCTTATCAAGTTGCATATACTGTGAGTCGTTGCAATCACAAAGTTGATAGAGTAGGTATTTGAATACGAGGTCTTCTTGATAATGTTTTTTATGTAATTGTTTTGTTATTTTGATCATTATGGTGATTATGAACCACCAAAATATGCTTATTTGATGTTTTTGGTTGCTTATCTTAGAGGGAAACAACTTATTTTTTCTTAGGATCTCATCTGCTGTCAGGTCTAGAGACCACCAAGTGCCTGGTCATGGCCGCTCTCGTCCTAGGTAGCCATAAGATTCGGGCCACTGACGTAAGAAGCGGCTAAGGAAATACCCTAGGGTTTTGTCTTTTCACTTTGCCAGCTATCAATTCTACTTTCTTAAGCTCTGAGGCAAAAGTGAATTCTGTAATTTGGAGTGTTTCTGCAATTTGGAAGATTATGGCTGCACGAGGCAAAGTGTCTTCGGGTGGAGGAGCTAGAGTTTCTTGAGTACTCCCTCAAAACTTAACCCTTCTTGTTTATTTTTTTTGGGTAAAACTGAACCACATTAAGTAATCGGTAATTGAACCCCATTAAGCTTGCTTGCAACCAATGAAAACCTGTAGCTAGGATTAGTTTAGGTTTTTATGTGGTGGGCTTGTCCCCATTTTGTCTTTTTTGCTTTTGTTACATTTTTTTTGGTATTTTTTGGCCTAGGCTCGACGTGTCTGCCTCACTACCTATTGGCCGCTATCAATCATAGCGACCAGGAAGGCCTACAACTTGGTCGCTGTCACTGGAAATGACCGATTTGAATCCCAACAATAAAAAAATTGACCATTAGGGCTTGGCTGCTGTCAGCTTCGACGATCGATTTGAATCCCAAAAATAAAAAAAAATGACCATTGGGTCTTGGCCGCTATCATCTTTGGCTATCGATTTTTGGCTATTATAGGCGAAAACGACCAAGAACACTTGGTGAAATTTTTTATTTTCTTCAAATTTTTTGGGTTGACTTATTGATTTTTTTGAATTTTTGATTTGTTTAATTAGGTGCAATTTTTTTCTTTTGCTTAGACTTAGAATAGCCTATCATATTTTACATTGTTTTCATGTTTATTGTGAATTATGCCTTAAATTCATTATAGTTATGATTCATTTTCCTTTGTTGTTAGATTCTTACTTCTGCCCCTCTTGGATGTCGATTATTGGACTTGGCTCAAAGCCCATGGGCTTCAATATGTCACCATACTACCCACTATTATGGCATATCATGCCTACCTTATGGTTTTGGTCCATCGATGGGACCCTCGAACCAATACCTTCCACTTTCCTAACAGTGAGATGACCATCACGTCAAAAGATGTGTATAGGATATTCCAAATCCCCTTTGATGGAGTGGCCATCGTCTCTTCAACCACTACTGATAAGACTATTTTTTTCACTCAGGTGTTTAGAGGGTGCTCTACGCAAGCTCTTAAGGACACCAAATCTTGGGGAGTGTCCATATTGTAGTGGTATGAGGTGGATGTCTTCTCTACGAGGCATGCAGTGTTGCTGATAATCATCAACAATATCTTGATTCCATATTGCTCAGGTTTGAGGTTCCCATGGAACCTTTTGGCGATGGTTCAAGATTTTTTGGATAGTGTGGAGCCTATCATCTATGCATGGGGAAGATCTTTGTTGGCTCAGTGCTATGATGAGTTGTACCACATCTATTGGTGAGGTCACATCGACATTGCTTACAACTTGCTTCTACAGGTCTAGGGATGAGAGCACATCAAGGTAGATCATCCTAGAGGGCTTCCTACCAAGATTATAGTTGTGGAGGAGTGGATGCAGTGCTATGCTGCTATATGGGCTTGAGAGCATGAGCTGCACAAGAGCTACCCTCATGCGAGGGAGCTTCCCCACTACACTTCTACTTTTACCAGGCTAAAGGTCGATGATGTCATGTGGCAACCATATCATGAGTGCCCAAATTGGGATGATCCTGCTAGTTTCACAATGAGAATGTGGTGTGAGTGGTGGCTCATTGGCTATAAGGTTGGCATCCAGGAGTATTTCTTCTACTCTTAAGTTCTTCATCAGTATGGGTTATAGCAGGATGTGCCTCTGGTTCTATTTGTATATAGGCACATCACAACAGAGGGAGATCTCCCCCAACTGTATATCATAGAGTTGTCAGCTAAGGAGGATGCCCCAATAGTAGACCCAGGAGTCGCTGGGGGTGTTACAGAGGTATACACTCAATGGTGGGGGGATCAGATGTGGCATGGTGATGATAGCTTGGGTCACGAGGACGATGGTAGAGGTGATGATACAGATTCAACAGGGAGTAGAGTCTGAGCTAGGACTGAGGTATGGGGCTAGCCAGTAGATTAGGTGGTAGCAAAGGAGCAGGAGGCTCCTATGGAGAATGAGAAGGATTTGGAGCTCGAGGAGAGAGATTCTCCTTTGAGAGCATAGTTGCAAGAGGTCGAGGTCGAGCTCCAATCAACCAAGATCTAGGTAGAGCAGTGAGATGCCACTATTGCATAGCGAGATGCCACCATAGAGTAGCTCACACTACGAAACCAGTCTTTGTAGGATACTATTGGGGGCAGTACTGATAGAATGTAGTTTTTTGTATCTCCCTCTACTCCATAGGGTGTTACAAGTACAAACTCAAGGGTAGAGGTTCTACACCTGAGGTCACTATTAGAGGAGTATGAGACGATGATCCATGGGCATGTTGGTCATATTACCACCCTCCAGATGCAGCTCAAGAGGCATGGACTTGTCCCTAGGGAGGCACCACATGCAGGCGGTTCACAAGTTAGCGGGCACTCTACCTCAGGTAAGTCTTCCACTTGTTCTAGCCAGAGGACCAGGACTTGGATAGAGATACCGATAGGTTCACACCATTCAACCCGTGAAACCACCATAGAGGAGGTGGCACTAGGAGATGTGGTGCATGAGTTTCAGGACCTATGTTTGATTGATGATGCTCTTAGTTTGTCATTTTTGAGGTTGGCTTGACCTATATGACTGTAGCCCTATGGGAATTTTTGTATACCAATCTATATGACACAAAAATTTATATGATATCTTTATGTTTTTGACTCATTATGTGTATCATTTATTGCTTAGGTTTTTGTTGTTATTTGTTTTATGATGAGATGTGATGATGATATTATTATGATTTGACATATATGATAGATGATAGATGATATTTGTGGTGATGTGGATATTGAGATAAATTCTCATGTAGATGTGATATGATCTACCTATTGTGATATGATGTGATGTATTATACAGTGATTTGATGATGAATTTATGATTGTATGCAAATGGATATTGCTTATGTGTTTTATGATGTGTTTTATAATGTGATTATGGATGATTAATGACTTGCATTTTTGTGGATGCGATGTTGGTATATTAAATGCATGTTTGATTTTGATTTCAGTGTGCGCACTTAACTTATGTTATGATATGGTAAATGCAATGTGCAATGTGCTATGTATATGGTGAATGTAATATGTAATCTAATGTGAATGAACTTGTATGTTTTAATTACTCAAAACACAAAGAATGTATATGCTATGATTTTGACAATCTAATGTGTGATACCACAAAAAGTATAATAACCATGGATTTTGTTTTAATAATAATTCTAATCATGAGAATTGATCATTTGCTTCATCCATATGTGCAATGTAATGGTGTGGGATGAATGTATTTTATGGATAAGATTCTGTAATTTAAGAAATATAAAATAATCAGTGGCCATCTAAATATCATTTCTGACATATAATCGGTATCTCATATATTTTATTAATACCTCTAATTTATATAAGCTTATAAAGAAAGTTGCTGATGTGATTGGTGATATGATTTGTTGCTTATGTAGGAATAATTGGTGGTTGTTCTTGAAACTCAACCACTCTAGTTATCCTATCAACAACTGTCTACTGACCACTCTAGACTTTTGAAAAGTAAGGATTTTACCATGGACCTAGATATTCATGATCTTTATGTGTGCAAGTGATTGTATATTTTGAGATAGAACTCAAGCATTTCCTCCAATGTAAGGTGGGATTATTTCAGCCCATTGCTAATATTAAGGATTCTTAGGTGTTCATCTTGTCCTAAGTTGGAACTAGTTGGACTATACCACTAAGCAATATTGGGTTACCTAAGCTAGCTCATCCACATTCAAACATTGGTCTACACAAATGCATGAAGCAATTGTGGTAGACATATCATCATGCATAAGGATTTCTCCTTCCAGTTTTTTACAATGCTAAGAATTCCAGGGATTCAAGCTTCATTCCCTTATTTTCTTCCTTTTGGCTTTGGATATTTGCTCATATGTAGTGATGAAAATCACTATTTATTTTTTATTGATTTTTTTCTTGAGCGAGGGTTCTCATAGTGACGATAATCACTGTTTATTTTGCTCATATGTAGTGATGAAAATCATTGTTTATTTTTTATTGATTTTTCTTTGAGCAAGGATTCTTGGAATATTTGATTTGTGTGGCAGATCATTGCTTTGAAATATGGAATGTAAGCTTGAATTTTTGAATTTGTAATTTGCTTCAGGCTTTGCTTATTTTTATTTAAGCAAGGGATTTGGATAGGGCAAAGCTTGAACTTTTTCCAATTCTCGACACCTTTAAACTGGTAGCATAGGGGGATAAACAAGGAAGATCCTTTTCACTTAAGGTAACCTAGACCGCTTCACAACTTTCATCTTTTACTTGTACCAGCTAGGATTTTAGTGTTTCAATTAGTGACGGTATCTTGAATATCCAAGGTATTATCACAACTAGACCTTACCTTCTACTAATCAATGTGGCTTTCTACAAAAGTTGATAAGACCACTAGACATGTTTGAATAACAAGATAATCTTAGCCTATTTTGTATAGCAACATGAAATGGTTGTGTTGACAAACACAATTATACACATGAGTGCATGGATGGAGGTGGATTTGAGATTTTGGGTTGTGATACAAAATGTGGCATATTTTTCTAGAATGTGATCATAACATATGCAAATGCAATGGATGTAATGCGACTTATGTGAATGCAAGTGTGAAATGCAAATGTTTTTGTGTTTTTGATTTTGTTATTTGACCAAAGGGCTTTAAGATGCCTTTGGACATTTTTATTTTATTTTACCAAAGGGCTTTAAGATGCCTTTGGAGCTTTTTGTGATGAAGGTGACCAAGTAGTGTGAAGATACCCTTGGAGCATTTTTTATTGCTTTTGACAAAAGGTATTTAAGATGCCATTGAGCTTTTTGTGATGAAGGTGACCAAGAGGTGTGAAGATACCCTTGGAGCATTTTTTATTTTTTTTGACAAAATTTCTTTAAGATGCCTTTGAAGGTTTTTTGTGATGAAGGTGACCAAGCGGTGTGAAGATACCCTTGGAGCATTTTTTATTGCTTTTGTATTTTGATTTTTGACATATTTGAATTTTTTTTTATTTTTGACATATTTGAATGTTTTTTTTTATTTTATGTATAAAATACCTTCAAGTGAATGATATTGAGAGGTTCAGGCTCTTCAAAACCATCCAACGATGTAAGGCGATATGCTCCAGGCCCAACCCTTTCTAAAATCATGTAGGGGCCTATCCAGTTTACCACAAATTTGTCTCATAGGTGCGGTGGCAAATTTGAGTTTTGTTGGTTTTCTTTGAGCATAAGATCCCCAACTTTAAATTCCCTCAAGTGGACTTTACTATTGTAAGCTCGTGCAAGGTGATTCTAATAAATGCATAGATGCTCCAAGGCATTGAATCGGCATTCATAAAGAAGTGTTAGCTGATCAATGTAGCCTTGTCGTGCGGTGTCATCATCTATGAAGTCCTTCATGGCTACTCGCAAGGTTGGAATCTCCAACTCTAAGGGCATGATGGCCTTAGTTCCATATACAAGTGAAAACGGTGTTGCCCTAGTGGGCGTCCGCACACTAGTCCTATATGCCCATAGTGCAAGAGGTAATTGCAAGTGCCAGTCCTTATGATTTTATTTTACCATCTTCCTCAAGATGGAGATGATTATTTTATTTAAGGCTTCTGCTTGCCCATTTGCTTGCGGATAATAAGGTGTTGAATATGGTATTTGTTCATTAAAGCATACACATTTTTGTTCTTGAAATATGGCCCATTATCCGATATTATCTTTGAAGTGACCCGAAAATGACTTATGATATTATGGAGTATAAACTCCGCAATAATTGGTCCAATTTTTTATGTTAAATGGATCACTTCAACCCATTTAGTAAAATAATTAGTGGTCATTATGATGAATGTGTGTCGGCCCGAGGATGGGGGTGAGATCTTCCCCACCAAGTCTAGTCCCCACTACAAGAATTGCCATGCTGCTTGGATGGGTTGCAAGGCTTGTGATGAAAAATGGGTGAGATTTTCATGATGTTGGCACTTAATGCATTTCTTGACATACTCACAACAATATTTTTCCATAGTGGGCCAATAGTAACCCATCCTTAAGATACGCTTAACAATAGCCATGCCACTAAATTGGTCATCACACGTATTGTCATGAGCTTGCAAAATTACCCAGGATGCTTCTTGGGGCTCAAGACAATGAAGGAGTACTCAATCATAGCCTCACCTATAGAGGATTTCTCCTAGAAAAATGTACCTTGATGAGGCCTGGAAATGCCTCAATCATAACATGTTTTGAACACTAGAATTGCCTATAAACTCTTATGTTTTATCTGATATGTTAAGTTGATTCAATATGCTGTATATTAACCATTTTGCATGATCAATGTATTTGGAATATTATATGCTAATTTTTATAGATTTTTGCATAGTTTTGTGTTCTTTTTGCTATGACCTGCTAAAATGGGATATGTTTAGAATAATAGCAGCATTTCACTAATCATGTTTTGATTTGTCTCAAGCATTTATTTCACCTAAATCTGGTAACAATGCAAGCAAATTGTTGCTGTGCAACAAAAACTGGTCTTTCCCATGTAAATTTCAGCCAGCTATCCATAAATAGCAAGGCATGGAATTCACATGTGGAAAGAGATGAAGACCATTGGAATTTTATCTTAGGAGATAACCCACCTGAGAGATGTAGAAGAAATCACTGGAAAATCACACATTTGTTCATTCCGAAGTATCTTCGGAATGAACAGATATCTTCGAAATGAGAGAACACAATGTCTTCAAAATGAGCGGATCTTTAGAATGAAGAATGTAGTATCTTCGAAATGAGAATTGCAGTATCTTCAAAATGAGCGATCTTTAGAATGATAATTGCATTGTCTTCGGAATGAAGCCACTTATCTTTGGAATGAAAATAGAATGTGCTTTTTGACTTGTTGATTGATTTCTGAAGCCGAAAAAAGGGAAATAAAGGTTGGAAAAGGTAAAGAAAAATATCTTCCATCTGTCTTTGCCGTCATTGCCGACCAAATCCATAATTAAGGGAAAGATCAAGTTTTAATCTTCTTCTAGGATAAAACTAGAATTTGTTGCAGCATTGTAGGATTAGATCTTTTGAGATATTCTTTGTTTGTAATCAGACCATAGGACATCTATAAATATTGCTCCCGTTCAGGTTGAGCCTAGTAGTAGTTGAAGGAAATAAGTAAGATATGTAAAAAGAGTAAGGAAGCTAGGAAGAAGCAAAAAATAGGTAGAATTTGACTGTTACAGTCCTGTAACAGGTTTTCAGCAGAATTATTGTAATCATTTCTTTAATCAATAAAGTGCACCAGTTCTATTTCATATTGTTTGTAAATGAGTGTGATTAAGATCTAGAGAGAGAGAGAGAGACTTATACCTTCTTCTGGACAAGGAGGCTGGCCACTTCCAAACCTAGGAGGAGGACTAACAAGCAAGTTTTTATTCTGATTTTGCTATAGCAGAATGAGTTGTAGAACTTGTTATTTCAATTGCTTGTAAACAACTGACAATATCTGTAGTCTTAGTTTATTTATACTTAGATTAATCTTATGCTTAATGTTTTAGTTGTAATATTTACTTTCAGCAAATCTTCCATTTTATTTTAGACTGTTATTTCTAGAATTTATTGTTTTAAGCAATTTCCTGCATTTTATGTTTTGTTGTCAAACCCTGCACAGAAGATTGACAACCTTCTGTTACAGAGCCTTGATAATTTTCATTTCCATGTTAGAATTAGACTTTCATTTATGCAAAAAGTAATTATATTTTCTTTCTGCAATTAGGATCAAACTTTCAATTCTGCAACTGTTATTTCTGCAACATAATTAGGTCTTATTTTACAATTGTAAATCAGGACTTCATTTCTATAGTTAATGATTAGTTTCCAATTTTGCAACTTAGATTAAGGTTTAATTCATGCAATTTAGAGATAGGAATGTCCTAAAACCCCCCACATAATTGGTTTCACCAATAAAACATGTTGCTCTAGATTGACCTAAGTTATAGCTATTTTGCCTCTTCTTCCACAGATAGCCTTGTACACAGCCCTGGTATAATGACTATGCATCATTTTGGCATCGCTTCTAGGGAATAGTGTTGCCAAAAGAAAACAAATAGTCTAATAGCTGTAATCAGACAAAGTTATGAAAATTCAGGTTAAAATCTGAATACAACAGCTGAGGAAGATAACAACTATTGACTTAATTTATGTCATTTAGGAGTAAATATGAATGAATAAGTATAGGGATGAAAAAGGTATAACTACCCCAAAGGATCCCTAGCTTGTTACATTAAGGAATTCTTCACACCTAAGGGGTGAATCACCTGTGTTTGAACTACCAAAAATATTGATAGAAAAATCACCAGTCTCACCATCATTAGAACATTTTGAGAAAGGAAAATCACCAATTTTATCATCATCAAAAAATCCTAAGAAATACAATTCATCAGACTCATCATCAATAGAGAGGCTTGGACCTCTTGAGAGAACAATTTAGGAAGCGCTAACTTCTCCCAAAAAACAGGAAACTATGATAGAAGGAGGAAATATAGATGGCCAACATGGCTATGTCCATAATGAAGGAGATGATCAAGATATGTTTCAACCTTCCAAAACATTTGAATATCCTATCCGTCTGAATCCAACACAAAACTCTCCCATGAAGACCATTTCACCTTCAGTACTTCCAACCTTTCGAGGTGTTGTATCTGAAGATCTTGATCAATTTTTGTTTGAATTCAAGGTAGTGTGTCAGACCTATGATTATATAAATGATAATTATAAACTTAAGGTTTTTCCCTCAACACTCAAGGTTTTAGCATTGTGCTGGTTCATGAGCTTAGAGCCTAATTCCATAAGAACCTGGGATCAAATGGAAACTATCTTTTTAGACAAATATCAGGAATATTGTCGTGTAAGGAATAGAAAAGATGAGTTATTCAGAATCAAGCAGGAAGATGATGAGACATTGGAAGATTATCTTGATAGGTTCTCCTTTGTTAAAAGGAGATGTGGACTTGTAGAACCATAATTATGTAAAACCATATTTTTGAGAGGATTGCAAGATGAATCCAGAGAAGTTTTGGATTTGATGGGAAAAGGGGATGTAACCACTCTCAGTAATGAGGAAATTATGGATATCTATAGGAATTACTCTCGCACTAAGTAGAGAAGAAGAAAAATCCACACAAATGGCACTGATGTGAAGGACCTGATAGAGGAACTTGCAAATTTCAAAACTGATATTCTAGTGCACCTAAACACTACTTTAGGGGAAATGTCTGCAAAAGCAAAAAACATAGAACCTTTGGCAATTTATTACCCAAGATGTAGAAATAAACATGCTTTGTAGGAATTTCCTTTGAATAAAACACTATCTCAGCCATTTGTAGTATTTGTTCAAAAAGGTATTCAACTGATCAATGCCACCTTCTACCACAACTCAAAACTGTGTTAGAAAATTAGACTAAGGAACTCAACTATATTGGACCAAAACAAGGGGGAAATTTCTCTCAATACCAAAATCCCCCTTGTTTTCCTACAAATTGGGGGCATAATCCTGGTACTATGCCTTGGGGACAATCATAACCACCCCAACGTCCTTGGAATTATCCTCAATGGACAAATTCCCAAGAATGGCCACAAGCAAATTGGAGTAACCCAACCTAGAATCAGAATCAAAACAACCCCTCATGGAATCAAAACAACCCATCTTGGAATCAAAATAATCCGACTTGGAATCAAAATCATACTAATCCACATTGGATGCAAAACCAACCACGAGTGGAGTCAATAATACCAGTCCTATCCAAGGCAGTAAAGGAATCAAGGTCAAACTCAGTATTTGTTGCCTGCACCTAATCAAAATTTTCAAGAAAAATAGCGACAAACATAGAAAGTGAAACAACCTCAATTACCATCTCAACCAGTCACTAATCCAAATAGCATGAGACAGACACCTCCTGTCTATGTGGCTGAAGCTAAAGAAAATGTTGAAATTAATGTTCTTGATTGTAGTAACATCCAACTTCGTTCAAGAAAAGTTGTACCTAAACCAATTTCAAATGAAATCAAAGAAAATGAAGAGCAAGAATCATCAAAACCAGAGAGAATCCAACCAACAATGGAGACAGAAGAAAAATTGGAACCAGAGAGAATCCAACCAACAATAGAGAAAGAGACAAAACCACAGGCAGAACAGTTACCAAGGATAATTCCATATCCTAAAAGATTCAATACAATACTAGAAAATTTTGAGTCAGAGCTGGTCAAAGAACTCAAAAAGTTAACTATATCATTGCCCTTATTGCAATCCATTAAGAAAATACCAGAGATTAACAGTACTATCCAAAATTTGTGCATTAAAAGAGCAGGAAGAAAAAAGAAAGCATTTTCTAAAACTGTGCAGGTTGAAGGGAAGATAGTTGATCTCTTATCTGAAAAACTAGTACCTCCAAAGTATAGTGATCCAAGAAGCCCAATTATCACAGTCACCATAGGTTCAGTACCAATATCAAATGTCTTAGTAGATCTAGGAGCTACAATAAATTTCATGACCAAGGATACAATAAAACAATTACAACTCAAACATCTCAGCCCCACATTTACAATTTTAGAAATGGCTGATAGGTCAGTTGCAAAACCTGAAGGTATCATTGAAGATGTCCCTATAGAAGTTTTTTCTTGGGAATTCCCTATAGATTTTTTGGTTTTATAGCCAAGAAATTCAGCACATGGATATCCCATTATTTTGGGAAGACCTTGGCTTGCAACTACGACGACCTTCATAGAATGCAGATCTAGAAATATGACTATTTCAAATGGTATTGATCTGAAACAGATTTCTTTATATCCTCCTGTAAAACAATCTAGAAAATTTTTAGGTCAGTTATTGTTTTTTGACTCAAATGAAGAACCAGAAGAGGTCATTTCTACACTAGCTACCTTAGTAGTAAGAGAACACATAGAAGACCTCAGTGACACAAAAAATTTAGAAAATGAAACAATCCTGATGAATGTTCTGCATGAACAAGGTTTATAAGGGGAAGCAACAAATATCCAATAGTTGTTAAGTAATGAGGAGAATCAAAAATCTGAAGATGAACCATCTATACTATCATAGGGAAACTCTGTTTCACTACCACATGGATGGCACCATCATCTGATTTTTCCTTCTCACTTGTTCCATACAAGATATGCTTCCCTCAAGCGGCAATAAAATAGAAACTGCTTCTCTTCTCCCATCTCAGCAATGTCCTCTTAATCCCTTAATCACCAAGTATGAAGGAGTGAATTCAGTCCTTCTAAATACAAAACAAATAGAAGTCCAACCAGACAAATTTCTAAACATTTACAGCCAGCTTACTAGGGAAGAGGAAGAAAAATTGATAGTTGTCTTGTAGAAGCATGTTCATGCTTTTGCTTGGAACTACAAAGATATGTCAGGAGTTCATCCTGATATATGTACCCATAGAATCTATACTAAAGAAGTCAATCTAGTTAGACAACCCCAGAGAATATTGAATCCTACCTTAAGAGATATTGTGAAAGAAGAAATTGAAAAACTTCTGGAAGTAGGATTCATTTACCCAATTTCTGATAGCCAATGGGTTTCTCCATTGATAATAGTTCCTAAGAAAAATGGAAAAATGAGAGTATGTGTAGACTATAGAGAGTTGAATAAAGTGACATACAAAGACCATTTTCCATTACATTTCATAGATCAGGTGTTAGATACTCTTGCTGGAAAAAGGTACTTTTGTTTTCTTGATGGATTTAGTGGATATAATCAAATTTAGATTGCACCTGAAGATCAAGAGAAAAAAACTTTTATATGTCCTTGGGGAACATTTGCCTATAGGGTTTTACCTTTTGGTTTGTGTAATGCCCCAACAACTTTTTAGTGAGTAGTCCTAGCAATTTTTGTTGATTTGACCACCAAAAGTGTTGAAATATACATGGATGATTTCATAGTATGTGGATAGACTTTTGATTTTACATTGGAAAATCTTGACAAAGTCTTAAATCGCTGTGAAACATACCAATTATCCTTGAATCTAGAAAAATGCTTCATGATGATGAAGGAAGGAATAGTTCTTGGTCATCACATATCTCCTGAAGGGATCCAAGTTGATCCAAAGAAGGTGGAAATTATCAAGAATCTCCTTCCTCCTAAAACTCAGACTAATGTCAGAAGCTTCCTAGGACACATTAGTTTTTACCATAGGTTTATTTCCAACTTTAGTATAATAGCCAGTCCTATGTTTGCCCTATTGACTAAAGATTTTGAATTCTCTTGGAGTACAAAGTGTCAGGAAACATTTGAAGCTCTGAAAGAGAAATTGATAACTCCACCTGTGCTCAGAGGACCTAATTGGATATTACCATTTCATATACAGACTAATGCCTCCAATACAACAATTGGAGCAGCATTAGGACAAATTGACAATGGTGAACACTATACCATCTACAACATTAGCAAGAACTTGATAGGAGCCGAGAAAAATTATACAACAACTAAGAAGGAATTCCTAGCAGTAATTTATGCCATCAACAAATTCAGGCATTACATCATAGGTTATCAAATATTTATTCACACAGATCATACATCCATTAAGTATTTGATGAATAAACCTATGGTAAGTGCAAGAATTATTTGTTGGTTGTTATTGCTGCAAGAATTTGATATCACTATAATCAACAAACTAGGAAAAGCTAATGTTGTGGCAAATTTCTTGTCCAGGTTGTAGAACACAGATGAAGGGGAATTAGTTGATGACACTTTTCCTGATGAAAAAATATTTGCTATATCAGTCCAATCACCTTGGTTTGCAGATATAGCCAATTATTTGGTCACAGGGAAAGTTCCTCCACATTTCACTTCAAAACAAAAAAAACAATTGATCAAACAAAGTTCTTCTTTTGAATGGATTAAGGGTATGCTTTTTAAGTGCAGTCCTGACCATGTGTTACGTAGGTGCATCCAAAAGGATGAAGTGTATGATATCCTTAGAGCTTGTCATGATGAACCCTTAGGTGGACACTATTTTGTAAAAAGCACGGTTAGGAAAATCCTAGGGACAGGATATTATTGGCCATCTCTTCACAAGGATGTAAAAAAATGCATCAGGCATTGTGATGCATGCCAAAGAATGGGGAAACCCACTCATACAAATGAGATGACACTACAGCCTCAAATGGTTTTAAAAACATTTGAGAGGTGGGGGCTTGATTTTGTAGGACCTATTGATCCACCTTCTCAAGGAACGATGCATATTCTAGTATGCATTGATTACCTGACAAAGTGGGTAGATGTGCATGCTTTCAAACATGCTCATGAAGATAAGGTCACTGATTTCTTGTATACTCAAATTTTTTAGATATTTGGAGCTCCACGGTCTATCACCATAGACCAAGGACCTCAATTTGCATCCAAAGTCATAAAGGCATTTATAGAATTGTATGAAATCAAACATAGGAAATCATCACCTTAGCACCCACAAGCAAATGGCTAGGTTGAGGTAACAAATAGGGAACTAGAACGCATATTGACAAAAATATTAGCTTTTCATAGGAGAAATTGGCTAGATAGATTACCTGAAGCAGTTTGGGCCTACAATACTACTTGGAAGTCCACTACTAGATTCACACCTTGTGAACTAGTCTTTGGTAAAAAGCCTCTCTTACCTATTGAATTTGAGCTACTAACATTGCGCATAGCACTAGAAATTGAAATTGAATTTTTGTAGGCACAGACAGATAGGATTCTATAGCTGAATGCATTGGATGAACTTAGATTGGATGCTCTGCACCAAACTAAGGTAATTCAGGAGCAGAGGAAGTTGTGGCATGACAGTCACATTCAACAGAGGAAACTTCAACAAGGAGATTGGGATTTACTGTTTGATTCTCACTATGAAGACTTCCTTGGAAAACTAAGAACTAGATGGTTGAGACCTTACTGGATTGAAGAGGTATTTGACAATGGAACAACTCGTTTATCCCCTATTGATGGATCACAAAGGAAGTTGGTAGTAACGGACATCGCATTAGAGTGTACCATACACCTCTAACTAAATATGAATTCTTACAACAACTTGATAGTTTGGATACACAATAGGTGGAAGAGATTCCCTCTTCCACTTCAAAACAATCAGCATGATCATGGATTTCAAGAAAAAGTAGAAAATACAAAAAAAAATCAGAAAAAAATAGAAAACAAAAAGATGAATAAATTCTGAGTATGAATTCCTTCATGGGCATGGTTTCAGGGAAAATCATGAAATTCCTTCATGGGCATAGTCAGGATCAAGAAAAAAAAAGAAAAAAAAAGAGAAAATGAGAGGTAAAAATTAAAAAAAAAGGGGAAAATCAAGAAATAAAAGAAGAGAGAAAAATGAATAACTCAGCAGGGAAAGCCTTTTCTTAAGGCACTACTGGGTTGATATGCATGAAAACCAATTTTTTGGCATGCATAACCTTGAGAAGTTTTTGAACCATCATTGTACAAATTCACCAAGTGCACTTGTTTTGAAATGTTGCAGAAAATCTCAGCAGAACATCAACAAAGGCAGTCATTCTTCAAAACTGGCATTAACTATTTTTATCAGGTATAAATTTCTTACATCTCTTCATTGTAAAATGATTGGTGTATAGTATATGACAATTAACCATTAGCATAAAATGTATTCATAAGAGTTGGCATACTTAAGACATGTTTTGAAAATGAAAATATTGATTTCTGCCTAATCTTCGAAATAAGAATGCCAAAAAAAATAGTGCCTGTTGTATTATCTTCGGATTGAAATTGTCTTCGGAATGACAGCAAAATGAATGTTGCACTTTGTCTTCAGAAAGAAACTTTGTCTTCGAAATGACAATTTGTCTTCAAAATGAAACTTGGTCTTCGGAATGATGACTTACTACATCATCTTCGAAATGAAGATCTATCTTCGGAATGAAGATCTGTCTTTGGAATGATGATTTACCTTTGCAATACAGCCTGATCTTCGGAATGAGGATTGATCTTTGGAATGAGGATTAATATTTGGAATGAAGATTTAAATTTGCAAAAAGGATTTGTCTTCGGAATGAAGACCTGTCTTTGGAATGAAGTTATAATCTTCAAAATGAGTATTTGTCTTCGGAATGAAGACTCGTCTTCGGAATGAAGTCATAATCTTCGAAATGAAGTTTTGTTTGCGTAATAAGTTATAATCTTTGGAAAGAGCATTTCCACGTGGCATCCAAGAAGACAAGGTATGACAAAATCAAACTCTTTTAGTTGCATATGATAAAGGAACACGTGTCAGTTAGCACATGGTTTGTTTTTGCACCCATTGGAAAATACCAGAATTATGGAGGATGTGACCAACCATATGCCACCAATTTTTGATCCCAATAAACATGCACATGAGAATCTGCAAAACTAATGAGGTGGATCTGATGGCAAGGACGTCCACACAATAATTAACGGATAGGTGTTCAGTGCAATAGTAGAAATGCATGCCACCTTCCTTTTCGAAGATGTGTTTGTGAAGTATAGTGCTCAGGTTATGGTTCATTCAAAAGAAGAAGACGAGAAATAGGGCAAACGAAGATTTCGAACTAAAACCCTACAAATCTACAACATAAAAACTAGAGATCTAGTAGAGGAATTGCAGCAACAGTGAAAGGTTTTTAAATAGAAAATATGAGGCGAAATATCAGAATGGAACCTACATATACCACCTACCTCAGAGAAAATCTGACAGTCATGCAGATTTTTGAAGATGGAGGGTTTATGCCATTTTTGGATAAGTTTAATGGGTCTTCTAAATATTTGGCTGGCATGTTCGCCCATACATTCAGAAACAACCGAGCACATGTTAACGACATGACTATTGAGGTAACCCCTAAAATTTTAAGTCAGATTACTAAGCTGCCATTAGAAGGGATTTCAATTTCTATATTTGGCAAGAATACATTGGCAAATGTAGTTAATCAATTTGTAGAAAAAAATGATAGAGAGCCAGAGTACTTAACCCATAAGAAACTTAACCCATAAGAACACATGTAAAGGGTTAAAAAGGGCCAGCCTATAGGAACCCTAGGATGAAGTAGCCACCTGAGTAATTAAATTCCTAACCTGTGAAGGGCAGTATGTGCTGTTGTCAGGGCATCATCTATGAATTTTGAACCATCTCAGACATGGTGAGCAACAACCAGAAGTTAGTTTAAATCTTCCCTTGTATCTGTATCAAGAATTAAAAAACATGGCAAAGAGATATCAAGAGGGTAAAGGAAGCCTTTGCCATCATGGCCTCATCAAACTAGTTTGCCAAAACCATTTTAGAGGAAACCCTAGGATTTTTGATAGGTTTTAATCTACCCTAAATGATGTCATTTTTAGGGATGAATATGAGGAAGAAGAAGAACCAGATACTACTGATGTTACTACAGAAGAAGAAACAGCTACTACAAAAAATGTTGTAGAAGATGCTGCAAAGGAAACTGTAGAAGGTGCTACAAAATTTGTTACAGAACCACACCCAACAACAACAACAGAAAACCTTGCTCCTGAACCCTCAACTTCACAAACCAAGAAACAAAGAAAAAGAGGATCTGGAACTGGCAGTAGAGCAGAAAAACAAAAGAAGGTTCATTTTTCTAGAGTGACTACTAATTTAACAGAACATGAAATAATAATGGAAACAAAGGCATATGAAACTGTCCCCACAACCCCTGCTGACACCAGAAAATAGAGCAAAAAGAAAAAGTTTGCATCTGGAACTAGGAGGTCTACAAGAATCCATTTGAAAGAAATAGCAGAACAAGTTATGGAGGAAAAAGAAGGACAAAGCAGCCCAGATGTCACAGAGATACAACCAGCCTCTAAAAATTTTCCAGAATTCCCTGAACAGATAGCTGAGGTAGAAACTAAGCAGGATAATTTGGAGGAAGCTACAGTTCAACAGGCTACAGATATGGTAGATACCCTTATAGATAGTTTTATAGAGCCTCCTAAACAAGAACAAATTGTTGTAGAATAGGATATTGGTTGAACAGCCAACTATAGCTGATTTGTATGCATCAGATTCTAAGGCAGAAACATAAGTGGAAGACATCACAGAGTAGCTGAGGGTAGTAAGGAGTGTTGTCAAAACATAGACCAGATGGATTTCAAAGAAATAAAGCATCATTGAGATACAAGAAAGAAAAATTGCAGAATTACAGTAGGAAGTGGCAGCATTAAGAAGAATGTTGTCACAGTCTAAAAAATAGCCAATTGTATCCATTGATGAAGACAATTTGGCTCAATTGCTTTTGGGTCTATCAAGGGTAGATGACTCTATTGAGACAAACATGGGTGTTCATTCTAAAGTAGCACCCCTTCATTCTGAAGAAGTGCCTATTCATTTTGAAGTAGCACCATCTCATTCTGAAGCATTACCTTCTTGTTCTTAAGATGCTTCAAAAATGGTAAAGAGCATAGTAGAGGATGTTGAAGATGAGCCACCAACATAGGAACAGTCCCAGTAGCAATAAAATGTTCAAGTAAGTACTCCTATTGAGGTCCCTACATTTCAAACTATTACACTTTCAGTAGAAACAACAGATAAGGGGGTACAAGTAGAATTACTATCTGATGACAACCCCATAGAAATAGCAAATAAGGAGGTATAGATAGAATTATTGATAGATGATCAACTAGTAGAAGTGGCAAAAAAAGAAGTTCAAGTTGATCTATTACCTAGGATTCCACCTGTAGTCAGACCACCTAATACTGTGTCTCTAGAGCAATACAATGCAAACATAGCCAATTGGATGATTAGATATGAGCAGCTTGCCACTAAGACTGAGAAATTCAAATTGGAAAGGAAATAGCTAGATGCAAAAGAAACTAAAAACCAAGCATTAAAAGAAAAGGTGTCTAACTTATGTCAAATTATTGAATTTTTAGTTCAATTTAGATGACCAGCCAGATTTTATAGCCTTATTTTGAAGGAGAAATACCTCAGATGGCAGGTCATGAGGATTAGTTCAAACCTCCCATATAAATTGGACACCACTATAGATTTTTTGGAAGCATACTTTGATAGCCCTTTTGAGTAGAAAAATCTCCTATGTGAACTATTTTTACATAGTTTCTTCATTCTAGAGGAAGTAGAATTTCATCCTCAAATCTACATTGGAGATGTTTAGTTGAGAGCATTTATGTCTACTTTGTAGAATCAGCTTTACTGGGATCAAGAGAAAAATCAAAATAAAGAGATTGAAACAAGGGCTGAGTTGTTAGTCAGAGCAATCTAGCCAAATCACCTAGTTATCACCAGACAACACTTCTCAATGATGAACAAGGATGATATAAAGAGGATGTACTTGAACAACTTAAGGGACTGTGTGGCCAGATTCAACAATTTCTGTGATCACAATTTTTTCCCAACATTGTTAGTGTGTAGAGACAGATGGGCTAAACTTTCTATGTCTTTGAGGAAAAGAGAACCCATCTCCCCCATCAACTTAGAATGGTCCAGAAGAAGAGTAGAAGGTGTAATCTAGCTGATTCAAATTATGCAACATAACTAGATAGGTCTTAGGTTTAGGCCTCCAACCATCATTACTCCAGTTCCATTCTACTTTGAGGAAGATGCCCAACCTGATGAACAGTTTGAAGACTGGCTTAGAAATATTCAATAAAATAGGGGGTATTATATAGGCAAGAAATTATTCTACAGGTCATGGAATCTAAACATGGACATATGTGATTCCATAGTCCAACATAATGCATGAGGGCATGCATTAATATAAGTTGGGGGGAAAATGATGAGGCCTGGAAATGCCTCAATCATAACATGTTTTGAACACTAGAATAGCCTATAAACTCTTATGTTTTATCTGATATGTTAGTTAAGTTGATTCAATATGTTGTATATTAACCATTTTACATGATCAATGTATTTGGAATATTATATGCTGATTTTTACAGCTTTTTGCATAGTTTTGTGTTCTTTTTTCTATGACCTGCTAAAATGGGATATGTTTAGAATAATAGCAGCATTTCACTAATCATGTTTTGATTTGTCTCAAGCATTTATTTCACCTAAATCTGGCAACAGTGCAAGCAAACTATTGTTGTGCAACAAAAACTGGTCTTTCCCATGTAAATTCCAACCATCTGTCTATAAATAGCAAGGCATGGAATTCACATGTGGAAAGAGATGAATACCATTGGAATTTGATCTTAGGAGATAACCCACCTGAGAGATGCAGAAGAAATCACTAGAAAAGCACACATTTGTTCATTTCGAAGTATCTTCAGAATGAACAGATATCTTTAGAATGAGAGAACACAGCGTCTTCAGAATGAGCGGATCTTTAGAATGAAGAATGTTGTATCTTCAAAATTAGAATTATAGTATCTTTGAAATGAGAGATCTTCGGAATGATAATTTCATTGTCTTCGAAATGAATCCACTTATCTTCGGAATGAAAATAGAATGTGCTTTTTGACTTGTTGATCGATTTTTGAAGCCAAAAAAATGAAATAAAGGTTGGAAAAGGTAAAGGAAAAGATCTTCCATTTGTCTTTGTCGTCATTGCTGACCAAAGCCATCATTAAGGGAAAGATCAAGTTTTAATCTTCTTCTAGGATAAAATCAGAATTTGTTGCAACATTGTAGGATTAGATCTTTTGAGATATTCTTTGTTTGTAATCAGACCATAGGACATCTATAAATATTGCTCCCATTCAGGTTGAGCCTAGTAGTAGTAGAAGGAAATAAGTAAGATATGTAAAGAGAGTAAGGAAGCTAGGAAGAAGCAGAAAATAGGTAGAATTTGACTGTTACAGTCCTATAACAGGTTTTCAGCAGAATTATTGTAATCATTTCTTTAATCAATAAAGTGCACCAGTTCTATTTCATATTGCTTATAAATGAGTGTTATTAATATCTAGAGAGAGAGAGACTTATACCTTCTTCTGGACAAGGAGGCTGGCCACTTCCAGACCTAGGAGGAGGACTAACAAGCAGGTTTTTATTCTAATTTTGCTGTAGCAAAACGAGTTGTAGTACTTGTTATTTCAATTGCTTATAAACAGCTGACAATATCTATAGTCTTATTTTATTTATACTTAGATTAATCTTGTGCTTAATGTTTTAGTTGTAATATTTACTTTCAACAAAGCTTCCATTTTATTTCAAACTGTTATTTCCAGAATTTGTTGTTTTCAGCAATTTATTATATTTTATGTTTTGTTGTCAAACCCTGCACAAAAGATTGACAACCTTCTGTTACAGAGCCTTGAAAATTTTCATTTCCATGTTAGAATTATACTTTCATTGCTGCAAAAAGTAATTAGATTTCCTTTCTGCAATTAGGATCAGACTTTCAATTCTGCAACTGTTCTGCAACATAATTAGGTCTTATTTTGCAATTGTAAATCAGGACTTTATTTTTGTAGTTAATGATTAGTTTCCAATTTTGCAACTTAGATTAAGGTTTAATTCATGAAATTTAGAGATAGGAATATACTAAAACCCCCCACACAACTATTTTCACCAATAAAACCTGTTGCTCTAGATTGACCTAAGTTATAGTTATTTTGCCTCTTCTTTCGCAGATAGCCTTGTACACAGCCCTGGATTGACAAACATGTTGAGAATTAATGATGGTATAACAACTACGCATCATACCTAGTCATATTTTGTTTAAATTTTCATCTTTCACCATGTGATAGGTCTTGTGGTAGCATTCCCAGCTTCAATAAATCCCATAATTGGGAAAGCCAATCTTGATAAGCCATAAATTCTATTGATAAAACATGTTCCTCCTGTGATCCAGCATGTGTGAACATATATTGAGAAACTACTCTATGGTGAATGGTTTTGCCACACTCTGTAGGTCCTTGAGAAACCAAAGATACCCAAGGTGTTATTTTAAAGAAGTCTCTAGTTGTGATGGACCGATATTTATTAGGCTCAATGTTGATCATGTTGACTTATTCTTGATTGTCCAAAGCCTCATGTTGTATTTTTGAGTGCAAGAGCACTTTCACATGAATGATTGTAAAATCAGTGGATGGATTCTAAGGGATTAAGGATCCTAGAGAGGCCATGGTATCTACAAATATGTTTGATGTATGAGGGATTGCCTCAATGTCATACCATTCTAGTCGGGCTAGGTAGGTGTCAACAAGTTCTTTGTAAGCTTTTAGGAGTTGGAACCTACATTGGAATAGGCCTTTAACTGGATTTACTATGAACAAGAAGTCACCAAATATGTTAAATATTTTAATTCCCATTACTATGACTGTTTGGAGTCCCAAGATCAAAGCCTCATACTTTGTGTTGTTGTTTGTGTAAGGGAAGTCTAGTTTGAATGATAAGGGCAATGATGTGCCATGCGATGTGATAAATACTATCCTTGGTCCACCCCCTTGCTCATGTTTTGAACCATCGAATAACAATGACATGTCTCTATCTTTCTTAGGTTCTTCAATTTTAGGCAGATCTGATAACGCAAAGACTGCATCATCAAGCAAATCTATGGTGAGAGGCTTGCTATCCTGAAGAGGTGCCTCTGCTAGTTGATTTGCTATGACTTATCCCTTGATGGAATTTTGGCTTATGAACTCTAGATAAAATTATTTTAGTAGAATGATCCACTTTGCAGTACAAGTATTGTGATACATCTTGTTCATCATGTACTGCAAAGTATTTTGTTTGTATATAATGTAGGTTGTATGGCTCAACATGTAGTGTGACAACTTTCAAGTTGCAAAGAACACTGCTAAACACAACTTTTTGACATATGCATATTTCAGCTCATAACTCACCAAGGTGTGACTAATGTAATATACAACTTGCTCTTTGTTTTGCACATTGTTTTGGGCTAACATGGTGCCCAAAGCAAAATTAGTAGCCGATATGTATAGAAAATATGGAATTTTTGGCCTTGGTGGATCCAACACTGGTGACATGGCCAGGTATGTTTTGATCTCTGCAAAGGCTTTTTGGAATTCTTCATCCCAATAAAATGGGATATCCTTGCATAGCAACTGGTTCATGGGTCGATACTTGTTTGATAATTATGCAATGAACCGTTTGATGGATGTTATCTTGCCTTGCAGGTTTCTTAATTTCCTAATATTGGTAGGGGCAGCCATTTCCAGTAAAGCCTTCACTTTTTTCAAATCGACCTCAATGCCTCTCTTGGAAATGATGAATCCCAAAAGCTTGCAGAAGTTACGCCAAATACACACTTCTTAGGATTCAATATTACATTATGCTCAATGAGGCAGTTAAAGACTTGTCTAAGGACTTCAGCATGCTCTTGCTATAGGAAAGACTTAGCGAGTAAGTCGTCCATGTAGTCCTCTAAGATATTGTGCATGTAGTCATCGAATATGTATGTCATGGCTCACTGGTAGTGGCACCAACATTCTTGAGCTTGAATGGCATTACTTTGTAACAGAATGTTCCCCATGGAGTAATGAAAGTAGTCTTGTGTTGGTCTTCGGGTTTAATTCAGATTTGATTGTATCCAAAAAAACCATCCATTAGGGAAAGCATCTCATGACCTATGGTGGTGTCAACAAGAGCATCTATGTTTGGCAACGGGAATGACTCCTTTGGAGTTTCCCTATTTAAGTCTCTAAATTTTGTGTAAATTCAAACTCTTCCATTGGGTTTCCCCATGGGCACCATGTTGGACACCCACTCAAGGTAGTCGATAGGAACTATGAAAATTGCATCCAATAGTTTTTACAATTCATTCTTTACCATCAAAACAGTAGTGGGATGCATTTTCCTCAACTTTTTCTTAACTGGTTTATTCATGGGATCTAATGAAATGTTGTGAACAACTAACTTTGGATCTATCCCAGGAATGTCTTTGTAAGTCCAAGAGAAAATATTTGGTCTCTCTTTCAGGAGAGGAATTATGATGGATTTTTCTTCTAGAGATAGACCTTCTCCGAACTTGACTTTCTTTGGTTGAGTAGGATCATCATTGATGTCCACCTCAAAAGTTTCTTTTATAGCCATATGTGACCCATCCTCCATCTTATGAGGTGTGGGTATCAAGTGAATGTCATCGATGGGATTCATAGGTCCTACTGATTCTGGATCTAAACCAGCATGAAATACATCATATGCACAGCCTGATGCAAAATGAAATGGTTGTAACATCTCTTCATTAGGGGAAATATCTTCAAGCTCTATGGGTGAATCAACGTGATCCCAATACACAAAGGTTTTGTGGGATCGACTGGATTATGAAGTGGAGTGGTCAAATCAATGGATATTGTGTTGATGGATGGAATGAAATCTCCAGGACCACATGGGTTCAATCTTATCTTAGAGGTTTCCCTTCCATAATCATGATGAGGCTCTAGAGAAATGGGAATTTTTGTATCTAGCCCATGAGCAGGGTGGATAATAGGATCATTGGGCTCTAACCACTCTTTGAATGTAGGCAGATGTGGATTGACCATCTAGTGAATGGTAGCTAGGTCAACAGGTCTCCATAAAAACCATAGATGATAGTCTATGGCATGAAGTTCTGCCTCTCTCTCCACCAAGATGTTAACTTTCTGCAAGTGACGAGGCCCAAGATAAGCCATCTCAATTTCAGATTCAAAGTCGTCATCACTTATCCAAAAACCGTTAGCATTGGTATATGGCCCTAGGACAATGGGATCATGCCTTAGCCCCAAGTAGGCCATCTCTATCTCATCTTCATATTCTTTATCACTTATGAAGAATCCATTGGCATTAGTGTGAGGCCCTAAGATATGGGGCACATATCTTGGCCTCAAGTAGGCCATCTCTGTTTCATCCTCATATTCCTCGTCACTTATGAAGATGTCATTTACATTAGTTTCTTATCCCATGCCATGGGGCCAATGTGTTGTTCCTAATTAGGCTCTTTCTATTGAGTCCTCTGACTCATAGCTACTTTCATCTGATATGTATCCACTCTCGTTGTGGATGGATCAAGTAAAGCTTTGTAAATAACGAGGCCCATGATAGGCCAAGCCCTCTTGTGCTTCATCATAACTTGAAAAATATATGTTTTATTCTTGATCCTCATCCCATGAGTTGCATCCTACTGGGATGGCATCATTTGTGAGTCTTGGATGATATGTCTTAGGTGGCGGGATATTCACTGCAACCACTTGTCTATTGCACATAATTTTTGAACTTAGTGGGTGATAAGGAATAAAATTTATGTCCTCTCCTAACCCCAAGCTCAATCTATCTAAATTTTTTGCCAAATATTCATCCTGACATCTGATGTGGTAACCTACCCCAAACCTATCAGTAGGAAGCTGGTATTGCAGCTTGAGTGACCGCCTACGCCCCTGCACATATATACCAAGACCATAACCATGCCAATGGCAACGTTCAAAGTAACTTAGAGCAAACTCATTATTAGAGAGGTAACGAACATTAACAGTGAATAATTCCTCATTGTCATCTTATTCTTTAGTAGAATTATGGGTGCAGTCTAGTCTAGCATAGACGAAGTTTGTTTGGTTGGGAGATATTCCAAGCGAAACCACTATTCCCACTAGTGGTCTCAATTATTTTGGTTTTCCCATGTCTTGTGTAGATTCTATGATAGATGTTAATGTTATGTTCTACACAAGGTATTCTCCTATCCCTATGCTTGCCAAGTGTATGATTGCATGCGATGTGGATGACCCCACTGATGACACTGGCGAAGCAGGGTGGTAATCATCATCTTTGACTTGCTCTTGGAGATATTCTTCATCTATGGGACTTGGACCTTCCTCAATGGCTATGGTTAGCACTTACCTGGGATTTCTTTCCTCAACAAATGGTTCCTTTAGCTTATGATTATCTTTTATCTTAGACATTGATGGTTTCTTAGAAGCATTAGTCATGTTGGGTGCATGTTGAGGTGTTAATGTGGATGGGTCTTTTTGTACCCCTTTGTATTTATCCTTCAGTTGTGTAATTGGAGATGAATGCTCTACATATAGGTGGGTAGAAGGGATCAAAAAATATACTAGAAAATCCACCTGATGGACATACTTGAATGGCTCATCATCGGCCAACACCATATAGACTTTTTTATTATGCACATACTTGACACAATGGTGTAAGATTTAAGGGATACACTTCATGTCCCTTATCCAAGGTCACCCTAAAATTATGTTGTATTGCATGGCCCCTTCCAATACATGACACATCACGAGGATGGTATTATGCCCTACCTTGATAGGTAATACTATCATTCCCACAGTATTATATAAAGCATTATTGAAAGCTCTTAATGTGTAGGCTCCCAGAACAATATGTGACATAGGGATTTTAAGGTGTTCTATGGTAGTTGTTGTGATGATGTTTATTGACAAACCTATATAAATAAATATCTACTTAAAAGTTAAATCATTGATTGATGCCATAATGTTCAATGGAGGGTATTGTAAGGCAGGAGGTATTGTCTTAATCTCATAATATTAGAATCGAATTACAGGTTCCTAACATTCTTGTACTTATCCCACAAAATGGGTGAAGGCATTTGGATCTTGCGGTTGGATCTCAATTGACCTTAAATCTCCATCAAGGTCTCCCTGTGCTTTTGGGACTGTTGTATGAGCTCATAAATGGATAGCTTAGCTGGAGTCATTTGTAATTTTTGCTCAAGTCTCCTCCAGATAGTCACCACATGTCAGGTTGGTGGACTTGGATGGTATTTTTTCTCTTGTATCTACCTAGGTGCAGCTGGGACATTAATGGGTAGCGTAGGAGGTTGTGGTTGACCATACCATCTACTCCTAGTTGCTACACTAACAATTTCTACCATACCAACACATCCGTGGGTAGGTTTAACAATTCAAACCTGATTGACTTGGCCCCCTTGCCCTTTAGGGGCCTCATAATTTGGTAGTGGGTTTTTGTAAATGCCCATATCTCTGTTATCCAAATCCAATGGGTTGTCCTCTTTGAGTTCTCCCGCCTCAATCATGTTTTGATCTTGGTGATTAAAACCATTGAAAACCTCAATGTTATGTCCTGGTATCCTATGATAAGGGTAAAATTGATCTTCCCTATATCCTTTTGGCTTAGGATGGTTGGGATCTATAAGAGGTATGTCAAGGAATCTGATCTTTCTTGCCTCACTTAATTGGTTGAAGATTGATTGCATTGATTTTGTTAATGGTGCAAAGTAGCGAGGGGGTTTTCGTTCTTTGTTTCTTCCCTGATAGTTCTTTTGATCATATTTGGCTTGTGGGGGATGTCCTTGATAATTTTGGGGTTGCTACACAGCCCCATACTTAGTTGCAACTAACACTACTCGATTAACTGGGATAGGGTTTGCCTACTTCTATTTATTTTTGACATTTTTATCATTCTTGTTCCACTTCTTGTTTTAGAGTTTTATGGTTCCTTCATCTACTTTTATGTCCTCAATGAGTTTTGCCTATGCCAAAGCTTCCTCAAATGAGGGGTACTATTATAGTAATATCAAGAGGGAGATGTATTTGGAACAACTTTTTGTGAACATGCGAACAATCTCTTATGTGGGGAAAAAGAATGATAGTTTTACCATGATCTTTCTCCATCTATTACCATAATCCATTACTAGCTCATCATCATAATGTTTCAAATTGGCCAAGTCCAAAAGGCTCACTTTTCTCTTAGCACAAAAGGAGAAACTCTTTAGAAAAGCATTTACTACTTGTTCAAAGTTGGTTATGCTATGCTTTGGCAATTGGTTGAACCATTGAGTGGTAGCACCCAAAAATGTCATGATGAATGTCCTTAGCATAAGAGCATCATTGTATTCAAGATGAAAATATGCATTGATGAAATTGGTGACATGCTCTTGTGCATCTTCTTCACCCTTAAACTTTTCCAACATAGGCATCTCAAAGTGCTTAGGATATGTAGGGCTAGGAACTGATGGGCACAATGGTTGATTATGTATTTTTCTCAATATTTGTTGGTTCCCAGCCGTCTCTTGTTTCTCAAAGGACTTCATATTTTTAGCAAGAGCTTGAAATGCCTTTGAGGCAAGGAGTTCCTATTCTTGTAGGCCCCATCGTAGTGGCAATGGAGGTAACCTCCTATCCACTTGATTTGTTCCATTTTCTTCCCTCCTATAATGGGATCGAGGATGTGCCTGATCCTAATTTACCATTCCCCATCAGTTGGATTCCACTCATTATTTAGAGGGTGATTTTTGTGTGGGTCACTTCCTTGTCTAGTGTGCCTTTCTCTTGGTGAGTCAGTGCATTGATTTCTTTGATGATCATTACCATTTATTTTATGGTTGATGCGAGATAGCTACTCAGCTTGCTCTCTTAAACACTGCTCATGTTGGCGCAAGAGTTTTTCTCTTTGTTTTTCATGTTTAAGAGATTCCATAAGCTCTTGATATTTGTGCAAGGAATTCTCTAACCATCACATGCAATCAACATGTGTTATCATAGAGGACTCATGCTTATCTGATCTAGTTTTGGTGGTTCTGATGCACAAATTCCTTGAGGAGGTTTATGTTGTTTCTCTGATATTGCTAGCTAATGTAACTTGTTCAGTGTATGTTTGAGTGTTTTCATGATCAAATTTTATATGTTTACTACGAGACCATTCTGAGGCAACCCCAGTCTAAGAGGTATTCTTAGAAGTCACAGTTCATGAACTTCCAGATGTAGAGTTCTCAGTAACTATGGTTCTTTGAGTTGACCTCTGATGAAACTTATCCAACTCATCCAATTGTCTTGTTTTCCATGGCTGATCCTATGGGTGTCATTCACTTCAATAAGGTCATAGTATATGGGAATCCTTCCTCTTATGTGAATGGTATCTTCTATTTGATTCCTATGACTTGATGTTTCTCTAGTTTCTTGCCCTTCAGTAGGCAGACTTTTTCCATATATTTCTTGTGAAGCTTGATAAGTTGTAATTCTTGTGTGCCCTCTTGATGAAGAAGTATTTGTGGTCACATGCTCTCTCCATGAGAATGGATATGTAGCAACCTCGTCATCCTTATGTGGAGATTGAGCTTTAGAACCTTCTTTATGCTTATGTGATGAGGAAGCCTTTGAAGCTTCTTCATGCCTTTGAGAAGTTTTTGTGTGTTTATAGGAGGCCTTTGAGGTCCCCTCATGTCTCCTTGATGAGGATGGCTTTGAAGCCTCTCTTTTTTTATGTCACTTTGTTCCATGATGTAGTTACCTACTTGGGGTTTCTCGAGGAGAACCCCCAAGGGTTGAGTTATCACCCTTTAGGCTCATGGACCTACATCTCATGGTCTTATGGGTAGGTCTTCCAATATGACTATGACTTCACCTATGGGTATGGGCTTCTTCAGAATCTCCTTCGGCATCAGACTGAGGATGTTTACTTCTTATTTTGACCATTTTTGCTTTTAGGAATTTTTCTTTTGAGTTGCAATTGAATGTATGCAAACAATATCAAGCAAATATTTATCTTGATTATCAATTTAAGTGTATCCTAATTTGTTTGTTGTATTTTGATGATTTGTCGTTCCTTTGATTTCTTGCTTTTGTTTGGATTAAAAATGAGAAGACTCGTCCATAGTGATAATCAAGTACACTTGTGCCAAACATGATTTTTCTAAAATATGTTAGGGTACACCACTAAAGTCCTAGTGGGGGGTTCGCTTAGCTCTTCCACTCTAAACCAATGATTATTCCAATAATGGAAGATAGTTTGAGCACAAGTAACTTAGTACCACTATAAGTAAGTTTCTCAATCCGTTTTTAGGAAGCTCTAGGGGGCAATCCAGTGGAAGGATATAAATTCCAATGTCACTAGACTGAATTGAGGGTTGGTGATGAAATCCAACTCCCCAATGTTTAAATGATGCGTATGTGTTTCATGTTCATTTTAAGCTCGTTTAAAGTAAAATGCATCATATAGAAGTAATGAATCTTTCCTATATGCCTAAATGCAAAGAGACATTTCAATTTTTAGAAAAATGCATGAACTACCATGATTTGTATGGATGCACTTTATTTTGTGTAGCTATGGCCTCTGGCAGGGCCTCAAAGCAAGCAAACAACATACAATGTCTAGAACGTTGGAGTCTAGGGTGAACTTTACAAGTAAAATCCATTGTTCCTAGTAACACCTAGTGGAAAATCTAAAAGGAACTTTAAGATGTGCAAGATGCAAGTTCTTTTTATTTCATTCTCTTAATTTTCCAAATAGAAATGTGTTTTAAGTTCACTATTTTAAACAAACAGAGACAAAAAAAAACCATGAAATACCAAAAAATCTATATCAACCTCTAATCCAGCTCAGAGAACCAAGGTTATGGCCTCTGCTGCACTCTTGTGTTGGCCATTGTCGACCAGAGCGACTGGTTTATGGTCGTTGTTAGTAGGATCAGTTGACTGTTGGCCGTTTTAGATCAGAGTGGCTAATTTTTGGCTACTGTAGCTTAGAGCAGATACACCTACATACAAAGCTAAGTCAGTTTCTAGGAAGAAAAATAAAAAATTAGTGGAAGTCCCACCGTGATCGCCATCTGTAGTGACCCCGGGACGCACACACCACTTTACTCTACTTTCAATATTATGCCCACGATGAAATGAAAGACCATGAAAAATAATATAACACAGAAGTAACAAAGATGGATATTTTTATTTGTATTGACACTTGGTTACATGTCGGTCCATCTTAAGGATACCCAATTTTATACAATGAATTACAAGTGAGGAAGAAGTCCCCTAGCAAGGAGTGGTGCGCTTTCACAAGCTTCCCAATTTCGTACACAAAAATGTATGAGGGATTACATATGCCTCCTTCTCTAGGTTTGATTGCTAGAGGGATCCTATTGCTCTCATATGTTGTAGCTTTTGTCCAATGAATCTGTGGCCTTGTAAGCAATGGAACAACAACACACGCTTAGATGTTCGAGATTGCCTCCCTCGATGAGGTTATTAGCAATGAATATACTCAAATGAAAGCAAGTGCAAATGAAACTAATGCTATGAATGTGAATAAATGAAATGATGCTATGCTAATGATATGTTAAATAGAATAATGAAACTAATGTCTAAAACCCTAAGCTAGGCCTGCGGGCCACTATCCAATGACAACGACCGCTAAAGTGAATCTCATTCTCTTTTGCTCCAAAGCTATGGATAAAAGCTTGTATCTGATTATGAAATGATGGTTTCTATGCTCTTCAATTTTTCAGGGCTTCACCGTGAATGTGATCTCCAAGGGAAACTCTCCAAGTCTCGAAAGCTCTTCTTAATGATCTAATGCATTCCTGTATCTTTGGATTGATTTATTCTCTCTGATCTGTCCTCTCTCTAGTGCTCTTAGGATTACACCTTTTAAAGTGTGTGAAACCCTAAAGTCTATGCTCAAAACCCTAGGATTGAATCCCTCATGCATAGTGAATGTTAGCATGAGAAGAGTTTTTTCATTTCTATGTTTAAAGACTAGTTAACTAAAGTCTAAATTTAGACCCAAGTCTTCTATGTGAACTGGTTGTGAAGGGGAATACAAAGTTACTCCTGCTCATCTTTATTGCATGCAGACTACCACTTTTGCATCTGATTAGGCCTGTTTATTAGTAAAATGCTTTTTATGGTTTATCCATTGTCGTCTGTAGTGACTAAGATTTGGTCGCTATCATCTGTAGTGGCTAAGGATTGACTGCTCTAAGCTTGAGTGGTTAAGATCTGACCGCTCTGGCCTTGAGCGGCTAAGCTTGGATGGGCTCATAATGCCCCAAATGGGTGGTGGAAACCACTTTTTTATGATTGGAAAGTCCAAGGTTATGTCCTATGATCTTATGAATGTGCCTATGTGAGTAGCTCCCTTAAACATGACACGTTTTAGGTGTCTACAGTAATAAAAATGAATAATTTATTATAGAGCCACAACTAAAGAAATATTTAATGAAACACTAAATTCATTGTATTGTTAAAAAAATTATTGTAGACCTATTTGAAGATGGACAATGCATTTCATCGATGGACTTTAGTTAGAAAGAAGGTAATTAAATATACTAATAATGACCAAATAATAAGAAGAAAAATTGCTATGTATGTAAATTATGCATTAAGTGCACTATAACATTTATCCCGCATTCATGGGGAAAATAAAATAAATGGCATTTTTATTATGCAAGGTTTCTAAAATATTTTGACATCCTTGTTGCACATCACCTCCCTATGTTGAGAGACCATTGTGAAGATTTTGATGCAAGTTTCCACAAATTTTGTAAGATTGAATTTACTGATAATTGAAGAGTTAATGTAAGGTTTATGTTATGCCTATCCATACTTTTATTGTATTAAAATACTCATTTTTATCCCACATTCATGATGATATAATTTCATTGGTGTTTTATGTTATGCTCACATGAGTAAGATTCTTTGACTTTATTAGGCCACAATCCTTGTTGGATTTACTAATTGGTTTACGAATATCATATCCAATGTCCAATACTTGATTCTTTCTTAGTTGGGTATCATAAGAATTTTGAACTAAATTTTTGTAAATTTGGATTTAATTTTGTAATTTTATAGAATAGGACATGAACAAACAATTATTTTTATCTACTATCATAATGTGAAAGATAGGTATATTTATATTCATAAAAAATATCTTCCTAAGCTTGATGTACCTACTAAATAATTGATACTAGAAGTTGTGGTGATCTCTAATGAGATTCATCTTATTTAGGGGGTACACTAGTATATTTCTTGGAGTTTACAAAACTTCAAGATAATTTATGTTTGTGGTGTAGAGATATTGGATGCTACCTTGCTAATATTTGATAGTTGTGTTCATGGATGCTAGAGGATGTGATTATAAGGAACAAATTATAAAGGGAATGAAGCATTTCTTTAATATGTTTTTGAATAAGCATATAGGACACCATTCACATGCTAAGTAATCCAATATTTTTATCGATAAATCCAACACAATTTTATGTACTTGTGTGTATATTCCATGATTCTCGTAGTACGATGAGACATGTCCCACCATGAAATGGAATGTAATGCATGATCCTAATCTAGTCTAATATATTATTTCCTATCCCCATTTATTAGTGATGTAATAATGGGAATATTGTGAATATTACATCACCTATTAGGGTGCTAGGTGGTGTTTAATGTAGTTATTACATGCTCTACACACTCAAGTTAATTATTTGTTAATTATGTCTCATGACCTTAATTGAATTCATCCTATACTATAAATATAATATTTTTTTAATAATACAATTTTCCACCACCCTACTAATCCAACAAACCTATGGCTATTTTCTATGTAAGCTTATAAGTATCTTAAATGTAAACCTATTGGAAAAGTTTTAAGTAATCCAAAAGGTAGTTTTTATGTATTCACCCTTGTTAATATTGGTTAAACCACCTATATGGTTAATGTCAATTTAAGAAATGAATGTATTTAATAATTTACAATTTAACATTTAAATTAGGCTATGTCAACTTAAGGTCACTATAAATACCCCTTGTTATTATTTTATCTATCTCTCTCCTTTTGATTCATCTATTTTATCTCTTTTATGCTCTTCTAATATTTACGTATATGATCAAGGTGAAAGAATGCTTTAGATTTGTTTGGAAAGTGTTTTCATCTCTTATTGTCTTGGTTAAAACATTCATGCATCGTAAGGAGTGATACAATAGGGCCACAATCAAGAGCATGGGGTTTGGCTCATTAAAGGGCCTATGGATATTTTACAAGATTGAATTTGTTAGGATCCTCCATCCTAATATTAATATTTAATATTATTTATCACTTTATTATTATATTATTAATTAATAAACGTGAACCATCACATCTATTCATCAATGTAGCCCTGGGGTAGGTATAAATATTAGATTGGACAATTCACATAGGTCATCAAGAGGAAAGAATATTATTTATTAATAAGTTCTGAAGGGAGCCCCTTATAAGTGGTATGTGATTCCAAGGGATCCCTCTTTAAAGTAATTTGAAATTTCGGTGTTCATGTCAATTTATCCATTAAATTTATGATAAAGTATTTGGGACCTTTGCATTTTGGTATTATAACCATAAATCCTACTCTTTGGCCCTAATTTGATCTTTTATTATCTGGTATTTTGTTGGGAATTTTGAATTCTTATTCTAGCATGTGTCATTCCAAATATTAATTGTTCATGCAAATACAAATAGTTATAGGTTTGCATGACTCTAGTGTCTGAAAGAAGACCTAAGGCTGAAACATTTGATTAAAGCTTACACATACTGCTAATATTTTCTCCCAAACTGATAAATTAAGGATATACTTGAATTTCCAAGAGATCATATTGTTTTAACATAAATAAAACTTATGAGTATTAAACCTGAGGATGGGATATTCTACCAGCCAAGGCTATTATCATCCTAGAGAAGGGCTTATCCGTTGGAGGCAGTTCTCACTTGAGATACTTGCTGGGATCGTGGTATTTCTCATACCACTGTAACATAATGAAAATGTGTTTTAGAGCAAGGAAATTATTACGAAGGATCTCTTATGGAGAAACAACACTTGCTCTACTCTAAAATAAATTCCATACATTTATAACTCAACCCAAACAACTCTAAGCTCCCACCACACATTCGACAAGACTCTAGGGGCCCATATACCATCGAATTAGTGTTGTGTAAGGAAAAAAACTCTATTTCATCATTGTCAATAGTATTATAGGTTCAACTATGAAGATAAGGAATATCAACATTGTTGACAGTATTTTTTAAAGAGGTAGGGAAATAGCAAGGGTTGTCCTCATCAATCCTTCCCACCAGCTACATTATGGCAATGCTCATGCTTAGACAAAAATGTATTTGTGAATTTGGCATCACTCCCCTGATTGTGATCATCTGTGAAAAAGAGCATACATCAACCTCACAGTTAATAACTACCCTCACCATTTCTTGGTGATGCGTACACATCCTATTGATAATGAGGTTTTAAAATCTATTGATAAACACTCCATCTCACAGTGAATAACCACCCTCACTATTTCCTGTTAGCAATGCTTTAGTCATAGGATAAGGAATGATTTGATCCATTAAATTTCATGCACAACATAATTGTAGGTAGGTTACAAGCACCAAAAGTAGGGCAAGTCAACCGCCTAGAAGCAAAACAAATGAATATGAATTCATGTCAAAAGGATACGCTCATAAGAAGAAAATAATTAAATAAAAACCTAAGCATTTTCATGTATTAAACCAAGTATTAACCCTAAAAATTCTCCTCCTTCGCTTAGCACTCGACACATGATGATTGGGACTACTTATGATTATTGGGAAAAACTCCTTTGTAGTTGTTTTATTTTCTTTGGGACTTTAGTCCCACACCAATTGTTTTGGAGATGATTGACAGTTTAAATTCCTTAATCTACCATAAACCTATTATGGCCACCTATGGTGGCAACATAAATCCTCACCTCCCATGTAGTCACATCGCATCATCCTTCGCCCTTATCCCTATCCACTCTTATTCCTCCACGTACTCTATGTTATTGCATCCCACTTGATAATTGTTCTCTTGACATGTTATATCAGCCCACCTCATGCTCCACCCTCCACTATAGTCTATCATCCCTATGCTTCATGCTCCATCATAGTCTATCAGCCCAACTTGTGCTCCACATTCCACCATAGTCTATCAGCCATCCTCATGCTCCACACTCCCCCTCTATCAATCCCCATTCCAGTGTCTAGTGTCCTATGTGTCCACTCTCATTTTTCATGTCAGGTCAAAGTTATTAGTTTGTTGTTCAACCCATGCATTCATCGATTATTGACCCATCATACCTATTACTTTTATACCTCGTCATCTTAGTGACCATTGATTAAAAAATAATAGTGACCATTGTTAGGTTTCTAAATTCCAATGACCCTTGTCAAAAGTGAATTTCAATGATTGTTGTCAGACAATTTTAATTTTAGTGACCATTGTCAATATACCATTGGGAGGCTTGGGTTTAAACAAGTTTCTAAACCAAATATTTTAGTAAACTAATTGTTATAATTTTTCAAAAAATTGAACCCTCCATTTCAAAATACAAGTTTTCAAAATTTTAACTTTCCATTTCAAATTCAACTTAAAATTTGTACCCTTGCTACCATCATTTCACATTCCAATTAACCTTTTGGGAATCACAATCATAAAATATTACCCAAAATGGTTGAAGAAAGATAATCACAAGATCTCTATTTCACCCAATTAGATCACAAAATTTTCCAAATCAAGGACCTACGTCAACTAACTTTAGTGCATGCATATCAGAATCAATTTGAGGAACTCACCAAACACATTATAGGGTTAGATGAATCTTTTTTTGTAAGTTGCTTTGTCTATGGATTGCAAGAATATATTAGAATGGAGGTGGGGATGTACACTCCCTGCACCCTGCTAGCAGCTATTGGATTATCTAAGTTAGCCGAAGATAAATTCAATGTTTAACGTCAACACGAGAAGAAACCTATTGAATAATAACAAATCATGCCCATTACCCCAAAGCCTAACCAACCCTTGTTGATTAAGTACCTCATACCAAAGGAAATAGAGGTGCAGTAGGTGAAGTGCCTCTACTATAATTGTGATAAGCAATATGGTACCAATCATTGATGCACTACCAAAATATTATATTTGTTCGATGTAGTTGATACTTTTTTCTCCATAAAGGGAGAAGATGAAGTAGATCTGTAAGAAGTGTTCGATGCACCAGGAGAATATGAGGTTGATATGCAAAAAGTAAACAATGCACCTCATACCAACAATAGATAAATCCCCAAATTTTCTTCAATGCTCTTGCAGGTTTTTCTTCTCCAAAAACTATGAAATTTCAAAGGTATTTCAAAAAATAAAATATTGTTGTACTCATTGGCTCAATAAGTACTCATAATTTCATTGACCTAGACATGTAGGGATAGACTTATTGTTATATACAACATTGCTCTAGCTTTGAGGTGGTGATTGGTATCGGGGAATAAATTACCTTTCAAGGAAAGTGTTGAAATATCAAGCCTACCTTGGGCAACTACAACATGACAAATGACATGTATGTGCTTTCATTGGGTGGAAGTCATGTTTTTTTAGGGGTTCAGTGGTTTCAAATGCTTGGGGTAATACTATGGTATTTTGCAACATCGAAGATGCAATTCACAGTGAAGGCCAGACGTACACTCTAAAAGGACTACAAGCAAGTTCATCATCAATAGTAAGTTCTCAACACATGGGAAAACTTATTCAAAATGTAGGTAAAAGGGTGATTGCACAATTATTTTACCTTCATTCTATGAGGGAAGAATAGGATAATGTAAAAGAGTTACAACCACTTTTAACACTTCACTCTATATTATTTAAGGTACCACAAGGGTTGCCCCTCTACCATCATCATGATCCTACCATTATTCCTAGAAATCCACCACAAAAAATTTGACCTTCAAGATATCCTTGCCTATAGAAAAGTGACATTAAACATGTGTAGGAACTTGTGCAAAAGCTACTTGGGAAGTGCTTCATCAATTTCAACAACAATTTCGTCAATCCCAGCTTTGAGGACAAATATTTTTCTAGGAAGGGTGGCATGTTAGGATCCTCCATCCTAACATTAATATTTAATATTATTTATCACTTTATTATTATATTATTAATTAATAAATGTGAACCATCATGTCTATTCATAAATATAGCCCTAGGGTAGGTATAAATATTAGATTGGCCAATTCACATAGGTCATCAAGAGGAAAGAATATTATTTTTTAATAAGTTTAGGAGGGAGCCCCCTATAAGTGACCTACGATTGGAAGATAGCCCCCTATAAAGTGGCCTACTATTTCAATGTTCATATCAATTTATCCATTAAATTTATAATAAAGTATTTGGGACCTTTACAGAATCCTTTTTAAGATGTGATCTTTATGGCACATTTGGAATCAAAATGGGAAAAGAGATGCAAGAGATAAAAACAAACAACTCAACAAAAATAAAAAAGGATGGTGATGCACCAAAAGATCCACTAAGATACCTCTATATAACAAGCATGAATGCTATGTGCCAGTAGTGAACACTTCCTATTCCCAATATAGTTAAGCATAGATAAGATTCATAAATATAAGCATGCATAAAGAGGTGGGTCTATAGGAAGCCATAGATGGTTGATCCAAAAATTGACACAAGCTCCTCAAACACATACATCAACAAAATTCAAAGAAGGTAAAGACTACAAGCATACACACACATATAGAAATAGATCCAAAATAATTCATGGATAATTAATTTAAAAATTGATCGAAGCTTACATATATATGCAAGTAGTATAGTTAGAAATAGTGTGCCGAGAGCGAGGGTTTGATTTTCCCATAAGCCTCTCAGGAGATGACTGCTATATAGAAGAAAATGAAGGGAAATCCTACAAAAAAATACAATTTCAAACTTGTTGATCCTTTAAAAAACTAACACTAGTCCTATTTATAAATTATAGAGAGGAGGGTTTCCCTCCAAAACTCAGGCAGAGATTTCAAGATAACAGTTGCTTTTGACATCAGGTCATATCTTGTCTAAGTCATCAGTTCTTCTAATATTCTCTATATATGGTATCTTAAATTCTAATGGTTCTAAGACTTTATATGAGTAGCTACCACCATTATTTCCAACTACCCCTTTTGGAAATCCGAGCACAAAGAATTTTTGCCTTTAATGCTCTAGATTTGGGAGTGTTCTCATGATGGCTTTCCACTAATATTATCATTTTTTAGAGATATGTAATATTTCTTTTGTAGTAAAGGATAGTACTCTCCAAAATATTGCACACCTTAGAAAATATTAGCTTTTTAGGATGTGGTGCATTATCTTAAAAAAATTTCTTCACCATCTACCCTCAAATTTTTTTTTACCTTGGGATTTTTGGTCATCAAACCTCCAATGTTGGAGCTTTTGCTTCTTTCTTTTTGGTTAGACCTAATAAAGGTGTGACCTTTGGACTTTATCCTTGAAACTTTTTATTAGAGGTTTCTCTTTAGTTTAAGTCCACTTCATGCACTCCACTTTTGTTTTCAAGAAATGGTGTAGTGAGAAATCAATACATAAAGCATTGAACCAATGGTAGGAATTTTTCTCAAATATCTCTATGGGGGAGCTATAGAAGATAATTTTCTCTTTCCATACTAATAAGGAAATTGGCCCTAATGGACTTCGTATTTTAATATTTACTTTTTTTTTAAGTGATGTCAGTTATGGTTGAAGAGTTTATGAAAAAGAAGGCTATAATATGTGACATCAGTTCCACCTTTATTACATTGGTTCCCAAGTAATATAAGATAGATTAATATAATATTATTCATCTAATAACCAGTTGTACAATTATTTGTAAAATAATTTTAAAAAGTAAGGTAAATAGATTGGAGAGCATCCTAGATTGTGTTATCATGGAGGAACAATATAGTTTTTTTAGGGTAAATAACTTCTTGATGGTATAATTATTACACAAAGTTCATACACTGTCTTCATTATATGAAAATTGGGTATGCTTGTAAAATCATATATGAGAAAAGCATATGATTGGGTTTATAGGAGTTTTATACATGATATTCTCACAAAAATAGGTTTTGATCAAGGTTGGTGTGAATAAATTAGATGTTATAACATTCCAAGAATTTTTATTTTAATCAATGGTTACCCTACTAGATACTTTAACTCATCCTATAAAAAAATTTATAGTGATAAACTTTCTCCTCATCTCTTAACTTTTACTGTCAAAACATTAGAAACATACCTATGAATGATAAATATAGAAGTAAAAATCAAAGGTATTTAGGTTTCAACAAATGGTTCCTTTGAACTCATTTTTAATTCTTTGATGATATTTTAGTATCATCCCTCAATCAATAAGGCCACAGATTGTAACTCAATATTATCTTTATATGATATGTAAATTGGATAGTTGGTTAATATTACAAAACCTAGGATCATTCTCATTAATACTACCCTATATTTACAATAAATAATTTAAATATTATTGGATTTAAATTTGTCAAAATACCATCAATATGTCTAGGTATTCCTTTTCTTGTTAAAGGAAGAACAGAGAGATATGAGACCCAGTTTTGGATAAAATTAAATCTTATTTGGAAAATTAAAAATAAAAGTTGTTAACCATGGCCAAAATAATATTAATCAAAGAAACTTTGATTTAATATATATTTATGTATATGATATCATTTTTAATATTTCTAGTATTTATAGCATATGAATTTGACAAATTTAAAGACTTCATTTGGAAAGAATGTGAGGAAAAATTAGGTTTCATCTTTATAAGTAGAATAAGGTTTACAAAGAAAAAAGTATTGGAGGGGTAATCTTGTGAAGTTGTAGACTTATGAATTTGGTAATGGGTGCAAAAATTGGTTGGATATTATTCAAAGATAAAGGAAAAAGTTGCAAAAAAATATTACTTTAAAAATATGTATTGTTGATGCAAAAAAATTAATAATGAAACAAGCCATACCAAGGGCTTGGAAATATTTAAATTTTACAATAAATAAATATATTAGGTGTAGAAGTTAATAAGGAATTCTATAAAGTTTTGGTTTAAAACTTGGTTGAAGATTATTCTATTATTTTTTATCCAAAAATAAACCTTTGTATTGGGCATGTTTAACTTATATAGGTTCAAATACTAAAATCTATATTGATTTATGCAACAATTTTGAGATCAGCAATTTCTAGTAGCAACCTAGTTGAGGAAGAGGACCTCAAACAAATAGAATACAAGCTTTAAATTGTATTTCAAGGGTTATATTTACCCATTTTTATGTCTAAGGATAGGGTGATTTGAAATCTATCAGATTATGGTGGGTGTTCTATTAAATTAGGATATACGAATTAGAGCAATTGAATTTTTCTACTACAAAATATTTCCCTTATAAGAATATATGGTCACCTGAGTCACTCCTTGAGGCTTTAATATCCCTTTGGTTATCAATCTAAAGAAAAATTATTATATGTGATATTCTATAAAGATAAAATCATGGACATTTTAGGTGTGCCTTATATAATAAATGATTCAAATATATAAAATTGTCTACTTCTTCAATGTTCATTTGCTTACACCATTTGGGGATACCTTTTAGAAAATAATAATATATTAGGTAGCTCTATCAATACCAAAATGGTTGACAAAATACTGGAGTAATTGTTTTAAAGATAAAGCATTATGTATTCTATGGAGGACTAGTCCTACCATTATTTATTGAAATCTTTGGATTGAAAGGAATGCTAGAATTTTTAACTAAAATCTCATAATCATGTCTAAGTTTGGAATTGTGTTATTGTCTCTCTTGTAGAATGTTTTTATAAGCATGGTGCTCATCATAGGGACTCCAAAATATAGAAGAAGAGGTGCTTGCCTCTTGGTTACAAGATTTGAATATACATAAGGGTCATTTACAATATTATAAATGTTATTAAAATAAAAATAATTTGCATTGATCTATGGTAAAATGGAAATGTCTACAAGTTGGATTTACTAAATTAAAATTTGATGGTGCTTGCAAGATAAATTTGGAAGAAACTCATGGAGGTGTGTTTTTTGAATTAATGAAGAAAAAATTATCCTCACTTACTCATAATCATATGAAATATCAACTAACAATTATGCAAAGAGAAATTTTATCTATATTAATAACTGGATAGTGGAATCATTAAAAGGCATATTTAAAGAGGAGAGAGTAAGAGAATATAGCATCAAGATCAATAAAAAAATCATCATAAATCTCAAGGAGAGGGAGTTGGGGAAGGAGAAAGATCAAGAGATGCTACAAGTATGGATCCAAAAGTAGATTCAAAAGTGGGGATCGAAGGTGGGATAGACCTAGGGAACATTATAGGGCCTAAAAAAGAGACCAATTTCAAGGGTTGGGTGGATGAGAAATTAAGCATGTTAAAGGGTGGAAAGGATGTAGCTAAACTCTTGTTTGAAACTAACCTTAAAGAAAATGCAAAGTCTTAGGCTAAGCCTCATTCCTAGGTTATGATTTTTTGTTATAAATACAATAATACATTTTCGATGGAATATGGGGTTCTATTGATTCCATTTAGTGATACCATTACAAGAGGTAACATGTTGTATTTCCAAAGCATACTAATATATAAATTCATGGGATTTCTTGGGTTTAGAAATTTTGAAGAGCTATATCAAAAAGTAAATGGGTTTAAAAATGGGAAGCTTAAATAACTTTTATGCCAAAGGGTTTCTTCTTAGTAACATTTACATAATAGGAAGAGTGTTATTGGATCTACATAGGAGATCCTTGGTTTCTAGGCATTGTTTGTCTATGCATGCACCCTTAGTTAATAGGGTTTAACCCTCATATAAGATTTATTACAAAATTCTTAGTGTGGGTATGGTTTTTTAGCTCACCCTTGGAATTTTGGGTAGAGGAGGAATTTAAATATATCAAAAATAATTTGGAAAATTTATCTCCATTTCCCCTATAATTGTAAACAAATCCTAGGCTATTTTTTCTCAAATATGTGTGAGGGTAGACCTATAAAACCCCCTTATTCAAATAATAGGTTTTTTTTCATATCTAGGTAAGAACTATTGGGATATTGACTATTAAATTATATCCTTTTGATTTCATATTTACCATGCATGTAGGCACTTGACAATATTTTGCCTAGCAAAGAAATAACCACTAAAAGAGGATTCTCAAGGACCAATGAAGGAGAAATCATAGCAGGACTCATTCACAATAGAGTCAAACTTGTAAAAGATAACATTAGAATTGAAATAATTGGAATAAGAGGTTTTAGAACTAGAAAAAGAGGAGAAAATAGTTTTAGATACACAAGAGCACAAGGAGGATTTAGAAGAAGGAAAAAACAATGCAAAATATGGAAAATTGAACAAGAAAAAGTCAAAGATGAGGAGGCCCAAAAAACTTCCCCAAATAAATCCAAGAACCATAATAGAAGGGGGAAGATATGGAATGCAAGGGAGAGGAGTACCAACCTTCTCAAAGAAGGGGAAGTAGTACTTATAGATAAGTTAACATAGGGGGATCTAGACGAGGAAGGGATTGATCCTTAAGAAATAATTTATGAACCAAGTGAAAAATAAGTGGTACATGGACAATAAATTTATCTTGTTTATTTCTTTACAAGGGGATACAAACCCTTGGCTAAATATAAAAAAAAAAAAAATTATTATCCTCGAATGTGAGGGGTCTAAATACCCCATCCAAACATAGATTGCTAAAATCTTGTATTGGTAGTTTGTGTATAAATATAGTCTTATCATAGGAGAAAAAATTAGGGGAAACAAGTTAGGAAAGTAGGTAAGAAGATCTAGAGAAAAAGCAATATTTTGGGAGCTCTATTAGAGTAGGCTTTAGGATTTTTTTTAACTCTTTGGAACCTAGAGATATTTGATGGAGAGTTGGTTGATCAAAACCAACATCACATTACAATGTGCTTTGATTATAGGCTCATAGGTAAACAAAACACATGTCTAAGAGTGCAAGACCTTGGAAATATGATGCATTCATCTATCTTCTACCATAGGAAGTGGACAACAAAAAGTAGATAAAGCAAAAATAACATAGAAATAACCAAGGAAGGAATGGCATAAACTCAATATCAATGGGACTTCCAAAGTGAGTCTCATCCTAGTAAGAGGAGGGGAAACAATGAGAGATAATACAGGTAAAACAAGACTGATATTGTTTGAAGATAACTTCAACAAGAATACCAATATTGTGGTAGAATCTATAATATCCAATTCTAACCAACCTAGGAGATACAATTTTTTCTATAAGAAAGGTTCACCAAAGATGTTCTAGATAGATTCAACAGAAGCTTCTACCACATTTCAAGTTCCAAATGTTGCAGCATCCCTCGAGTGGATAGGAGTGGCCAAACTCCCATATCGACTCTAGGGTTCACCTTGTACACTGCCCATACAACTTAAAGGATGACTTATTATGATCTCCCCATTTTCTTACCTTCCTTTGAAGGATAATTTGATCATGGCACAAGGATTAGTCATATCTCATATTTTCAATAAGGGATGACAATTTCCTTACTAGTCTCATTCAATTTTTTCTAGTACCTAGACATGAAGCTTCTTATAGTTTTATCCATTACACCATGTATAAAACTATCATGCTCAATTAAACCATCCCCATGATAGTTTAATTGAGGCAACTATCACCCATGTGACATCTATCAACTAGTCACCCAATAATTAATCAAGGTTTCCAATGACTATCACACCAAATGATATCCCTCATAGGATTCCCACAGTCAATTGATATTCCTATGACTATCATTTGTATGATATCTCTCACACGGATGCCTCACCATCTATCGAGGATCCATCACATGAAACTAGTTACAATGAAATCCAAGGTTACTCTACCTATAACTCCCACTACGATAGTCCATTATTGAAATACCCATTTTAACCCTAAGGGATTGTTACACCATAATTACTCTAGTCTTGGTACGATCCTTTAGGGTCTAACTAGGCTGGTTTTCTATGTATTATCCCTCCTAAGAAAAAATCCCAAACCCCAAAGTAACTAAGTTTTAGGCTTCTTCTTATTTTGTAAATTACATTTACATTAACCTTACTCTAATGCAATAAAATATATGCCATTCATGTTACTCTACAAAAAACACAAGTAAATTTTAGTTTATAAGCATAACACAAATTAGTATATAGATCCATTTTCTCTTCATATACAATTTATAGCAACTCAAGTAATCAACTACAAGCTCACATGCAAATAATGATTTCATCAAATAGAATAACAATGGAGCCCCCATAAGCTCCAATATGTCTATTGGGTTCGCCAGTGTTTCCAATATTATAACTATTATCCCCTCTTAAGTATTTTTTCATCAAATAGAATAACAATGGAACCCCCATAAGTTCCAATATGTCTATTGGGTTCCATTCCCAATCCCTCATTCATATTTCATAATACAAAATATTTTCTCAATTAATCTATGAATATATACAACATATATTTTACTTTCTCTATTGTATCATGAACTAGAATAATAAATCAAACTAGACTATTCATATTCCAATAATGGATTAATATTTCCATAGAGTCATTAATTTCATCCCTATTTCTTTCCAAAGAATATCATAATTTCACTAAAGAAAGAATAATCCTTTAATAATCTAAAGTTATCAAAACTATAGAAGGATTCCCATCAATTTTAAAATAATAACTAGTCCAAACTTAAAAGATGAACTTAAAAATCATAAAATATATCCCACGATTGTCTTCCATCCATCAAATATTAAGCATGATCTAAATATTATCTCTGTTTAATCTAGAAAAAATAAACCATAGTATAATTTGTTTTGAAGTGAATCAATTATCAACTAAAGATTACTTCCTCTTAATAGATTAACCTAAATCTAAAGGACAATTCATTTTTCTACTAAAATAAATTAACTTCAATCTATCAATTATTTCTTTCTAAAATAGATTAATCACATATAAAGAATAGTTTATTTTTCAACTAAAAAGGATAAAATTTAATCTAAATATTATTTCTTTCTAATCTATAATAGATTAAACACAATATAAAGAATAATTTATTTTCAATTAAAATGAATTAACTTCAATCTAAAATCATGAAATAAATAAATTACCTCTAACCCAAATAAAATAGATTTGATATCCATAAATATAATGCATCATACTTAAATACTTTAAAATCAAATCAAGAGCTTTTCTATTCCACAAAAAAGGAACATACTTCCCCCCCCCTGAATCATTTTAAGGTTTCCAAATCTTGAAAGGTGAACATAATCAACATAGTAATTCTTTATTTCGTCTTTCAAACAAAGATACATTTAACCTATATTCTTTCAAAGGATAAAAATAGGTTACCTACAAATTTCCAAAACAAATGTGTTTCTTTCATCCCCATACATCATAAAACCACTTCTTAATTTCAAAATATAATTGATTATCAAATACAACTCCCTATGTTCCTTCTACAAGACAATTCCCTTTGTCTTACTTTAAAAAAAAAGTCCCTTGCTTCTATTACAACCATAACATCCAAACTTTAAGAATCATGTAAATAGGGCTTACGCTATGCATTTGAACGTAGAGCCAATCAAGGTTAATTATTTATAAGAACTAACAAATGTTATAACAACAATTCTTAGTGTTATCTTGGTTACCCAAGACTCGAATACTCAAAACCTCAACCATGGGTTAAACTATATTATCTCGAAAGGAACAATGGATATTGATAACATAATGAAAAGTAGCCTACACTCTTCACATATTTATCTTCAAAAAGACCTTAATCCATTATGTGCAGACTTGTGTAGTCACCATGATGTAATTCAAACTAGGCGATAGGTATAGAGGGAACAACAAACTAATACCAAGACATTTCCCACTAATTCAAGGGTATTAGAGACATTCTAGCGATGATTTCCTAAGCATCTTCCTTCATCACGATCGTGTGTACATTCACGAAGTCACTCAGACAATGTGTAGGAAGGTGAATGGTGCATAACAACACAATAGAATATCTTTGATGAGGATACATGGAATCCTACCGGCTCATGAATAGACATCCCATACAACTTGGGATGTTCAAGGTGCACATCCAGCCTACTCTAAGGTTAAACATGGTAGTAAAACTCATCAATTTGAATAAACATATTACCACATACAACAATCGATGAAAGACTTTTTAACCTAATTTTTTTGATGTTTTCTCAATGAAGAGTTTCCATGGTTAAATTAAACAATCAAGTTTATTTTTTCAGAAGCAATTCAAGCCTCGTTGAAAAATATTCAAAAATTTGATACGACACTCTAATTAGAGAGAAAGGACATAAAGTACCTTAGAATGGTGAAGATTATTGATTGTAAATTCCTAAGATATATGCGGAATATAAACACTCTCACTGTTGTTTTCGTTATTCGATCTCCTTCTAAACTTGTTATGTTATTCACAATCCTTTTGAAGAAAGAGTGTCTCCTCCTCCTCATTTCAAAAGATCCTCATTTTCCTTATCAAAGAGCTTCTAAAGGAATACAGGAAAGGTTTATTTTATGGAATAAACTTTCATAACTACTCGTAACTATTTCATTTTTTATTGATACTATTTGAAATGTTGCAAAATTGATTTAATATTTGCTACCGTTTTTATTCATTCTAATGTTTAAAAAATTAGTTGCATTATTACTTACCAATAGATATTTTTTATTAATATGACCTTATAAATCTATTTTCAAATCCAAATGTAAGGCACATTTAGTAAGTGACACTTATTATTTAAATGTCATAAGTAAGCTAATATTGCTAGAAAGGAAAATAACATAAAATCCTAGTAATCCCATTTCACTAAGCATTATCAATAAACAACTCCTAAAATATTCTATGTTACTTTAACTCTATCTAAAGTAACTTAATTCTTATGAATATTTAGACATGATATCAAGCATTCAAAAATAGAAAAGATAAATGCATAATGCAAAGATATGAATTAGGTTGAAATATAACTATCATGTGTCAGATAGTTTAGACCATTTTAGCCATTTATCCTCTGATCACTCTCGAGGATACATATTCCTTTCAACACACAAGTCCATTAGCAGCATCATGTTCCTTAATAAAAAAAACAACTAATTATCTTATAGTCATTTAATCTAACAAAAACATCATATAAATTCATAAATCCATCATATGAAAAAGTTAGCTAAGGGAGGGTCATGATAGAATCCAAGGAGCTACTCATCGGAGTTAAGTTGACAAGAAAAATTGGCATAAGCAAGTTAGAAGTGGAGTGTGATTTATAGGTGCTAGTGAATTGGCTCAACAATAAGAATAAACCCAATTTACAAGTGATGGATATGATAGAAGATATTATGGCTCTACTAAGTTGGTTTGAGGATACTAGGATTCAACATACCTTTTGTGAAGAGAATGTTCTGGTATACATATTAGCAAATAAATTAGATTTAAAATAGGAGAGTTAGATTTGGAGTGAGGGTGAAGAGATTCTTACCTCGATAAGGTTAGTTTGGGATTCAAAACATGTAAAATCAACAAAAATAAAAAATGATAAAGTTTAGAATCAATGATTGAAGGAAAGGTTGGCTCCTTGAAGCATTTTTTGTCCATGATACAAGTAATATATTTAGAGTTTGTATTTTTACGTCTTACAGGGGTTAGGAAGGTACCCAATGTCAGGGATTTTATATTAGTTTGAGGACCCAATCAAAACCTTATCTACCATAATAAAAAAATATTAAGTAAAGGCTAGGCTGCTTCTTACATATATCAAGTTTGCTATTGAAGAAGGATGGAGATATATTTCAATTGAGTGAAATCCATATGTTATTATTCTATTTTTAAGAAAAGCAAATGTGGAGATTGGATTGATAATAACATTATTTTTTATGTACATCAAGTATTGTTAGAGGTAATATCTTAGAAAAGTAAACACACACATATATATAGAGAGGAGTAAATAATTTAGGCAATTATAGTGTTGATCATCATCTTAAATAAATCTAATTTAAAAGTTTGACTAGTCAAAGGAGATTTTATTTCTTAATGAAAACAATGTTAAGGACTTAAAAGAGAAGACTAGCATTTTAAGGAAAATAAATAATATATTTGATAAAAAATAAAAGCAAAAATAATTTAATTAACCTAATAAGATATAAAATATATTTATATATTTTGATGGAAATAATCCCTAATAAAATCCACACAAATCATATTAAAAAGCATATCCTCAAGGATGAAAAATCATATTAAAGAAAAACAAAAAGAATCATAAGGCTATATTATATAAAAAATCTCAAATATATTATATGATTTGGCATCCTTGTTAACAAGTTAACCTTAAATAAAATTTTGCCATTTTCTCTCACCATGTCTTAAGTCATATATGTTAGTTTGATAATTGTAGTCTATTTTGAATGGAGAAGCAAAAGGGTTGAATCTTTAAAGCTTTCAAATTTTTATATCATTATTAACATTGCTCATTTTTCATATAAAAAGTTTCGTAAATTTTACTTTGTAATTGTTATTATACATAATATTTTAATCTTATTTATCTCATAATCTACAAATCAAAATAAAAATTATATTTAAATCAAGTAACATAAATTTAAACTATTATATAACTTTTTTTTAAGTTTAATATACGATTCAATAATTAATTATAATATTCTTATTGAGTTACTCTTAAGCATACAAAATTGTTCTCATATATGATAAACCAATTTTACTCTATATTTATAAAATTTAAATTAAATCATTGTAAAACAAAATGAAACTAATACCATTATAATTTAAATAATTTTTAAAATCTGTTGATATTGAACATATTAGATCATCTGTTTACTCAAAAAAAAATCATTTTTTTACTTTAAAAAACATTCATATTATACTATCTACATACTACTTTAATAAAAATTAAATATTTTTAAGATTTAAAAACATTAACCATAATATATGGTTAACATGTCGTATTTCCTCAACTTCATTATATATATATATATATGAAGGCATTCTTAATGTGCTATCCATAACATATTGTATTTCCTCATGTTTATCAGGAAGACATTCTTAATGTGCTAACAGCCTACCACTACAATATAACTTAAATATAGTTTAAGATTCACAAACATTTGAGTATATATATTTTTTAATTTAATTAAAAAAATTGTGAAGTTGTTTTAGTTTGAAAAATTAAGATTAAAGTTTTATATTGTTAAAATTATTTAGGAGTTAGCATTGTTTTTTATCATACCAGTATTATTAATTGAATTTTGGGTATCCAATGTATGTTTGGTAGGGTGAAGATTCAAACCAAAAATCTCCCTTGAAAGATTGCCTTACCCTTTTCAACTCACTACAACACATAACTAACATTAAGTATATTAAATCAACTAAGATATTAATGTTGGGTTATTAACCTAACAATATGATATAATTTGAGCAACTTCTAATTTTCAGACAATTAACATATCACACCACTCTATATTTATAGAGTCCACTATGCATGGAAAAGGGCATTTAGGTTCTGTTATCAGCCTATCATTGTGATATAAGTCATATTACATTTAATATTTATGAATATTTAACACTCTTTGAGTCTAAGCTTATCCTTATATTCAGTTTATTCAAACTTTCATGCATATTCAACCCATCAGAACACCTTTAATAAAAATATCTAGGTCCATATACACCAAGAATTTTTTAATGCACTCCGAATCACGCAAGCCAGGGACTAATGAAAGATCACTCTCAATTCACAATCTGGCCCAAGCTCCTCCAACACAGCATTAAATATGCCGTTGGTGTGCCCCTCACACTGTACTGTTTCTTACAAGTTGATATTTTGAATGACATATTTTACAATAAAACTTAGTTTCATTTTAATATTCAATTCAATTTACATCGATCAAACTGAACACAATTACCAACACTATTATTCTGAATGACATATTCTTACCATAAAATAACCAGACCAGTACGTTAAAATCACACTCACCAACACCATTGAGATACTGCATGGACCGCTACAGTTAGTTACCACGCATGCACTAAAGAAATTAACTCAGTGGCTCCACAGATGGTACAGCGGGTCCGCCGATTCAGCGTCGTCAACGTATCCACTAAACTCCTCCTCGCTCAAGCGGGGCGGCGACACCAGCAGCGCCTCCGCCATGTTCCTCAGCATGTTGGGCGACTCCATCCCCACTTCCACCGCCACGGAAACACACCGTTTTTCTCGCACATTACCCTCTGCTCCGCCGCCGCCGCCGCCGGCTTCGGGTTCGACATTGGAAAGGGTCCGAAGTTCCGAACATTCCGAAGAAGCAGCGCCGTACATCCGCGCGGCGGCGGCTGCGGCGGCCTGGATGTCGCGGGGATCCGACGACGCCGGGCGTGGCAGCGCGTGCGCGTCGTCGGGGAAATTGAGCAGAGCGGAGCCGCCCTTCAGGCACAGCGCCGCCACGTCGTAGGCGCGCGCCGCCATTTCTGCGCTCTCGTACGACCCCAGCCATATCCTCTTCGTCTTCCTCGGCTCCCGAATCTCCGACACCCATTTCCCCCAGCTCCGCCGCCGCACTCCCCTGTATTTCGACTTCTCCTCTCTTCCTTTCTCATAGCAGTCCACTGACGACGACGACGACGCCGCCGCCATCTATATAGCTAAAATTATCTAATCACCTACGACAGCGAAGATCCGAAATCTTCATAGAAAAGTACCTTTTAATATAGCGACGATTTGAAATCTCCGAAATCTTAATAGAGAGCCAATTATCACAGCCAATTATAGCCAGATTTTATAGGCAGATTTCACAGCTGGAGAGGAAACCGGTTGGTGGAATTTTTTTTTTTTTTTTTTCTAGGAAAGCGATCCGAGATTCAAAAGCTGGGAGTCCCGCATTTCCGATCGAGGTGACACCGTCGCCACTGTGGGCATGGGGTCGGGGGAGAGTTGGAGGTTGGACGGTGGGATTTGACGGCTTTAAATTTGCATACGTACTTTGTAGTATCAATCCTTACAACGCGCAAAGGCCAAGCCTCGGTCGAGTTAGATGAGGCGAATTCATCGATAATTATTATGGTACTGTCCTCCCTCCACCGTCTTTTTGAAGCCGTACTTTCGAAACGGAGGTCAGAATCTCATGGATTTGTCACTTCTCCCATGGATGAAGATAATATAAGGTGTAGCGGCCCCTCTAATGATTAGAATGGAGGCAACGTAGGTCAGAATCTCATCTGTTTGTCACTTCTCGTGGTCCTCCTCCCATGGATGAAGATAATATAAGGTGTAGCGGCCCCTCTGATGATTAGAATGAAGATGTCACTTCTCGTGGTCCTCCTCCCATGGATGAAGATAATGTAAGGTGTAGCGGCCCCTCTGATGATTAGAATGAAGGCGATGTCTCGTGGGTGTGGATGAACGTAAGGCTAGTGGACATGGACTTCTACACGTAAAGAACTGCTTGATGTGTGAGATTTTAAGTTTGTGATGAATATAATGTTGCAAGGATAAAGTTTAGTGCATTTATTGAATCCCAGACAGAAGTACTTGACATCAAGTTTCAACTATAACATAAAGTTGTGCAAGATAAGGTGGTGTAGTGTGAGGCTAAAAAAATTTCTTAGGAGTTTTAATTATTCAATGAAAAATGTTTTTCCTCCAATATATATTTTTTTATAGGTGTCTCCTTTTTACTTTTCATTATTTTTTTAAATTGTTAGTTTGTTATTTAAGAATTATTATATGGAAACTTCCATTAAATTATGTATCCTTAGCATTTTTATATAAAACTAGCTAAACAAAAAATTAAGCATTGTTGAGACTCTTATAATTTATAAGAGAGAAAGATGTAAGGATAGGGATGACAAAGAAAGAGAAGTAAAGGAAAGAGACGCTTAGCAAAAGAGAACTAGAGGAACATTAAAAGAATCCTTAAGCTAAAACATTCCTAATCTATATACAAATGCATAGTATTTACAAGGTGAAGTGATTTGAATCCCAACCAATTAAGAAGTAGTTTTAATGGTAGCTATAGAACTATTTATTCTAGAGTTGTAGCTTGTCCAAAAGATGCCAAGTGATAAGATTAGATAGTTGTACTTGTGTCCTTAATGCCTAACATTGTAAAGATATTTCTTGTTCATTTTGGAATCTATCAATTATATTTGGTGTTTGTGATATGTGTCTATGTTTGTGTGTGGGGGATCCACTCTTGTTAGAATAAATATCCTTAGCATTTCTCTCTTTTTTGTGATACGTGTCTATGTTTGTGTGTGTGGGATCTATCAAATCTTGTTGTTATGTTAGAGTTGATGCTCTTCTCCAACATTTGGATATTTTGATATAGTAAAATACCTCATTCTAAGTTTTTGGTTAATGCAACTCAAATCACAAAATAAGAAGTGAAGACATATATTTGAGGAGATTAATAAATCTTATTATAATTTTAATGAATAAAATAGTTCTATTGACATCCTATTTTCTTGATTACTTTTAATTTTATCGTGCATTCAAGAAATTCAATTTTACGTACATGGATACATTAAGAAGATGGCTTTGGTTCTTTAGACACCCAATTTTGAGCTCATCATCAAAGTATTCAAACTTACCAACATCTTCATCAACTAATCAATCAAGCATTTGACTTAAATCAATTATCTTCAAGCTCAATTAGGAGTATTTATTGCTCCAAAAGCAAAAAAACTAGGACCTAAGTGATAGTGCCAATGACGCTTCTATTTCCTAGCAATGCTTTGCACAACTTTAAATTTTATATCATTTCCTACCCAAATTGACTAGCAATGGTCATATTGACATTAGTCATGAGATCATTAAATCTGCTAGTGCTATTGTTTCTAACGCTACTAATTATCAAGCACTAAAAAGGAAAAGGTTGATAGTTAGTACCTTAATCTACCCACCAAAATTTAATATGATCACATTAGTCTGATTTGAATCCCCATAGAAATCTAAAGTTCCAAAAGTATCATTTTCTATCTTCCATCCATTAATTTCACTTTGAGCCCATCTCAAAATATTTTCCCCAAACAATCCCATCAAATTTAATGTAATCATCCCCTAAGGATATATGGCTTCCTATAAAGCCAACACTTGGGAGAGCCCAATTCATAATTTTTGAGATATGGTAAAATTTTGATGTCATATTTTAAAGGTAGATATGATTTCATGCAATTGTAAAACACTCAATCATCTCAAGCAACAAGCAAACTCATATACTTCATCACCAGAAGGGGATATCACCAAGGTATACTAAGGCTACAACATTACCTAGTTGTGTTCTCTTCCTTCTTGGATTTGTCATATAATTATATTTGCTACTTTGTAATCATATTTTATAATTGTACAATAATATTATCTATTTATCACATCTTATCTACATGCCATTTGGTTTTCATACAACATTAGTTTACACCTTTCATAATCAATTAGCTTGTCATATTGTCTCTATCAGGGTCCCTACACCTTCTAGTCAGGTATACTTATTGCATCAATTATAAAGACACTAATCCCCTATCCAAACACATTATGATGTATCCATAATTAAAAGCACTATTAAAAGATAGGTTCAATAATGCTATCACTCTTTGTTTTTGATACAATAAAAATTAAGTCCACAATCATAGAAAATGGAAGTATTATCAGTTGGTAAAAGTATTGATGATTATCACTCACATAGTCTATTTTTTCCAATGAGCACATAGTCATTACTTTATCATTTTATAGTTGTTTATCTTATCTCTTAAACATGGGTTTGACCCTGGTCAAGGGATATATGCACTCTCCTCCAATCTAGGTAGATCCCTTTGGTACTAACACATCTATATTCTGTAGAACCAACAACTTATATTAGTAATGATTTCCCATAATAACAAATCTTTTTCTACTAAGGTAGAAAAAACAGGTTTCAAGTTTCAATTTTTCGCTATTAGCATCTTAGGTCATAGGTTTTCTTATTATCTATTTTATATTTGCTTCTATTTTGGTATTTTCTATTTTTATCCATTAAAGGTAAAAGGGAAAAATGAACTAGTTAGCATTAATATCATTAGAGGATCAAAATTAATCTTACATGTCATAAAAAAAGATAATTATACATAGTCATATTAAGACTTGTTTGTAGAATCATCCTCTTGAACCCTTACACTATAAAAGAAAATTGATTTTCATTTCTTATTAAAAATTAAAAGCATTTAGTTTATAGTATATATTTTTTGCATTATTTAATGTATTTGTAGCTAGATATGACTAGATTAAGGTTAATTTTGGCAAAGAAAAATCTTAGAATAAATGTAGGTGTTCTCTAAATAAATCCAAAAAGCCTTAGACTTAGGCTCAATAAACCACCCCTATCCTCGAGGTGATAAAGGGGGAGATACAATGGATCCCATAAGAGGCCTTCATGATTTTTTCCCCTCTCATATTTTGGTGAATCCAACATAAACACCGTAGTGGATCTTAATATTTCTCTTAACCAAGCTAATCCTTAATAAAACTAACATTTATCAAACCCTAATTAAGATCATTAATTTTTTTGCTTAGTTAGATCACACTAAATCTAGATAACAAAAACATAACTAATTGCTAGTCCTACTAAGCATCTTTATGGTCCTATGAGTAAATATCGTATGAGCAAGTGAGCTATATTAGGTATATAGTGAGCCTAGGCTACTAGCCCCCCACATAGAGTCTCATGCATACCTATGCCTAGTACGGAGTATATTATAGTAGGGTAGAAGGAGTCATAAGGAGGTATATTATTATCTGTCATATACCATCTTGATCACATACTTCAAAGGTCACTTTCATGTATCATTAACATCCCAAATATTAGCTTTCTCTCATATATTGGAGGGTATATCGAGAAGGATCAGGTATATAAGGACTAGGTATATGAAGAACTTCTATATATAGGAATCCCCTAAGATATATAGGTGAAATTGGGTATATCAAGGGAAGGAGATTTAAGGTTTCTAAATTACTTCTCTTTCTTGTTTAATAAACTCTATAACCAATTAAATATTAAATAAAACTCTCTTCTTCAAAATCTGTGGTTGAGAAACACTGGCTAACCCACAACATTGCTCACCAGTTGGTTGTTAACCTTGACCCTCCTATTGAGGGTCATGATGAGTAACCTATCTTTGAGAACCTCATATTTGAACAAGAAGTTAAGGCTTCTACACCTCACAATTCTCTAAGCCCTAATTATGAGGAATATGGAAGGGTAATATTTCAATCGATAACTCATATGGACTATTTCTTATAACAATTATAGGGAAACCATAGAGGCCTTCATTAGGTAAGGTTTTGAAATCATAAGCACCTCTACAGGGGATTATATATTAGATTATTCCCAATAGTCTAACTCAAATCCTTTGTCATTAAATCAATTAGATCCATCCTTTGGATCTATAAGTGAAAACCTTAATGCATCAAATTATCATTGATTCAAATCCTATTATCATCCACACCACTGGATGTCATGATACAAACCCTCCCACATCCATTATAATATCACTCATATTTGCATATCCTTGAGGAATTATTGTAGGGCAATTTTAGTTGTCCCATATCTCAACAGGTAAGCACAAGTTATACTTCTAGTCAAAATTGTTGGAGAATATTACATTATTTTGTACATGCTTATGTACCACTTTGGTACAATATTAGATTAGGTTTGTGTCTTATATTAGAGTGTGAGTTTATATTTCATGTAATGTAATAATGTGCAAGAAATGCATAAGTATCATGTGATTGAGTGTGTAATTTTTGTGAGTGTGGATGTGCACAAGTGTCCATTATGTAAGAGTGCACATGTATCCTTAGAATATAAAAGTGAAGAGTTTCAAATAAGAGTGAAGGTCAAGAGTACTCCATATGAAGAGTCACATACTATTATATATTTGTGACAAAGCATTGTAATTGGTATTAGTGGTAGACCTTTATTCTATATCATTATTAGTATTTTTGTGAGCATTTCCAAGTGATTATTTGGTGAGTATTTTTGAAGTTATTTTTGAGCTATCTTTGTGTGGTTTATTATCATTTCTGATTTCTTTATATTGTAACTTTATATACAATTTTGTGGTGATTTATATTAAGTATCATGCTTCAAAAGCTATTAGTGGTATCAGAGCCACAACATGTTTTTCTTGCAAATGTTTTAAAAAATTGCAAATAGTCTAAGGATATTTCTACTAGCTAAGGAAATACCAGTGAAGTTAAGGATATTACCTCTGGATAAGAAAAACTAGAGAAAATAGTATTTCCACTGGCTAAGAGAAATACTAGTGAAGGCAAGAATTAATACCACTAGGTTGAAGGAAAACCAGTGAATATTTAAAGAGGCAGATTTTAGAGAACCAACTCAAGAAGAAAAGTTGGTCATTGTCATTTTATTTTAGATTATTGAAAAGTTTTATATTATTGCTAGAAAATGTTATTCAAGCTTTTGCTACAGAGAAAATTGATCTTCAGTATTTGAGAAGCTTCCTTCAATGAATAGAGAATACTTTTATCTTTAATTGCTATAAAGTTGAGAGATTTCTTCATGCAGAGATTGGTTTAAGTTGCAGTTAAATTTTAGATATAGATTGAGTTTACCTATTCCAACAACAAATTTGGAATAGAAGGAAATCTATAGCATAGTTTTAGGTCTTGAAGATAGACCTTGATATTGACAAGAGTAAGGATACCCAAGAGAAAAGAGGTCTCATAGAAGCAAATAAATAAGACTTAAAAAATCCCATTAAAGGTAGATTAAGAGACCCAAGAAAGAGGTCCTATTGAAAAGGTTGATAGAGAAATAAAACTTGAAGGTAGAAGAAGACTTCAAGAGACTTCAAGACAACATAAAGTCTTGAGGATAGTCCTAAATATAGGAAAATACATAGCACATCAAATAAAGTACTCTCGTAGCCCACATTGGACAACAAAGTCAAAATATTTAGAATAGAAAAATAGGAAGGCAATATTTGGAGTGAATTCCACAAGGGCAATATTAAAAGTATCACAAGGACAAAATTGAAGAGAAAGGTAGCATTTTAAGGCCACAAGGGTAATATTGAAAGCAAGTGAAGCATTACAATTGTAGACACCAAAATATAGCACCCTTTAGTTCACATTCACCACCTCACCATCAAATCCTGCATAATAAAGATATATGACTAAGTTCTAACTTAGGGATATAAAATCCTGCACATCATTATACTTTCCTAATTTATTGAATTAGAAAAATTACCCTAGGATGCCCTGTTTACCCATTGGACATGTATCCTAGACACTTCATCCAACATCTATGCCACATCTTACCCACTCTTGTCCCCTTTGTCCTTGCACATGAGACAGATTTCCAACACCCATGCCACAACTCCTTTGTTGTTGTCCCCTTGTCCCTTCACATAAAAAAACATCCCACTCCACTTGGAGCCACATCACCCCAGTTAAGTGAGCCACACTGAGTGACTCACTATAATTGCCCCTTCCACTTGGTAGTCCAGATTTACCACTTGGCAAGTCAGGCTTGCCACCTCACATTCCCCTCCAAAGCCCCAGGTAGCCTATAAAGGCACCATCAATCCACCAAATAGAGAGAGCTAAATTTGCGTACCGATAGGCTACCAAAATAGATCTAGACCCAAAGATAAATTGAGAGCATGAGCTTGACTCTAATTTTTAGCTCAAATTTTGAGGCAATTTGTTATTCAACTGAAATCGGTCTTCTGCAGTTCAACAGTCGAAAACGTGCATCCATAGTTTTACAACCACAGGTCCGTGGTTTCTAGCCCATAATTGCACTTCCGTGGTTCCATAGTCCTGAGAACAAAAATAGATTTCATCGACAGATATTAATGATTTGAGTATTAAGTAAGGCTTTATTTGTTAATTGTTTTGTGCTATCTACTTTTCATCCATATCAGTAATAGGTTTATGTGTAGCATTGGATTTATTTCTTGAACATACGGGTGCTACTAATCCCCTTTTATAGTTTGCATGTGTGCAGGTAACAAGTATCTTGGATAGGTTTCTAGAGCTGGAGTGGTCCCGTGCGAGATACTAAAGCCCACTCACCCTTTGAAGTTGTAACTGGATATGAGGAAAACATTACACATTGCGGAAGATCTGAAAAACTCCTAGAGATAAATTTGTATCACATTGAAGCAAAGATTGTAACATTTTACCCAAGCTACTTGGGGCAATCTGAAATATTGTAAATCTGTATCGCAAGAGTCAATATATATAAAGGATTTCATTATTTTAGGTAATCTCTTTGTGTCTGTGTGATTTTATATTGCAAGTGTTCAAGTATTTTAGCTACAAAAATGGCGATCACGATGGGACCCCCTAAAGGTCCTATTTTGTTTTGCCTTGTTGTCTAAATTTGTTCACTAATATCTGTTTGCATTTACAGGTTTTGAGAATTCGAGGCACACATAAATCTGATTTTAGCTTGATAAATTTGGAAGATCCCATGCCCGAATTTTTTATTGTGGAAACATGGAAATGTGGTTCTTGTTATGAGGAAATGTAGACTCACAATTTCTGTCCTAAGGAAACGTAGACACACAGTTCCTATTCAGAATAAATGTAAGAGTGCGGTTACTGTCTGTAAAAACATGGGTCAGTGGTTGACAGTTGGAGGGAGCAGCGAAGGATCACAAGTTTGTACCTGTCACTCATCGCTCTTTTCTCTGCATTTCTTTTTTTTTGCTTGCTATTATTAACTAGATGCATTTAGGGTAAGATAGATAGTTCAGTCTTGTTTGCCCTTGTCTACATATAGGTCTAAGGATAGGATCAATTAGCTTAATTCTTACACCCATTAATACATAAACAAAAAAAAAGGAATTGCATTTGCATAGTAGGTAAAAAAAAAACTTGTCTTAGTCACTATATATTTTTAGGTTCAGGTTTATCTTGGCTTAGTCCTAATGATAGAAAGGACACACACATCTATGATTGGGGTTTCCCAAACACTAACACGCAGTTGGCAAACCGTGCATCCGCAGTTTATCAGAACCAACCGCCCACCTGTGGTTGGCCCTCTTAATAGGATTTAGCCCAAAAAATTACCTGAAAGTGGCATTTTGCCCTTGAACTACTGTCTACTATGTTTCTGCTTTCTATTTTCCTATATTTAGGCCATTGAAACAAAATTGCATAGTAATTTTTCATAACATCTTAGTTAAATGAAACCATCACACACTCACGTAAACATTGGAAAATGACTATATTTCATCACCGTTAGGTTTGGTTTTCATTACCGAACTATCAATATTATACCATGTTCTTAGCCAAGTTCGATTCCAAGATCCATCATAACCCGTGGGTGATAGGACACATCTCTCTTTGGAGAGGTGTATCATAGACTACGGGTGAACTGGATGAGAAATTGGTAGGACTTGTGCTCCCTAGTTGTGTGTGGAATTCATTACCACATATTATAGGTGGGATTACGCGACCTAGAGTTCATAGCCATGTTGTCGAGTTGCGAGTATACAAGTGAAATCCTAGACTCATTTAGGGTAAAACATTGAGCACATGTCTTTTTCATTTTCCAAACAAATTTCAAAATAAAATAAAATAAATATATATACGAAAATATAGCATCAAAAATTTTGTGTGGTTATTTGCTTTGTGTGTTGTATTGCATTGTATTGTCACTTTACTTGCATAGATAGTCTCACTCCGCATTTTATCACATAGTAGCGTATGGTAGTGACTCGTAATCAAGCTAAGAAATTAGTGTCAAGCCGAAGTCAGTGGTTGTCCCCTATGGCCTCTCATTTTGGCAATATATCTCACACTTCGATGGTGGTACAAGTAGGTATGCCCCTTTCTATGTCCTCGAGTCTTGATGTAGGGACTTCTAGTAATGCCCCCAACAACGAACATAGACATTATGCATAGAGCTACTCACACAGCTATACTTGAGACACCTAGGAGTGAACCTCCTACAACGGTAGACAGTCAAGTCACCATGATAGATATGAACAATATTAGAATGTACTTGAATGCATTTGTAATGGTATTCCTATTATTACCACCACTCTCCATCCCATCACGTGTCGTACCCTCATCACAATAAGAATCTATATTCGCTTATCCACAATAGTCACAACAAATTTTCACCAATCCTCTCTTTGAGTTGGTTGTTGTAGCATTAGCCAATCAACCATTGTCATCAAACCAAATTCCCCCCATATCATCATAACAAATGACCATTACCACTAATCCCTTATATGAAACAATTCCTATTGTTTCGCAAGCCCCAACATCCATTCCTCCATCCACACTTGTAGGGCATACATCTCATACCATTCCATAGTCAGTGGTGATACCCTTTGCTACTTACCCCCCATCTACCTCCACTACCATGGTTGTTCCACAACCAATTCAGTCCACCACATCACAGGTAGCAGTCCTTATGTCCAATACAATTTCTATACAACAAGATTTCTTACAGTTACAACAAATAATTTTAGATAATGCTAACTATAGCATGAACCCTGACCCTAACCAACATTTGCAAGGGATTGAGAAAAATATTCTACCTACATCTCATTAACCTAATGCCTTTATCCAAGATCCATCTTGGGTAATGTGTCCTTCCTCTACCACTATGGTTCACAATCAACCACCGCACCCATATGCTAATGCAATAGGTTAGCATAATATCATACCTTCATCACCCCATCCATATCATAACATCCCTCAACATCCATACCATAACACATTTTTGCCAAACATATCTTATCATCCCCAACCTACATACAATCCACCCCATTACTAACAGCATCAAGTACATTCGAGTGTTAGTCCTATAGATGATCCTAGATACCAGTTTTTATAGAGTCAGATTGATAGTCTTGCCATGCAAACCCTATGCTTGCAATACCAAAATCCAACTTTAAGGAAAATACTCAATCACCCTATTCATGCTTCGATACTAGAGCTGTCATATCCACATGATTTCCAAATACCGAAGCTTGAATTTAAAGGGGAAGAGGATCCCCGTGAGCATGTAACAAGATTTGTGAATGCATGCTTCAGAATCAAAAGCAGCGATGCATTGCTATTACATAAATTTCCTCAAAAATTAGGGGGGAAGCCCAAGACTGGTACAACCATCTCCTACATCAAAGTATTTTTACCTTTGAACAACTATCGGACCAGTTCCTTAGAAAACAAACAACATTGACTGATTTGATTTACTTAAAACAATATGACAATGAATCAGTCTATGACTTTGGCAATAGATGGAGATCAGTCATGATCAAGTTACCATTTCACTCCCTATGCCAGAGATAATACGAATGTTCATGAAGAGTTTTGGTAGACCCATCTCTTCATTGCTACAGCTACAACAATATAAAACATTCGATGAGGTACTTGCCCAAGAAAAATTGATTGAAGAAATAAAAATTCAAGAAGGCGATATTAAGCCTAAAAATAAAGAGTGGCACAATAAGAATCAAAATGGGAATAACCATGGTCAGTCCAAGACCACATAGGTTAATCAGATATTTTTGAGCCAACCACAGTCAAATCAATCGGCTCAAAACACAATCCAACAACCCCAAAAATGACAACAACCAAATTATCAAGCAGTTCCACCCCCACAATAGGCACAAAATCAGACATAACCTACAAAAAGGCAACAATGCCATTTTAAGCTAAAAAGAAATTACACGCCAGTACAAGAGCTATATTCATTAGTATTTCAGAAGTTGTATGTGGTAAAAAAATTTAATTTACCAAAAATGAAACCTGATGATCCTAACAAAAAAAAGAAAAAAGGTTACAAAGAACACCTCTTTTGCATCTAACATAGACAAAGAGGACATGATATTGAAGGTTGTCATGGATTTAAAGGAATTGTGCAAGATTCATTGGAAGTGGGTACAATCAAAATTGACAACCCACTAGCCCAAAATAACCAAAACCTAGGCATATATTAGACACCTTTGCCACGTCGAGAGGTGAATCAACAACCAATGGAAGCATCAACTTCTACAGTTCCTCCCAATTAGGTTAATTATGTGTCTCAATTGCCATAAGGTTTTGTAGGGGCTATCAGTATAGTTACCCGTGGACAAAGGTAAGCTAATCGCACAACCTAGGCTTCAAAAACATCACCAAATAATGTGCCCATACAACTTGGATCGAGTGGGCCACCACCATTCCACAACCATCCTGTTGTTACATTTAACATCCGGTTAACACAGAGTTTGAAGACGGCTTTAGCAAAATTGTCAATTTATGAACTAATACAACAATCAACACCTCATAGGGAAGCATTGATGGAAATTTTAAAGTCTATTCAAGTACAATTAGAAGACCCCAATGCATTCAATTTCTTTGTGGGTAGTGTGCAAAAGTGCATGGAACCCTCGATAGTATTCTATGACTTCGAGGAAAAAAAAATATCAATAGATTCACCTGATCCACAATTGCACATAGTAGCTCACATTGACAGGAAACCCTTCAAGAGAGTGCTTATTGATACAGGTTCTTCAATCAACCTCATTACCACACCTGCCATGATGAAGCTCAACATCCCATCATCTCACATCACAACATCCACATTCACTCTTAGGTCCTTTAATGATGCTTTATTCTCAACTGTAGGGAATGTTGTTCTTCCCGTCATCATGGGGGTGAAAAAAATACATGTTCTCTTTAACATATTGGAAGGGGAAATGCAATATAACATACTTCTTGGATGCCCTTGGATTAGGAAAATGAAATGTGTGCCTTCAACATTCCATCAATGCTTAAAATATGTGCATGAAGGCAAGGTACATTGCATACCAGCTGACACTGAACCTTTCAAATACTACAACTTTATTTCAAATCCTTATGAACCTTTACTCCCATCAACACAATTAACCATCCAACCACTAGTCATTAGAACCATTCCATCAAGCACCATATCATCAAAAGCACCCATTCCAGAAGATTTGCCTATATTTGATCCAGCTTTCACATCTAAAAGCGTTAGCTCAACACATCCTTCAACCACCATATTTCATTTTCAAATTACACCCACTCATCTTGCTAATCAATTTCCAAATCCATCTAGTACACTTCTAGATTCAAAACCACTATTCACATTCAAAGCACAACTCACATCATCAACCACTACTTCACAGTCATTAGAACCCGTAGTCTCACAAATAGAGCCACATGTTAGAGATAATCCAATACTACCAGCAGAGCCAAGAGCTAAGACTCAAGAACCCTCTTCATCCATTGAGCCATTAACTACACGACCATCTAGAGTGGTAGTACATCTCGTCAATCCAAGTATTGGTGAGTACATTATTGAAAGTGTCATAGTTACACCACCTATCGAGTCAATCAGAGATTACGGTCGCCCTGGTGACCCACCTTTAGCTATTGGTGATATATATAGAATGGGTTCTCAAACAAATGCAATCAATTTCATATATGGAGGGATGGATTCTTCATTGGACCCACCTCCTCAAAATGACAACTCTTTACAAGAGTTTAATGAAAACATTGATTATATATCGAACCCAAGTTTCCTAGTTAGATATTTTCAAAGGGTTAGTTGGCAAGGATATGGACTTGGAAGACATGAACAAGGTCCTCACCATATCATTGAACCAAAATATAGAGAGCCAAGTGATCACTCTGGTCTAGGCTATAAACCTTCCATCACAAGCTCTTCACTTAATAAAGCTTTCCAAGAACTTGACATAGAATGCAAACAAGAGGAAGAAAAGAGCGATGATGAGGATGAACCTAATGATGAGTATGAACCTAATGATGAGGATGAACAAATAGAAAGTAGATACCAAATCTATAATTTTTACCCTCGAGAGCAAGCTTTACAATGAGAAGCAGATTATGAAGATCCTACTGAGATAGCATACCTTAGGCAAGACCTTGATCCACTAATTCTATGACCTCATACAAATGCTAATGGCTTCTGGATGAGTGACAGTGATGATGATGAAACTAAAATAATTTTTATCAACCATGTTCTTGAGATATAAGCCAGGAGAATGCTCCAAGATGAAGCACATCTTGAATGGTTTAATCAAGAAGAATAAGAACCTCAATAAGAGATAATATATGGAGAAACCATGCAAAAGGATAACTGGTATCAACAATAGTTTCCAATAGACCACACACTTTTTTGGCTAAATAAAGAGTGTGAGGGTCCTAAACCAAAACCTCCTCCATCACATTGGCAAAGCATACAACAAAATCAATCACACACATTAGGTCAGTTGCAACCTATAGAATACGAGTCATCAATTCTTGAATTGCAACCACCTCATTTCCATTAAGTCAACATGATTTCTATTGATTTGCTCACCCCACTCTGTAATTCATATAATGAGACAAAATCGATCTATGTCGACACCAACATCATAGCCATGGATAGGATTTCATCCCCGACATCCACTGTTGACTTCATCCTATCCGAAGAGTTGTTACGCACTTCAAACGCTTATATTCTACAACAACCTTCATCATCAAACAATTTAGTTTTTCAAACTGAGATAGAGGGGGACACCCCAGACAAATTTGAAATATGGTAGATGATATCCACCTCATCCCGACTCCACATCATCTAGAAGAAGGTTCTCACATGCTAATAGAAGAGTATATAGATGTGAACCTTAGTGAAGACGTGGAAAATCCCCAGATTGTCAAAATAGCAAAAGAATTATCCACAAAAGAAAAAGAAAGCATCATAAACATGCTTATTAAAAATAAGGAAGTGTTCACATGGTCCTACAAAGACATGCCTGGCTTAGATCCAGACTTGGTAGTCCACAATATTATGGTAGCACATGATGCCAAGCCGTTCAACCAAAAGCTTAGGAAAGTTCATCCAAAAATCACATTAATTGTGAAATAAGAGATGCAAAAGTTTTTGGATGTACACTTCATAGTACCAATCGATTATCTTGAATGGCTTTGAAACATGGTACCCATTCACAAACTGAATGGGGGGATACAAGTATGCACTGATTTTCAAGATTTAAACAAAGTGTGTCCCAAGGATGATTTTCCTTTGCCAAATATAGATCAATTAGTAGACTCTTGTGCTGGCCATGAAATGCTCTCCTTAATGGATGGTTTCTCCGGATGCAACCAAATTCGGATTAATCCCAAAGATCAACATAAAACAACATTTACAATGCCTTGGGGGACATTATGCTATAGAGTGATGCCTTTTGGATTAAAGAATGCAGGAGCTACATATCAGCGTGCCATGACGTACATATTTCATGATTATATGCATAATATAATCGAAGATTATGTAGATGATATTATTGCTAAATCAAAAATGCATCTTAAACACATAGATGTGATAGAAAAGGTATTTGATCGATTAATAGAACATAAGGTAAGGTTAAATCCTAAGAAGTGTGTATTTGGTGTCACATTAGGAAAACTTCTAAGATTCATTGTTTCCAAGCGAGGAATTGAAGTAGACCTAGGCAAGGTAAAAACAATATTAGAAATGTCACCTCCCAAAAACTTGAAAGAGTTGTGAAGTTTGCAAGGAAAAGTCCAATCTATTTGACGATTCATTACGCAACTCTCAGATAAATGCAGGCTTTTTAATCACCTATTACAAAAAGGAGTGATATTTTCTTGGACAACTAAATGTCAGGAGGCATTTGATGATATAAATAAATATCTAGCCTCACCGTTGGTTCTTACGCCACCAAAAATAGGAGTCCCATTTCACCTATACATTTCTGCAACATATTTTTCTTTAGGAACAATGCTTGCACAAAAGAATGAGAAAAATAAAGAGCAAGTGGTTTATTACATCAGTCGAACATTGGTAAGTTACGAAACAAGATATGCTTATGTCGAAAAGTTATGCTTAGTAGTGGTTTTCGCCACAGATAAACTTAGGCATTACATGCTAAGAAATACCACCTATGTTATAGCTAGAGAAAACCCTCTAAGATACATGATGACTCACACTTACAAAAATACCTACACTGCTAAATGGATAATGCTTTTAACAAAATTTGATCACAAATTCACAAGTCAAAAATCCATAAAAGGGCAAGTGATAGCTGATTAATTAGCGAAAGCTCCACTGCACAATGATACACCATTAATAATTGAGCTTCTCGACGATTCAGTATTTTCTGTCACAGAACAAGAAGAAGTAGTTTCACCTGAGGATGAAGCATATATGACAATGTTCTTTTATGGATCAAAGTGCGAAAAAGGGCAAGGTGTAGGAATTGTGTTTTACACACCTGAAGAAATACCTATTCCTTTATCATTCAAACTCAACTTCACATGCACTAACAATAATGTAGAATATGAAGCCTTAATACTAGGTCTTAAATTAGCTATAGCAATGGGAATAAAAATAATAAGCATTTTTGGTGATTCTCAATTGGTTGTCTACCAAATAAAAGGAGAATACCAATGTAAAGAGCCAGTATTAAAGAAATATCATGAAGTAGCATTACAATTGCTAGGAAAATTTGACTGGTATGAAATTAGTAACTTGCCATGATCGACAAATAGATTTGTGAATGCAATGGCTTCCTTGTGATCTCTCATCCCTAAAAATGAACATGGAGAAATGCTATCGCTAATCATAACAACAATGTCTAAACCATCAATTCAAAAAGCAGAATCTATAGGTGAGAAGAATGTTTGTTTGATACATGTCAAACCTTACAATTCTTACCTTGATGAGATAAAATATTTTCTCAAGTCAGGCACACTACCAATAGAAATGACACGAACTACAAAAAGAACATTAAAAAAAGAGCCATTCATTTCACTTTACTTGGAGATGTGCTATATAAACTTAGTTATGATGGAATATTACTATGATGTTTAAATCCAATTGAAGTAGAAAGAGCAATATCAAAATCCCACGATGGTACTTGCGGTGGTCACTTTAGTGGAATGGCAATTGCAAAAATAATATTGTGCATGGGATACTATTGGACAACAATGGAAAATGACTATTGCAAATATGTCAAAAGATGCCAAAAATGCCAACATCATGCAAACTTGACCCAGGTGCCATCATAAAATTTGCAACCCATTCAAATTTTGTGGCTCTTTTTACAATGAGGTCTTGACTTGATCGGTAAAATAACACTTGCTTCATCAGGACAACATAAATTCATCATAACTACTACAGAATACTTCACAAAATGGGTGGAAGAAATTCCAATGACAACTACGACTGGATCTCGAATAACGGAGTTTATACTTCAACATATTATCTGTCATTTTGGAATACCCTCAAAAATAATTTTTGATAATTGAAAGTCATTTAAGAATAAGGATGTTAGAGCATTGTGCAATAAATTCAAAATCCTACATAACTTCTCAACACCTTATTAACCAGAAGCAAACAAACAAGCTGAAGCAAAAAATAAAACAATCATATCCATTCTCAAGAAAGTGGTAAAAGATAATCATCGAGATTGGTATACTCACCTCCATTTATCACTACGGGCTTACAGAAAAAGCATAAGAATGTCAACAGGAGCAACACCATTTTCACTAGTTTACGATGTAGAAGCAATATTACCATTGGAGCTCGAGATACCATCCTTGCGAATCGAGATACAGGAATTCATGAATGATGATACAACTAGATAGGAGCGTCTTGACCAATTGAAAATTATTGATGAGAAACATATCAATGCTCTAGAACATTTACAAGTATATCAAGATAGAGTCAAGTGTGCTTACAACGCAAAAGTCCATCCTCATGAATTTCAAGTGGGGGACCTAGTGCTCAAAGAAAATCAACAAAATACTAATGCTTTACCACACTTAAGGGATAAATTTGTAGCAAATTGGTTGGGCCCATATATAGTAAAGCAAAAATTGGGACAAGGAACATACAAACTTTCCAATTTAGAAGGGAAATTGGAGCCAGAACCATTGAACATTATGCACCTAAAGGCATTTTATGCATAAAATGACTTGCAATATATGTATATATATGTACATGGCTAAAACAAAAATAAAAAATAAAATAAAAAAAATATTCCATTTTACAACATTGCATGCATTTCACATTGTAAATAGACATATTTTAAATTGCATTTGCATTTCAATTATATGTTCATACAAATATATATATATATATATATATATATATATATATATATATATATATATATATATATATATATATATATATATATATATATATATATATAGTTGCATCCATCACATCCCTTGCTCAGTAATCTTTAATAGTGGTGATGATATGACCAAGAAAACAAATTCCAAGAATTGGGGGTATTCAACTAAGATTCTTTACAACTCATAAATCATACACATCATATATGATATATCATACAATTTTTAGTCACTCAAACATGTCTAGTGAAAAACCAAACTTCATGAAGTGTCCAAATTTCTTTAGGACCAAAGCACATTCATCACATTAAGAAAATCTTGAGTATGGTAGATTGACCCAAAAGAAATCTAAAACCAAATACACTTTTACAAATCTTAAAACATATTGAATAATAGTAAGATAACATTCAAGAAAAATGGTTAACATTACTAGCTTCTTTGACTATTTGAGAATATTTTCAGTTACATATAAAAAACCAAATCAAAATCCATATCACCATCCACATACCATTTATACATACCACATATATAACCACAAAGAATTATCAAGTGTGATACCCCTAATTGCAAATATGAATGAGTAAAGGTCAAATACTCTGAGCTAAATAAGATTACATGAGCACCATGCATACCTTCATTTAGTTACATAACTATAAATCAAAATGCATTTTACATGTTCATTTGCATTCATTATCATAGCATTAACAAAGAAATATAAGATTACATAATAAAAACATTGTAAAGCATAAACAAGAAGAATACTTATACAAATAACGCATGTGAATACCGAAATAAAATGTCATGTATATATATAAATACGAAAGCCTACAAAGTAAAAAATGCCCGAAGGTAGTATACATTGGAGAACTAAGGCTCATACTAAGATAAAATATACAAAAAACAAAAATAAGGCAATACAACATCTAGCTAGTACTGATAGGATCCCTTCGTGGACCCTGCACTGTAGAAGCCCCGTGAGAGCTAGAAGTACGATGAGTCCTACGACTCGTATCAGTCCCTTGGCTAGTAGTGGAAGTAGATGATGAAGGAAGAATAGGTAAAGGAATCTGACGCTCATAAATAATGTTCTCCAACATCTTGATGTAGACATCGACTTACGCAAGCTCCTCAAATCAGCACCCTCGTGAATGACCCTCTAAGAAATCTCTGCCTGTAGAGAAGCAATAGTAAAAGTAGAATCATCACCTCCAGCACCTGACTAAAACTAAGAAAGATCATCCTGTAAATAGGTAATATCACCACAAAGTCTTATAATATCTGCATTCTTAGTAGCTAGAATAGTGCTACTAGGTCCAACCCATAACTCGTCCACCTCAGCCTGAAGACGAGTCACCTCACCCTGATACCATGCTAACTCGGCCTTCACTCGACCCAGCTCCAAATCTAGGCTATCTCGCTCAGCCTGAAGAATCCCCCACTCCTTGTCTGACCATCAAGGAGGTAAACCCTCATCATCGTTGCCACCACCCTCCTTAGGCTACTGAACATCCGTGCTAGTGTCAGCTCTCGAAGAGCTACCATGCTGGTGCTTCATCAACCAAGGAACCCATCCACCCAAATCAACATCGTTACCACTCCCATAATCATCTACAATGATGCTAGGATTCCATAGATACTGACTCGCAAACCAAGCATCATACTCAGTAGTCGTGCCAACATCATCCAAGTCAAGCACCTCCAAGTCTGAGTTGTTAGCAGGATCATCGACTCACTAGAAATTAGGAGGAACAGGTAACCCCAACTCATCACCCTATTGCCTGTACATAACAGGCACATCTGAAACATCCTCAACAAGACCAAACTTCCGTAGTACACGAGAGAACTGGATAAACTCCATATCCCTCAAATGGGTGCCAACAACCCATCATCCCTACCTAATGCGACGAAACTCTGCTGCATCCATTGCCCAATACAAACCCTTCCAAGACTGCCAACACATCAGGTACATAGTCAGAGAACTCAAGATATCTCTAAACTCTGAAGCACTCATAACATATCAACTAACATCCTCATTGAGTAACCACCTGTATTCTTGGGGAGAGGTGGCATCCATGCCACAAGGCAAACCAACAAGGTGACCAATGATAACATGCTCCCAACACCAAATTTGGAGCAGCAAACTGCATCCCAGACCCTTGCACCCATGCCTCTTCACCTCATAGAGCTCGCTATAAACCTCACAGAGAAGAGCGGGAGCCCAGGCTAACCGATGAGGATCAGTTATCAAGTCAAGAACAATACGCACTTGGTTCCACAGGATCCTCAATCCCATGGAATTGGGAAACAACATGTTGCTCAATATGTACATCATAAAGGTAGACAATGCATCCAAGCTGCTAGTTATAAAGAGATCCAAATACACAATGCCGCCCCTACTACAATCAATGTCCCACATCTCACCAAATAGAGGTAAAAGGGCCTCCTTCTTGTCAAGGCCAACACGAACGGTAGGACCCTCGATAGGGACATGGAAGATACGGTAGATATCCTCGAGAGTGATAGTCAGTTCCCTTATTGGGAGCTAAAATGTGCCCCTATCTAGATCCCAACACTCAACAAGTGTCGAAAGGAGATCCTCATCAGCTCGAACGGTGCCTAACTGCCCACAACCGTCTAAACCAATGGTCTAAAGTAGAGTCCAATCATCATCAGAAAGTGCTTTTCGCACTTTTCAAATGGTCCTCAACCACCTATCCTAAGAATCAAGAAGCTTAACCTGAAATGAACATATAAAAAAATAAAAATTAACACAACATGCTAGAAATAAAAGCAAAAATGAATTTTTTTTACCTATGCATGGTAATAAAACAAAAAAATGAATTTTTTTTTACCTAACCTAGGTAATAAAAACAAAAATAATATATTTTTTTTACCTACCCTAGGTAATAAAAACAAAAATAATAATTTTTTTTTTTACCTACCCTAGGTAATAAAACAAAAAAACGAAAAAAAATTAACCTATGCATGGTAATAAACAAAAAAACAATTTTTTTTTTTTACCGAACCTAGGTAATAAATAATTTTTTTTTTTTTACCTACCATAGGTAATAAAACAAAAAAACGAATTTTTTTTTACCTAACCTAGGTAATAATAATAAAAAAAAAATTACCTACCCTAGGTAATAAAAGCAAAAAAAAAAAAACCAAGTTTTTTACCTATGCATGGTAATAAAACAAAAAAATGATTTTTTTTTTTACCTAACCTAGGTAATAAAAACATTTTTTTTTTTTTTTACCTACCCTAGGTAACAACAACAAAAAATAAATAAAAAAATTACCTAATCATGGTAACAAAAAAAAAAAAAACGAAAAATTTTACCTACCCTAGATAATAAAAGCAAAAAAAAAAAAAAAAGGCAACATGCCTACCTTGGCAAACCGGCCACCAAATTTTGCTCCAGTCGAGCCACCACCACCGCTCCCCTCACCAACCTCCATCTCGCTCATCACTTTAACTGATCAACCAATGACAACTGCCAGAATGATATTGAAAGTGACAACATCGTATAAATAGCTGCTTTTAGTGGTGAAAAATTCATGCTCGTATTTTTCACGACGCGCAAAAACGCAATCACGCGGTTAAAAGAAAAAAACACAGAAACGCAATTTCATAAAACAAAACGCAAATCCACATTTTTTTGGCCAAAATAACCGCAAGTCAGTAGTTTCAAAAAATAAAAAAATAAAATAAAATAATACAAAAATGAAAATTCCAATCCACCTAATCATATGGAGTGAAACTCATATCTAGTGGATTATCCTATACACCTAGCGGTTGCAGCGACTAGCAATCCATGCAAACCGGTTGGATGGGTAAATCACCATAAGGAAACTCATTTAGAAATCACAAAAAAAAAAAAAACAACAATGAATCAAGTCGAAAAGTCCCTAAGTCTATGAGCTTAAATGTGTTCTAAAATATATTTGCCAAGGTATCCTACAAAACCTTCCGTTGGGTCAAAAGCGGAACAACAAACAACAATTTGGTAATAATAAAAAAACCGCTTGAGCATCAAATCCTCGACGACTGGTTCCTTAAACCCATCATTTGGAAGGAATTGCTAAAGTCATAGTGGGTGAAAACTCAAAAGAGTGGTCAAAATTTTTACCATGTATTCTAAACATTAATGAAACCAAAAGCAAAATTGCAAGAACACAAATAATCCCAAACTTGGGGCACAAAGAAAATCAAGACAAAATTCATTAACAAAATAAACATCATTCAATAAACAACCCACTTTCAGCATTCATATTTTGTCAATTAGCTTATGGGTGTCAACCTTTACCCAATCGTCAATTGAGGGGGTAAGCAAACAAATCAAAATTCTATATTCATTCATTCTGTGTGTCAAAGAGAAATGAACCCATGCATCCAATAAAGTTAGATGTCATTGGTTTTTGCACCGCATTGTGTTGTACACAACACAGTACAAAAAAGGGCAACTGTAGACACCAAAATCTAGCACCCTTTAGTTCACATTCACCACCTCACCATCAAATCCTACATAATAAAGATATATGCCTAAGTTCTAACTTAGGGATATAAAATCCTGCACATCATTATACTTTCCTAATTTATTTAATTAGGAAAATCACCCTAGGATACCCTATCTACCCATTGGGCATGTGTCTTGGACACTTCATCCAACATCCATGCCACATCTTACCCACTCTTGTCTCCTTTGTCCTTGCACATGAGAAAATTTCCCAACACCCATGTCACAACTCCTTTGTTGCTGTCCCCTTGTCCCTTCACATAAAACAACATCCCACATCCCACTCCACTTGGATCCACATCACCCTAGTTAAGTGAGCCATACTGAGTGACTCACTGTAACTGTCCCTTCCACCTGACAATCCAGATTTACCACTTGGCAAGTCAGGCTTGTCACCTCACATTCCCCTCCACAGCCCCAAGCAGCCTATAAAGGTACCATCAATCCACCAAACAGAGAGAGCTGAATTTGCGTACCAATAGGCTACCAAAATAGATCTAGACCCAACAAGAAATTGAGAGTGCAAGCTTGACTCTGATCATTGGCTCGAATTCTAAAGCAATCTGTTATTCAGTTGAAATCACCCATCTGCAGTTCGACAGTCAAAAATGTGCATCCACGGTTTCACAACCGTAGGTCTACGGTTTCACAACCACAGGTCCACGGTTTCCAGCCCACAACCGTGCTTTCATAGTTCCATAATCCCAAGAACAAAAATGAATTTCATCGACAGAGATTAGAGATTTGAGTATTAAACAAGGCTTTATTTGTAAAATTTTTTGTGCTATCTACTTTTCATCCATATCAGTAATAGGTTTATGTGTAGCATTGGATTTATTGCTTGAATATACATGTGCTACTAATCCCCTTTGTTGGTTTGCATGTGTGTAGGTAATAGGTATCTTGGATAGGCTGCTAAAGCTGGAGTGGTCCCGTGCTGGATACCAAAGCCCACTCACCCTTTGAAGTTGTAACTGGATACGAGGAGAACATTACACATTGCGAAAGATATGGAAAACTTCTAGAGAGAAATTTGTATCCCATTGAGGCAAATATTGTAATATTGTACCCAAGCTACTTGGGGCAATCCGAAATATTGTAAATATGTATCGCAAGAGTCAATATATATAAAGGATTTCATTATTTTGGGTAATCTCTTTGTGTCTGTGTGATTTTATATTACAAGGTCTGTATCAAATTTTCCTAGTAACTGTAATGCTACTTCGTGATATTTCTTTATGACTGGCTCTTTACATTTGTATTCTCCTTTTATTTGGTAGACAACCAATTGAGAATCACCAAAAATGCTTATTCTTTTTATTCCCATTGTTATATTTGATTTAAGACCTAGTATTAAGGCTTCATATTCTATATTATTGTTAGTGCATGTGAAGTCAAGTTTGAATGATAAAGGAATGGGTATTCCTTCAGGTGTGTAAAACATAACTCCTGCACCTTGCCATTTTTCACACTTTGATCCATCAAAGAACATTGTCATATCTGCTTCATCCTCAGGTGAAACTACTTCTTGTTCTCTGATAGAAAATATTGAATCATCGAGAAGTTCAATTATTAATGGTGTATCATTGTGCAGTGGAGCTTTTGCTAATTGATCAGCTATCACTTGCCCTTTTATGGATTTTTGACTTGTGAATTCGAGGTCGAATTTTGTTAAAAGAATTATCCATTTAGCAGTGCGAGTGTTGTTGTAAGTGCGAGTCATCATGTATTGTAGAGGGTTTTCTCTAGCTATAACATAGGTGGTATTGCTTAGCATGTAATATCTAAGTTTCTTGGTGGCGAAAACCATCGCTAAGCATAACTTTTCGACATAAACATATCTTGTTGCGTAACTTACCAATGTTCGACTGATGTAATAACTCGCTTACTCTTTATTTTTCTCATTCTTTTGTGCAAGCATTGTTCCTAAAGTAAAATTTGCTGCAGATAAAATGGGACTCCTATTTTTGGTGGCATAAGAACCAGCGGTGAGGCTAGATATTTCTTTATATCATCAAATACCTCCTGACATTCATGTTTCCAAGAAAATATCATTGCTTTTTGTAACAGACGATTAAAAGGCCTACATTTATTTGAGAGTTACGCAGTTATAGCTTCAAAGGGTGAGTGGGCTTTGGTATCCCGCATGAGACCACTCCAGCTTTAGCAGCCTATCCAAGATACCTGTTACCTACACACATGCAAAACATCAAAGGGGATTAGTAGCACCCGTATATTCAAGCAATAAATCCAATGCTACACATAAACCTATTACTGATATGGATGAAAAGTAGATAGCACAAAACAGTTTACAAATAAAGCCTTGCTTAATACTCAAATTGCTAATTTATGTCGATGAAATCCGTTTTTGTTCTCGGGACTATGGAACCACGGAAGCACGATTATGGGCTAGAAACCCCAGACCTGCGGTTGTGAAAACGCGGATGCACATTTTCTACTGTCGAACCATAGATGGGTGATTTTGGCTAAATAACATATTTCCTCAAAATTTGAGCCAACGATTAGAGTCAAGCTCGTGCTCTTAATTTCTCATTGGGTCTAGATTTATTTTGACAGTCTATCCATATGCAAATTCAGTTCCTAGATCTCTTTGTTGGAAGTAGTATTTTAGCAGACCTTGCACAGGTCTGTGCAGGTCCTACGACTTGCGCAGACCTGACGTCGGCCTGCGCAGACCTGAGGCCTGGGTAGGGCAAAATTAAAAAAATAAGAAATTAAAAAAAAAAATAAAAATATATATATATATATATATATATATATATATATATATATATATATATATATATATATATATATATATATATATATATATGAAACTAATTAAAAATAAGAAGAGGCACATGATTTAAGGGTGCGCCCCTTCAAATAATTAAAAAGAAGAAAAAATCAGAGTTCAAAAAAAAAAAATTAAAAATTAAAATTTTAAACATTCAAAAAAAAAATACTGCAACAAAAAAAAATTTAAAATTTGTTTAAAATAAAATAGAAAAATATACAAAAACTTCAAAAAAAAAAATAATAAAACATAAAAATTCAAAAACTTAAAACACATCAAAAAAAAAAAAATTAAACAAAATTAAAAAATTCAACAAAAACAAAAATTTCAACTTAGAAATTAAAAAAAAAAAAAAAATCAACTTAGAAAATATTCAAAAATAAACAAAGTTCAAAAATTTCAACTTAGAAAAAAATTGTTTCAAAACAACAAAACACAAAATAGCATAACGAACTTTGCATTTTCATCTTACAAAAATTTTAGACATAATACTTCTTTGCATTGCATTTTGCATCCCTAACTTTCATTTTGCATTTTATAAAAGCATTTGCATTATACTAAGCATTAAAAAAAAAAAAAAAATCAAAATTCAAATACAGCCAATAAAAAAAAATTATGTCAAATTTTTTTTTATCAAAACAAAATTATCATAAACTAAGTTAGCTTTGCATTTTTGAGTGCTTTTATGTGTTTAAAGTGTGTTTTATTGCATTTTTTAGGCATCCAAAATCAAATTGCATCCTAGATTTCATTGTAACTTGCTTTACAAAAACAATAATAAACAAAAACCTTCACACACTTGCACGTTTCACAATAACATTGGTAGGTTGGATTTAATCACCAACCTCCAATTCAGACCGGTGACGTTGGAATTCATCTCCTTCCACTGAATTTCCCCCTAGATGCCTTATACAGAATAGGGAAGTCCTTAAGTTGGTATAAGTCACTTGTGTACAAGCTATCTCCCATTGTTGGAACTATTGTTGAATCAGAGTGGAAGAGCTAGGCGAACCCCCCACTGGGATTTAAGCGGTGTACCCTAGACTCTTTTGAGAAATCATGCTTGGCATTAGTGTTCCTAATCACCATCTTAATCAAATTCCTTTATTCTATTCCAAAAAAATAAAATAAATAAATAAATAACTTCTTCAAAATTCCAACAACATCAAAACTCACTGAAACTCAAAACAAAAAAATCAAAAACTTCAAAAATCCAAAAACAATAAAAAAATCCAACATCAAAAACAAAATTTGAAAAAAAACTTAGAAAACATTGTTTGTGTATTTGATTTGTGTGTTATTCATGTATATTTACACCACATTTTCACACACATACCTTCACATTCGCCAAATCATTTCACCTGAACAACCTCCCATATTCATATCAAAATTCAAAATGCACAAAAAAAAAAAATCAAATCAAAACGCTCTAAAGGAATAAAACCCCTTTGGCCAATTCAAATCAAAAGGCTCCAAAGGAACCAAATCTCTTTGGTCAAATCAAATCAACAGGCTCAAAAGGAACTAAATCTCTTTGGTCAAATCAAATCAAAAGGCTCCAAAGGAACAAAACCCCTTTGGTCAAATCAAATCAATAGGCTCCAAAGGGGACACCCCTTTGGTCAAATCAATCAAAAAGACTCAAAAGGGGACACCCCTTTGGTAAAATCAATTCAAAAGATCCCAGAGGAACCTAACCCCTTTGGTCAAATCTCATTTCAAAATGCTCCAAGGGAGGCACTCCTTTGGTCAATTTTCATTCAAAAGGCCCCAAAGGAACATAACCCCTTTGGTCAAATTTCATTTCAAAAAGCACCAAAGGAACCAACCCCTTTGGTCAGTTCAAAATCTAAAAGGCTCCAAAGGGGACACCCCTTTGGTCAAATCAATCAAAAAACTCCAAGGGAACCAAACCCCTTTGGTCAAATCAAATAAAAAATACCCCAAAGGAACCTAACCCCTTTGGTAAAATTTCATTTCAAAATGCTCCAAGGGGGGACACCCCTTTGGTCAACTCAATTCAAAACACTCCAAATGGGGACACCCCTTTGGCCAACTCAATTCAAAACACTCCAAATGGGGACACCCCTTTGGTCAAATCAAATCAAAATGCTCTAAAGGAACCACACCCCTTTGGTCAAATCAATCAAAAATGCTCCAAAGGAACAAACCCCTTTGGTCAATTCAATCCAAAAGGCTCCAAAGGGGACACCCCTTTGGTCAAATCAATCAAAAAGGCTCCAAAGGGGATACCCCTTTGGTCAACTCAATTCAAAAAGCTCCAAAGGAACAAACCCCTTTGGTCCATTCAATCCAAAAGGCTCCAAAAGGGACACCCCTTTGGTCAAATAAATCAAAAATGCTCCAAAGGAGCCAAATCCCTTTGGTCAATTCAAATCAAAAGGCTCCAAAGGAATCAAAATCTTTGGTCAAATCAATCAAAAATGCTCCAAAGGAACCAAATCCCATTGGTCAATTCAAAATCCAAAAGGCTCCAAAGGGGACACCCCTTTGGTCAAATCAATCAAAAATGCTCCAAAGGAGCCAAATCCCTTTGGTCAATTCAAATAAAAAAGGCTCCAAAGGGGACACCCCTTTGGTCAATTCAATAAAAAAAACTCCAAAAGGGGACACCCATTTGGTCAAATCAATTCAAAAGGCCCCAAAGGAACCTAACCCCTTTGGTCAAATATCATTTCAAAATGCTCCAAGGGAGGCACTCCTTTGGTCAATTTCCATTCAAACGGCTCCAAGGGAACCAACACTCCTTTGGTCCAATGAAATTCAAAAAGCTCCAAAGGAACCAAACACCTTTGGTCACATTTCATCTCAAAAATATCAAAAGACAAAAAAAAAAATAATAATAAATATAAAACACAAAAACATTTTCATACACATTGCATTTTTAATAAATCACGTTCACAATCCTTCTTCCATTGCATTCACACATTACAACTTTCATAGTATTTGCACATTCATACCATTTGTATTCATTAAATTCAAGAATAATTGATAGTGCACTATGTCTTGTTGCCTTAATCAGGGGCACCTCACATCAAACATCACCAAAACCATCAGTCATAATAATGCATTGCATCCTAAGCCAAATCCTAGGTATTTTCAATCACTCAGCCACTCCTAGTGTTTTAAGCAACCTCCGAAAAATATGTCAAACTCTTTTAGGACCATTGCACATATATACACTAAGCAAATCTTGAGTATTGAGAATTGATTTCAAAAACATTCTCAAACCAAACACAAATTCAAATCTTAAAAACATCTTGCATCAAAGAGGGATAACACCATACTTGGTAGGAACCTTGAGGTGAAAATGGTTATCCTTGCTTGTCCCATTATGCAACATAGTCCATGACAATAGTGGTTTTCACTACTATCATAGTTGCTTCAAATTCAAAAAAATAGAGTAGTAAGGATAGGGTACAATTCTCATCACACTTAGGTTGAGAATACGATTCTCGAAAGCTTAATTCCTTTACATCACACACCACTGATTAATTGGGTTGTAAGGATCGTACTATATTTCTAGTCATACGGTTAAGTAGTCATCCCTAAAATTTAAGAAATCAAAAACAAAAATCATGGACTATGGAGTTAGCTTCCACCGGGGCTATAGATGCTTGACTGGCAGTGGAGTATGCTCATGCATGGTGACACGTCTTTTTAAAGATACCTCTGATCACACATATAGACAAGCTAGCTTCTCGATTTTTATCCATAATAGGTTTACCCAATTTACTCAAGATGAGTTACTGAACTCAATTGCACACACAATGGTTCTTGATTGTCTCGAGTCATTACCATGCTCTTGATTCGGTAAATGAATTCACTGCACACACATTTGGTCCTAGAAGAATTAGGTAGTCTTAGTGAGTTTGTTAGATACACTAGGATGTTTGAGTCTTTGCAAAACAACTCTAGATCCTTTATCTCTAAGGACAAGAAATTCATAAGCAAGCCACTGTTACATACCACCATCGCATAGTCACAAATATCATAATCCATTTCATCCATGTAGTCATACAAGTAGTATCATATTGGTGCCCCTGATTAAGTAATAAAGGTAAAGTTTGCTAAATAATGGTTCAAAAACATCTTTGAACAATGATCAATAAAGCAACCCAATTCACTCAAATGGTTCAAAATATCTTTGAACAACAATCAATAAAGCAACACCATTCATTCAAATGGTTCAAAATCCCTTTGAACAACAATCAATAAAGCAACACAATTCATTCAAATGATTCAAAAATCTCTTTGAACAATGATTAATAAAGCAACACCGGTATGAAACTAAATAGTGCGGAAGGAGGAATCATTTTTATATTGAATCACTTTTTGATTGTGAGGTAGAAAAACCCACAATAGACTTAATTAATATATTTGTTCGATGATGCCTTAAAATCATATTTGGATTGCATTTAAATACCTAGTCTAATAGTTGTAAGAGTGAAGGGTTGTGACCCTAGAATATAATTAATAAATAATATAAGTATTAGGACATGTTAGGAGGGTCCTAACATGCCACCCCCCTTAAAGGGGCTTTGTCCTCAAAGCTGGAAATTTGGAAATTGCTGCTGGATATCTTGAAAATTTTCCCACGTTGCGTCTTCTAAAGGTAGAATTTTCCAATGGATTAAAACTTTCATGATATTGCGAGTACGAAGGTGACATGAGCGGTGATCCAAGATAGCTTCTGGCTCGACTTAATTAATTCTTCTATGAATGGCTCAGCCAATGACTGCCATGAATCAATAAAATTATCTTCCAGGGTTTTGAACCAGGGTAATATCTTTCCATGAAATGATAGGGCTAGAATTTTGACAATAATATTTTCCTCTTTTATATTATGGATTACTGCCAGATTCAATATATCTTGTCAATTCTTGTAAGCTATCTTTCCAAATCCATAATATGTGGGTGTTGCCTTAGATACAACCTGAGGAATGGCATCCATTTTGTCTAAACTAAGGGGCCCAGTTGAGTCCTAGTTAGGGTACTTCTATAGTGGCAAATTTGAGACCACATTGTGTGCCATGTTTCTGGATAATAGTAGACCCTCTCAAGGGTAACTCACAGTGAAAGAAAGAATCAGGGTTGTTCCTCTTGAAGGACCTCATATACATGAAAGGGCACTGGTCTAGAATACTTTTTTAGGGTCTTCTGACCAGAGAGTCGCCATATGAACTTTATTTTCTCCACTAACAAGGTCAAGACATTTCACCAAATCTTGATTCCTTCGGGTAGAGATAACAATAATTCTTAATATGGATTTTGTGTTCCTTGTGAATTGTCCCACTGGGCGTGCCAAAAATTGTTGGGCACTAAATTTCACCAAGTTTACTTGATACTATAGCTATCTATCTTCCTACTGTCTACTTAGGCTTACACCCAATATTTGCAGCTCAACACTCAACATTGGATGGACTAAAATAGGGGTTTTAGATCCAACCTCCAGAGTAGGCTGGTTCCTTGTCAACTTAGAAGATTGTTGACACAATTATGATCAATTAGGGCTTGGAGTTTAGGGTAATAAAAGGGTAAGGTTAGAGAAATGTAGATATCAGTGGACGGATAGGTTAACAACATTGCATTACCATAAAAAGCTTCCAAAAAACCATATTAAATATATACATCTAGATCAACTTTTATCCCAAGATAGCTCATTTCAAATATTAAATCATAATAGATAAATGTTACAACATGTAATTTCAATATCTAAGAAATGATAATCCAAATACCATAATTCACCAAAATCTAAATTTTACAAAAATACACCTTCTAATAACAAAGAAAAAACTTCAAAGTAGATTTCAATTACTCATAACAACTAGTAATCCATGATCAACACAAACTAAACATCTAAGTATTTATATAAATACAACTATGAACCTCTAACATCCAACATAGAAACGTAGCCTTGAGGCAAAGATCAATGTATTGCTCCTTGCATTCAGTCCTTCAAAAATATTTATAGTAGTACAAGCAAACATGCTAGAGCCAACCCTTGAAATTGAGGGTTCGATCTCTCTTTATAGTTTTCATATCATAATATTCAAGAAATAATACATTCAATCTTGTTACAATAGATCAACAAAGAGTTTAGCTAGCGTTAGCTGATTCATTCAATCTCTGGGAAATCCATTGGAAGGGAATCCACCATGGCCATTCGAGGTCTCTATAACTTCCTGATCTACCAGAAGGATTGAAGTTTGGAATCTTTTGGATCATGCATCCCATCGATCTTTCTTGAGAACAACTTGCTACCGTCGATCTGTAACTTCTTCTAGTTAGCTCTTCTTGAAAATATTTGATATTTCATATTCCAGCTGCACATCATGGTTCTAGTGCAAAAACCTTTTAAATAGTCAAAATATGATATACCAACCTTCATTGTTGATTATCTTTATTGGAAAACTTAGATTAAGTATGGCATGAGCTGAAAGCCATCCCACTCATTTCCTCAGTCATTAGAGTCTTCAATCCAGATCCACAACATTAAAACCTTGAATCTGCTCTAGGATATTTCATATTCTACCTTGTCTTTGTTAATCCGCACTTTTTCATCACTAACATCATCATCTCCTCATGACTTTTGTGGATTTTAAATATAATGCAAATCTTGTCCTAAAGTCAAACACTTAGATTATTCTACCTTTCCGCCTTATCTTCATTCTGGAAAGAGAATCCTTGTTTGTTTCTTGGATCACCAATTTGCACATTTTTCCCGCTGATGTCATCACTTCATCATAAATTTTATGGATTTTGAAACTTTCTTCAATACTGAGTGGAAAGCAAGAAGGCTCTTCCAGAGTGGGAAGAAAAAAGACTTTTCGAAATCAGACATACGACAAGAACCAAATACACACTTTTTATTGTTGACATGACCATCTCTTACAAAATTTTGTGGATTTGAAACCCATCATTATTTCAGACCTGGAATGGATTTTTTTGGAATGTCTTCAAACATTTAAAATTGAATATCTCCCAGTGGGCTCATACCATCAACCTGATTCTGGAGTGCAATATCAATCTTACCACTTAGTCAAAATTTTACTAAGTATGTGGCTATTTTTGGTCTACAGGGACCTCATGGTTTGGCAATAGGTTTTTGTAGATGTCGATATCTCTGTTGTTAGGAGCCAATGGGTTGTCAACTTTAAGTTCTCCTACCTCAATCATGTTTTGCATTGGTGCTTGAAACCAATGCAAACCTCAATATTATGCCTCGAAATCCTATGGTAAGGGTAAAATTAATCTTCCCTATATCCTTTTGGCTTAGGATGGTTGGGATCTATAAGAGGTATATCAGGGAACCTGATCTTTTCCACCTCCCTCAATTGGTTGAATATTGATTGCATCAGTTCTGTTAATGGTGTGAAATAGTGAAGGGGTTTGCGTTCTTTATTTCACCCTTTATTATTATTTTGATCATAATTGGTTGGTGGGGTCTATGCTTGATAATTTTGGGGTTGGTGCATAGCCCTGTCCTTAGGTGCAGCCAATACCACTTGATTAACTAGAGTAGGGTATGCCTACTTCTGCTTGTATTTGCCATTTTTGTCATTTTTGTTCCTCCTTGGTTTGAAGTTTGATGGTTCCCTCATCTACATTTATGTCCTCGATGAGTTTGGCCTGTTCCAAGGTTTCCTCAAATAAGGGGTATTTTTTAAGTTGTAGTAAGAGGGAAATATGTTTGGAACAACTCTTGGTGAACATCCAGACGATCTCTTCTCTAGGGATGGAGAATGATAATATTGCCATGACTTTTTTCCATCTATTCCCATAATCCATTACTGGATTATCGTCATAATGTTTCAAATTTGCCAGGTCTAAAAGGTTCACCTCCCTCTTAGCACCAAAAGAGAAGCATTTTAGGAAAGCATTCACTAGTTGTTCAAAATTGGATATGCTATGCTTAGGTAACTGGTTGAACCATTGGGTGGCAATGCTCGAAAATGTCATTATGAATGTCCTTAGCATGAGAGCATCGTTGTCCTCAAGATGAAAAAATGCATTGATGAAATTGGTAACATGCTCTTGTGCATCCTCTTCACCCTTAAAATTTTTTAACCTAGACATCTCAAAATGCTTAGGGTATGTGGGGCTAGGGACAAATGGACATAATGGTTGATTGTGTATTTTACTCAATGTTGGTTGGCTACCAACCATCTCTTATTTTCAAAGGACTTCATATTTTTGGTGAGTTCTTGGAATGCCTTTGAGGCAAGGAGTTCCTACTCTTATAGACCCCCCCAGGGTGGCGGTGGAGGTAACCCTCTATCCATTTTATTTTCTCTATTTTCTTCCCTCCTATGAGGGTATTATAGAGGTGCTTGATCCTATTTTATTATGTTTACCCTTACCCCACCAATTGGATTTCACTCATGATTTGGAGGGTGGTTTTGTAATAGTTTTCCTTCTTGTCTAATACAATCCTCTCTTAGTGATTTAGTGTGTTGATATTTTTGATGATCATTTCTATTTTCTTGTTGGTTGATACGAGATAGCTGCTCAGCTTGCTCTCTTAAACATTGCTCATGTTGGCGCAATAACTATTCTCTTTGTTTATCATGTTCGAGAGCTTATACAAGCTCTTGATATTTACACAATAACCTTCATACATGGTTAACTTGCATGATCATAGAAGACTGATGCTTATCTAATCCTATTATAGTGGTTTTGATTCACAAAATTCTCGAAGAGGTTTCTACTGTTTCTTTGCTCTGGCTAGCTAATGTGACTTGTTTAGTGTATTTTTGAGTGTCTTTATGATCAAAATCTGTATGTTTACTATGGGGTCACCCTGAGATACCCCCAATTTGAGAAGTGGGCTTAGATTTCATGGTTCGTGAACTTCCATATGTAGAATTCTCCATGGCTACACTTTTGGGAGGTGGTCTTGAATAAATCTGATCCACCTCATCTAACTGTCTTGTTTTCCATGGCTGATCCTATGGGGTGCCATTTACTCCAATGAGGTCATAGTCTATTGGAATACTTTGTATTGTGTTAAGGATATCTTCTTCTTGATGTCTATGACTAGATGTATCCCTAGTTTCTTACCTCTCAGTGGGTTGATCTGTTCTAAGTATCCCATGTGAATGTTAGGATGTTGTGACTCTTGTGTGTATTTTTGGTGATGAGGGTTTTGTGGCCCTCTCTACCCTCGATGAGGATGGATATGGAGAAAAATCATAATTACTGTGTGAATAATGGGGTCTAGAAACCTCCTTATGTCCATGTGAGGAGGAAGCTCTTGAAACTTCATCATGTCTCTGAGAAGTTTCTACGTGTTTAAAGGAAGGCCTTGAGTCTTCCTTGTATCTCCTTGATGATGATGGTCGTGAGGCATATTTGTGTTTATGTGATGTAGTTTCATGTTGTGTTTTCATGTTTGGGGTTTCTAAAGGAGAACCCCCAAGGATTGAGTTATCACCCCTTAGACTCGTAAAACTGCATCTCACAGTCTTTCGAGTAGGTCTTTCAATGTTACTATGACTTTGCCAAAGGGTATGTATTGCTTCAGATTCTCCCTTGGTATCAGACCGGGGATGTTTACTTCTTGTTTTGATCATTGTTTTTGAAAATTTAGATTTTGTGTTGCACTTAAATATAACCAAACAATATCAAGCAAATGTTTATTTTGATTACCAATTTAAGTGTGCACTAATCTATTCACTGTATTTTTATGTTTTTTTGTTTCTTATTTTTTGTTCTTGCTTTGGATTTAGAATGAGGAGACTCATCCATAGTGATAATCAAGAACACTCATGCCAAACATTATTTCTAAAAAGAGACTAGGGTACACCACTTAAATCCTAGTGGGGGGTTCGCCTAGCTCTTCCACTTTGAACCAATGATTGTTCCAATAGTGGGAGAAAATTTGAACACAAGTAACTTAGTGTCACTATAAGTAAGTTCCTCAATCCATTTCAAGGAAGCTCTAGGGGGTAAACCAGTGGAAGGATATGAATGCCAATGTCACTAGACTTAATTGAAGGTTGGTAATGAAATCCAACTCCTTAATGTTTAAAATGTGTGTGTGTGTGTGGATAACTTTAATATTTGCATGAATAAGAATGCATAATACAACAACAATGACTCTTTCCTATATGCCTAATGAAAAATATGTTTTAATTTTTAGAAATATGCATAGCTACTATGATATTAATGGATGCACTCTATTAGGTGCAAGTACGGACTTTAGAAAGGCCTTAGAGTAAGTAAACCAATGCAGAGTTTCTAGCACGTTGGATTCTAGGGCAAACTTTACAAATAAAAGTTGTTCCTAGCAACGCCTAGTGGAAAATCTAAAATAAAACCTAAGATGTGTAAGATGCAAGTTCTTTATATTTCATTCTTTTAGTTTTCCAAATTGAAATATGTCTTAATTATCACTATTTTTAAGAAAATAAAAATAGACAAAAAACCATAAAGTGTCAAAAAAGTTGTACCAACCTTTAATCCATCTCAGAGAATCAATGATTAGATATCTTCTGCACTCTAGTTCCGACCACTGTTGACCAGAGCGACTAATTTCTAGTCATTGTAGCACAGAGCGGCTAACTCCTGGTCGCTGTAGACAAGAGTGATTAATTTTTGGCCACTATAGATCAGAGTTGCTAAACCTGAGTCAGTAAAGCGATAGAAAATGAAATTAAACTAAATAACTGGGTAGGAGTCCCATTGTGATCGCCATTTGTAGTGAACCTTGGGAAACAGTGCACCATCCACCAACTATTTTACTTACGATTTGATTGAGTCCTTTAATGTTAAACATACAATAAATGAAAGGCACAAAGTAGATATAACTAGAATGCAAAGAAATAAATGAATGAATTATTTTTGTATTAATATTCCCAATATCTAGTTACATATGAATCCCTCTAAAGGATACCCTTTGTTTGATACATGATTTTACACACAAAGAGGGCAATAGGTGTATAAAATATCCCCTCGCACAGGGGGTGCACTTATATCAGGCTTCCTGGTGATGCACATAGAAATGTACGAGGGCTTACAAATGCCTCCTTCTCTAGGTATGATTGCTAGAGGGATCCTCTTAATTTTGTATGTTGTGAATTTTCTCGATGAACCTGTAGCCCTAAAATCAATGAATCAACAACACATGCTTAGGTGTCTGATATTGCCTCCTTGGATGAGGTTGTTAGCAACAAATAAGCTCAATAGAAACAAATGCAATGAACTAGTACTATGAATATGAATAACTAAAATAAAGCCTATGCTAATGAAATGAACGAGAAAGCATAATGAAATAAAATACCTAAAACCCTAGACTAGGTTGCAGGCCACTATCTAGGACATCGGCCGCTAAGGTGAAATCTCCTCCTATTGATGCAATGACTATAGGATCAATTATGCTACTAATGTTAAAATTATTACCTTATGTTTTCATATTTTCCCTCCAATCCGATAGGGCTCCACTACAAGAATTGATCTCCAAGGTAAGCTCTCCAAGTTTCCAGAAGCTCTCCTCAATAATCTACCTAGTTCAAAGTTATGATGTATGATGTTATCTCTCTCCGATTGATAAAAGGAGGTCTACTAAGGTCCCCTAATTGATCAAATGTACCCTAGTACTTTTAGGTTTGCTCCTTATAAAGTATTTGAAACCCTAGGTCAATGTTAGAACCCTAGGTCAATGTTCCCTCATGCATACTAGGTGTTAGCATGAGAAGCTCTTTGTTTTTCTATGTTTAACTGAAGTCTAAATCAATACTGGAGTCTTCCATGTAGACTGGCTATGAGGAGGAATGCAAAGTTATCCCCACTCATCCTTATTACATGCAGACTACCACTTCTACCTAAGATTAGGTTGGATGGGTGGTAAAATGCATTTAAATCTTAGCTTCTCTGAGCTACAACAGCTAGATTCTGGCCACTCTGGTCTACAGTGGCCAAGCTTGGATGGGCTGAAAATACCCCATATGAGTGGCCAGAACAACTTTTGACACTTAGAAGATCCCAAGGTTTAGTCACATTGCCTATGAGTGTGCCTATGTGATTAGTCTCCCTGAACATGACATATTTTAGGTTTCTATAGAAGCTTCTCCTTGGTAGTGTATTTCTCCAAGGAGTTCTCCTAGGAACCCTTTTGATGATAATTCTTGGAGCTCTACAACAAGGCTCTCCAAGACTTATTCATTTTCTTCCTTGAGACATCTTCAAAGTATTTAATATTTTAGCTTCTCTGATATTCCAAATGAGACATTTTCTTCAACCTTCTACTTATGGAAGTGTCGGTGATGAGATATTTTTCTCAAATATTTGAAATATTCTAATTTTAGATTCTAGAATGGGACATTCCTGGTCCTTTTATTGTGCAATTTATAGGCTTTAATGGAGATCACCAATATCTTATTTTGTGAACTCTTATCTAGAGTCTTCTTTAGGAAATATTCTCTGGATTCTTCTTTTGAATCAAGAACTTTTCTTTGAAGTCTTCTCCAAGAACTCTTCTCTAGAATATTCTTCTAAATTAGGAACTCTTCTTTTGAATTAGGAATTCTTCTTCAGAATTAAGACATCTATGGCATTTTCTACTTCTACACTCTATAGGTATTGATATTGAATGGAAATCACCAATATCCTATCTCCTCCTTGACTCATATTTTGGAGTCTCTTCTTCCTTGAGTCTACTATAAGGCTATTGTTACCTTTTCTTTACTTCTACAATCTATAGGATTTGTAGCTCCTGTAATGAGATATTTATTTGAGTTTTTTGAAATCTTTAGTATTATCCTCATTGTTGCAAGTTATAGAATGATTCTAAGAAGATATTATTTCTAGATCTCTTGTAGGAAGCTTCCCAACATTTTTTTGAATCTCCTTGTCCTACAACAAGTTGTTAAAAACTAGAATGAAAGAATTTATAATTTTGGATCAAGGCTTCTATGGCCTTCTTCTGGATCAAGCCTTTTATGGACTTTCTTCTAGATCAAGGCTTCTATGGCATTCTTATTATGTATCAAGGCTTTCATGGCCTTTTTGTAATGTGAAGTTTTTTAATCTAGCAATGGAGATATCCAATCTCCAAACTTCACCAAGACTCTACTCATGGATTCTCTTCTACAATATCTATTTTTCTGTAGCAAAGAAATTTAGATAATAGTTAGCATGAAAGATCTGGATCTCTTGAGATCGGTAGTCTTCACTAGTTGATCTATCAAACCTATTGCATAACTTTATTATCATTAACAAAAATCATTCACCAATATGTAGAAATATCAAATCATTCATCCACAAATAATTATCCACAATAACAATCCACAAATGAGAGAGATAGATAATACCCTTAATGTATGGAAACACCAAAAATTAAGGAGGGCAAAGTACCATAATCCACTTCGTGGGAAAAAAGGATTACATATGATTGTTCTCCATGATGATTACAATGGAAAATATATCTTCATTATATATCCATATTCTTATTCTACTTTGGGGATCCTACTACTTGTAGACACCTAAATCGTGTCATGCTTAGGGGAGCTACTCATATAGACACACTCATAAGATCAGATGACATAATATTGGACTTTCCAAGCATGAAAATTGGTTCTCACCACTCATTTGGGGCCTTTTCAAGCCATCCAAGCCTAGCCTCTCAAGCTAAGAGTGGCTAGATCTTAGTCGCTCAAGCCTAGAGTGGCTAGACCTTAGCTACTACAGATGACAACAACTAGATCTTAGTCATTATAGATGACAACGACTAAGCCATAAGAAGCATTTTGTCAAAAAATAGGCCTAATCACAGGTGGAAGTGGTAGTCTGCATGTAATAAATGTGATAAGGAGTAAATTTGCATTCCTTTTCATGACCAGTTCACATAGGAGGCTTGAGTTTGCATTTAAACTTTAGTTAACTGACCTTCAAACATAAAAAAATGACAAAATATTCTCATGCTAACTTGCACTACACATGAGAAATTAATTCCTAGGGCTTGGACATAGACCTAGGGTTTCACACTATAAAAGGTGCAATTCTAAGAGCACCAAAGCATCATCTTCTATCATTGAGACATATTTTATTGAGGAGAGCTTTCGAGACTTGGATAGTTTCCTTGGATATCAAGTGTATGACGAAGCCCTAATGAATTGAAGAGCATAACACCTATTATTTTGACATCAGATACAAGATTTGACCCATAAATTTGGGACAAAGAGAGCAAGGTTTACCTTAGCGGCCGCTATCTTAGACAGTGGTCCGTAGGATTAGCTTAGGTTTTAGACATAGATTCTTTTATTCTGTTTCTTCATGTTTTCATATAATTAGCATAGATTTACATGATTTCATAGCATAGTTTCATCATATTTCCATTAAATTCTTTTATTACTAACAACATCATCCAGGGAGGCAATCTCAAATATCTAAGTGTGTGTTGTTGTTTCATTGCTTATAGGGCCACAGGTTCATCGGACGAAATCTACAACATACAAGAGCAAAAGGGATCCCTCTAGGAAATAAAACTGGAGAAGGAGGCATCTATAATCCCTCATACATTTCCATGTGCAAAATCGGGAAGCCTTTACAAGTGCACCACCTCTTCACAAAAGGGACACTCTTTTCCTATTTATAAACTTATTGTATCGAAATGGGTATCCCTAAGAGGGACCGACATGTAACCGAGTTTCAATACAAATAAAGATATGCATATTTGTTATTTCATGTTATATGCATTTTCTTCTTGTCTTCCATTTCATCTTGGGTTTTTTATAACATTGAAATTAGGATTAAAAAGAGGTGGTGCATGCATCTCAGAGTTGCTACAGATGGTGATAACGGTGGGACCTCCACTAATTTTTCATTTTTTGCCATAATACTAATTTAATTTTATGTGCAAGTCTAGCCGCTATGAGCTACAATGGCTAGAAATTAGCCTTTCTGAGCTACAACGGCCAATAGAGCTTAGCTGCCCTAAGATACAACAACCAAGAACCAGTCACTCTGGTCAACAACGGTCAGAACTAGAGTGCAGTAGGGGTTAAAACTTCGACTGTCTAAGCTGGATCAAAGGTTGGTATAGATTCTATGATATTTTATAGTTTTTTGTCTGCTTCTGTGTGTCTAAAATAGAGAACTTAAAGCACATTTATGTTTGGAAATTGAAAGAATAAAATGAGAAAGAATGAAGCATTTTGCATATCTTAGATATTATTTTAAAATTTTCACTAGGAGTTGCTATGAACAGTGACTTATGCCTAAAAAATTTTCCCTAGACTCCAATGTGCTAGACATTGTATGTTGTTTTCTTGCTTTGAGGCCCTGCTAGAGGCCATAGTTGCACAAAATAAAGTGCATTCATACAAATCATAGTAGTTCATGCATATTTCTAAATATTGAAATGTATTTTTGCACTTAGGCATATAGGAAAGACTCATTGCTGCTATATGATGCACTTTATGTTATGCAAGCTTAAAATGAACACCACACATGCACATCTCATTTAAAAATTGGGGAGTTGGATTTCATCACCAACATTTAATTCAGTCCAGTGACATTATAATTCATCTCCTTCCACTAGTTTTCCCCCTAGAGATTCCTAGAAACAGATTGAGAAACTTACTTATAGTGACACTAAGTTACTTGTGCTCAAACTATCTCCCATTGTTGGAACAATTATTGGTTTAGAGTGGAAGAGCTAGGCAAACCCTCCATTGGGTCTTCAACGGTACCCTAGCTTCTTTTGAGAAAATCATGTTTGGCATGGGTGTACTTGATTGCCACTATGGACAAGTCTTCTCATAATTAATCCAAGAACAAGAGCAAATAAATTGAAAGAACAACACATCAAAACACACCAAATATTTTAGGGCACACTTAAATCGGTAATCAAGATAAAAATTTGCTTGGTATTGTGTGGTTATTCCTAAATTGAAATGCAAAAGATAAATTCATAAACAAGAAGTAAGTACCCTCGGTCTGATATCGAGGGAGAGATAGAAGCAACTCATACCCATAGGTAGAGTCATAGTAACATTGAATGACCTACTTGTAAGACTGTGAGACATAGATCCGTGAGCCTAAGGGGTGATAATTCAACCCTTAGAGGATATCCTTGAGAAACCCCAACTAAGGAACCACATCATGGAATAAACTCACATAAACAAAAAGAGGCTTCACAACCATCCTCATCAAGGAGACATGAGGAGACCTTAAGGGCCTCCTCTAAACACACAGAAACATCTCAAAGACGTGAGGAAGCTTCAAGGGATTCCTCCTCAAATGGACATAAATAAGGTTCTAAAACTTATTCTTCACATAGGGATGACAAGACTACTACATCTCCATTCATATGGAGAAAACATGTTCCCACAAAGCCCTCTTCATCAAGAAGGTAAACAAGAATTGCAACACCTCAAGAATCACAAGAAACATATGAGATAGGTATGCCCACTGAAGGTTAGGAAACTATAGCTACATCTAGCCATGGGAATAAAATAGAAGAAACCCTTCACACAAAAGGAAAGTTTCCCATAGAATATGACCTCATAGGAGTGAATGGCACTCCATGGCACCAGCCATGGAAAACAAGACAACTAGACGGATTGGATCGGTTTCCTACATGACCAACTCAAAGAACACTAGCTATTAAGAACTCTGCATCTATAAGCTCATGAACTATGACTTCTAAACATGTCTCCTAGTTTGGGGGTACCTCAGAGCAACCCCATAGTAGTTGCATGGAGTTTGACTATAGGGATACTCACAAATACACAGAACAAGTCACATTAGCTAGTAAGAGTACATATACAATAGAAACCTCCTTGAGGAATCTGTGAGTCAAGACAACAAGATTAGAGTTAGATAAACATGAGTCTTTTATAATAGTGCAAACTAACTGAATGAGGTAGTTAGAAAATGCATTACGTAAGGAGCGAGAGCTAGTGGAAGCTTTCAAACAAGAGAAACAAAGAGAGACTCTTGCACCAACATGAGCAATGTTTAAGAGAGCAGGCTGAGCGCTAGCTCTTAAAAATTTATAGACAAACAGTGGTGACCATCAAAGAACTAGATGTACCAACTTGCCTAAGGAGAGGCACACTAGACAAGATAGCCCACAACAAAATCCCCCACCAAATCATGAACAAAATCCAACTAATGGGGGAAGGGCAAACACAACAAACCAAGATCACAATCCTAAGTCCCTTTGTAGGAGGGAGAAAAATGGAAAAAATCAAATGGATAGAGAGTTACCTCCATTGCCACTACGAGTAGGCTTACAAGAGGAGGAAATATGTGCATCAAAGGCATTTCAAGAGCTTCCTAAAAAGATGAAAACTTTTGAGAAACAAGAGGTAGTTGGGAACTCACCAACATTGAGCAAAATACACAACCAACCATTGTGCCCGTCAATACCTAGCCCTCCATATCCTAAGCACTTTGATATGCCTAGGTTAGAAAATTTTAAAGGTGAAGATGATACATAAGAGCATGTCACCAATTTTATCAACGCCTATTTTCATCTTGAATATAGTGATGCTCTCATGCTAAGAACATTCATAATGAAATTTTCAGGTGCTACCACTCAATGGTTCAATCAACTACCTAAGCACATCATAGAAAACTTTGATAAACTAGTAAACTCATTCCTAAAGCATTTATCCTTTGGTGCTAAGAAGAAGGTGAACCTTTCAGACCTGTCCAACTTGAAATAGTATGATGAGGAGCTGGTAATGGATTATGGGAATAGATGGAGAAAATTCATGGAAAAATTATCATTCTCCATTCCCACAGAAGAGATCATTCACATGTTCACCAAAATTTGCTCTAAACACATCTCCCTATTGCTAGAACTTCAACAATATCCTTCATTTGAGGAAGCTTTAGCACAGGAAAAGCTCATCAAAGAAATAAAAGTAGATGAGGGAACCATTAAAATCTGAAACAAAAATGAGTGGAACAAGAATGGTAAGAATGACAAGTACAAGTAGAAGCAGGGCAACCCTACTCTAGTTAATCAAGTTGTATTGGCTACACCAAAATATGGGGGTGTAAAACAATCCCAAAACTATCAAGCACTTCCTCCACCAACCAACTATGACCAAAATAACAATTAGAGAAGAAACTGAGAATGCAAGCCACCTCGTTATTTCATGCCTCTGATAGAATCAATGCAATCAATATTTAATCAATATAGCGAGGCCAGGAGGATCAAATTTCTTGATATACCACTTATAGATCCCAACCATCCTAAGCCAAAAGGATATATAGAAGATCAATTTTGTCCTTATCATAGGATACCGGGGCATGACATTGAGGCTTACGTCAGGTTTAAGCATCAAGTGTAAAATATGATTGAGATAGGAGAACTCAAAGTTGACAACCCACTGGCTCCTGATAATAGATACATGGGCATATACAAAAACCCATTGCCCAATCATGAGGCCCCTAGAGAGCAAGGTACCCATGTCAATCAGGTTTGATGATATACCTACCCATGGATGCGTTGGGATGGTTGATATTGTTAACATAGCAACAAGGACTAGACGGTATGGTCAACCATAACTACCTGCAGCTCCCATGAACATCCCAACCGCTCCTAGGCAAAGGCAAGACAACCTTCCAAGTCCACCAACACGACCTGTGGTAACTATTCAGAGTAGATTAGAGCAAAAATTGTAGATGACTCCAACTAAGTTATCCATCTATGAGCTCATACAATAGTCCCTAAAGCATAGGGAGACTAATGGATATTTTAAGGAAAATTGAGCTCCAACCATAGGATGCGAATGCATTCACTCACTTTGTGGGAAAAGTACAAGAATGCTAAGAACATGCAATCCAATTCTATGATCATGAGATTAAGACAGTTCCTGCTGTCTTACCAGACCCTCTGCTAAATATTATAGTGGCAATCAACAACTTTCTATTCAAGATGTTTTTGGTCAATACGGGTTCATCCATAAACATTATCACAACTGCAATAGATCACCTCAAGATCCCCAAGTCCAATATCATTCCATGAGCTTACACATTGAGAGATTTTAATGATGCTTTATGCAATATTTTGGTAACGATAGTCCTACCCATCAAGGTGGGGCACAAGACCATCCCTGTTATGTGTCATGTCTTGGAAGGATCTATGCAGTAAAACATACTCCTAGGGCACCCTTGGATAAGTGCCATGAAGTGTGTGCCTTCGATATTGCACCAGTGTGTCAAGTATGTGCACGAGAAAAAAAAGTCTATGTAGTTTTGGCTGATGAAGAGCCTTTTAAATACATCAATCAGGTGGACATTCTAGGAAAATTTTTAATCTTGTATAATCACCTATACATGGCACCTTCATCCCCAAACACACAAGTGGATAACGAAGACAAAGGGGTAAGGAAATACCCATGCACTTCAACACCTCTTAGTGCACTCAAAGTAGTTAATGCTTCTAAAGTACCATCAATGTCAAAACCAAAAGACAATCAGAAGCTAAAGGTACCCTTAGTTAAGGAAAAATGATCCAAGGAAGTTCCAACTATAGCCATCGTTGAAATGCCAAGTCCTATGGAAGAAGAAGATCTTCAAGATCAAGATGAAGATAGTGATTATCACCCTACTTCACTAGTATCATCCATAGGGTCATCCATTTTGCATGCATCAATACACTTGATGAGCATAGGCATAGGGGATTACCTTGTGCAGAACATCACCTTTATGCCTATCATTGAGTTTGCACAAGACATAGGAAGGCCTAAGGACTTGAGGTCACCCGTGGGAACAATGGTTTCACTTGGAATCCCTCCCAATCAAACCAATTTTATCCATGCCAGCCTAGAATGAGCTCATAAGTCTTCAGATATAGAAGAGGATAGTGAAAAATTATTCATGATAAATGTTCGTTATATCTCTAATCCTGAGTTTGTTGTAAGATACTTTGAGCATTGCCATTGGCATGGCTATGGCCTTGGCATATATGAACAGGGATATAGGCAGCCATAAAAGCCACCATATCAACTTCCCTTCGATATATTTGGCTTAGGCTATTATATCAGAGGTCGAGATGACTCTCTTGTAGTAGCATTGGAAAGATTAAGCTTAGGATTAGAAGACATTTATTTCATTCCTTATCATCCCCTAATAATAGGAAATTTGAGCAATAGAAAAATGGCCACAGTAAACATACCGCCACCAGAAGTTTACTATCCAAACATCTCAATTGAGTCCACACCAATAGGGTACAACTCATGGGATGAGGATAATGGATATGAATCAAGTGATGATGAGGCACAACTTGGCTTAGCCTATCAGGGGCATCACTATTTACAAATATTCAAATGGTTCATCCATGATGAGAGTGGATATACATAAGATGAAAGTGACTATGAATCAGAAGACTCAACAAAAAGAGCCTACTTAGGCCTAAGCCATCAACCCTTGACTTTGGAGCAAGAGACAAATTCAAATGAATTCTTCATAAGTGACAAAGAATATGAAGATAAAATAGAGATGGCCTACTTAGGTCCAAGACATGAGCCCCTTGTATTAGAGCTACATACCAATGCTAACGATTTCTAGATAAGTGATGATGAATTTTAGGATGAGACCGAGATGGCTTATCTTGGACCTCACCACTTGTAGCAAGTGAATGAGATAGTAGAGAGAGAGGTGGCACTCCATGCCATAGACCCTCATTTATGTTTTTTTGGGAGACCTGTTGAACTAGTTGTTGAAATAGCTACCATTCATCGGATGGTCAATCCCCATATGCTTACATTTAGAGAGCAATTAGACCCCAATGATCCTATTGTCCGCCCTGCTCATGGGCTAGATCCAAAAATTCCCATTCCTCCAAAAACTCATCATGATATGGAAGGGAAACCCCTAAGACAAGATTGCATCCATGTGGTCCTGGAGACTTCATTTCATCCATCAACATGATCTCCATTGATTTGACCACTCCACTTCATAATCCAATAGATCCTACCAAGTTATTGCATATTGATATAGAGGTTGTTGATTGGGATCACACTAATTCACCCATAGATCCGAAAGACCTCTTCCCCAATGAAGAGATGTTACAGTCGTTCCATTTTACATCAGGTTGTGCATATGATGTCTTCCATGTTGGTTAGGAACTTGAGTCACTAGGTCTTATAAATCCCATCGATGACATTCATTTGATACCCACGTCTCATTAGTTGGAGGATCGGTCACATATGGCTATAGAAGTGATTTTTGAGGTGTACATCAATGATGATCCTACCCAGCCAAGAAAATTCAAGTTCAAAGAAAGTCTATCTCTAGAGGAACAAGCCATCCTAATTCCTCCCCTCAAGGAGAGGCCAAATATTTTTTCTTGGACTTAATATGCCAGGGATAGATCCAAAGTTAGTCGTTCACAACCTTTCATTGGATCCCATGAAGAATCCAATCAAGCAAAAGCTAAGTAAAATGCATCCAACCGTCACTTTGATGGTGAAGAATGAATTGCAAAAACTACTGGATGCAATATTCATAGTTCCTATTGACTACCCTGAGTGGGTGTCAAACATGGTACCCATGGGGAAACCTAACGGAAGAGTTTGTATATACATGGATTTTAGAGATTTAAATAGAGAAACACCAAAGAATTCATTCCTATTGCAAAACATAGATGCTCTTGTGGATGCAACTGCATGTCATGAGATGCTCTCCCTAATGGATGGTTTTTTCAGATACAACCAGATCTAGATTAAGCCCAAATATCAACATAAAATTGCTTTCATTACTCCATGGGGAAAATTCTATTACAAAGTGATGCCATTCAGTTTCAAAAATACTGGTGCCACATATCAGTGGGCCATGACATACATATTCCATGAATATTTGCATAAAATATTGGAAGATTACATAGATGACTTACTTTCCAAGTCCCTGTTGTGGTAAAAGCACACCGAAGTCAGACAAATCTTTGATCACCTCATAGAACACAATGTCCGATTGAATCCTAAGAAGTGTGTATTTGGCATAAATTTTGGCAAGCTTTTGGGATTCATTGTATCCAAGAGAGACATCGAAGTAGATCCTGCAAAGGTAAAGGCTATACTAGAAATTGCCACCCCTATCAACATTAGGGAGTTGAGGAGCCTACAAGGCAAGATAGCATCCATCAAAAGATTCATTGTGCAATTATTAGACAAATGCCGACCTATGAATCAGTTGCTACATAAGGAGGTCCCATTTCATTAGGACAAAGAATGCCATCAAGCCTTTGTAGAGATCAAGAATTATCTAGAAATGCCACCAGTATTGGCTCCACAAAGTCTAAACATACCATTTTTACTATACATATCGACTATTGATTTTGAATTGGGCACCATGTTAGCCCAAAAGAATGAAAAAGACAAAGAGTAAGCCATATATTACATTAGTTGCACCTTGGTGAGTTATGAGCTAGGATATGCGTATGTCAAAAAATTGTGTTTAGCAGTGGTCTTTGCAACTCGAAAGTTTCAACACTACATGTTGAGCCATACGACCTATGTCATATCAAAATAGAATCCTTTGCAGTACATGATGAGTAAGACATATCACAATACACGTATCACAAAGTGGATAATTCTATTGAAAATTTTTGATTTAAAGTTCATAAACCAAAATTCCATCAAGGGAAAAGTCATAGTAGATCAATTACCAGAGTTGCATTTTCATGATAACAAGCCTCTCACAATAGAATTTCCTGATGATGCAGTTTTTGCATTATCATATCCGCTAGAACTTAAAGAAACTAAGAAAGAAAGGGACATGTCACTGTTATTTGACGATTCAAAGTGTGAACAAGGTCTTCTATCTACTTGGGCATGATGTTATGTGATGCACCACTATCTAGCATGAAATTTTGAATGTCATACCTTTCTCCTTCATCTAAGTTATACCTGAGTGACACATAAAATGGTTTGACAGATGAAGGGGTTCTAGTTTCATGATTGGAAGGTTTTGCAACATTACAAGATTGAGTTCCTTTTTGTTCAATTAAGCCAAAGGTCTTATAGATTCATTAACTCACCAAAGGTAATGTTGATCTTCCATTTAATCAACTCTGAACCAACATCGAATTCCATTTTATTGATATCTAAAGTTTTGGAGCATTCTTCATGAGGGGGTGGTTCATTTATTCTTACATTTTCAAGGACCTTATTTTGATATTTCTCAATGGACCATTCTCTAACCTCTTTGTTTAAATGCTTATTGATTTTGTTATGAATAGTCCTATTTCTCAAATTAAAGGTGTTTGCTTCTAGTTCCTCCACCTCTTGTGCTATTGGAACTAGTTTTTCGTGCTTCATTTTATCATACCTAGTCTCTTGTCCTCTTTGTAGGATCTTTGTGTATTTTTCAACTAGGATTTTTAGGTGGTGATTCGAATAATATAAATATATGTCTTATTCAAACAACATTTCTCTAAATTCATCCCCAAGGGTCCAGAAAACATTAATTTTGATATCCTCTTCGGATTCTGCTTCTAAATCTAAAGGATGGTGGATACCTAGGTAAATACCACAGTAATCTGGATTATGTGGAGCATCATAGGTTGAACAGTAATAAGTAATTTTTTTTGCCAATTTTATAGTAGATATAGGATTTGGAACTAATTAAAGGTCCTCTATTTCTCTCTTTTTCTAATTATTTCCATTATTCCTATTAGGATTATTATTATTCCAATTTCTATTAAAATTTCTCTTGAAAGGTGGTCACTTATCACCTTGTTGTATGTCATCTTGAGGGTGAGAAGTTTCACCATTGTTCCATCTTGGCCAACCTATTTTTCATAGTGTTGAACATTTCTATTACTTGATTGGTCAACTTTTCCATGGGATCATGTTTAGCTATTTTTTGTAGGTTAAATCCTACTTTCTTAGGCTTCCTATCAGGATGATTGTCTTCTAGGGAGTATGGTTTCATATTACCACTGTATAAAATATTACTTTTAATGTCTATAGCTTTCTCCATGCACTCATATATTGTGTTAACCATTTCTTATCTTAATTCATAGTTGAATTCTCCAGGGAAGGCATTTTTATAAAAATAGATGGACTGGACATCATTTGGCCTTAGAGCAATGGGAATATTATTTCTAAATTTAGAAAACCTTCTATTGAAATCACTTAATAATTCATTTTTTTTTTTTTTATTATTGCCAGATCCATTAACAATGCATGTTCATTCTTCCTTTCACCAAATTTATTTAGGAATACAGTTTCCATTTTGGAAAAATTGGCAATGTCATTGTTACGAAGAGTATTAAACCATTATCTAGCATCTTTCTATAGAGTCTGTAGAAAAAATATTAATACCACATTTTAATGTTCTACTTCTAAATTTTCTAGAGCATACAAGAAGCTTTTGATGTGATCTTCTCCAATAACTGCATTATTTCCTTGAAACTTAAGTAAATATTTGTGCACTTTACTAGGGAGATCATGTAAAGGAGTAAGTAATTGAAAATTTCTATATCTATTGGTCCTTCATAACTAAATAGGTGGTGTATTAGCCATTTGAACTATTGGAGGTGTTTGGATTATAGTAGGAGATATTTTAGTAATTCCACTGGGAATAGTGGGAGGTGTTTCAAATAAAATTTCTAATGTAACAATATTTGTGTCAATTTTTTTGGAGATAAATTAGAAGGATTATTTCTAAAAAATACCTCTAGATTTAAGAGTTCGAGGTACATCTCCTGAGTGGTTCTTCTCATTCATGCCAACACATTCTTCTTATTTTAATCTTTTTGATACTTTTGGATTTGTCCAGTCAGAGTCACTAGCACAATGTGTGTAGAAGGAATAAACATCTGGTTGAGATTGCTCAAATTTTAGAACTCTAAATAACTCAAGGTGTATACTTTTTCAAGAATTAAGAAAATCAAGAAACTGAAGAGAATCAAGAAAATAATATAATTGATCATTCTTGAAAAAAGAAAATTGGAAACTATGAGCATCGAAGGGAAACATATTTGAAAATATTTAAAGATAAATTGATATTCTAATTCCTTATTTAAGGAAATTGTTGCCAATAAATATTTGTTTTTAAGTTCCAACCTGTAATGAAAATTATGCATTTGATCCCTGACAATGGTTTTAAAAAATTGTTGGGGATTTTTCCTACATTCGTAGGATAAGCTATCACACTACACGAAAACCTACTGCCAACGAGCTATTACAGGATTTGGTCAACCTGCATTTTTAACATAGGAATAGAGTTCTTTAATATTTTCTAGATAGACCAAGTATGGTAAGGATACCTTTAAGGTGAGCTTAAATTCTTTAAGTTCATGCTCTTATAGATTTATGGTGATGAATTAACAATTATAAATTTTTGCCAAGTTAAAAAAATAATAATTCTATTATACCTTATGCATGACTGGTGCTTTAATCCTTTGGGCTATTGTAGCAAATATTTAATAAGATTTCAATTAAAATATAAATAAGAAGAAATGGAAGAATCGATGCAATTATGTTCATTCAAATAACTATTGACCAATGAAATAAGCATTCATTGTGTTCAAATAATGTAACCTATAATAAAGATACACACAAATATAAAACATATAAATATAATAGGAAAGAAACCTAGAATTATATTAATATTTCAATGAGATTACATGAATATTTGGCTTGGAATCACCATTTAACTCTTTAAAAGTTTAATACAATAAATATCCTTGTTCAAATATCATAACAAGGAACTTTCACTCTTTCATTCAAATATCGCAATAGTTGAGTCTCTAGACCTCTGGCTCAATAATATGAAAATATTCTTAGCTTCTTGGGCACTTTCCTATCAAAAACCTGCACAATAATGGGAGGAATGAAGAGATGAAAAAGGAGAAAGAAAACAAAAGAGATGCAACAAAAAAAAATGGGCACTCGAGTATATCTCTTAGCAACAATATGCTGTCCAAGATCAATCATTATTCTTATTGTAGATGTCTTTCTTATAGTTGCAACAACTTTGTAACTACCTGAACCACTTGTATCTGGATTGTCTACCTATTGCCATCTCTTGCCTTATCATTAGCCATGTGTTGTATAGTATTTTTATCTAACTACCTCAAAATGCATCATCAAAATTAGCTAAAACTAATCCTAGTTGTTACCATCTCTTATTCACTATTTTAGGCTTTATTCATTTATCCTGAAGTGAGCTCCTAAGTATCTTCTCATGTATTTATCACTACAACCTAATGCTCATTGACTGAGAAGATGCTGGAATTTAGGTGTATTGTCTTAAAGTAGGGGCTTTCTTCAACCGTATAATGCTTGCCTTAGAATACAAGAAAGCAAGGGTTTATTATAAGTACCTAATGCATTGGGTGCTCTATAATAGTAGTTAAGGATAGAGAACTGGAAGTACAATAGTTAAGGAAATCACCAACAACATCGTACCTCCATAACTATACTCCATCGAAGTGATAATAAATTAACTATATTCCATTGGGGTGTGAGAGTCTTCTATAGATGGTCTTTCATTTTGTGCCTCTTTTTTCTTATAAAACCAGTGATATGAGTCCTCTAGATGCACAAAATTATTTTTATCTAGCTCACTAATAGCACACTTTGACCAATTTTTGAACTATATCTTGGATTTTATAATAGGTGTTATTCCTATATAAACGATGAGTTGATGCAAATTATGATGTCAATTGATGATAGGTAGTCAGGTCTTGTTGATTCCAAATATAATTTGGTTTGCTTTAACCTGATTATTATTGTCTTAATATGATATTCTATCTTTATTATGTGGTCTACAGGTTGTTCTCTATCTTCTTGGCATGTGAAAATTCATATTTTTTTATTGTAGTACAAAGGATACAATGTTTCTATCTAGACTGAGATAATACATGAATTGATTTATTTATATTTTTTTTGCCAACCCATCCTTTGTTAGTGAATCATCCTGTTATATTTTATTTCCCTATTTGGTGGCTCGTGTGATCTAGATGCCAAAAACTATAAGGGAGATTGCATTCATGCGATCTTTTAATTGACATTGAGTATCATTAATCATGGTTGATTCTGATGTAATGCTAATCTTATTTATGTCATTAATCCTTCATGTGCACATGCCTTCAACTATTTGACATGTGTTGTTTGATACTAGGTTGCGTAGACACCTGAAATCATTGATACTGGTCTAATTGTAAGTTTGATGTGTTCTCTTTTCAATCAGTCAATTCATGTTGACTGTGTACTTTGGACTGCTACCTCTATTCAGTGGCTGCATGATTTAAACTATGTTAATTCTGCATGAAAAGCTAGTTAAAACCTCCTTGATATGATTTTTTTAATACTATTCGACTAACTATATTACATTAGAATCAAAATATGGTATACCTTAATTTGCACTACTTTTTTTTTACATTTTATTTGGCTAGGTTGATCTCTCTTATTGATTTTGTTTGGTCAATGAATTTGATGGTAAATATGTGTTCGACCATGGATACTTAATGCTTTTTTTTTCTTGGTTGAAATATTTTCAATGGTAGCACTTTTGACCAAATCATTGGTCAATCTTTTCCATTATTTGGCTGATAAAGGCTTTTTTCAATCGAACAACAATTTCACTTTCATTGAGCGGTCATATTTTGTTCTTCACTAGCCAAAGGAAAATAAATTTTTGACTTTTTGGTCGTCTATTAATTCGCTTCACTTGACAACATATTTTCATCAAACGACTTGCTTTATATTTAATTGGTAGAGATTTTGATCGAATATTTACTGCATTCGGTCGAAAAAGTTTATTTCTTTCACGATCGACCGATTGGACACCATGTTCTTATTATTGGCCAAAAAATTTTTATAAGAAATTTTATTTGTGGTGAACGACTCAAGATTTGTGCATTCTGCTTGCTTCAACTCTTTGGCCCGAGTGGTTGGTCAAAAAATTTTATCGATCAGCTAAGAAATTTCTTGCATGTAATAATACTATCGGTTCTTCTTTTATGGGAATCGATTGAAAAAAATTTCAATAATATTTAGGTTTGGTCGATTGCTCTTTTTGGTTGGTCAATTGCTTTTAATTGTCAACTGAAGAGTGCTTTAGCTTTTGTTTTTTTTTTTTTTGGGTAGGAACTTTTTGTTAGTTGGCCGAAGGGTGGATTATTTTGGAAGGAAAAGGTGGGGAACCCCTTAATTTTTAATGAATAGAAAAATGAGTTGCTTAGGGGTTGGATATGTTCAAGAAGACAAAAGCTATTTTATTTAGATTTGAACTCTTTATTAGCCTATCACAAAATGTGTTCCTTCCTAGGACCTTCAAAATTTGAAATTATGGGTACATTCATGTTGTATCAATTTTTACTACAATAGTTCTTTTATCAACATATTATGGCCATATTCTCCTTTACTGTATGCTTTCGATGGTTCTTGGTGCAAACTGGTTCCATCTGTAGTAGTGAGCAATGCTTTTATGGCTATGGGTAATTATTTGGTGGAGTTTTGAGATACTCCAATGGTACCCTTGAGTGCTCATTTTTAACATACATGTAGCTGGTATAGCCTCTTTCATGCTTTGTTTTCCTCCTTTCAACCTACTATGTATTTTCCTTTGTAAATAATATTTCTCCTTTCTTGTGTTATATTGTGTTTGCTTGCAGGTATGTTGATATGGTTATCCAAAATTATGGATGATATGAGCTCTTTGAGAGGCTCTTTTACCTTGCTTAGAGGATGCTTTTACATGACTGCCTTGAGTTGATTTTTCATTTTGAATAATGTGTCTTTGTGGCATTTAGACCCTATCATTTTTCCTATGTAGGTCATATTAGCATGGTGCAATATAATGTAAATAAACTTGTAAATAGAATAACTTATTTTTACATCTCTTTTTGCACTCTTTTTTGTTGGTTTTAATGGTGTCTTTCTTGTAGGCAAGGGCTGATTTGACATTGTCTCCTTTGCTAGACAACTCTCTCCTTTTCTTGGTTACTTTGGTAATAAACCTAAGCTAATAACCACGTAGATAGAAGCTTTTGTAGAAGTATTTTCTGCACTAATTTTTTCTTTAAATAGCCCTTAGTGCACCTCAAATTTGAGACTCACCAAGTCTCGATTTGTATCTTTTTTTACTATTTTTGATGATGGATTTCTTCTCCACTCCTTGGAGGAATATGATATGATTTTGGTGGTTTCTTTGGGCCATGAAATGTTGTAGGTTTTATGCACCAAATAGTGTCTCTAGACACTTTGATAATCTACTAGTTTTGTGCCCTTGATCTTTAATAATCAACAAACACAAACTAACCCTTTTGAGAGTAACTAGTTAAAGATCAACTAGTATAGTGCTAATGGATTAATAATGCACTTTAATGGTAACAATAATATCACCTTATTGCTCCTATAAATAAACTCTCAAAATAATTTTAAATGCACTTAATAATATCTACAACTTATAATAGTAATATGTAAATAACCCTTATTGAATTATCTACAATTTTTAGTACAATCAATATTGTAGGATGTCGTCTTATTGCTTTCTAGATAGATTATAGGTAGGAGATAATTTTATTTCTTTCAAAAAATATCCAACTCCAATTTAATGTGCAAATATATCTTAAAATAAATTCTCCTTTTTGCACTTTCTTGATAATATGAACCCTTCTCCTTTCAATTTTAATCCAAATATGGTGCTTAATTAAATTTAATAATGAACCCTAATTTGAAGTTCCACTAATTACATCCAAGTTGCTTACATTTTAATGGCTTCTATATTAGATGTATATCTTGGTGTTTTGATTCACCAAGTTGCTGCCTTGTAATGGATGAATTTGTAGCTTCTTTTTGGTTGTCCAAAATAGCTTCTTGCTTCACCAAATTGTGGTATTGAACCTTCTATCTTGAGCCTAGGGTTTGGTGGTTTGATTCTTCCAATGACCTTCGATATTCTACTGTAGATTCTGAGAACTCTTATCTCTAAAATATACCTTCTTGATATGAGAGACAATCTCCAGATATCTTGGATTTGGTAGGTATCTTTTGTTTGAATCCTCCTTCAATATTCTTGTTGAATTTTGGCTTCAATAAGGATCTTCTTCTTTTGAAGATTCTAAATGTCTTAAGGTCTTCATTGAATTCTTCTTTGGGATTTAGAACTCTTTACCAAATTATTCTTCTCTTGGGCTTGTTGTTGTATGGTGATAATTGTCCCAAGTCCTTCACTATTAGGTGTTGTAGCGACCCTAGGGAAGTGGTGTACCGTCCACCAACTACTCAACTTACAATTTTATTGAGTCCTTTAATTTTAAACATGCAATAAATGAAAGGCACAAAGCATATATAACCAAAATACAAAGAAATAAATGAATGAATGCTTTTTGTATTGATATTCCCAAGATCTGATTACATATGAATCCCTCTAAGGGATACCCTTCATTTGATACATGATTTTACACACAAAGAGGGCAGTAGGTGTATAAAATATCTCCTCACACAAGGGATGCACTTCTATTAGGCTTCTCGGTGATGCACATGGAATTGTATGAGGGCTTATAGATGCCTCCTTCTCTAGGTCTGATTACTAGAGGGATCCTATTGCTTTTGTATATTACAAATTTTACCGATGAACCTGTAGCCTTGAAATCAATGAAACAACAACACATGCTTAGATGTACGAGATTGCCTCCCTGAATGAGGTTTTTAGCAATGAATAAGCTCTATAGAAAAAAATGCAATGAACTAGTACTATGAATTTGAATAACTAAAATAAAGCCTATGCTAATAAAATAAATGAGAAAGCAGAATGAAAGAAAATAATACCTAAAACCCTAGACTAGGTTGCAGGCCACTATCTAGGATAGCGGGCGCTAAGGTGAAATCTCCTTCTATTGATCCAATGAATATAGGCTCAAGTATGCTACTAATGTTAAAATTATTACCGTATGTTTTCTTATTTACCCTATAATATGATAGGGCTCCACTACAAGAATCTATCTCCAAGGGAAGCTCTCCAAGTCTCCAAAAGATCTCCTCAATAATCCACCCAGTTTAAAGTTTTGATGTATGATGTTATCTCTCTTTGATTGATAAAAGGAGATCTAATAAGGTCCCCTAATTGATCAAAGGAGGTCCCCTAGTGCTTTTAGGTTTGCTCCTTATAAAGTGTTTGAAACCCTAGGTCAATGTTCAAACCCTAGGACTGAATACCTCATGCATACTAGGTGTTATCATGAGAAGCTCTTTGTTTTTTTATGTTTAACTAAAGTCTAAATCAAGACTGGAGTCTTCCATGTAGACTGGCTATGAGGAGGAATGTAAAGTTATCCCCGATCATCCTTATTGCATGCAAACTACCACTTATACCCAATATTAGGCTAGATGGGTGGCAAAATGCATTTAAATCTTAGCCACTATCATTTATAACAACTAAGGTTTGACCACTTTGAGCTACAACGACTGGATGCTGGTTGCTCTGGTCTACAGCGGCCAGGCTTGGATGGGCTGAAAATGCCCCATATGAGTGGCCAGAACCAATTTTGACACTTGGAAGATCCCAAGGTTTAGTCACATGGCCTATGAGTGTGCCTATGTGAGTAGTTTCCTTGAACATGGCATGTTTTATGTGTTTATAGATGCCCCTTTTTGTGATGCATTGAGTGAAATACATAGTGTAGAGCAAAAATGTAGACTACTATGTTCGCAGGGTGTATGATGATAATTGATCTGATCAATGTTGGATGGTCCAATAATGCAAGATAAGACTCATTCTTGAATCATTGCTTCAATATTTGGAAGGCTTTACTTAGAATAGGGTTTGCACATATTCAATCGCACTCATTCCTCAGACTTAATCGGGTAGCTTTTGTTGCTACAATCAGATCTGACCGACAGGAGAGCTACAAATTGAAGATTCCATGTTTGCTTATGTTCCCAGTAAATGGGGAAGTTATATAATTTGTTGGATGCAATGATTCATAGGAAAAATGCAATTTTGATATTATCAAGTGATATTTTATTGATTTTGATTATGATTATTTTGAAGACTTGAACTACCCCCCTCACACAAATAAATTGGTGAGGGAAAAATGATGAATGAAGTGACAAGTCGCTTGACCATTTTGACTAAGTTTGGTTCCTTTCTAGTGTTTGTTATTTTATGGGCAAACCCCCATCCAAGTGTGACCTCAATTATTTATGATAATCATTCATCCATATCCTGGGGAGTGATCTGACCATAAATGGCCTTCTTGGGGAATTAGGGTGAGCAATCATATTTATGCTTATATTGCATCACTTGGCTCAGTTTTTTTGGTTTCATAGGATAATTCGGATAATTCCATCGTCCTCATGGAGTAGTCCAACCATATTGGTCTTCTTTGGGGTTTAGGTGATGCATCATAATTCCAAAATGAAGATTTTACCCCGAGTAGCTCTATGGTGACTTACTCATCTCACCAAGTTGCATGGAATGCAAATCTTTGCAACCACCGAGTTGATAGAGTATATAACTGAATACGAAGCTTACTTGAGATTTGTTTTTATGTACTTTTTTTGTTATTTTAAATATTATTATAACCATGAGTCATCAAAATGTGTTTATTTAATTTTTTTGCTACTTCCCATGGAGAGAATTCCTACTATTTTTGGCTAAGTTGTTGGCCGCTGTCAGGTCCAGTGACCCTCAAATACCTGCCCATAGCTACTCTCATCTAGAGTGGCCAAGAAATGCAGGCCATTGATGATAGAAGTGGCTAAGGCATAATTTAAGAATACAAAAATTAACCCTAGGGTTTTGACTTTTCACTTTCACCAGCTATCAGTTTGCATTTCAGAGCTCTACAGTGAAAACGACTTCTATGATTTGGAGTGCTGCTGTGATTCAGAGGCCATGGCTATGCAAGGAGAGACATATACAAGTGGAGGAGCTAGAGATTCTTGGGTATTCCCTCAAACCTTGACCCTATCTATTTAATTTTTGGGTAAAATGAACCGCATTAAGTAAACGGTACAAGAACCTCATTAAATTTTTTGGTAATGAACCAAACCTGTAGTTAGGTCTAGTTTAGTATTTGTTGAGATGAGTTGGTCCCCATTTTTTTTATTTTTCAAAACTTTTGGTATTTTTGGCCTAGGGTTCACAGGTTTTTCATGTCACTCATTAGCCACTAATTCTCAGAGTGGCCAGCTTGGCCTGTGGTTTGGCTGCTATCACTTAGAGCGGCTAGATTTGAAATCCAATGGTCAAAACTTTGACCATTGGGGTTTGGCCACTGCTATCCATAGCGGTTAATTTTTGGCCACTATAGGTGATAGCGACCAAATGCCTTGGTTGATTTTATAAGATTTTGAACTCTTACAAGGTTATTATGCTGATTTTTTTAAAATTTTGAGCTGCTTCCTTGCATTGTGTTTCTTGATTAGTTGCATTATTTATCTTTACTTAGGATTAGTATAGTTTTGTCATTATGTGCACAATTTTCTATGTTTTATAGCAATTTATGCCTCATATGCATTGTAGTTATGCTTTATTTTCTCTTTTGATCTTATATTATTACTGCTTGGGCTTGTGATCCAAAGCTCATGAATGACCTTCTACCACTCTTAGATGATATGGACTAGGATTGGCTCAAGACCCATGGGTTATAGTTTGTCACTAGGCTGCCCTATATTATGTCAGATCATAATTACCTCATGGCCCTAGTGCACCGATGGGATTCTTGGACTAATACCTTCCACCTTCCTACTAGCGAGATGACTATCACATCGGAGGATGTGTATAGGATATTCTGGATTCCATTTGATGGAGTGGCCATTGTCTCTTCAGCCACTAATGATCATGACACTATATTTCTTTAGGTGTTCAGAAGGCATGTTGCAGATGCCTTCAAGGACACCAAATCTAGCGATGTATTTGTCATAAATTGGTATAGGGAGCATGTATTCATGGGGAGGCACACAGTATTGCTGATGGTAATTAGAAACATTCTTATGCTAGATTTCTTAGGCTTGAGGTTCCCATGGAACCTCCTTGTGATGGTCCAAGATCTAATGGACAACAAGGAGCTCATCATATATGCATGGGGTAGGTCTCTGTTGGCCCAGTGCTATGATGAGTTGTATCATATCCGCTGGCGGGGTCACATAAACATAACTTGTAGTTTGCTTCTATAAGTTTAGGGATGGGAGCACATCAAGGTAGATCATCCCAAGGGGCTTCCTACCAAGATTACATTTATTAAGGAGTAGATGTAGTGTTATACTGCTATATGGGCTCGAGGGTATGAGAAGCGTAAGAGCCATCCTCATGCGGGGGATATTTCCCACTATACTACTACTTTTATTGGTATGAAGGTAAGGGATATCATGTGGCATCTGTATCATGAGTGCCCAGCTTGGGATGATCCAACTAGTTTCACAGCTAGGACATGACATGAGTGATGCCTCATTGATCGCAAGGTTGACATCTAGGAGTATTTCTTCTACTCCCAAGTTCTTATTTAGTATGGTCTATAATAGGATGTGCTACTTGTTCTAGGGGATCATAGAGGGAGACCTTCATCCTATGTGGATCATAGTTTTTTTTGACAAGGAGGAAACCCCAGAAGTTAACCTAGGAGTCACTAGGGGAGTCACAGATGCATTTGTGCAGTAGTGGAGGTATCTAATATGGCATAGTGATAGCAAATTGGGCTACGAGGATGATGGAATGGATGGTGGTGCAGATCTAGCAGGGTGCAAAGTTTGAGCTAGAACCAAGGTATGGGGCTAGCCAGTAGAGCAGTGGTAGCAGAGGAGCAAGAGGCTCCTAAGGAGGATGAGGAGGAGCTAGATCCCGAGGAGAGGGATTCTCTTATAAGAGCCCAATTGCATGAGGTTGAGGTTGAGCTCTAGTCGATAAATATCTAGGTACAACAGTGAGATGCCACTATATCCCAACGAGATGCTACTATAGAGTAGCTCACACTACAAATCTAGGTTTTATAGGCTACTGTCAGGGTAGTGCTACTAGGATGCAGTTTTTTATTCCTCTTTATGCACCACAGAGTGATACCAAGGTAGATATTGGGGTAGATACAGGGGTAGAAATTCTATACCTACAAAATTACTAGATGAGTATGAGGATCAGATCTAAGGGTATGTCTCCCATTAAGCCTCTCTCCATATGCAGCTTAGGAGGTATGAATTTATCCCTAGGAAGGCACCAGGTGCAGGTGGCTCATAGGTTAGTAGGCACTCCACCTCTGGTCAGTATTGGATCCATCCTAGCTAGAGGGCTCGGACTCACACAGAGAGACCAGTAGGGTCACATCACTCTATGCATGACACAACCATAGGGGGAGGTAATGCTGGGGGTATAGGCCCTGTGTTCGATTGATGATGCACTTGGATTTTATTTTTAAGGTCTGCTTGACCTATATGACTGTAGCCTATAGGCAATTTGTATATTCATGCACTTTGAGATACATATTATGAGACATATTTTGAACACACATATTTATATGAGACTATGCATTTATGCTTAATTGTGTGTGTCATTTATTTCTTATGTTTTTGTTTAGTTTATGTGATGTTATGATGGCATTATGATGAGTTGATATATGTGTTAGATGATAGATGATATTTATGATGATATGAATTTGAGATGGATGCTTATGTATGTGTTTATGTAGATGCTTATATGATTTGATTATTTTGACATGGTGTGATGTATCATGAGTTGATTTAATGATGGGATTATGATTTTATGTATGGATGAATGTAATGATGTGATCTTAATAGATGGATGATTTATGATATTGTGCTTTTATGGATGCAATATTTTTGTTAGATACATGTTTAATTTTGATTTAATTGTATGCATCTAACTTATGCTATGATATGGTGAATGTAGTATGTAATCTAATGTGAATGAACTTGTATATTTTAATCACTCTAAAACATAATGGTATGCATATGATATGATTTTGACAATCTAAAGGGTGATACCACATAAAGTATAAAAACCATGGATGTTTAATAATCATTCTAATAATAAGAATTAATTATCTAAACAATTCATATGTGCAATGTAATGGTGGGGAATGTATGTATATTTAATGGATAAGCTTCTGTAATTTAAGAGATATAAAATAATCAGTGGTCGTTTAAATATAATTTCTGACATATATCCTATATCTAGTTTATTTTATTAATACCCCCCCTAATTTACAAAAGCGTATGGAGAAGGTTAATTATGTGGTTGATGATATGATTTGTTGCTATGTAGGAGTTTTTGAGGTTTTTCTTGAGACTTAAAAAACTCTAGTTATTCTATCAACTATGTACTTACCATACAAGACTTTTGAAAAGCAAGGCTTTGACCATGTCCCTGGATATTCATCATCTCTGTGTGTGCAAATGAATATATATTTTGAGATAGAAATCGAGCATTTCCTCCAATGTCAGGTGGGATTCTTTCATCCCATTGCTAAGATTAGGGATCCTCAAGTGTTCATATCATCCTTATTTTGGACATAGTTGGACTATACCACTAGGCAGTATGAGTTACCTAAGCTAGCTCATCCACATTCAAACATTGGTCTATACAAATGCCATAAGTTAATGTAATAGAAATATTGTCATGCGTAAGGATTTCTTCTTCTAGTTTTGTGCAATGCTGAGAATTCCAGGCATTAAAGCTCCATTCTCTTTTTTCTTCATTTCATTTGGGATATTTGCTCTTGTGTAATGATGAAAATCATTGTTTATTTTCATTGATTTTTATTTTGAGCAAAGGATCTATGTAGTGATGATAATCACTATTTGCTTTATTTGTGAACTATGACTTTGAATTTGTGCTTTGTTTTGGGGTTTTTTCTTGTTTTAATGAAAGTAAGGGATTCATGTAGTGATGATAATCACTCATTTTTGGTTAGGACGAAACTTGTCCTTTTGCCAATTCTTAGCACCTTTAAACTGGTTGCATAGGGAAATAAGCAAGGAAGATCCTTTTCGCTTAAGGTAACCTAGACCACTTTTGTTGTTTTCATATTTCCCTTATACCAACTAGGATTTTAGTGTTTTAACTAGTGATGGGATCATTAATATCCATAGTATTATCACAACCATACCCTGCCATCTACTAATCAAGGTGTATTTCTACAAAAAGATGATAAGACCACTAGACATGGTTGAAATACTAGGAAAATTTAGTATATTCCTTATAGCAACATGATATTTTTGTGTTGAAAAACACAGTTACACACATGGATGCATGGATGAAGATGGATTTGAATATTTTATTTGTGATACAACTATGGAATCACTTGTAAGAATGTGATCAGAACCTATGTGAATGCAATGGATACATTTTTTTATAATGAAATGAAACTTTGTGGGTTCAAATGTAAGATGTAAATATTTTTGTATTTTTTATTTTTGCATTGTTTTTGTATTTTTGTTTTTGACCAAAGGGCTTTAAAGTTTCTTTGGTGCTTTTTGTGATGATTTGACCAAAGGGATTTAAGATGCCTTTGGAGAGTTTTTGTGATGATTTGACCAAAGGGCTTTAAGATGCCTTTGGAGCATTTTTGTGATGATTTGACCAAAGGGCTTTAAGATGCCTTTGGAGCATTTTTGTGATGATTTGACCAAAGGGCTTTAAGATGCCTTTGGAGCATTTTTGTGATGATTTGACCAAAGGACTTTAAGATGCCTTTGGAGCATTTTTGTGATGATTCGACCAAATGGATATAAGATGCCTTTGGAGCGTTTTTGTGATGATTTGACCAAAGGCCTTTAAGATGACTTTGGAAATTTTTTGTTTTTTATGACATTTGAATATTTTTTATTTTTATGACTTATTTGAATGTTTTTTATTTTTATGACATATTTGAATGTTTTTTTATGTTTATGACATATTTGAATGTTTTTGTGTTTTATGTATAGAATATCCTCAAGTGTATGATATTGAGAGGCTCATGCTCTTCAACACCATCCAATGATGTAAGGTGATATGCTCCAAGCCCAACCTTCTCTGAAATCATGTAAGGGCCTATCCAATTTGCCACAAATTTGTCTCGCAAATGCGGTGGTATATTTGAGTTATGTTGGTTTTATTTGAGAACAAGATATCCAACTTTGAATTCCCTCAAATGGACTTTACTATTGTATGCTTGTACAAGGTGATTTTGATAAATGTGAAGATGCTCCAAGGCATTTACTCGTCATTCATCAAGAAGCATTAACTAATCAAGGTGACATTGTCACGTGGTGTCATCATCTATGAAGTCCTTCAATGCTACGTGCAAGGTTGGAATCTCCAACTCTAGGGGAATGATGGACTTAGTGCCATACACAAGTGAAAATGGTGTTGCCCTAGTGGGAATCCGCACACTAGTCCTATATGCCCATAATACTAGAGGTAATTGCAAATGCTAATCATTATGACTATCTCTCACTATTTTCCTCAAAATGGAGATGATTTTTTTGTTTAAGTCTTTTGCTTGCCTATTTGCTTTTGGATAATAGGGTCTTAAAACTGTGCTGAATATGGTATTTTTCCATTAAAGAACGCACATTTTTGTTCTTGAAATATGTCCCATTATCCGATATAATCTTCAAAGGGACCCCAAAATGACTTATGATATTATGGAGTATTTTTCCTTGGTCTAGTTGTCAACATCAAGGGGATCACTTCGACCCATTTGGTGAAATAATTAGTGGTTGTTATGATGAACGTATGTTAGCCTAATTATGGGGGAGATATCTTCCCCACTAAGTCTAATCCCCACTGCAAGAAGGGCCATGCTGCCTGTATGGGTTGCAAGGCTTGTTATGGCAAGTGGGTGACGTTTGCATGATGCTAAAACTTGATGCATTTCCTGACATACTCACAACAGTATTTTTTCATAGTGGGCCAATAATAACCCATTCTCAAAATGTGTTTAGCGATGGCCATGCCATTGAAGTGATCACCACACGTACTATCATGAGCTTGTGATATTGCCCAAGATTCTTCCTAGGGATCAAGACATTGAAGGAGCATTCTATAATAACCTCATATATAAATGACCTCTCCTAGCAAAATATATCTTGTCACATTATGTTTAAATGCTCATATTTCAACATGTTATAGACCTTATGGTACTATTCCAAGCTTCAAGAAATCTCACAATTGGAAAAGCCAATCTTGATAAGCCATAGATTTTATGGATAACATGGCATGTTCCTCTTGTGATCCAAAATCGGAGAACACAGATTGAGAGGCAACCCTGTGGTGAATGGTTGTACCACACTCCATAGGACCTTAAGATATCAAATATTCCCAAGGTGATGTTTTCAAGAAAGCTATGAATTTGAAGGACCAATATCGATTTGGTTCATCCTGGATCATGTTGATCGACTCTAGGTTGTCAATAACCTCAAGTTGTATTGTTGAAAATACGAGAACTTTCACATGAATGGTTGTGAAATTAGTAGACAGATTCCAAGGTATTAAGGATCCCAAATATGCCATGGTGTCTATGAATATTTTTTATGTATGAGGGATTGCCTCGATGTCATACCATTCTAGTCGGGCTAGGTAGGTGTCAACAAGCTCCTTGTAAGTTTTCAAGACTAGGCACCTACATTGGAATAAACTTTGACTTGATTAACTATGAGCAAGGAGTAATCAAAGATATTTAATCTTTTAATGCCCATTTCAATGGCTTTTTGGAGTCCCAAGATCAATACCTCATACTCTATGTTATTTTTCATGCAAGGGAAGTCTAGATTGAATGTGTAGACACATAAAACACATCATGTCGAGTGTGACTACTCATATGGACATGCTATAAGACCATATGGAAGATCTTGAATAGACTCCAAGATAGAGCAGTGGTTCTAACCACTCAATTTAGGCTCCTTGGCCTAATAAATCTGAACCATAGCCTCGACCTATGGTTTACAACTGAATCACGACTGAGACCTACAATTTATAGTCTACACTGCAACTGTGACCTGCGGTCTTAACTAAAGTTCAGTTGGCCTTTAATCTGAGCTAAATAAGTTGGAATGACCATTTGATCTAGAAGAAGGTGATTAATAGATGGAAGATTCCAGAGGCTTCCATTCCAACTATCCTAACCACCTCTTCTTGATCTTGGCTTCTCCAAGAAGCCACCCCCAGTCCTAGGGCATCCTATAAGTACCCCCTACAAATGGGTAGAAGATATAGATGATTTTTATAGGAAAGCACTAACGAATTATCGAGAGAGAGTGAATTGATAAAACGAGAAATGAATCCCTATCAAATTGCATACTAAATTCATGCATTCAAAGACCACTTTTCTATTCATTCAAAGATTAATTTGCAATGGAAGTTCTAGGAGCCTAGAAGAACCAAGAAATTCAAATCCAGGCAAATGAAGGCCCATCACAGTGATTCAACCACCAAACCTGTCAGATGGACATCAAAGGTGACCCTTGAACATAAATTGGACAAGGAGGTCAAGCCCACTTCCCTTGGAATTGAGGACAAGCCTATCAAAGTGCTAACTACAGCTTTCAGTCGTGCTTTACAATGCAAACCACTCACCAAAGCTACACTATTGCAAGTTTGTAGTAGAGATATAACCACCTTCCTCTTTTCATTTTTGTATGGTTAACTAGTTTAGATTAGTTGCTTTCATGATTTAAATACATTTTAACAGACTTATGATTGTAGAATTATGTTAGTTTAGTTTATTTATGTGTTTTCTTCAATTAAGATATTAATGGTTCTTTATGCACCTTTATGCTTCATTTGATATATTTGATCCATGCATAGTGTAGCTGTATCGCTCCAAATTTTTCACACCCTTACCTTCAGGCTATAGGATCCGTGCCCGAAAGGGGGATGTGAAAAGGATGTCGTGGTACCTCGGACTAAGAGGAATTGCGAAGGTCCTGCCTCTCAAGGGAGGTGTATATTGGTGATTTTTCGACGGATGGTAGGTTCACCAGGAAACATTTAATGGCAGTTTCCATGCCTAGGTTAGGAATGTGTTTTATGTGTTCGTTTTAGCCTTAACCATTCAAATCCTAGGTTTGGCCAAAATGCATCTAAGCTATTCTATATGCAGATGCAAATTAAATGAATACAAAAAATAGAATTAAATACAGAAAATAGAGAAATTATAGAATATAAAAGAATACCTGATCCGGATGTCTGATGATGATTCTGATTCTTGAAGCAGTCAGGATCGCCTCTGATTTGACAGGATCGTCTGAGATCGGACAAGATCATCTGAAATATGACGAATTCATCAAAAACTTGCAAATAGAGAAATAGGTGCAAAATATAGAAAATACAACTATTTTAACAGAGGGAAACAATATAAAATGACAGTAGTACTATTAAACTAAAACTTGCAAATAGAAACATGAATGAATTATGCTAATTTAATCACAATTATGGCTTAATTATGCATTTAATCTAGATGGGTGAACTCCAAAATGTAGAACAGAATAAAATACTGAATAACATTGCTAATTACAACATAAAACAGCAAAAAAAGGGGAGAAGAAATGCAAACTTTAGGCACTAATTGCCTCAATGTTGACTGTAGTCGAAATTGTCTCGCATTGGTACGAAATCGTCTCTGATTCGATAGGATCACCTTCGATATGAACAAGTTCGTTAGCAATGATGTAAGCTTGCTCCGGTTGAAAAACAGTAAGATACCTACAACAAAATTGATATAGAACTAATGCAAATGGAAACTTAGGATGTTTTACTGTATGAGAAGTCAAGTTACATATAATTTCAGCCAAGGGGTGCTAAGGGGAGGGCTTAGGATTAAATAGGGTTAGGAGGGAGGTTAGGAGGTTGGAGATCATACCTATTTGGGAGATCTCCAACGGGGGAGGGTCTCTAATGGCGTAGACACGCTTCTGTCTGGATTAGAGGCCCGTTGGAATAGAAGCTAATTGTGCAAAATCAGTTTTGAGACAAGATTGTCTGGACGTCCTAGCCTAGACGAAATCATCAGATATGAGATGATATCGTCTGATCAGCGATGATATCTTCAAATGGTCAAAACAACCTCTAAAAATGACACAAAAAAGGGGAAAATGGATCACCCGACGGTTAATGGGTGGTTTGGGAGGTTAAAATTTGAATTTAAATTATTTACTATAGTAAATGTAATTATTACAATTTCACTGCGCCAATTTTAGGGTGCTACATTTTGCCCCCTCTTTCGCAATTTTTTTGAAAAAAATGCATTAAAGATGAGTTCTTCTCTATCTACAAGAAAAGCAAAAATTATTCCCATTTTTAGGCGACGATTCTTGGTCGAATCGTACGACAGCTTACTATGGTGCCCCCTCCGTGTTTTTACCCAAATCGAATGTTTGAGGTAAAAACACAAAAAAGCCAAATTATTTTTGAATAAAATTAAGAAAAATAGGGTAAAACCCTAATTCATTTTTACTGTTCATCTTTACTAGTTTTAGAGCTCTGGAAGCAAAAATGGTGGAGACGACGCACAAATCAACAGAGGTCCGACGCGGGCTATGGGTAAGAGTCTAAACTTAACTTAGAGTGATTTAATTTGATTTTACATGCCTTTTAGGTGAATTTTAGATGAATTTTGAGCATTGTAGCCATTTTTGGGCCATTGACATCGTTGGGACGAAATCATCTCGATTTCGATGAAATCGTCTCAATTTTGCCAAATTCGTCTAAGGGCGAAATCGACGAAAGGGGTACGATTTCGTCAAATTAGGGACGATTTCGACTTGCAAAATTGGAGACGAATCTGCTCAAATCTATGACGATATCGTCCAATAGTGGACGATATCATCATTTGATTAAATTGAACTTATTTTACTTGCATTTTTAATTACTTGAATTATTTATTAATGATTGTTTATTGTTTTGTTGTTTATGTTGTAGAGAGGATTTCTAAAGAGCAGGGAACAGAAATATGGAGGTTTGAGAGATGACTTGGCCGCTATTACATAGGTAGAGTGGGATCAGCTGGCATAGGTCGGCTTACAGCATGTGGCAGAGATGCCACAAGTGTCTACAGACATGGGGCTACTGACAGCCCTAGCAGAGAGATGGTATCTAGGTTCTTCCTATTTTTGACTACCTACAGGGGAGATGACTCCCACCTTGGAGGATGTATGGAGGATTCTAAGAATCCCCATACAAGGATGGTTGATCACACCTGCGGCCAATCAAGGCCATGCTATGGGGTGATTGTGTGGTGACCTGAGCTTCGCCCTACAGAAAGGCGAAGTTAACATCGAGGCACTACGTCAGATGCCTGGGGCATCTAGCCTCACATAGGTTTTAGCTGGAGTGGTTGGTGGACTTTTTGTATGCCACCAGAGTGGGTGCAGGTTACCATGGATACTAGAAGATGTGATCTATGACATGCGGGACCATGGCTATAGATTTGCTTGGGGCAGCTATGTTCTATGCCAGTTGTACAGGATCCTACATGGGGTCGTGTACAAGGGCGGCCGATGTCTGGTTATGACATCACTCCTACAGGTTTGGTGCTAGGAGCACATTGCAGTGCGGAGGCCGGTAGGGCTTCCTCTGATAGGGATTGACGGGGAGAGGCCCCGAGTCTTCTACTGGTGGCTCTGAAGAGGGTCGCAATGGCGGATCGACCTATCGATGTCTCGAAGACTACTGGATGACCTAGTCTCGGACCAAATCACCTAGAGGCCATGGTGAGAGCACCCAGGGTGGGTAGAGGATGGATAGGAGCTGGATCGTGTTAGGCAAGTTTGTTGGCTATGGATGGATAGGGAAGAGGTGGAGCTCCATCGCTATGACCAAGTTTTGTGACAGTTCGATCTACAACAGGGGATCCCATCTCTCAAGGATTATGAGTTTTCTCGGACTGTTTGGGATAACACTACAGTTGGTGGGGCTCCAGACATGCAGTGCTTCTAGAGTTAGGACGTGGATGATGCCCCCATTCAGCCAGTGGATGGGGACGACGTAGGGGTAGCCGATGGCTACGATGCTTGGTACGTAGGCATCCGCCCTCCTCGGATGACAAGGGCTCAGGGTATGATACACAAAGTTGTGCATAGGATAGGGAGGCAGTGCCAGGCAGCTATGGAGGTGACCCAAGGTCATAGCAGGAGAGAGCAGAGGAGGCCACAGGTGATGGAGAGGCCACGACAGAGGGAGAGGAGGGAGGCGAGACCCCCTTATCCACAGAGAGAGAGGCCACCATCACCCGATAAGGGCAAGGGTGTCGACACAGGGGAGAGTAGCAAGACAGCTACTCTCCAAGCGAAGACAACTCGTCTCTAGGAATAGGTGCAGACATTGCAAGATGAGGCTGCATGCCACCGAGCTGAGGTTACATAGCTCAAATATGAGATTGCATGCCTCAGGGCACGGGGCGGAGGAGCGAGCACATAGGAGCTATTACGATCGATTGCTTAGACCGTGTTCTACCAGGGCATCTACTTCCAGATGGTGCCAGAGGGTCAGAGGGTACAGCTACCAGCCAGCATTGCTGACCCTATCAGGATTGGGTCATCGAGGACATCTTCTCGATCGACGACTAGGACTCATAATACTACACATACTATGATGGGGCCACCTTGTCCACCTCAAGGCGGGGGAGGATATGAGGCTAAGAGCTCGAGGGGTTCTCGAGGCTAGCTACTGCACTACATTGTACAGATTGATGATAGCATATATTATTATTTTTGATAGAGGATTGAGTATTTCGAGGTACAGATTGTGGCATACCAATCCAGTTTTGATGATGTATATATACTTTTGATATATATATGATATGTTTTTGATCATATGACTTGTGTTATGTGTTTTTATGATGTTTTTATGTTTTCATGTTATTGATGTGATGATTCATGTAATTATGTCATTGAAAATATTATAATTTTGATGTCATGCTGTAATGAAATAATCTGATGTAACAAATTGGTTGTTTGTGATGAAATGTGATAAAAAATAAAAAGAGACTTCTAACAATAAGTTCAAAGGACATTGTCGCTAGTATAGACCATTTCATGGAGTCGTTGCTCACTCGGTCGTCAAGCTAATCCCAGTATAGATATATTGTTAAAAGTAAAAGAGTGCTTAAGAGACTGTCTTAAGACTTTGGTGCAATGGTGCAAATGATGATGATGATGGTTTGTTTTTTAGATTTTCATAAAAATAGTATGCATGAAATAATGTTAAAATGATTTTTTCTAGGCATAAATTCCTAAGTGTGATAAATTTTTTGGATAATTCCTTAGGAATTATACCATCATTGCAAAATTTAAGGTTGACATAATGACATGAAATATTGATAATGTGCATGCTTTTTAAAAGCATAATTTTTATAACATAATGATTTAAGTCATATGGTTTTTATGATTTTTAATAAAGGAGGAATAAAAATTGTTATAATGGTTTGCGCTAGGTATAGAATATGTAGGTATAGACTTATACCATCATCGCGAAAATCAAAAAAGAGATAGTTTTATTGCATGATTTATTTTTAATAAATAGAAAATATGAAGATGAGGACTTATGCTAGGCATAAAATTCCAATTTTGGTTTTGGAACTATACCATCGTCGCGAAAGTCGACCAGATATATATATATATATATATATTTTGATTGTATAGTTTTGAAAGAAATTTTGATTTTTCTATTATATAGTTGTCTTTATGCTAAACAACTGTACTTGAAAGAAGAAAAGGAATCATTCCAAACAATTTGCAAAAAAAATATTTCAAAGTATTTTGAAGACAAACGTTAGATTTATAAGGAATCCCATGTGCATATGTGAGTTCATTTTCAATATTGATTTATCATAATGATACACAAAAAATCTCTCAAATATAAAATGTGTGTGCAATTGCATTGTTCATTTACCAGTTTTGAGCAAGATAATATGATACAAGTGATTTGAAGAAACCAAATAAGTGTTCATTAACCATGATGTAAATGTATATAACCATACTAGACTACTATGTAAGTCGGATTATCAAGAGCTAGCTAATCCATAAGCAGACATAGGTTTGTACAAAAGAAGGTCACTAATGTTACAGACATATCGCCACGCTAGGAGTTACCCAAGGCCAAGCAGGTTGGGCACAAACCACCTGTTATGGGGCTTACCTCACAGTTTTTGAATAATTGAGAATTCCATGGATTCAAGCTCATCAACCCTTCTTTTCTTTTCAAAGGGTAGGGAAAGGGATTTTATTGCTTTTGCTTTTTCTTTTGCTTTCTTTTGCTTTCTCTTTGTTTTTTTTTCTTTTTTCTTGAAATTTTCTTCTCTTTCTATGCTAGGGATACTTTCTCGGATTAGCTGTAGAGCAAGGGATTTTTATTCTGGGTAGGGGTGGGCTTGTCCTTTTTCCAATTCTCAAAGATTCTAGACCATGTGCATGATAGGATAGTAGGGGAAACTTTTCGCTCAAGAAATCACTTCTACTATGTAGCAAAGCATAAAAAATACAAATATAATCATTTTATTGTGAAAAGATGTGCTTGGTTTAAGTAAATAACAAGATCAGTTCTCTGTGCTCAAACTTTATTTAATTAAATTTTGTGGACTTTGATATAAGAGAGATTAGTAATCATGCCAGATAAAATCAAGATATTTATTTTTGTGTGTGCAAGTGAGGGATTCCAAATAAATGCTAATTTATCAAAAATAATTTGAAAACATAACTGCAACATCTATAAGAAAATATATGTAAATACTTTTTGAGAAGTTTTGAGAATATTGACTCTCTCTTTCTTCTTTATATTGTTTTGGTTTCGAAAGAGTTAAGCATATTGCTGTTTTTATATTTTTATCATTATTTTGTTTTTTTGTTTTTATTTTTGTTTTTGAACAAAAAATTTAACAAGTGCCATAAATAAATACAACAAATAGTTTTGAAGATTTTGATGATTATGAATGTTTTTGGTGTTTTTGAATTTATAAATTGAAAGAAGTACAAGATAGTGATTTTGAACAAATATATACAAGGATGAAATGACCAAATTTATACATAGTAACATTTAAGATGCAAAATATTCATGGGTTTTTTAAGTTCTTTACCATCTAAGGTAGATAATTTGTATGCTCCTGATTCAAATTTAGCAGTAATAATGTATGGTCCAAGCCAGTTGGGCTCAAATTTACCTTTAAGGTCTTTAGTTGCATTAGTATTTTTTTGAAGATTTTGATTTTTTTTGTATTTTGATTTTAATTTATGAATTGAAATTGGTGGTATATACAAGATGATATATATACACTATACAAGGTTATTTGAGTATAGCATGTCTAAGGTTGCTTCAAAATCAAAGGAGGTTTTGAAGGGTAATCTGGTTGATTTGAAGGTAAGAACAAAAGGTGATGAATAAAAGGTAGTGATAACAAAAGCTTTGTTATAATGTAGAATAATGTAGCAAAAGATTTTACTTTTATATGTGTAAAATTGATCATGTTACAAAATAAAATATCAGAAATATAAGAAAGTTCTTCATTCTTATTATTATATTCCAAGTTTTGATAAGATGGAGAAAGTATATGTAAAATATATGCATGGATGTTATTTGGTGAACAAAGATGATCATATATGGATAAAGAAAAGTGATGGATAGAAGATAATTGTGATAATAGAGAATGTATAGAACTTGATGTTTCAACCATTAAATATTCTTCAAATGGTTTTCGGTCACCATGTATGGTAATAATTTCATTTGCAAGTTCAAAATTCAAACATTGGTGAAGAGTGGAAGGGACAACCCTCATCGTATGAATCCAAGGACTTCTAAGAAGTAGGTTGTAAGGTGAAGGGCAATATCCTACATAGAATAAAATATCCAGGATCTTGGATCTAATATTAAAGGGAAGAATTATAGCACCTTGAGCTTCTTGAATTTCATTGTTAAAAGATTTTATAATAACATTTGATTCATTAAGATCTTATTCCTTTATTTTGAGTTTTTGGAATAATTGATAAGTGCATAAATTAAGAGAGGAGTCATTATCTGTCATGATAGTTTTAACAAGTATTTCTTTATTAGATCTTGTAATGTAAAGATAATAGTCTTCTTGTGGAGTAGAGGAAGGAATCTCCTCATCATAGAATGAAATATGGTTAACCTCAAGAGGGTTTACACCATTAATTATGTTCTTAGAGAAAATATGATGAGGAACAAATTGTTGGCCAGGTATTTTGAATAAAATTTCCTTATGAGAACTTTGTAACACTTCTAAAAGGGATATCTTTGCTTGAGGATTAATCACTTGTTGTTGGCTATCAAAGTGGATTTCAGATTGAAATTTTGATTCTAAATATGAGCTTTCTATGCTTACATTCCATTTTGGATCATTTTCTAGAGCCAAAGATAGTTTTGAATGTTGGTCTAATGAGGAATCCATCTCTTGAATATCAGATTGAGTTGATTGAACTTGAGGTTGCTCATTTGTAGTTTCTGTTACTATATTAATAATATCATCATGATGGGATACATTATCATGCAATATTTGATTGGTTTCTTTTTGTTGATAATTGAATAGGGGTTCTTGGGAGATCCCCATGTCTTGATTGATTATTGGTATTTGTTGTGTAGGAGTTTGATTGTTTAATGGAGATTTATAATCAGTTGTAGATTGTAATTCCTTTATATTAAAAAGATCCTTATCAATCAAATCTTGAATTGCACATCTTAAATCTTTACAATTTTGTGTCATATGTCCATCTACTCTATGATATTCACAATGTAGCTCAGGTTTAAACCAATCTCTTGTGGTGTCAGGTTGTCTTATGGAAGGGAGTTCAATATTATTTATGTCAAGTAAATACTTGAGAATTATATCCATTGGTTGATTAAGCTTTGTAAATTTACGTGATGAATGTTTTTGAGAGGTTTTTGATAGGTGCCTTAAGAATTCAATCATAAAAGGGCCTAATGGTTTCTCACCTCTACTTTCTTTATTATGGGTAGAATGATGACAGGAAGATTGCGAAGCATGAGGTGAGTACATGGTAGAATTGGAAGAATAAGTATTTTCTTATTGAAATGGATGTGTTGTATTGAAATAAGAGTATTGAAAAGGTGGTGGAGGATTGTATGTGGAACGATAGACATAATATGGATATATGGGAGAATAGATAATATCGTTATGAAGAGGATTGGAAAAGGGATTGTTTTGTTGGGTTATGGATGAAAAATAAGAAGAGTGTGATGGAGGTGATGTTGAATAGGGATGAGGTTGGTCATAATCAACAAATGTATTTGGCTGAATTCTTCCAACATTACTGATGGACTCATATTGATTTGAGTAAAAACTCATGGTTTCTTTAGTACTTCTAAAAGTAATATTTAACATCTACTATTTAGAATTGAATCTAAAACATACAAACTTGAAATGATGATTTTTTTTTTTTTTTGTATATATATGTATATATTTTTTTGTTTTTGTTTTGTTTTCAAAAGGTTTACAATGCATTCACGTCGGGTTCACCAAAATGTATCGCTCCAAATTTTTCACATAGGATCCATGCCCTGAAGGGGGATGTGAAAAGGATGTCATGGTACATTAGACTAAGAGGACTTGCGAAGGTCCCACCTCTCAAGGGAGGTGTATATTGGTGATTTTTCGATGGATGGTGGGTTCACCAGGAAACATTTAATGGCAGTTTCCATGCCTAGGTTGGGAATGTGTTTTATGTGTTCGTTTTATCCTTAAGCATTCAAATCCTAGGTTTGGCCAAAATGCGTCTAAGCTATTCTATATGTAGATGCAAATTAAATGAATATAGAAAATATAATTAAAGACAAAAAATAGAGAAATTACAGAATATAAAAGAAGAATACCTTATCCAGATGTCTGATGATTCTTGAAGCAGTCAGGATCACATCTGATTTGACAGGATCATTTGAGATCAGACAAGATCGTCTGAAATTTGACGAATTCATTAGACGAATTCATCAGAAACCTACAAACAAAGAAATAGGTGCAAAATATAGAAAATACAACTATTCTAGCAGAGGGAAATAATATAAAATGATAGTAGTACTATTAAACTAAAACTTGCAAATAGAAACATGAATTAATTATGCTAATTTAATCACAATTATGGCTTAATTATGCATTTAATCTAGATGGGTGAACTCCAAAATGCAGAATAAAATAAAATACTAAATAACATCGCTAATTACAACATAAAACAGTAAAAAAAGGGAAGAAGAAATGCAAACTTCAGGCACTGATTGCCTCAATGTTGACTGCAGTCGAAATTGTCTCGCATTGGTACAAAATCATCTCTGATTCGACAGGATTGCCTCTGATCTGAAAAGGTTCGTCGGTGATGATGTAAGCTTGCTCCGGCTAAAAAATAGTAAAATACCTACAAAAAAATTGATATAGAACTAATGCAAATGGAAACTTAGGATGTTTTATCATATGAGAAGTCAAGTTACATAGAATTTCAGCCAGGGGGGTGCTAAGGTGAGGGCTTAGGATTAAATAGGGTTAGGATGGAGGTTAGGAGGTTGGAGATCATCCCTATTTGGGAGATATCCAATGGGGGAGGGTCTTTAATGGTGCAGACATGCTTTTGCCTGGATTAGAGGCCCATTGGAACAAAAGCTAATTGTGCAAAATCAATTTTGAGACAAGATCGTCTGGACGTCCTAGCCCAGACAAAATCATCAGATCTAGGACGATATCGTCTGATTGAAGACGATATTGTCAAATGGTCAAAACAACCTCTAAAAATGACATGGAAAAGGGGGAAACAGATTACCCGACGGTTACCGGGTGGTTTGGGAGGTTAAAATTTGAATTTAAATTATTTACTATAGTAAATGTAATTATTACAATTTCACTGCGCTAATTTTAGGGTGCTGCAGTAGCTACCACTTATATTTATGCCATTATATGGATCTTGATTTGATTTGCATAACTTAGAAGCACTTTTCATAATTTCTTGATTATGCATGTTTAATGGTGTCATTATGCAATTTACCTAAAAGGGCCTCATGATGAGGGGCTGCCTATATTTTTGACATTCTTGTGTTGTTTCTTGACCATAAGGAATAATTTTAAAGGAGAACCAACTATCAAGTTCCTTCTCCATCACGAAGAAGAGGGCACCTCCACCCTAGAGCAATTCGTGTCATCCTGAAAGGCATTTGGAAATCACACCTACCCTTAAGAGGGAAACAATTGTGCACTCCTATTGTAATTTTGTATCAAAATGATTATCCCTAAGAGGGATGTACCTGTAATTTGATTTTGACTTGAGTATAATGGAATAAAGCATTTTTCTTCTTGATTTATTATTTGTCAATTTCTTGTTCTTATATGCATGTTATACTTTTATCATTTATTGCAATAGGAATGCCATCGAGTGTGAGCCTTTTTGGTGGTTATAGAAGGCAATCATAGTGGAACCCTATATTTTTAGGATCTGACTATGTTGTACTTATTTTTTTTACTTGCAGGTATAGATTGCAACTATCATCTGCGACCCAAAAATTGAACCACAGGTACAAAGCATAGTTTACAGTCAGAACCGTAGATCAGACCTACGGTCTCCTACTAAAAACATAGACAATCAAGTTTAGAATATCAGACAATGCAGGACTTGAGGTAGGTCCCATTTGCAAGCCTCTATTACTTTTATGCTCTCTATGTTTTTACAGTAAGGTTAATTAGAATGCAAATTAGGGAAAGGATTAAGAAAATGGTAAATCAATTGTCCTAGGTTGCTTTCGTATTTTGCTTTCAATAGAAAGGTTCTACTAGGAATAGCAAACCTCTGATTGTAGTATGCCCTAGGCTACAACATTCTTGATAGAGATGTGTGGATGGTTTGCATGTGTGAGGTCCAATTAGTGGCCAATTAGCATCGTAATGTGCATAGTATTAAAGAGCATCTAGAATAGCTTACATTTTATAAATTTGAAACATCTTTCATTTGCATAGCATTTATAAAATGAGCATGTATGCTATATGATGCATTTCTTTTATGTACATTAAAAGGAACCACACACACCACTTGGCACTTAAATGCTAGTGAGTTGGGCTTGACATCCAACCACTAGTAGGGTTCAACGATGGTGGGCATAACTTCCATCCATTGGACCAAATCCTATGAACCCTTGATATATAGACCAATACTAGATCCAAGAACCTTTTGTACCCTATAAAATTTACATGTATTATCTTCGAAGGGTATAACACTGATTGGGGAAAAATGGGTGAGGATCTAGGAGGATCTGTGCTCCTTTTTCTGGTGTGGGCTTAATTACCACACACAGGGGATTTACGTGACTTGGAGTTCATAGAAAAGTTGTCGAGCTACAAGCGTACAGGTTAAATCTATTAAATCGAGAATAAAATCCAACAAGTTTTGCAAAACATGATAAGAGTTTCTACACTGATACAACAATATTGAAAACACATCAAACAATTTATGACTTACTTTTAAAATTTAAAATGAGATAATCATTATTGTATACCTTGTTTGCTTAATAATAATACATTTAGACTCTAGGTACACAATGGTGGATACATAGGGTGGTTAGTAAAGGTCCAAAGCCAATGCCTATGACCAACCCCTAACCAATTAACAATAGTATGTGTCAATTCCTCAATCACATGAGTAAACCAAACGTCATTCAGATAGCATTCAAGGAGATAAATCGACACAAGGGGAACCAGTAGAGAAAACTACAAATAGAGGAGCTTTAGTACACTCCTCTAGGCATAGGATAGAACATGAAACCTTCCAACATGAGGGTGTTCCACTTGAGAGCCATTATCGATACTGCAATGCACGCGTGTCCACAGGATCGACCGAAGAGTTTGTTGTGCAGGGGACTAGGTTGGTACTCCTACGTGCTAAGTCCACTGGAGGATTTATGGCTCCACATTATGAGTATATCTCCAAGTATTCTAAAGATTTTGTAACATCTTCTTGGTAAAATCTCCACCCACAACTTATGAGAGATACTTAGGGATGAAGACAAATCTAAGTGCAATGCAACTTAATCATAACTTTTTTAATATGCAAGCCACAATACATAAAACTCAAATAAAAATAAAGTTATAAGAAGAGAATACCATACTTCTCTTTATAAATCCCTTAACCTACAAAAGTTTCAAGAATAATTATATTAGATTCTCTTTTAAAATCAACATAGAACAATCTAACAAAATAACCCCATACTTCTCTTTTTAATGATTCCTTTATCTACATAGATCTTATGAGTCATTATAACTGTTTCTATTTCAAAACCAATGTACCATAAATTATTTTATTTAATAGAATACCATACTTCTCTTTATAATCGACCCCTTTATCTACATAGATCTTAAGAGTTCATTATAAGTTTTCAACTTATCCCAAATCATACTTAAACTTAAACCAAATATTTAACTATGAAGAATCTATTTTTCTTTTTATAATAATAAGCTTAAACATTTATTAAGAAATAAATAAAATCCAATACTACAAAGGATCTATTATTCTTTACATTAATATGCTTAACATCTATTAAGCAATAAATCAAATCCAATACTACAAAGAATCTATTATAACATTGCATAGAGGATTTAATTCCAAAACATGCTCTCTAAGCAAAAAGGTAAGTTAAAACCTTAGGAAATGCGTTTCTAAAAAAAATAAACCAATAAATAAAAAAATTAATAATAAAACATTAGAGCTTCTAAGGATCAACATAAACCAAAACCCAAAAATCTAACATTGCCACCTAATAAATGCTATGAATAAGTCAACATATGAAGAAGGATGACAACACTAGGTTGATATAGGAAGAAGGGTGACAACACCAAGTCGATAGAAAGGATGGTAACACACACTTCAAATGATGGTCCCAATTGGATCAAGCATTGAGATGATCCAAGATATAAGAATCCATTGAATGCATGCCCTATGGACCTAAGGAAAAGCAATAGGTAGGGAGTATAGTTGGCCTATGTGGTATGAAAGAGATAAACCAACCCCAAACCACAAGCTTAAACAAGCAATAAAATTCCAAAGACATCGAAGGATTCTACAACAAAAACAAGCAAACCATCCAATCAGAATAAAGGTGGGTGGATCGAAAGCAAGCATGCATAGGGCTAACAGGAAACAAATCACAACAAAATAATTAAGGTATATAATACATAAGGTAGATTTAAAACAACAAAGAATAAAATATTTATAGCCAAACATTGCATATAAGTAAAACAAAGAACCACCTGACTTGAGCCTTCCTTTATACCTCCTTCTAGCTTTGGTTACAAAAACCACTCTACACATGCTATCCAAATTATCTCCTTTCCTCCACCAAGATTCCAATCCTTGTTCCCCCCAAAAGCTAGCTCATTTCCAATGAAATTACTCCATTCAAATAAACATCTATACCTTGTTCTTGTTATAACACATAAGATGCTCAAGAGAGCACCACCATTAATGCTCTTCATTAAGGTGTCATCTTGGCCTTCATGAGTAAAATATCTCCAAGGAACTTTAGAAAAGGAGTTCTTTACAACCCATTACTCATTTAATTAATGAAGTAATGATAATTTATATTAATATCAAAGGTTAGTATTAGTTTATTAACCTTTATATTATTATTCTCCAAATTAAGAGATATATGAATACTCTTTCTTAAAACACCTTAATTTTTGTTTTAAGAAAAAATTATCTCAAATAATAATACATTATTTTATAAAATCCATGTATAAATGAACAACATATATTTGCACCAACAATATTACTTAATAAAATCTATGCATACCAAGATTAACATATATTTGCACCAAAAATATTACGTCAAAAAAGATATGTATACCAAGATATACATAGATTTGCACCAACAACATTACACACCATTAATATCTCCTTAAATTGGTGGGCTCCTTAAATATATTCTAATGCTATTGCCAATCCATTAAGGAGACTCATTACACAAGCAACTTCTTGGCCCAATGGTGTGAACGTGCAAATAAACAAAATGCAATGCATCTACATGGAAGGTATTTTTCATTGTTACCATGAGCTATTTATGAGCAAGTCATCATCATCATTTCCCTAAAATAGATCTCTTTGTAGGTGGTTCACCCTTATGATCCCACCAGTGAGAGAGAGCACCTGGTCTTGCATCCATAATTACGTCAACAATACCATATTCCAAGCTCAAAATAATACACTCATCCCACCATATAGACATCATTAAAGAAACTATGCCATTAAACATTCACAATAATACATAGTTCATTGTCCATAAAAGTTTTTCCAAGGTGGGCTATTACAACTATAGTTTAGGCATGTTTTTTTAATAAAATCATTTATTTCTAGAGAGATTTGTTGTATATATATATATATATATATATATATATATATGGATTTATATTCTCTTGGGTTAAGGGAGGGGTTCTTGGGTTGGATCTAGAACTTATTTTAGACCCTAAGTCAAGGAATTAATACAATCTTAGGAGGCATTGTGATGGTGTAATAACTAGGTAGAAGTGAGTCCTAGGAGTTGTGAGAATACAAAAGCTAAGCACTTACAAATATGGAAGGATTTGTGATGATCCAATAGCTATATTCTTATGAATTGATACATATTGAACGATGAGGATCAGGTGTTCCATAACTAGAAAGTTATAGGAATCATTCATAAGAAAATAGTAGTGGTACCTTGAATATAGAGGTTTGGATGATCATGTTCATTACTAGATGAGTGGTAATGACATTAGTTAGCCCATGAAGGTGTGGTAACCAAGCACCAATAATTTACACCAAAATACCTATATATATGAACTTATGGTAAGGTTAGGGAATAGGAATTCCCCTTTAAGTGTTATAGGCCTTAAAGGATAATCCCTACACTGTGGTCACATTGTACTATATCAATGAGGGTATAAGGAAAAGTAGGGGGACCACTTTGTCATCCTTCTAAAAATTGAGGTTTAGTAAGGTGAATCCTAGAAAATACAGGATTTTTGCCACTCTTGTCCACTAAGTGTCATCTATAACAACATTGAAATCAATATTGTGAATCCTTGAGAATGCTAAAAATATATTGGGATTTTGGAGAACCATGTGTAAAAAAAAAATTCTCTCTCAAGTTGGTATTTTAGGGTTTTTACAATTTCAAATATGAGTCCTTTGAAAATACCATGTGTCTCTAATTCACCAATAGATATTCCACTCCTAACACTGCCCACTAAGAAGCCACATGAAAAAATAACAAATAGATTTGTAGCTCCTATGTATAAACAAGTTGTAGTATTCCTTGCCACCCAATTAGTTTTGACAAATGACCACCTATTCATTGTATATATATATATATATATATATATATATATATATATATATATATATATATATATATATCAATGAACTACCACCTAGGATTAGGAATCCAATCTGCCAAAAATTTAGTGCCTATAGGAGAGAATTCAAATTTGGAATGGACCTTGTGGCTCCATAGAGTTATCCTCAAGATAGTGGAAAGGTGCTCTCCTCAAGATACTTCACACCATTATTTTATCCTTAAGTAGGTGGCTTTTTAAGATAACTAACAAGTTATACCTTGCCTACTAGGATGACTCCTTTTCCAATAGCAATATCATGATCCAATGATGTATTCAACCAATAATCAAATGCAATGCAGGTACACTTTTACCCTTGACCTACTAATGAACAAGTTATCACCATAATTTCCTAAATTTATCTTTTATCTATGGTGGTTGTCCCCTACCAATCCATAAGTGAGAGTATGTGGTCCTAAAACCACAAATTAATTACTAGTACCATATTCTAAACAAATCATAAAGTGAAATTACCAACACATAATGGTAACACAAAATGATATTATGCATTAGATATCCACACATCAATACATAAATCAATGTTAATAATAAGTTTTGCCAAGGAGGGTCATTACATACTCCCCTCTTGGACTAAACACAATCCTCTATGTTTCCTAAAAATAAAGCATAAGCATATATTTCATTCAAATAAATATGGGAATTGCTTTCTCATTTCTTCAGCATCTTCCCAAGTGGCATAATTTTCAAAGTATTGGTCCCATTGGACCTTACATTGATCTAGGGTTCATTTCCTCAACATCTTGGAAAACCCTAGAATATTTATCGGTCTCACCTCAAGGGTTGAGGAATATACCATCTACAATTTAGAAACATTATAAAAATTATTAGGATTAATATATTTTCTAAGGATATGTGGAAAGTATCATGGATATTTTATAGGATGGGAAATAAGGAAAGCCTATAGGCTGCTAGACTAATCTTATCAATGATATCAAAAGGCCCAACAAAGTGAGGATCCAATTAAGTTGACTTGATGGCACTTTTTATGGGTCTTACTCTCAAGAAAACTATATCCCATAGAGAACTTCCTTGGTGATATTTTTAGATCAACATAGCTTTTCTAGTGATTGAAAACTTCCTTGAGCCTTTTTCAAATACCTTTGAGTTGTTCCTCCATATCTCTAATAGTTTTCGATATGATCCCCACCCAATCCTTTAAATTATATTATGATAGATGTGTTCTATATATTCTACCATATAATGCTTCAAACAGATCCATTTCCACAGATGTGTGGTATCCATTGTTATATCTAAATTTAACTAGATGTAAAAAGTATTCCCAATTATACTTTTGATCCATGTAGTAAATGTGAAGCATATCCTCTAAAACTTAGTTTACCTTCTCTATTTGACCACATGTTTCTAAATGATATATAGAATATGTTCAACTTAGTTCCCACTACACAATGAAGAGCTTACTAGAATTTTTAAGTAAACCTCAAATCCCTATTTGATATGATCACCTCAAGAAAACCATGTAACCTAAAACTTTCTTTGGGAAAATTATTTGCCACCACCAGTGCATCATCCTTGATACTTTCCAATATAAAATGTACAACCTTGGTCAATATATCAACCACTACCAAGATTGTATCATGTTGGTACCTAGTCTTAGATAAACCCATAATAAAATCTATGGATATTACTTGATATTTCTATGTAGGTATATCATGTGGATACAATTTCCCTACTAGGTGTCAATGTTCTACCTTAACCTTTTGGCACTCTAAAAATTTTGCAATAAACTAGTGATATCCTATTTTATTCCTACATAACATAAGGTAGGGTTATGTGTAAGGGGTTGGCCCTAAAATGTATTTATAAAAATGGGGTGAATTAGTTTCAAAATCCAAAATTCTTTATAATTTCTAGGTGAAAAGGTCCCCTATTATTAGGGGTAATATTGGAGATTTAAACTTAAAATGGTCTAATTATTATAAAATTAGGGTAAATCTACCCCAAAAAAAATTACACCCAAAATTTTTGGGCTAATGGGCCCTAGTCAAGGGTCCCCAATATTAGCCAATTCCAAATTTCAAAAATCCAAATATTTGTTAATTAACGATGATTAGCCACTATGCATAACCCTGATAGAAGATATTTTACATGTTTCTTTTATCTTTCCCCTCTTGGATAAGTAGAATATGGAGGAAAATTCACCTATTGCATAATCATTCTCCTCAAATCACCTATTTTGGGATTGATAACCCTATCCTTAAAACATAAAAGACCATATTTTATGTTAAAATCTTTGTTTTCTTTAGGATTTCCATGCAATACTTATCTTGTAATTGCATTTCTTTGACTTTGTCCATCAAGTATATATGACTCTGGGTTAAGGATGCTATGTGCCTTCTCCTACTCAAGACATTTGCAACCTTATTTTCTTTCCCTTTGATATACTAAAATACTAAAATCATATTCTACTAAGAAATTGATCCATCTTCTCTATCTTACATTCAACATAGGTTGGGTAAAAATATACCTTAGATTTTGATGGTATGTCCTTAGCTTAAATGGTTTACTCAAAAAATAGTGCCTCTAGGCCTTTAGTGCATGCAAAATTGCTACCAATTCTAGGTCATGAGTAACATAGTTTAACTCATGCTTCTTGATGTTTATAGACTCATATGCTACTATAGCCTCTTCTTGGGACAACATCCCACCCAAACCTTCTAAGGAAGCATACGTACACACTATAAAATTCCCAAGAGGATCTAGTATCTTGAAAAATGTTGATATAGTTAGATCATTTTTTAAAGTTTCAAAGGTACTCTCACATTAATATGACCATTTGAACTCCTTTCCCTTTTTCTAAATGTTGGTGATAGAGTAGGAAACCTTAGAATAATCCTTCACAAAATGCCTATAATAACCAATGATCCCCATTAATATTCTCACTTTAGACACATTTATTGATGTAGGTCAACTTAATATAGCCTCAATATTCTTAGGATCTACAATAATTCCTTCTATTGAGATGTTATGTCCCAAGTACTAAACTTGTGATGTATAGAACTCACATTTAGACAACTTACCATATAATTGGTTTTTCCTCAACACCTATAACACTAGATTTAAAAAAATTTCATGTTCCTCCTTGCTGTGAGAATATATAAAGATATCATCTAAAAATACCAAAACAAATCAATATAGATATTTCTTGAACACATTGCTCATCAAATTCATAACATTTGGTGCATTTATCAACCCATATGGCAAAAATGTGAACTCATAGTATCCATATCAAGTCTTAAAGGTTGTATTATGAATATCCTCCTCTCAAATCCTTAACTGATGATATATCCAAATCTTAAATCAATATTTGAAAATATAGTGGTATGTTTTAGCTGATTGAAGATATTTTCAATCCTTAATAAAGGATACCTAATATTTATGGTCACTTTATTCAACATCCTATAATCAATGCACAATATCAAAGAACCATTCTTATTTTTCATAAATAGTATTGGAGCAACCCATGGTTACACACTAGGTTTAATTATACCCTTTTCTAACAAATCTTGAATTTGCACCTTTAGCATTTACAACTCAATAGAGGTCATTTTGTAAGGTGTCCTTGCAATGGGTTCTACCCCAGGTATTAGTTCATTGGTGAAATCAAATTCACATTGAGGTGGTAGGCCTAGGATATCTTCTAGAAATACATCCCTAAATTCATGCAAAATGGGATGTTTCTTAAATATATCCTTATCCTCTTTATCATTTTTCTTGCCATTAATCTTGAATACATACAAAATACCACCTCTTTTAATGGCCTTATTTATGTACATATCCAAAAATAGATGGGGTCAAAAAGACCCTTGCCTACTTTGAAATCTTACTTTCCTTTTATCCTTATCGATATAATCCATCCATATCTCTTGGAAGTTGATTAAGGCTCCATAATCATCCAACCAATGCATCCCTAGGATAACATCAAAAGCATGGAGTTCTGCTACATATAAGTGTTATATATTAGATCCATTAATTAAAGTTATCTTAGTCATAGGAAAATATTGATCCACTGAGTAAGTTTGTCCAAATCCAAAATTGACTTTCCATCCTTGTGCCAAAAATCTAGGTCTTCTCAACATATCCCTAATAATACTAGTGGAGATAAAACTATTTGTAGCTCTGCTAACTATTAAAACTCTAACATATTTTTCAAATAACTTACCATTCAAAAACATAGGTGTTGCTTGTTCATATAGGTTTTGGTTCTCTATAGTGGCATATATTTGGTGTTGTTGCTCTTCTATTCTATTGCTCGACTCTAGCCATTGGGGACACTTATTAGCATAATGAGGAACCCCATAGATGAAGTAACCTATACTAGGTGCCTAAGATATTTACTGAATTTTCTTTCCTCTTCCCTTTTTGTTCCAAGTCATTCTATTTCTATAGTTGAGGGTTGGAACTGTATTTTTTTTTCTTATATTTTTCTTGGTTTCCATTGTTCTTATTACAAAACTTTGGGTTCCTTTTGATTTTCTTATTTTTTTCCTTATCTCATTTTATAAAATTTACACTCTTTCTTTTCTTAATATCCTACCTCTACCTCTATCAACCCTAAATAGTTGAAGGAATTTTTGGTTTGAAGATTAGTCTCTTCTTGTCTAGCCAAATCATAAGCCTTTTGTAGAGTTTTGGGTTTGAGAAAATTGATTACTATCCTAATATTGGGATCCATCCCTAATATGAACTTATGCATATTTAGTTTCTCATTATTCTCATACTCTAAAAAATACTTCAAAAGTTTTACATATCTTTAAAAGTATACCTCTACTGATAGTGAACCTGTATCGCTCAAATTTTTTTGCATCCTTACCCTCAGGCTATAGGATCCGCACCTAGAAGGGGGATGCGAGAAGGATGGGACAATACCTCATACTGAGAGGCCCTTTGAAGGTACCGCCTCTCGAGGGAGGAGTATAAGAGTGAATTTTTGATGGATGGTGGGTTCACCATGAAACTTTTGAGTGGCAGTTTCCACGCCTAGGTTGATAGTGGGTTTGATGTGTTCATTTTTATACTCAATCATTCAACTCCTAGGTTTGGCCAAGATGAATCTAAACTATTCTATCTACCAATGATAATTTAAATGGATACATAAAATAGGAATGAGTGCTAATAATAGATAATATGCTAATTAGAATGTGTCATACCTGATTTCGGATGTTTAATGAAGATTCTAAGTTTTGTAGCAGTCCAGATCACCTCAGTTCATACGTAATCGTCTGAGATCAAACAAGATCATCTGATATCTGACGAATTCATCAGACAAATTTGTCAAAAACCTGTAATCATAGAAATAGATGTGAAATACCAAATATGCAAGTGCAGAAGCAAAGGAAAATGGTAGAAATAACAACAAACATGCCTAAATAATGGATTCCAATAACAAATAAGGAAATGCAATAGATTTGATGATTGATTTTAACCTTACCATGTGATTAGGCTAAATGAGGTGAACTCCAAGATGCAAAAAACATAATAATTCAAGACAATGCAGAAATACAATACGAAAAATGTAGAGAAAGCTAAGGGAATGCAAACTCTAGACTCGGATTGCCCCCAATCTAGACTACAGTCAGGATCACCTCCAATCATACGAGATCGTCAGTAATCATCTGAGATCATTTGCGCCAATATGAGCTATCTTTGACTACAAAATAGTAGAGTTCCTGCAAAAAAATGTAAAACATAGAACACAGATGGTAGTGCGAGGAAATAAGGAGTTAAATCTATCAGCTAAGGGGTTCAGGGAAATCAGAATCAGGGGGTCATGTAGGGTTAGGGGGGTAAACTAGAAAATCCTAGTTTATATAGGCTTAGGAAGAGGTTTAAGAGGTTGGGGATCATCCCAATCCAGGAGATCTCCAACAAGGCAATCTCCAACTACGCAGACGTGCTTCTGCCCAAGTTGGAGAGGCTGCTGAAACAGAAGCTAATTATGAAAATTTAGTTTTGGGACAAAATCGTCTAGACGTTCTGTCCATGACAATTTTGTCAGATCTGGGATGATCTCATCTAATCTATGATGATATCGTCCAACGGTCAAAACAAATCCTAAAAATGGTGCGGAAAACAAGGAAACGGGTAACAGGCGGTTTTGGAGCGATTTTGGGGTTAAAATTCAATTTTTTATATTTTATCTTTTACTAAGGTTTTAACCGTGCCAATTTTAGGGTGCTACATTTTGTCCCCTCTTTAGTGAATTTTCCAAAGAAAATAAGTTAAAGATGAGTTTTTTCCATTTTACAAGAAAGCAAAAATGTACTCAATTTTTTAGACGACGATTCTTGGTCGAATCGTACAACTGCTGACTATGGTGCCCCCACCGTGTTTTTACCCAAATCGAACGTTTGAGGTAAAAACACGGAAAGGCAAAAATTAAAATGTTGAATTTTAAAATAAAATTAAGAAAATAGGGTAAAACCCTAATTCATTTTTACTGTTCCAAAGTTCTGTAGAGAGAAAATAGTGGAGACAGTGCACAAAACAACAGAGGTCTGGCGCCGCCTACGGGTAAGGATCTAAGCCTAGTAGATTAGTTTTGATTTTGCTTTGTGCAATTTGTAGATTTAAACTTGGATTATTTGGGACATCACAAACGTTTTTAGGCCGTCGAGGATGTTTGGACGAAATCGTCCCTATTTCATCGAAATCATCCCTAGATCGTCGATTTTGTTCGAGGGCGAAATCAACGAATTAGGGGTGATCCCGTTCAACAAGGGGCTATCCCCAAGTTTGTGAAATCAAAAATGAATTCATCCTACAAAGGATGATTTTGTCAAATTTAGGACGATATCATCCGATGGTGGATGATAACATCTTTAACTTGATTTTAAAATGTGTTTAATTTGATTTTACTAATTGGTTATTAATAAATTTTGTTGTTATTGTTTTTTTTGTAGAGGGGATTACTAAAGAGCCGAGAATGGAAATATGGTGGACTAAGAGATAACATAGTCATGCTTGACCAGGTAGAGCATGACTGACTAGGACAGGTCGGGCTATAGCATGTGGCAGAGATGCCACAAGTATCGACTGACATGGGGCTACTGATAGCCCTAGCAGAGAGATGGTATCCGGGGTCATCCTATTTCCAGTTACCAACAAGAGAGATGGCTCCCACACTAGAGGATGTATGAAGGATCATGAGGATCCCCATACAAGGATGGCTCATGATGCCTACGGCCAATTAATGTTAGGCGATGATGAGGCTGATTGGAGACTTGAGATTCGCCTTGGAGAAGGGTGGGGTGAACATCGAGTCTCTACGACAGATGCCTAGGGCATCTAGGATGACTTAGGTTTTGGTAGGGATGGTCGGTGGCTTACTGTTGTGCCACTAGAATGGGTGCAGGCTACCATGGCTCCTCTTAGATACAGTCTACGATATGAGAGACCATGGGCATAGATTTGCATGGGGCATATTTGTACTCTACCGCTTGTATAGGATCCTACATGGGGTCGTATACAAGGGAGGTCGATGTCTAGTCTTGAAATAATTGCTACAGGTTTGGTGTTGGGAGCACATTGCGATACGAAGGCTGGTAGGGCTCCCATTGATAGGGGTTGATCAAGAGAGGCCTCGGGTTTTCTATTGGTGGCTATAAAGAGGGTCATAGCAATGGATAGATCTACTGATGTCTCAGTGGTTGCTATATGACCTCATCCCAGACTAGATCACCTAGAGGCCATGGCGAGAGCACCTTGGGTGGGCAGAGGATGGGCAGGAGCTGGCTCACATCAGGCAAGTCTACTGGCTAAGGATGGAGTAGGAGAGGTAGAGCTCCATCACTACGACTAGGTACTATGTTAGTTCAATCTATAGTAGGGGATCCCTTCTCTCAGGGATTACGAGTACTCCTAGACTATTTAGGATAGTACTACGCTAAGTGGGGCTCCAAAAATGCAGTGATTCTAGAGTCAAGATATGAATGATGCCCCCATATAGCCATTGGATGGTGATGATGTTGAGGTTGCAGACAGCTATGATGCCTGGTACACAGGCATCCACCCTCCTTGAATGACGAGGGCACAAGGTCCGATGCATGTGATTGTGCAATGGATGGGGATGCGACACCAGGCTACCATTGAGGTAGCGTGGGGTTGTGGCAAGAGAGAGTAGCAGTGGTCCCCATAGGAGAGATGCCAACAGAGGGATCAGGCTCCACAAAGGCCATAAGAGACAGGGCAGAGGGAGGAGAGACTCCCTTCACAGTAGGGGGAGAGACCACCATCACTTGATAAGGACAAGGGTGTTGAGGTAGGGGAGAGCAGTGAGATGACGACTCTCTAAACTGAGTTTGCCTGCCTTCGAGCTCAAGTGTAGACACTACAGGATGAGGCTACATGACTCAAAGCTCAGGGTATAGGAGTGAGCACTCGGGATATGGTACGGTCTATTACTCAGACCACATTTTACCAGGGGTTGTACTATTAGGCAGTCCTAGAGGGACAGAGGATATCATTGCTAGCCCCCATTATAGAGCCGATCATGATGGGATCGTCAAGGACATCCTCATGATCGACGACGAGGACCCGAGATACGACTCAGACCTCTATGGGACCACCTCATCCACGTCAGGGTGGGGGAGGATATGATGCTGAGAGCTCGGGGGGTTCTCAAGGCTAGATACTATAGAGTGCAGATTTATTATATATGTATATATATATATTTGTTTTTGAGAGGATTGAGTATGCCAGGGTTTTGATTGTGGCATACCAATCTAGATGATGTAGATAATTGATTGATGATATATATAGATTATTTTTGATGATATGACTTGTGTATATGTTGTATTATGATGTTTGAATTGTTGATTCATGTAATTATGTCATTGGAAGTAAATTATAATGTTATGTCATGCCATAAAATTTGTAAATGAAATAATCTGATGTGCATAAATTGGTTGTTTTGGTGTGATTTTGATGAAAAATAAAAGGGAATTCTAACAATAATTTCAAAGGACATTGTCACTATTATAGACCGTTTCATGGACGCTTGCTAGGTTGTCAAGCTAGTCCTAGTATAGAAATATTGCTAAAAGTAAAAGAGTGCTTAAGAGACTATCTTAAGACTTTGTGTTGTGATGATGAAAATGATGATGGTGATAATTTGTTTTTAGATTTTTTCCACAAAATTATGCATGAAATATATTTAAAAGTGATTTTTGCTAGGCATAAATTCCTAAGTGTGATAGATTTTTGAATAATTCCTTAGAAATTATACCATTGTTGCAAGATGGAATGTTTTGACATAATGACATGAAATAGAATAAGTGTTTGCTCGTTTTGAAGCACAATTGTGTAACATAATGATGTAAGCCATATGTGTTTTTAAAATGGATGGGAAAATAAAATTAGAACAATGGTTTGTGCTAGGCATAGAATTATAGGTATAGACTTATACCATCATCGCGAAATCCAAAGATAAAATAAATATTTTAGTTTTATTGCATGATTGATTTTTTTTTATTTTTTATTTTTGATAAACAGAAAATAATAATATGATGAACATGTTGTGTTCAATCGTTTTATAATTTTGTGAAACAATGTATATAATTGTTTTTATACAAAACAAAATTCTGAAATAAGAGGATAAAATTATTCCGAAAAGAATTACAAAAATATTTTAAATTATCTCAAAAACAAATGTAGGTTTATAAGGGATCCTCATGTGCAAATGTGAGTTCATTACCAATCTTGATTTATCATAATGATACAAAATCTCTCAAATACAAATGTGTGTGCAATTGTATTGTTCATTTATCAATTTTGAGCAAGATAATTTGATACAAGCAATTTGCTTTAACCAAATGAATGTTCGTTAACCATGATTTATATGCATATAACCGTACCAGACTACTATGCAAGTTAGGTTATCAAGAGCTGGCTAATCCATAAGCCGATATAGGTCTATACAAAAGAAGGTCGCTAATGTGATAGACATATCACCATGCTAGGAATTACCCAAGGCCAAGCGGGTTGGGCACAAACCACCTGTTATGGGGCTTACCTCATAGTTTTTGAATAATTGAGAATTCTAGGGATTCAAGCTCATTCACCCTTCTTTTCTTTTCAATGGGTAGGGAAAGGATTTTATTGCATTTTGCTTTTGCTTTTCTCTTTTGCTCTTTTTTTTGTATTTTTGCTTGATGTTTGAGATAATGCTGAAATATTGTTGTGATGATACAAAATAACATTTTTCTTTTTCTCTTTTTCTTGCATTTTTATTTTCTTCCTATGCTAGGGATACTTGCTCAGATTAACTGTAGAGCAAGGGATTTTTATTCTGGGTAGGGGTGAGCTTGTCCTTTTGTCAATTCTCAAATATTCTAGACCATGTGCATGATAGGATAGCAAGGTAAAATTTTCGCTCAAGAAACCATGTCTACTATGTAGCATGATATTGAATTTGCAATGAAATCATTTTAATGTGAAAAGATATACTTGGTTCAAGTAAATAACAAGATCAGTTCTCTATGCTCAAAATATTATTTAATGCCAATGTGGACTTTGATATAAGAGAGATTAATAATCATACCAAATAAAATCAAGATATTTATTCATGTGAGTTTGAAAGTGTGGGATTCAAAATAAATGCTCATTTATCTAAAATAATTGAAAATATAACTGCAAATTCCAAGAATTGACAAGTATATATAAAAAATGTTTTTGAAGATTTTGACAATTTTGATGTTTTTGTATTTGTTTTTAATTGATGAATTGCAAGAAGAAATATTATTATTGTTCTTTGAAAAAATATTTTGATAGAAATGGCTAAAAATGAAACAATATGCAAAATACAGTATATACAAATGATGAAATGACTCAATTTTTTATGCATAGTAGCGTTTGAGATGCATAATGTTTATAGGTTCTTTAAGTTATTTACCATCTAAGGTAGATAATTTGTATGCTCCTGATCCAAATTTAGCAGTGATGATATACAGTCCAAGCTAGTTGGGCTTGAATTTACCTTTAAGGTCTTTAATAGCATTAGTATTTTTTTGATTTTCTTTTAATACAAGGTCGTCGATCTCAAAGGATCGAGGATGAACTTTCTTGAGATACGTTCTCTTAAGCTTGCTTTGGTAGGCATGAAGATGCTCCAAAACATTGATGTGCTTTTCATCTAAAAGTTCCAGCTGACTAAATCTACCAGCATGATATTCATCCCCTACTTCAGTATCTTGAAGTAGTAGAGCCAAAGAAGGAACTTCTAATTCAAATGGAAAAACAACTTCAGCACCATAAACCAAAACGAAAGGTGAAGTTCTAGTGGGGGTGCGAACACTAGTTCGATAGGCCCATAAAGCAAGATATAATTGGATGTGCCAATCTCGACTAGATTTATTGACCAGTCTTTTGAGAATTTTAAGTAATGTTTTATTAGATGCTTCTGCTTGGCCATTACCTTGAGGATAATAGGGAGTGGACCAACGATGTTGAATTTTATACTTTTGACATAATTTTTTGACATATTTATTTTTGAAACAAGTTCCATTATCAGAAATGAGATTGGCAAGAATGCCAAACCTACAAATAATTTGATTAAAAATAAATTTGGAAACTTGCATTCCAGTAGAAGAAGCTAAAGGCATAGCTTCAACCCATTTTGTGAAATACTCCATAGCGGTTATGATAAATTTGTGTCCATCAGATGACATAGGGTTGATTTTTCCAATGATGTCTAAGCCCCATTTTGAAAAGGGCCAAGGAGATGAAATAGCCTGTAGCTCTTGTGCAGGGGCATGGACAAGGTCAGCATGTTTCTGGAACTTGTCGCAATGGCATACATAATCATGTGCATCATTCTCCATGGTAGGCCAAAAATATCCTATTCGAAGGAGCTTCTTAGCAATGGCGTTACCACTAAATTTTACTCCACAAGATCCATCGTGGGCTTCACTCAAAGCTGATCTAGATTCTTCTAGATTCAAAAATATTAATAATATGCCTTCAAAATATCTCCTATACAAGGTATTATCAACAATTACGAAGCGACTTGCTCGTCTACGTAATAATCGATGCTGGTTGCTAGTATAACCATCAAGGAAGGTTCCATTTTGCAAAAAATTAAATATATCAGTATACCATGGTTCAGGAGTTGTTTTGTTGATTAGAAACACATCCAAAGGTTCTAAGCATGATTTGCTTGAAGCAAGTTCCTGGAGTCAATGAATAATGATGGTAGCATATTCATCATCTAACTCCAAGGGCAAAAGAGAGGCAGCTGCAGCCATAGCGTCAGCCACAAGATTGCTAGTTCGAGGAATAGCTTCCAAAGTAACTTGATCAAACAAGGATAATAACTACAAAAAATATGCTTTATATGGGCATAATTTATCATCTTTGGTCTGATAAAAATCATTGATTTGATTTATGACAAGTTTGGAATCACCAAAAACTAACAAATTTTTAATTTTCAATGCCAAAGCTACTCGTAATCCAAGGATTAGAGCCTCATATTTAGCAATATTATTAGTGCAAGCAAACATTAGTTTAAAGGATAGAGGGATAAGATTTTTTTGTAGAGATATTAAGATAATACCTGCACCAACCCCACTCATACATCAGGCTCCGTAAAAGTATAGGGACCATTGTTTAGGATGGTCTACCTCTAATTTAAGGCATTCATTGAGAAGTTCAATGATGAGGGGATGGGTAGACTCTAAGGGTGCAACAACTAATTGATCTACTATGATTTGACCCTTAACAAAATTTTGTCCTATAAACATGAGTTCAAACTCACTTAGCATAAGAACCCACTTGGCTGTGTGACCAGATAAATACGATTGACTCATAAGATATCGCAAACAGTCGAATTTGGCAATAACATAGGTTTTCTGATTGAGCATATAATGTCATAGTTTTTGTATAGAAAATATGACTGCAAGACATAAATTCTCTAATATGGTATAGTGAGTTTCATAACTGATTAGGGTTCTACTGATGTAATAAGTAGCACGCTCTTTATTCTCATCGTCAAGTTGAGCTAACATAGCTCCTAAGGCAAAATCAGAAGTAGAAATGTATAAAATAAATGGACAATCAGATCTAGGTGGGGAAAGCACCGGTGGTTGGAGGAGATATTGCTTAAGGAGTTCAAAAGCTTCTTGGCATTCTTCGTCCCAATGAAAAGAGACATCTTTCTTAAAAATTTTAAGAAAGGGTTCGGTTTTATCTGCCAACTTATCAATAAAGCGGCGAATAGCTTGAAGCTTACCTTGTAAACTTCATAATTTTGATATATTTGTGGGTGCGGCATATCAGTGATAGCCGTGTGATCTTGAGAGGGTCAATTTCAATGCCACATAAGGAAACTATAACCCCCAATAATTTATCAAACTTAACTCTGAAGATACATTTGGCTAGATTCAATCGGATAAGATACTCCCTTAACCGATCAAATACTTTTCTCAAGTCATTTAAATGATCATCTTCTTTGATAGAACGAGCTATAATATCATCTACATAATCATGTAGAATATCATGCATCATATCGTGAAAGATATAAGTCATAGCTCATTGATAGGTTGCGCCTGCATTCTTTAAACCAAATGGCATTACTTTCCAACAAAAGGTTCCCCAAGGGGTAATAAAGGTTGTCTTAGCCTGATCTTCAGGAGCTATCCTGATCTGATTGTAACTAAAAAATCCATCCATTAGGGATATCATTCCACTTCCAACAGTAAAATCAATGATTTGATCCATGTTAGGAAGAGGAAAATCATCCTTATGGCAGGCATCATTAATGTCTCTGAAGTCTGTACAAACCCTAACTTTAGTGGCTTTTTTCTTAGTTACTAGAACTACATTTGATATCCATTCAGCATAATCAATGGCTTGTATAAAAATGACCTTCTATAGTTTTTCTAGTTCTTCTTTGACTAGTAAGGCCACTTTAGGATGCATTTTTCTAAGTTTATGTTTAACAGGTTTAGCATCTGGATGGACTACTAGATGATGCATGACTACAGAAGGGTCCAGACCTGGCATGTTTTCATATGTCTAGGCAAAGACATCCTCATAGTATTTAAGAAATGAAATGTATTTATCTTGTTTTTCTTGACTTAATTCTGATCCAATATTGATTATGTGAGGATTATGTTCGGTTCCAATGTTAATTTTGATACCATTTTCAACTTCCATATGTAAATCTCTCTCAAAATTAGGTGGGGCGGGTGAAACACCCAATTCTTGTAATTCTTCCAAGGTTAGCTTGGATAATTTGTCTTGAGGAGTTGAGGCCTCAAGCTGGGCTATACTAGGTATAGAGCCATCAAAATAAAAAATTTTATGCAATAAATCATCAATGGAGACATCATGGAAGATATCCACTTCCAACTCATCGTCGAATTCGACAATCATCTCAGGGTAGGCGAGAGATAGCATATGATAGGTAAAGGGATTATTTTTTGAAAGCAAAGAATCTTGTTTATTGAGATAATCTTGATAACATGTAAGATGGTCATCCTTCTCAAATGGGAAGGGTTGACCTTTACTAGGAAATAGGCCCACACCGCATCGGGCAGGCCATGGTTCTACCTCAATAGGTTCCTTCATACCATTTTGGAAAGGTCCCAAACCTTTCCCTTTATAGCCCAATTTAAGCATTATGGGTTTAGCTTTAATATATTCATTAGAAAAATAGCATCGAGCATATCCATCACAATGTGTCTTGATGTTTCGGGTTATTCTTCCCCAATAATATCCCTTATAAACAAAAGCACAACTTTCGACTTGGTAGATACTTCCCATAGATTGTGGGAGGCCCAAGGTACGAGGAGAATGTGGGAGTTTATTTAAAACAAGGGAAGCTTGCACGGTAGTATTGATCTCTTCTGATATAAGAATTTTAGATAAATCGGGTAGGAGTTCATCAGTAAGAGCGTAAGAGGTAGAAGGAACATTTCCTAGATTTTTTGATGTGGAAAGAATGTTTGTAGTGGGTGGGGATGTTATAGGGATATCGATGGATGAGTCTATCGGTGTGGAAGTTATAGGGGTAAAACAAGGAACATTGGTTGTAGTTTTGGGATCTTTTCGAGGTCCTAATGGGGTTTGTTCATAAAGTGGTTGAGCTATATGTAGAGGTGTAGTTGATGGGGAAAAATTAGGTGATGTTATGGGTGAGTGTTTCACATGTTTAGACGGTTGATGAGAATTAGGATGTGTGGATGACAAAGCAGGGCAAAATTGAACTCCAACCGATTTCGCCAAAGCACACTTATCAAAGGGTCTAGGGTCACCATGAATGGTAACCAACTGGTTTTTAAATTTGAATTTAACACATTGATGTAAAGTGGATGGAACTGCTCGCATCGCGTTGATCCAAGGGTGACCCAAAAGTATATTGTACGATGCAAGGCAATGTACAATAAACACGATCATATCTAGGGTTCTAGGACCAACTTGCAAGGGTATAGTAATGAATCCACATGTTTCTTGTGTCTCATCATTGAAGGATTTTATGATCATATCCATTCTTTTCATTTCGTCACTCTTAAAGCCAAATATTTGGTATAAATCAAAAGTGCATATGTTTAAAGATGAACCATTATCAATCAAGACGTGTTTAACGACTACATCCCCAATTAGGGCAGTAATATATAAGGGGTTATCCTTATGTAAACTATGTTGTGGTATATCTCTATCCCAAAAGTCAATACAATCAACTTCTCGAGTTATGATAGTATTGGTCATGGCTTCAGGCTAAATATTTTGTGGTACCATCATTTGGCTTAAGGTGAGCATTAATTCATCCCTATGGGTAGGAGAAGATCTTAAAAGGTCCAAAAGAGAAATTCTAGATGTAGTATTGGATAATTTTTCATTAATATTATACGGAGGCTTAGGTTGAACATGAGGCATATGACTCCCTTTATTAGGATTTTTCAAAACAAATGGAGCTGATCCATCGTTTTGAGTTTGATCCTATTGAGAGTTTTGAGCCTGTTGTCGGGTAACAACTCCGATGGTACCTACAATATTATTTTGAGGATGATGAATTGGTCTCGGTCTAGCATTTATGGCTTGTTCATTAGAGAGGAACTGATGAGAAGAGGGTCGAGTAGTAACTCTTCTAGGAAATAATTCTTTCAAAACCATAGAATTTGTGATAGGTTGAATAGGATCTGATTCGTTTTCAAAACTATTTGATTGAATTGAGGTGATTTCCATGCCACTTTTAGTATCATATTCTACATCACTAAGATCAGGTGTTTGAGTATTATATAGGGGTCTGGACGTAACCATGGATAAAGTTGTGTCAAATATTTCTAGATCGTGAATAGGTAAATGCCCACTAATGGCTCCTACATATTGAGTAGGAGGGGGAACATTATGATGTTCAATTTGATTAGCCACCTCTTTGCCATGTTTTGGTAAAGGATGTTGAAATATGTCCAATGATTGATTGGCATTCCGATTCTGACTTTGAAGGGTGTTCTTTTGAACATTACTAGTAGGATTTTGTTTAGGTTGAAAGGCTTGTACCTCCATCTCATTGTTATCAATTAAATCTTGTATTTTATGTTTTAATCATTTACAAGATTTGGTAGCATGTCCGGGTCCTCTATGGAAATCACAATGTAAATCAGCTCTATATCCGGGTATGGTTGGATCAGGTTCCCGGATAGCTGGTAATTGGATCAAACCTCATGCTAGTAATTACGGGAGAATGGTTGATAAAGGTTGATTTAACCTAGTAAATTCTCGAGGTGTTTTATCAGGAGATTTAAATATGAACTTCTCTATTGTTTTTGCAGTATTAACATTGGCAATGTTTTTGCTATCAGTGACTCCATCACCCACAACTTTTTTATTTTTGTATTGATGTCTAGATGTTTTCTCATCATCTTTCTTTTTGAGTTGACCTCTTATAATGAGAGCGTCTTCCAATCTTCAAGCTAAGTCTATAGCTTGATTGAAGGTGGTCAAGGTAGCAGTTGATAGTTCATAGGATAGTTGTTCTTGTAAATTATTGATAAAAATATCCAACATTTCCTGATAAGGTAACACAAAGTGTAATTTTCCTATCAACTGCCTCCATCGAGCTAAGAAGTCAGCAAAAAACTCATCTTTGTCTTGTTTTAGGTTGTATAAATCTTTAATAGTTACATTCCTTTCAATATAGGCACTAAATTGATGCACAAAAGACTCAGCGGTCTCTTTGAAATTTCTCAAAGAATGAGTGGGAAATTGATAATACCACTCCAATGCCATCCCTCCTAAACTTTTTGGGAACATTTTTAGTAATAACAAGTCATCATGTGATATATCATGACATGCTATCCTAAACATACGAAGATGCTCTATGGGATATTCGGTTCCTTTGTATATAGGTAGGACATGCAAGGGAAAGTTTTTAGGATATGGTTGTGCTACAACTATAGGATCTAGAGGTTGACTACACATCTCTCGATAATTGTACAAGGGACGGTAGGGATCTATTTGGTCCATACGTGAGGTTAACTATTTCACCATGGCTTCCAGATTACCAGTTTGCCAACCATATTGGTTCGGTGGTACATGAGCATGGGATTTGTGAGCGTAGGAAGGTGATACATAAGGATTAGATGCTATGTTGCGATTATGCAAATGATTGTTAGGAAGAGTATTATGAAGAATATTTGTGGTAGCATTATGTTGTATCCCAAGTTGTTGGAAATTAACATTTGGTTTTGTTTTAGGCTTTTGTTGATTTGAGGTATATTGATCAATAGCTTGGCAAAATAGAGCAGTGAATGAAGGTTTCTTTTGTGTAGGAATAACCCTTGGCTTAGCAACAGGCACTCTAGGTAGTTGGGTAACCTGTTATTGTCGTGTGTTTTGGATTATAGTAGCCATGTCCAAATTGGATGGTCCAGCTTGATCACTCTCTTGATCAATGAAGGACAAAGGATTTGTGTGTGTGATATATGTCTTCTAGGGTTGCTTGAGTGTCACTAATTTGATCTTTTTCCATATGAACTACTCTATTAAGGGTGCCAATATTAGTATGGAGAAATTTCCAAAAATGTTCCATGTTTTCAAAAGTAACAGCTCCTTCTGGAGTTATTTTAGGAGATGAGGATCCTTCCTCTCTATCATTTTCCTTTTGTTCATTTGCATCAACATAATCTTCTTCTTGTTGGTCTAGAGTTTCTTCTTCTTGAATTGGGTCTTCAGGAAGGACATCTGGGTTATTTTCTATTTTCCTTAACCAATCTTCTTCTACTTCAATTTGTTTTCCATTCCTGAGTCTAGTCATTATGTCTAAATTTAGATTTTAGCAAATATATATATTGATATATTTGCAACAGATTTGGGAGGTATATATTAATTATATACCTACTATAATGCTTAAAATAAAATGTTTTGATTTTTTTGTTATGATTTTGTTTTATTTTATTTTATTTTTATTTTTATTTATTTTTATGCTTATAAAGACAACAAATAGCACACTAAATGCAAGAAATAACAATAATAACTTAGTTTTCTAAAAATAGTTTATGAATTTCATTGATAGGATCAAGTTCATCAGGAGTCATAAAATGCTCATCTTCAAATTGAAAATGGTTTTTCAAGAATTTGATAAAGTGTGCTATAGTGATATTATCTACTTCTAACTCTGATTTGTAAAAATAGATTCCATGGCAATACTCTCAATATAACACAGCTCTGGGGACTCTATACCATATTTGTCTATCTGTAAGAACGACCTCCTGATCCTTTACACGAGACAAAAATTTATGTACTACAACTACATTATCGAGGTATTCCTCAAAGGTATACAACTCAGAAGACATAAGGGCTCTTTTATCTGCTAACCACCTATGGCAAGCTCTCTGAAGCTCATGATACAAAGTCACTTGATCAGGATTCTATCTAGGACAAACCTCTTGATTTGCCTAAGTTCGGTTGCTCTAGATGAAATGAGATTCAATCTCCTATTAAGTTTGTCCCACAAAGTTTGAACCCTATTTGTTTGAGGTACACTAAGTACAGAATTAATCTCTATAGCTGCTAATTAATTTTCAACATTAATGGTGACAACTCGTCTTTTGTTATAATCTACCATCTAAATATGACATGCAATCTTTGATTCTAAATGCATTTATGTTTTTTTTTTTAATTGTTTTCAAAAGGTTTTTAGTTTTCACTTCGGGTTCACCAAAATGTATCGCTCCAAATTTTTCACATCCTTACCCTCAGGCTATAGGATCCGTGCCCGGAAGGGGGATGCGAGAAGGATGGGACAATACCTTGGACTGAGAGGCCCTTTGAAGGTCCCGCCTCTCGAGGGAGGAGTATAAGGGTGAATTTTCGATGGATGGTGGGTTCACTAGGAAAATTTTGAGTGGAAGTTTCCACGCCTAGGTTGATAGTGGGTTTGATGTGTTCATTTTTATACTCAATCATTCAACTCCTAGGTTTGGCCAAGATGAATCTAAACTATTCTATCTACCAATGATAATTTAAATGGATACAAAAAATAGGAATGAGTGCTAATAACAGAGAATATGCTAATTAGAATATGTCATACCTGATTCCGGATGTTTGATGAAGATTCTAAGTTTTGTAGTAGTCCAAATCACCTCAATTTGTATGTAATCATCTGAGATCAGATAGGATCATCTGATATCTGACGAATTTGTCAGAAGAATTCATCAAAAAATTGTAATCATAGAAATAGATGCGAAATACCAAATATGCAAGTGCAGAAGCAAAGGACAATGGTAGAAATAATAGCAAACATGCCTAAATAATGGATTCCAATAACAAATAAGGAAATGCAGTAGATTTAAGGATTGATTTTAACCTTACCATGCAATTAGGCTAAATGAGGTGAACTCTAAGATGCAAAAAACATAATAATTCAAGATAATGCAAAAATACAATATGAAAAATGCAAAGAAAGCTAAGAGAATGCAAACTCTAGACTCATATTGTCCCCAATATGGACTACAGTCAGGATCGCCTCCAATTGTACAAGATCATCCGTAATCGTCTGAGATCATTTGCACCGATCTGAGCTATCTTCGACTGCAAAACAGTAGAGTTCCTGCAAGAAAATGCAAAACATAGAACACAAACGGTAGTGTGAGGGAATAATGAGTTAAATCTGTCAGCTAAGGGGTTCAGGGAAATAAGAATCAGGGGTTCATGTAGGGTCAAGGGGGTAAACTAGAAAATCCTAGTTTATATAGGCTTAGGAAGAGGTTTAAGAGGTTGGGGATCATCCCAATCTAGGAGATATCCAATAGAGCAATCTCCAACTATGCAGATGCGCTTCTTCCCAAGTTAGAGAGGTTGTTGAAATAGAAGCTAATTATAAAAATTTAGTTTTGGGACAAAATCATCTGGACATTCTGTCCATGACGATTTTGTCAGATCTGGGACTGTATCGCTCCAAGTTTTTTGCACTCTAACCTTCAGGATATAGGATCTGTGCCCAAAATGGGGATGTGAAAAGGATGGGACAATACCTCGAACTGAGAGGCCCTTTGAAGGTCTCGCCTCTCGGGGGAGGTGTATAAGGGTGAATTTTCAACGGATGGTGGGTTCACCAAGAAAATTTTGAATGGTAGTTTCCACGCCTAGGTTGGGAATGTGTTTGATGTGTTCAGTTTTAGCTTTAATCATCCAAGTCCCAGGTTTGGCCAAATGAATCTAAGCTAAGCTATATGAAATGCTGATTATATGAATACAAAAAATAGAATTAAACAGAAAATAGAATTAAATAGAAAATACAGGAAATATACTAGATTAGAAAAGCCATACCTGATCCGGATTTCTGATGGAGGTTTTGATTTTTGAAGCAGTCTAGATCGTTTGGAATTTGACAGGATCGTATTTGATCTGACAGGATCGTCCCTGATCTACTAATCTGACAAGATCATCTCTAATATGATGAAATCATCTATAATCTAATGATATCATCTCTAATCTGACGAAATAGTCTGACGATTTCGTCAGATACCTACAACTACAAAAATGGATACCAAGAACAAAAAATACAATTGCAAAAGCAAGGGAAAATGATAGAAATGAAAGTATGAATGTTAGAATGACAACTTTAGATAAAAAATTAAGTAAAATGCATTTTTTTAATGACTAACTTTGACTCTATCATGCATCTATGCTACGTGAGGTGAACTCCAAGATGCAAAATAGAAATAAATCTAACTAATGCAAAGCAAAACAGTAGATAATGGATAGAGAATGCAAACTCAAGGCATGGATTTTCCCCCAACATTGGCTGTAGTCGAAATCATCTACAAAATACATAATCATCTTGAATTGTGGCATGATCGTCCGAGATCATACAGGATCGTCTACGACAATCTGAGCTTGCTCCAGCTGAAGAATGACAAAGTTCCTGTAAGAAAATCAAAAAGGGACAAAGGCAAACAGTAGTCTAAGACATTCTAATGCATGTAAAACTCCAAGTGCAGTAAAATTCAGCCAGGGGAATGTCAAGGGGAGGGCCTAAGATTAAATAGGCATAGGAAGGAGGTTGGGATGTTGGAGATCATCCCAATTTGGGAGATCTCCAATGGGGGAAGTCTCTAACCGTGCAGACATGCTTTTGCCTCGGTTAGAGATGCCATTGAAACAGAAGCTAATTATGAAAAATCAATTTTGGGATGAAATCATCTGGACGTTCTTCTCCAGACGAATTTGTTCAATCTAAGGTGATATCGTCTGATCGGCGACGATATCGTCCAGCGGTCACAACAAATCCTAAAAATGGTCCAAAAAATGAGGAAAGCGGTTTAACAGGCGGTTCGGGGTTAAAATTCAAATTTTAATATTTTATATTTTTACTAAGGTTTTAACCGTGCCAATTTTAGGGTGCTACATTTTGCCCCATATTTAGCAAATTTTCCAAATAAAATGCGTTAAAGACGAGTTTTTCCCATTTGACAAGAAAGCAAAAATGTACTCAATTTTTTAGACGACGATTCTTGGTCGAATCGTATGAATGTTGACTATGGTGCCCCCCTCCATGTTTTTAACCAAATCGAACGTTTGAGGTAAAAACGCGGAAAAGCAAAAAAAATTTAAAAATCTTTTTAATTGTTTTTGAATAAAATTAATAAAAATAGGGAAAAACCCTAATTTATTTTTACTATTCATTTTTTCTGATGATATATTTGATGATATGACTTGTGTATATGTTTTATGATGCTTTAATGTTTTGAATTGTTTGCTTATTGGATTGAGGATTCATGTAATTATGTCGTTTAGAAATATTATAATTTTGATGTCATGCTGTAAGATTTTAAATGAAATAATCTGATGTAAACAATTGGTGGTTGTGGTGTGATTTGATAAAAAATAAAAGGGACTTCTAACAATAATTTCAAAGGACATTGTCACTATTATAGACCATTTCATGGAGTCGCCACTCACTCGGTCGTCAAGCTAATCCCAGTATAGAAATATTGTTAAAAGTAAAAGAGTGCTTAAGAGACTGTCTTAAGACTTTGTGTTGTAATGATGGAGATAATGATGGTTTGATGATTTGTTTTCAGATTTTCATAAAAATAGTATGCATGAAAATATGATGTTGCTAGGCATAAATTCCTAAGTGTGATAAAATTTTGAACAATTCCTTAGAATTTATACCATGGTTGCAAAAACTGAATTTGAACATAATGGCATGAAATAGAATAGGTGTTTGTTTGTTTGTAAAGCATAATTGTGCAACATAATGATTTAAGTCACATGTTTTGATGAATTTTGTTTTAAAATAAATGGAAAAGAAAATTAGAACGATGGTTTACGCTAGGCATAGAATTATAGGTATAGACTTATACCATCATCACGAAATCCAAAGAAGAAATTGATATAATAGTTTTATTGCATGGTTAAGTTTTGATTTTTGTTTTTGAAAGAAACAGAAAAAATAGAATAGGAGGACTTGCGCTAGGCATAAAATTCCATTTTAAGTTTTGGAACTATACCATCGTCGCGAAAGTCAAAAATTTATATATAAATGTAACTTTATTGCATGTTTTTTGAAAATGATTTTGATTTTTTTGATAATGCATGTAGTTGTATTTATACTAAACAACTGTTCTCAGATAAGAAAATGAAATTATTCCAGACAATTTGCAAAAATATTTCAAAGTATCTTAAAGACAAAAGTTAGATTTATAAGGAATCCCATGTGCGTATGTGATTTAATTTTCTATCTTGATTTACCATAATGATACACAAAATCTCTCAAATACAAATGTGTGCAATTGCTTTGTGCATTTACCACTTTTGAACAAGATAATTTGATACAAGTGATTTGAATTAACCAAATAAGTGTTCATTAACCATGATTTAGATGCATATAACCGTACCATACTACTATGTAAGTCGGGTTATCAAGAGCTAGCTAATCCATAAGCAAACATAGGTCTATACAAAAGAAGGTCGCTAATGTGACAGAAATATCACCATGCTAGGAGTTACCCAAGGCCAAGTGGGTTGGGTACAAAACACCTGTTATGGGGCTTACCTCACATTTTTCGAATAATTGAGAATTCTAGGGATTCAAGCTCATCAACCCTTCTTTTCTTTTCAATGGGTAGGGAAAGGGATTTTATTGCTTTTGCTTTTGCTTGTTTTGCTTTCTTTGCTTTCTTTTTCTTTTATCTTTTTTTTTTTGTATTTTTATTTTTTCGTATCTTTTGCTTTGATATTTGAGATAATACTGAAATAGTGCTAAGAGAGTACAAAATTATTATGGAATAATGCTTCTTTTTGTCATGATTTTGCTTGATTTTTCTTTTTATTTTGCTTCCTATTCTAGGGATACTTGCTCGGATTGGCTGTAGAGCAAGGGATTTTTATTCTGGGTAGGGGTGAGCTTGTCCTTTAATCAATTCTCAAATATTCTAGACCATGTGCATGATAGGATAGCAGGGGAAACTTTTCGCTCAAGAAACCACTTCTACTATGTAGCATCATGTTGAATTTGCAAATGTAATCATTTTAATGTGAAAGGATATGCTTGGTTTAAGTAAATAACAAGATCAGTTCTCTATGCTCAAACTTTATTTAATTCAACATGTGGACTTTGATATAAGAGATAAGAAATCATGCCAGATAAAATCAAGATTTTATTCATGTGTTTGTGATAGTGAGGGATTCCAAATAAATGCTAATTTATCCAAAATAATTTGAAAATATAACTGCAATATTTCAAGAATCTAACAAATACAATGAATAAATATATACAACAAATGTTTTTGAAGATTTTGATAATTTTGATTTTTTTTTTTTATATTTTGATTTTAATTTATGAATTGAATTGGTGGTATATACAAATGATCTATATACACTATACAAGGTTACTTGAATATATGATGTCTAAGGTTGCTTTGAAATCAAAGGCGGTTTTGAAAGATAATTTGGTTGTGTTGAAGGTAAGAACAAAAGGTGATGAACAAAAGGTAGCGATAACAAAAGCTTTGTTATAATGTAGAATAATGTAGCAAAAGATTTGACTTTTATATGTGTAAAATTGATCATATTACAAAATAAAATTCATAAGGATAAGAAGGTTTTTCATTCTTATCACTATCTTCTGAGTCTTGATAATATGGAGGAAGCATATATAAAATATATGCATGGGTGTTCTTTGGCAAACAAGGATGATCATATATGAATGAAGAAAAGTGATAGATAAAAAATAATTGTGACAATGGAGAATGTATAGAACTTGATGTTTCAACCATTAAATATTCTTCAAATGGATTTGGGTCACCATGTATGGTAACACTTTTATTTGCAAGTTCAAACTTCAAACATTGGTGAAGAGTAGAAGGGACAACCCTCATCGTATGGATCCAAGGACTTCTGAGAAGTAGGTTGTAAGGTGAAGGGCAATATGCTACATAAAACAAAGTATCTAGAATATTGGGTCTAGTATTAAGGGGAAAAATTATAGTACCTTGAGCTTCTTGAATTTCATTGTTAAAAGATTTTATAATAACATTTTATTCATTACGATCTTCTTCCTTTAATTTGAGTTTTTGGAATAATTGATAAGTGCATAAATTAAGAGGAGCCATTATCTACCATGATAGTTTTAACATGTGTTTCTTTACTAGATCCTGTAATGTAAAGATAGTAGTATTCTTGTGGAGTAGAGGAAGGAATCTCCTCATCATAGAATGAAATATGGTTAACCTCAAGAAGGTTTACACCATTAATTATGTTCTTAGAGAAAATATGATGAGGAACAAATTGTTGGCTAGGTATTTTGAACAAAATTTCCTTGTGATAACTTTGTAATACTTCTAAAAGGGATATATTTTCTTGAGGATTAATCACTTGTTGTTGGCTATCAAAGGGGATTTAAGATTGAAATTGTGATTCTAAATATGAGTTTTCTATGCTTACATTCCATTTTGGATCATTCTCTAGAGTCAAATATAGTTTTGAAGGTTGGTCAAATGAGGGATCCATATCTTGAATATCAAATTGAGTTGATTGAACTTGAGGTTGCTCATTTGTAGTTTATGTTACAATATTAGTAATATCATCATGATGGGACACATTAACATGCAATATTTGATTGGTTTCCTGTTGTTGATAATTGAATAGGGGTTCTTGGGAGATCTCCATGTCTTGATTGATTATTGGTATTTTTTGTGTAGGAGTTTGATAGTTTACTGAAGATTTATAATTAGTTGTAGATTGTAATTCTTTTATATTAAAAAGACCCTCATCAATCAAATCTTGAATTGCACATCTTAAATCTTTACAATTTTGTGTCATATGTCCATCTACTCTATGATATTCACAATGTAGCTCAGGTTTAAACCAATCTATTGTGGCATCATATTGTCTTATGAAAGGGAGTTCAATCTTATTTGTATCAAGTAAATGCTTGAGAATTATATCCATTGGTTGATTGAGCTTAGTAAATTTATGTGATGAAGGTTTTCGAGAGGTTTTTGATACATGCCTTAGGAATTCAGTCATAAAAGGGCCTAATGGTTTCTCACCTCTACTTTCTTTATTATGGGTAGAATGATGACAGGAATATTGTGAAGTAGGAGGTGAGTGCATGGTCGGATTGGAAGAATAAGTATTTTCTTGTTGAAATGGATGTGTTGTATTGAAAGAAGAATATTGAAAGGGTGGAGGAGGATTGTATGTGGATTGATAGACATAATATGGATATATGGGAGAGTTATGAAGAGGATTGGAAAAGGGATTGTCCTGTTGGGTTATGGATGAAAAATGAGAAAAGTGTGATGGAGGTGATGTTGAATAGGGATGAGGTTGGTCATAATCAACAAATGTATTTGGCTGAATTCTTCCAACATTACTAATGGGCTCATATTGATTTGAGTAAAAACTCATGGTTTCTTTAGTACTTCTAAAAGTAATATTTAATATCTATTATTTAGAATTGAATCTAAAACATATAAACATGAAATGATGATTTTGTTTTTGTTTTTCTTGTATACATATATATATATATATATTTTGTTTTTTTATATTTTTGAATCAGAAATATGCCTATGTTATTCACGTCGGGTTCAACAAAATGTATCGCTCCAAATATTTTGCACCCTTACCTTCAGGCTATAGGATCCGTGCCCGGAATGGGGATGTGAAAAGGATGGGACAATACCTTGGACTGAGAGGCCCTTTGAAGGTCTCGCCTCTCGGGGGAGGTGTATAAGGGTGAATTTTTGATGGATGGTGGGTTCACTAGGAAAATTTTGAATGGCAGTTTCCATGCCTAGGTTGGGAATGTGTTTGATGTGTTTAGTTTTAGCTTTAATCATCCAAGTCCTAGGTTTGGCCAAATGAATCTAAGCTAAGCTATATGAAATGCTGATTATATGAATATAGAAAATATAATTAAATAGAAAATATAGGAAATATACTAGATTAGAAAAGCCATACCTGATCCGGATGTCTGATGGAGGTTCTAATTTTTGAAGCAGTCCAGATCATCTAGAATTTGACAGGATCATCTCTGATCTGATAGGATCATCCCTGATCTACTGATCTGACAAGATTGTCTCTAATCTGACAAGATTGTCTCTAATCTGACAAGATCATCTCTAATCTGACAAGATCGTCTCTAATATGACGAAATGGTCTCTAATATGACGATATCATCTCTAATCTGATGAAATAGTCTGACAATTTCATCAGAGACCTGCAACTAAAGAAATGGATACCAAACACAAAAAATACAATTACAAAAGCAAGGGAAAATGATAGAAATGAAAGTATGAATGTTAGAATGATAACTTTAGATAACAAATTAAGTAAAATGCATTATTTTAATGACTAAATTTGACTCTATCATGCATCTATGCTACGTGAGGTGAAATCCAAGATGCAAAATAGAAATAAATCTAACTAATGCAAAGCAAAACAATAGATAATGGACAGAGAACACAAACTCAGGGCATGGATTTGCCCCCAATGTTGGCTGCAGTCAAAATCATCTACAAAATACATAATCATCTTGAATTGTGGTGTGATCATCCGAGATCGTACAGGATCGTCTGTGATGATCTGAGCTTGCTCTAACTGAAGAATGACAAATTTCCTGTAAGAAAATTTGAAAAGGGACAAAGGCAAATAGTAGTCTAAGACATTCTAATGCATGTAAAACTCCAAGTGCAGTAAAATTCATCCAGGGGAATTTCAAGTGGAGGGCCTAAGATTAAATAGGCATAGGAATGAGGTTTGGAGGTTGGAGATCATCCCAATTTGGGAGATCTCCAACGGTGGAAGTCTCTAACCACGTAGCCACGCTTTTGCCCCGGTTAGAGATGCCATTGAAACAGAAGCTAATTATGAAAAATTAGTTTTGGGACAAAATCATCTGGATGTTCTTCTCTAGATGAATTCGTCTGATCTGAGGCAATATCGTTTGATCGGCGACGATATCATCCAACAGTCACAAAAAATCCTAAAAATGGCATGAAAAATGAGGAAAGCGGTTTAACAGGCGGTTCGGGGTTAAAATTCAAATTTTAATATTTTTTCTTTTTACTAATGTTTTAACCATGCCAATTTTTGGGTGCTACAAGGATGATCTCGTTTAATCTATGATTATATCATCCAACGGTCAAAACAAATCCTAAAAATGGCATGGAAAATGAGGAAACAGGTAACAGGCAGTTTTAGAACGGTTTTGGGGTTAAAATTCAAATTTTTATCTTTTATATTTTACTAAGGTTTTAACCGTGCCAATTTTAGGGTGCTACAGAACCCTATTGAAGTGTAGAGAATTCCTCAAACTTCTCTACATAAAATTGATCAGAAAGAAATATTTTCTTAAAAGTCTTGATGAAACTATCCCATTTAAGATCCATAGGTTATATATTTTTTCTATCTTGAATGTGTTACACAATTCTAATGTTGTATCCTAGAGATGAAGGGTTGCCCATATAGTATAGGTTTCAAAAGAGTAACTATTCATGGAAAATAAGATTTCCAAATCTTTCAACCATGACACTGTTGCATCAACTTCTTCCTTTCCATTAAATTTAGCTACTTCAAAATTATTGACATATTTTTCTATCTTAACCTCTATCTAGGATTTTCCCTCATGGCTTCTTCTAACAATATTATCTTCTTATATATCCTCTAAATCCTTAGTACTAGTTTTCTTATTTATTAGGGTTTCTAACAATTTCTATTGTTGTTCCATCTATTCCTAAAGCAACTTAAATATGGAAGAGAGATATTACATCCTCTCATTAGAACCTATTCTTCCTCTAATTTTCTTTCTAGGGTCTATTTCCCTTCCAAAATTCCTACTAGGGTCCCTTTCTATCCCAGTTCTCTTATTGGAGTCCATTATTCATCCAAACTTCTTTAGCGTATGCACTACAATTTCCTCTTATACAACCGATCCTACTTTCTTGGATTATCCTCCTATTAAAATAGGTGTCATATCCTATCCACCAAAAGGAGCTAGGTAAGTAAAATTTTCCCTCAATTTTACTTACATGTTAGAGTATATTACATTATTTGGATCATGCAAATATACCACCTTTGGTACATAAGTAGAGTAGGATTTTACTTCAAAGTAAAGTTAGTTAGTTGCTTCAAGTATTGTAATCATGAAAAGTATCATGTAAGTTGTACCAAGTGTCATAGGTAGAGTGAGGAACAAGAAACCTATTATTATATATAATGGAATCATAGTTCCATTTAGATTGTATAATTCTACTTTTATAATATTACAAATCATGTTCATGAAGATCTTCTTTTATCTCTTTTTATGATTCTTAAGTAGATAGAATAGTACAAAAATTATCAATGGTATTAGAGTGAGGTTTGAGGAACTTGAAAATGATTGAAAACAAGATAAAATCCTACAATATATTCTTGGGATAATTATCACCATCTGAAAACAAGCCCAAAAGGAGAAAAAATTGGCAGGGAGTGCCACATTCTGAAGTAGAACGTTGAAGACCTCAAGACATTCAAATTATTGAGAAGGATATCGGGATCGAAGCCAAAATTTGACAATAAGAAAAGATCTAGATATTATTACCAAACCAAAAAGGTTTGAAGATTGCCTTTGGAGGCTAAAAGGCTCATCCTAAGATAGGGGTTTTCTGAATCTACAATAAAATACTAAAATGGTCATTGAAGGAGTTACTAAGTTGCAAATTGGTGAGTTAAGGAGCTATTTAGGACAGCCAAGAATAGTTGCACATTAATCCAATAAAATGGCAAAAATAAGGTGAATCTAATCACCTAGAAATCCTCCATCTATAGAGATCATTAAGGTAAGCAACTTGGGTGCAAATAGGTTCATTAGTTGAACTTTAATTTGGGTTATTATCTAGTTCCATTAAGCACTATTTTAATTCTTTAGAAGTTGAAAAAAGAGAAGGTTACATTATAGTATTCAAAAGGAGTGCGGAAGGAAGTTTATTTTAGAGTTATTATTTACACATTAAATAGGATTTGGATATATTTTATAGAAAGAAAATATCATCTTCCTATTATATATTTACAAAAAAATAAGACTACATTAAGTTGTAAAGATTATAGTGCTGATTAAAAGTTACTTTTAAGGAGTGATAAGGTGAGATTGCAATTGCACTATACTAGTTCATGCTAAAGCTTATTAAAATTGCACTAAGTGTTTTTAAGTTGCAATAAAGTTAGTGCATATTTCAAGCTACTTTAAGAGTTCATTTACAGGAGTTATAAGGGTGATTATTACTACACTATATTAGTTATTCAAGTTTATTTTAGTGCAAAGTTAAAACCTCTAAATAATATTTCAGTTGCATGGTGAAAATATTGGATTTATTGGTGATTAAGTTATCCAAGTAAAGAGTTAGAGGTTAGTGTTGTCTAGTAAAAAATGTAATAATACATTGCTATCAGATATTAGAGAAAGCAACTACCATATCTAAAAGAAAAGGAGTAGCTTTATATACAATAAGTATCCAGCATATCAAAGGAAAAAAGGACCATAAGACATTAAGAAACTCTTGAAACTTTGGTGCAAGTAAGAGCATCTTATTTACATTACATTAGTTCTCTATATCCCTCATAAAAGAGGAATAAATTTTAGTGTTTCAAGACACTATAACAAAAGGCACCCTATATCCACAAGTGATTGAATCATCTAAGGTGGAAGGTGCAAAGATGAGGTAAACTAGTATAGGGATCATAAACATAAGGTTTAGGTATCTAAAAGATACCAGTTTTAATCCATTATCTACTACCTACAACAACATCAACATGTAGTATGAAGACATGTGTAAACAAGCTTGCATAGCAATAGATATATACGCCTATAGATCATCATATTGCATAAAAAAGTATGGCATAAAGTATATACACAAAGGAGCTATCTATAGTAAAGGGAAGCATATAGAAAGATGTGTAGCAAGGACAAAAACAAAGGTGCCATACTCAGTAAACTAGAACCTCATTTGGTCATGGAAGCTCCGTAGAACTAGTACCTCATCATGATCATAAAAACTCCATAGAACCACAACTCCATCACCCTTAGAGCTTCATAGCAGGAGCCAAATATCATCATAAAACAAAACTTGGAGAAGAAAAATTGTTTTCTATAAAAGGAGTGAAGAAAGCTTACAAATGGTTGGAATGAATAGGAATTTAGAAGGCCTTAAGGATATATTTTTTGGTACATTGAAGAAATATTTCATGCAAATGAGGCATTTTCACTTGTCTTGAAGAGAAATAAATATTGTGCCACTTGGCACAAAGGGTATCTTTACCCTCATATCTCCAACACTCAAGAAAGGTGTTCATTTATGTAACACCTACCATCATTGCCCTAATATCTAAGGAATTTCAATGCTTATCAATAACCAATGAAGCTCAAGGAGGAAACCAAAGCAACATATATCACCACTTGGCATTCATATCAATAATATAAGCTTACATATAGTTGTTCGAACACAATAGAGGTGAGCAAAGAATAGAAACAAGTTTATAGTAAGCATTAAGTGAAACGAAATTCAGAAGATAACGTATTCAAAGTTGAGATTCAAGAGTCATTCAAATATGGGAGTAAAGAGTCATTAAAATACAAAAATTAAGGAGTCAAAGGTGCATTTAAGACATCCATTTATTCTATCATAAACTAGTAGCAACAATAACGTTCTACAAGGATCTCCAGTGCTTATCAACCATTTGGACTGTAAGGTATTCAAAGTCAAGCACTCATAAAAATATTAAGGTATTATTTAATTGCTTTCATAAGGAGTAATAAAGGTAATATAAGGTTTCAGGTATTATTTTATTAATTGCATTTAAAAGATATGCAAAACCAATCTTTTTTTTTGAAAGCAAGATTAAAGATTCCAATCCACTCCAATTTACTATAATTGAAGATATAATATTTACAATTAAATAATAGGAGGAATAAGGTTATATACATTGAAATATTTGCATTACAAATATTATTATTTTTGAAAGCACTGACCTAATTGACATACATACCCCCTACGGTAGCCTCCAGAGGTTAAACAATGGTCCTAACCACTCCCAAATTAGTTTTGAAAGGTCAAAGGTCAATTTTGCCCTTTTAAGCACTTTGCTCCCTATTCGTCCCACCCTGGGATGATTAGCAGCAATCATCCCAGGGTGGGACGAATAGTAGGTTTGACTGGAAAAAAGTTAAACCTTGACAAATGGCAACCTAGATCTGCCACTCAATGACACCTTCAAATCATGCAATTGTGAGGAATAATTTCAAATCAGAGAGAGGGACTTCAGTCAAGCATGCCCTGATCATGGAGGCCCCATGCAAGGAGGCCCTAAATTAGGGAGGAATCTTCTCTCCCCAAAAAAAGGCATGATAATCCAAGTGGCGCCCTCGCATGCGCATTCAAAGGAGACCTTCAGGTCTATAAAATGGTGAGCCTCCTCACCCAAAAAAGAGGACAGAGTAGGAGCATTTGTAGAAATCGTCCCAGGGTGGGACGAATAGCAAGTTTGACTAGAAAAAAGTCAAACCTTGACAAATGGCAACCCAGATCTGCCACTCAATGACACCTTCAGAGCATGCAATTGTGAGGAATAGTTTCAAATCAGAGAGAGGTACTTAATTCAAGCATGCCCTAATCATGGAGGCCCCATGCAAGGAGGCCCTAAATCAGGGAGGAATATTCTCTCCCCCAAAAAAGGCATGACAAGCCAAGTGGCGCCCTCGCATGCACTTTCAAAGGAGACCCTCAGGTCTATAAAATGGTGAGCCTTCTCACCCCAAAAATAGGACATATTAGGAGCATTTGGAGTAATGGAGTACTACCAAATTATACCCACATTCCCTTTTGTGCTTCTTACATCCCTAATTTCTCTTTTGGAAGAGAGGTTATCGGGTGAACACTAAGAATGCAATCCTGAACCAAAACCCAAGAAATCAGCCACAATACCACACAAAATTCATGAAAACAACCCCTATGAGGTTTTGGACCCATCCCAACTGGATTGGTGTCAAAACCAGACCCTAAACGACGAGCGTCCTGCCCCTAGGCACCCCCCAAATTGTTGTAGTCCTAATTGTCCCACCCCAAAGTGATTAGAAATCCATTAATTCTTTCTCCACTATTCTTTTTGCATTATGTTCTATTTGGTTTACTTATACTTTTGTTCAATTTTCATTGCATTCTGACCTGTTTTGACCTTGTTTTTATCATTTTATGTGTTTACTAACCTACAGGGAGCGCCTTCGGATACAGGACAATATGGGTGGAATCTGCCAAATATGACCTTCTGGGTTTTCCCAAAATGCCCCTTTTTGTCTAACTCCAAGTTTGTAAGAATTTTAGAGGCCTCTGGATAGGACATTTGCAAGGTTGATTTTGCATGTTTTGTGACAGTCCTAATCGTCCCACCCTGGAGTGATTAGAAACCCCTGCATGATTTCCTGAATTTTATTTTTGCAATGTGTCTCTGATGATGTTTCTATTCTTATGTAAAATTTTGAATTCATTATGACCTGTTCTGACCATTGTTTTGTTATTTTATGTATTCACTATCTGGAGGCCCTGGGGATTGCATGTTTTCCCTCCATACGCATATGCTATTAACTATTTGTTGTTTCTCTATGCGTAGGATCTCACAACCAAGAACATTTAAAGGTCATCAAGGAATGACTAACACATAGACACAAGCGGCGATAACCTTTGGCCTGCCCATTTCAAATGTGGGTATGCGAAAGACACTAGAAGCGTATCATCTGTTGATGTAACGAATTGTATCAAACATTCTGAGCCCTGAAATAGGGATGTACTATAATTATATTTGAAAGAAACATTAATAAAATAGGCCCCACTTTCCTTTTTTTGCTAACATCTTATGTCTTTCCTTCATGCATTGCTTTTCTCACATTTATAGGACTTAGCATTTTCATATCAATTTTGTTTGCATCATAATATGGCACACCATCACTTCGCATTCAGATTTACATGATGATAATTATGGGACCATGTCCCTTTCTATTGGGATCAATTTTTTGATCAATTTTTTTTGGATTCTTTGCAGGTGTTACTCATTCGGGTGCTGGACTGCTACTTGTGCCACCTTGTGATGAATACAGACCTGGAATTCATGCCAGCCTGGGATGAATACGTATTCATCCCACCCCAGGACAATTATATTTCTATGCATTTTATGAGAAAAAACTTAGAGGCATTTGGTTTGGATAGAGAAGAGGTAGGCCTTCTGAACATCCCCTGTGTTTTTCTATTTTTTGTTTCTGCAGATTTTTGTTTTCTTTGCTTTCTTGCAATAAAAAAAATAAAATAAAAAGAAAAACATAGAATAACTTAAATGGAAGGAACCTAATTAGGGATGTATTTTTATTTGGTTTTCTTCCATGATACTTGCACAAGTTGCAAATCCTCATCATAGGTTTCAGTTCTAGTTAGGATTGGTAATTTCCTTTTACTACTAGTGATTTCGGAAAGATAAAACGTACTCCAAAGCATTGCATTAGTGAAAATCATATTTTGATGTATGTTTTCTTTCTTTATATGTTTAAAAGGAACAAAACACACCACATAATAATATTAACATCAAGGATTTGGTCTTAATACCCCAACACTTGATCAAGACCAACGGTGGATTTCATCACCACCTTGGCTTGGATTTTGCATACATACACCCTGATCATGACTGTTGCTAGACATAAATATTGACTAAAGCTGACCAAGTGTAATGGGGGTGATTCCCCATACATGAGTATAAGTATTCTATGGTAGGTTTCAAAAATAGAGTGATCCCCCTTTCGTACTGCCTATGTTCCACGTACTATTCTACTCTCGCGTACCAATAGTATGCCTCACATAAGAGCGGGTATATTGAGAGGTTCGGTGTAATGGCCTAGCAATGGTATATTGAAGGGACGACCATTTTGGAGATATAAGATCCTTCATTATGCATGGGTAACAAATTTATCTTTACAAGGTTTACATAATAAAAATCAAACAAACCAAACCAGATTTAGGGCACACATTTAATTTGTAAACAAGATAATCATCTCTTTGTTTGTGTGGTCCCCGTTTGTTTGGTGTAGCATAAAAAATTGTAAAGGAGATAAAAATATACGTATCTTCCTAAAAAAAAACCACCACCATGGTGTATACCCATATCCAAGCCCAATCATGGGTAGAAGCTACAAAAAGTATACAAGGAGACACAAGTCACCTCCGTTATAGCCCCAAGGACTTGGTTATACCACCTTGGCAACATGACCCACAACATAGTCCACACTATGGCACTACAAAAAAGGACTATAGAGGCACCCCTTTGATGGGCACTCCTATTCAACACAGACCCTCTCAGGAGGAGTACACACATGGGAAGGCCCTTGTAGATGCTCATTATGAGTGTCCATTGTGCAATGAGGTGCTAGAGCAACATAGGGGTCATAAGGAGGGGTCACACATTTATATCATTCCCCCTCCACACCTCATTATTGTTAGAACTAATAGACCAAATCTAGAGTGTAGGGATCTTCAGATAGGGAAATCCAAATCTTCCCACCCATTTCACATATATGAAAGGAACCATGAGGAAAACCAACGTATTCCTCAAGGGCAATACACTACACGGGAGCAATGTGCCCCTGCAACTGCTAATTATCAAGATCACCTATTGGGGATAGAGCCTCAGGTGAATTCTACTAACCTCGATAGAGGAAAGCAACCCATAGATATCTCGGATCACTGTGATCGAGATAGATATGTAGGGGAGGCATCTAGGCCTCCTAGACCTAAGACGATAGAACAAATCAAATTGGACTTTGCCAAACATGCCACCCACCAATCACAAATCATGCAGCTTAGGCAAGATCAGTAGTAGTTAGAACAACTATATAATCTTAACAAAGAGCAAATTTAGTGCCAGACAGATGAGTTGCTCCATGACACTATGCATGATAGAATTCCAACCCCTCGCATGCATAGGACAAAAATTTATAAGAGGCACAACCCCTTAGTGCAAGATAGGTCTCCATGACATTATCAAGTGTTGCCTCCAAAACCTCCTAGACCTGAGTGGGAGGCCACCCCTAGAACCAATGATGGACATATTCTGTGGGCACCTATCTGTGTTTATAGGACACGCCTAGAAACTCCTCAAGAATCCTATGATGAATTTTAGCAAGAAGAAGAGTGGGTTGAAATGCCCTACCAAGGCAGGGGGCGCTACCCAACTACCCCTCCATAGGCCTCAAGTTCCTCGCAACTCACAATAGGAATAAACTAAAGAAGAGGAGATCAAATCCTCTGATGCATACAAAGCATTACTAGAGCGCTTAGCGTCTGTGAAGACCAAGACTTTAGGGCCCCAAAAGCCCACCTTATGCCAGCTCCATAGTCACCCTGTACATCCTTCAGTTTCGGCATCCCCATACCCCAACCACTTCAAAATGCCTCAGTTGGAAATTTTTAGAGAGGATGAGGATGCCCAAGAGCACGTAACAAGGTTCCGAATTCAATGCTTTGGAATTTAGGACAATGATGCATTGCTTCTGAGAACATTTATAACCATGTTCACAGGCCCTGCCTTGGATTGGTTTACCTAGTTGCCGAAGCATAGCATCACTAATCTAGACCAGCTAGTGGACGCGTTCCTTGAACATTTTGCCTTCAACACTAAGAAGGCATATTTAAGTGACATAGCTGGCCTTAGGTAGTATGATGATGAGACCATGACTACTTACGGGAATCGATGGAGGACACTGCTTTCAAAGCTACCTTACCTCCCTCCCATGGCTGACATGACTCAAATGTTTTCAAAGAGTTGCATAAGGTTGATCTCTATGCTATTGTAGATGCAATAATATGCCACCCTAGAAGAAGCCCTGGCACAGGCCTGAATAATTGAGGAGATCAAAATACAATATGGTGAGATTGCTAAGCCATGCAAGAAAGAGTGGACCAAAAATGCCAAAATTGGGCCCACACAATCGAAACCTGCCATGGTCAATCAAGTTGCCATAAATATACCATCGCCTACACAAAAAACACATCCCCCAAAGGCTAATTATCAGGAAGTTCCTCTTGCTAACTATGAAAAGGAAAATCACAAACAAGAGCAAAATCAACAGCATCGCCCTAAGCGACAATTCACCCAGTTCACAAAGTCTAGAGACTCCTTGTTTAACCTCTTATTCGTATAAAACCTAATCAACTTACCAGAAAGTCGACCCATAGACCCTAACATGCCAAAACCCAAGGGCTATAGGGAATATTTATATTGTAGGCTTCATCGACAAAAAGGACACGACATCTTCTCTTGTTGGAAATTCAAAAACTTGGTGCAAGACTTGATAGACAACAAAATGCTCACGATAGATAATACCATAGTGCTAAGCAACCAATAGATGGAAGTCTTCAAAGATCCCCTACCTACCCATGATGTGTAGGAAAAGAATTTACAAGTGAACAAGGTAACACAAGACTACCCCATGCAAGGATACATAGGGATGATAAGCATCATGACATGAAACAAAAGATACCCAAAAGTGGTTGCACCCATTGCAACTATAGGAGATGTTCCATCAACGTCACAACCTCCATAACACCCTACACAACCTCCCCCACCTAGACCAATGGCCATGATTCGGACTAAGCTTACTCAAATTTTAAGGACCATGTCGGATAGGCTCTCCATTTATGAGCTCATCCAACAATCATCGCCTCATCGGGGGGCTTTAATTGAGATACTCAAAGCGATTGAGCTATAGCCCTAAGAACCCAATTCTTTCAACAAATTTATGGGACATGTGAGACAATGCATAGAACCAATCATAACCTTAAGTGAAGACAAACTAAAATCGATGACTAGTGATATGGTGGATCCACCCCTGCACATCATCGTGCGAGTCAACGATATTCCATTCAAGAGGGTGTTTGTGGACACTGGCTCATCCAACAACATAATCACAACAGTGACATTAAAACACCTTAAGCTACTAGCATCCCACATTATGGCATCCACCTACACTCTTCGAGCATTTAACGACACATTATGCTTGATAGTTGGCACAATTGTCCTGCCCATCCAAGTAGGACAAAAGACCATTCCTATGTTGTGTCACATCCTTTAGGGTGATATGGCCTACAATATCCTACTAGGCTGGCCTTGGATCAGGGACATGAAGTGTGTCCCTTCGATAGCCCATCAATGTCTCAAATACACATACAAAGGGCAAGTACATGTAGTCCCAATAGACTTAGAGCCCTTTAAGTATTACAATGTGATGCAACTATTGCCACTATCGACCCTCCCATCGACACATTTGGACTTTCAATTGAATTCATCCACATACGGTCTGATTCCACCTACATCCCCGTTGTTGAGTCCCTCAAATAACTGACCTGGCCCATCTTCATCATCTGTACCTTCACTAAAAATGTCACCTATGGTGACCACACCGAAGGAAAATTGGAAGAAGCCCCTAGAGGAGGTGCCACCATTAGTCTCAACAATATCTACCAAAGAGGTGCCTAGCCAAATGAAAGTCGAGACACCTAGTTCACCCAACATGGAGTGGACTCGGGGAGAACTCCCATTCCATCCCTCTCAACCACCGATAGTTACCGTTGAGATGGCCAATACGGGCCTGGGGGAATACCTAGTGTGGAACATTGTGGAAACACTTGCGCTTGAATCCATGCAAAATTTGGGGAGACCACGCCTCCCCATCGACATTGTCACCCCTTTAGGATATCCACAAAATCAGACCAACTTTGTATATGGGGGCCTCAAGAATGGCGTTGAACCCTACCTACAAGAGGAAGAGGACGAAGAGCCATTTGCTGAGAATGTTGACTATCTGTCCAATCTGAACTTTTCCTTGAAATACCTTAACAAATGTAATTGGCATGGATATGGATTGGGCAGATATGAACAAGGAATGTGCATTCTTTGTCAACCAAGATACCAGATACCATATGATAAATTAGGAGTAGGGTTCAACCACCCTTTGCCCCTTGACATTTTTGTAAAAACCATGCAAGGCCTAGGTCTAGGCAATAGGGATGGGTTGGCACAAGATCCATATGCCAAACCCAACACAACATACACAGTGGAGGACTATCTCCCATGGTTAACAACAAACCTTGTTGACATCAACAACCCTTCCCCTTTGATCGAGAAAGGGGAAAGTTCAAGGGATAACCTCCAAGAGGGATATGAACAAGATCAAGAGATCTCTTCGAAAGATGAGTTAGATTATGAGGTCGCACCTTGGAACCCGTTTGAGTTCGATACCAATCACTCACAGGTGACACCCATTGACAACTATCAGGAGGACTTTGTGGCAATGTTCCCCTTTAATATTCCAATCGGGTAATTGCCACCTCCAAAGAATATAGCCCTCCCACAGAGAGTGAAACAACCCAGAAGGGGCCAAATCAACATGCTCAAACAAAATGAGCTTCCCATGCCGACCATAAGGCCAAGTGATCAAGAAATTCCTAGTGGGAGGCTATACCAGCTAGAGGGGCACACAGTTGTCAGAGTCAATTAAGGCCTATGGATCTCTGATAGCGACTATGAGGATGAGACTGAGATGGAATATCTTAACCATATGAGGCAATAGGAATACCCCATAGACATGGATGATATGTTTGAACATCTAGATATGGGACCAAGGCATAGGTGGCACTTAAACCCAGCACAGTTAAACCAAGTGCTTCATCCACCACTTTGGGCATACAAAGAGCACCTCCCACCTAGAGACCCTACAGGGCCACCAATGACAAGGGCAGACCCTATCCTTCTATCCACACATAGGGCTAATCCTTTTGTTCCAGTACCCATAGAGACAAATTCGAGGCACAAGGATAACCAAGAATGTTCGATTCAACACCCGTGTGGTAATGGAGACCAAATTCATTCCATCAACATGATCTCCATTGATTTAACTGCCCCCATCCACAACCCAGCCAATCCAACATGACCATTGCACCTAGACCTAGATGCCATATACTAGGATCGTGCTGACTCACCACCATCCCCATTAGAGTTTTGGCCTTGCTATGAGATGTTTCATTTCACCCCAGGGTAGACTTAAGATATCTTCCATGTTGAAGAGGCACCCGATGTTCCCAATGTAGATCCAAATTCAATGAATGACATCCACCTGATTCCAACTCCACACCAGTTGGAGGATGGATCCCACATGTCAGTCGAAGAGAGGATTGACGCAGACATCGGTTATGATCTAATGAATCCGTAAATCATCAAGCTAGGGGTAAGTCTATCCCATGAAGAGAAAGCTGAGTACGTTGGCATTATCAAAGAGAAGAAGGAGGTTTTTGCATGGACCTACAAAGACATGTTGGGGCTAGACCCACAGCTAGTCATGCATAATCTAACACTTAACCTGAAAGTCAAGCCAGTCAAGAAAAATCTACGTAAGATGCACCCAATAGTGGCCTTAATGGTCAAAGACAAGCTACAAAAACTATTGGATGCATAGTTTGTCATCTACATGGATTACCCACCATGGCTGTCCAACATGGTACCCATCAAGAAGTCGGATGGGAGGATTTGCATATGCACCAATTTTCAATATTTAAACAAAGTGAGTCCCAAGGATGATTTTCCCTTACCTAGCATTGACTCATTGATAGATGCTACAGCTGGCCATAGAATGCTTTCCCTCATGGATAGTTTCTCGGGATACAACCAGATTTGTATCAATCCTGACAATCAACTAAAAATAGCGTTCATGATGCCTTGGGGGACATTTTGTTATAAGGTGATGCCCTTTGGCCTTAAAAATGCTGGTGCCACCTACCAACACGCTATGACATACATCTTCCATGATCACATGCATAAAACTTTGGAAGATTATATGGATGATTTTTTGGCAAAATATCCCAAAATCATCTCGATGACTTATGCAAGATCCTTGGTCACCTCATCGAACACAAAGTTAGGCTAAACCCTAAGAAGTTTGTATTAGGGTGTTACATCTAGAAAAATATTGGGTTTCATAGTCTCAAAACGAGGCATCGAGGTAGATCCAAATAAAATCAAGGTAATCCTTGAGATGCTTCCCCCAACCACCATCAGGTATCTTAAAAGCTTGCAGGGAAATGTTGCGTCAATCAAGTGCTTCATAGTGCAGTTATATGACAAGTTTTGACCCATGAATAAATTATTACACAAGGGGGTAACATTTCATTTGGACGATGAGTGCCAGTCAGCCTTCGATGACATCAATCAATACTTGGCTTTGCCACCAGTATTGGCACCACCTAGACCAAGAGTGTCATTCTACTTATACATCTCAGCTACTGAGGTGGCACTGGGTGCCATGCTAGCACAAAAAAATGAATTACATAAAGATCAAGCTAATTATTATCTTAGCCGCACCCTGGTCAGTTATGAACTTAACTATGCATACGTTGAGAAGCTATGCTTGGCAGTGGTATTTGCCACCAAAAGGCTATGTCATTATATGCCGAGAAATACGACGTATGTTGTGTCTAAGGGAAATCCATTGTAGTACATGATGAGTCATACTTATCATAGTAGTCGCACGACAAAATGGATCATGTTGTTGATGGAGTTTGACATTGAATTCATTGGACAAAATTCCATCAAAGGCTAGGTCATCACAGATCAACTAGCAGAGGCTCCTCTCAAAGACGATCAGCCTCTGACCATAGAGCTACTTGATGATGGGGTCTTCCATGTATTAGAATTTCTAGATTCTTATGAGCCTGAGTCACAGGACGACATAACCTTATTTTTTGATGGTTCTAAATGTGAGCAAGGGGGTGGCATGGGAATCATATTTTTCACACTACAAGGGGATCCAATGCCTTTATCATTTAAACTTGATTTCCCATGCACCAATAACAATGCTGAATATGAAGCCTTGCTCATAGGTCTTCAAACGACCATCACCATGAACATCAAATGCTTGAATATCTTTGGTGATTCATTGTTAATTTTCAACCAAGTGAAAGTGGTATTCCAATGCAAATGCCCAGTTCTGCTGGCCTACAAAGCCTTTATGGATAAATTCCTAGCAAAACTTGAATGGTATGACATCGAGGCATTCCCTCGATCATAAAATAGTTTTGCGGACACTATGGCCTCTTTGAGGTCACTAATATCGCAAGACCCTTCTGGTGAGATGACAACCTTTCAAGTCAAAACATTATCACAATCCATGATGGAGTGTGCAAGCTTTGACATAATGCCAGGAATACACTTGATCTAGATTGAACCATATCAATATAGGTTCTCTCAAATCCATGATAGTCTGAATCATGCCATATAGCAGTCTTTGTTCTCTCCAACCCCTCTTAATAGGAACACAATGCTATTTTTACAAGTTCTTTCCTGCTCAACTTTTGCTAGGGATAAATTTCAAGAGGGATTGACCGTTCATACCATCGAGGTTTCTAATTAGTAGGATTAGTACACACCCATACGAGACTATCTCAAGTTAGGTAGCCTCCCACTTGGATTGTCATACACTACAAAAATATCATTCAAATAGAGAGCATCAAAACATGTCTTGCTAGGAGACATTTTGTACCGTCCAAGCTATGAAGGAATCCTCCTCCATCGCTTGGACCAGCAAGAGTCCACTTGGGCGATTACCCAAGTGCACAATGGTACATGTGGTGGCCACTTTAGCAGTATGGCCATCGTAAAGCACATTATTTGCATGGGCTATTATTGGCCATCTTTAGAGCGAGATTGTTGCGTGTATGTGCGAAAGTGCATGAAGTGCTAACACCATGTTGACTTGACACACGTACCTCTCATGCCTTATAACCGATATAATTGGCTTGGCTATTTTTATAGTGGGGCTTAGATCTCATCGAAAATATCTCCCCTACGTCGTCAGGTCATCACATGTTTATCATAACGGCCATAGAGTACTTCACTAAGTGGGTGGAAGCAATTTTGCTTACCTCTATGATTGGGCCCCGCATTGTGGAGTTCATTTTATATAACATCATATGTCATTTTGGTATTCCATCCAAGATCATCTCGGATAATGGGACGTCATTTAAGAACAAATATGTGCGTGCTTTGATAACAAAGTACACAATTTAGCATAGTTTTTTGACACCCTATTATTCGCAGGAAAATGGGCAAGTAGAGGCATCAAATAAAATGCTAGTTTCCATCCTTAAAAATATGGTCGTAGATAATCATAAGGATTGGCACATCCAAATACCACTTTCCCTATGGGCTTATCACACTAGAATTTGGACGCCCAGTGGGGCCACTCCATTTTTGCTAGTGTATGGCTCCGAGGCAGTCATACCTCTCGAGTTGGAAATACCCTCCTTGTGCATATCAATGCAAGAGTTCATCGATGATGACACTATGTGGAAGGCCCAATTAGACCAGCTTATGTTACTTGATGAATGACACATCAATGCTCTTGAGCATTTACGTATCTATCAAGAGCGACTTAAGAAAGAATACAACATAAAATTTCACCTGAGGGACTTTCAGGTTGGTGACCTAGTCTTAAAAGAGAACCAACAGAACTTGCTACCCCATTTAAAGGACAAGTTCATGGAAAATTGGTTAGGTCCTTATGTAATCGATAGTAAAATAGGACTTGGAACATACCGGCTCACCTCTCTTGAAGGAATCAAGGAACTAGAACAATTGAACATCAGGCATTTGAGGCCATTCAACATTTAGAGAGCCATAGCCCACCCCAAAATCTCCAAGGGTTCTCACAATCGCTTGGTCAACCTAAAATTCCCCAAAGGTATCCATAAACCCTTTGGTCAAACCAAAAGCTCCAAGGGTTCTCACAATCGCTTGGTCAACCTAAAATGCCCCAAAGGTATCCATAATCCACTTTTGTCACACCAAAAAGTTCTAAGGATTCCCACAATCGCTTGGTCAACCTAAAATGCCCCAAAGGTATCTATAAATTCCTTTGGTCAAACCAAAAGCTCCAAGGGTTCTTGCCATTGCTTGGTCACCCAAAAACACCCCAAAGGTATCCATCATCCCTTTGGTCAAACAAAAAGCTCCAAGGATTCCCACAATCGCTTGGTCAAACTAAAATTCCCCAAAGGTATCCATAAACCCTTTGGTCAAACCAAAAGCTCCAAGGATTCCCATAATCGCCTTGTCAAAAATGAATATTAAAAAAAAATAACAACAGATAATCAAAAATAACAAAAAAATTGCATCTCACTTTCATGCATAATATTAAATCAAAACACAAAAATAATTGCATTTGGCATCACATACCGGCATTGCATATTTTCTGGTCACACATATCAAATGCCCCATAGACTGTAATTACTCGACAATTCCATCATTTTCCAAATTCAGTCCATTTTGTAAAAAGATCCATCAAGAATAATGCACTCCATATTTCTGCAATATCATAGTCAGTTGTCTTCTATATCTTTAGGGTTTCATCATTTAGCTATTTTTATATTTCTAGTCAAATGTTGTACAAAGTCAGACAAATTTTTTACAAGGTAGAATTTTACTTGGATCATGCCTTGTTACATAGCATCCCAACACAAGATTAAAACACATAAAAAAACAAATTCCCAAGTTGCATGAATGAAGGATGAAACCTGCAAAGTGGTCCAGGTTACCATAAGTGAAATGGTTATCTTGCTCATCCCCCTGTGTGAATGACCCAAGAATGCTGAGATTTGCAAAAGGACAAGCATATTCCCTACCCAATTCCCCAAAATAAATAGTGGATTTACCACTATCAGATATCTCAAATTCCCACAAGGTTGCAAACATAAAAAAACTGCAATAGTCAAAGTGCAAACTCCAAAGTTTGACATAAATACCCTCAAAGTGCACACATCAAAAAGCACAAGAAATAGTGATCCCTATCACTCAAAATTCAAATCCCTTGCTAAAAAACAAAAGAAAAATAAACAGTGATTTTTATCACTATATATGAGAGCAAGTATCCCAATAAAATTGAAGAAAATAATGGAGTCGAACTTGAATCCCTGGAACTCTCAGCATTCAAAAGGTCATGAGATAATCCTCAGTCCTGGTTTGGTGGATAGTCTACTGGCACTGGTGGCAAACCTCCCGCATGACGATATATCTGTCACATTAAATTGTGTACAGATCAATGTTTGCATGTGGATGATCTAGCTTATGGTATCCTAGATTGCCCCATAGATTAATCTTCCTAAGTACAAAAAAGGAGTTAGTGGAGCTAATTAGGTGATTCTTAGTACAGGTTTGGTTGACAGCCTATCTGGCACTGGAGGTATCCTAATGAATACCACATAAACAAATTCAATCGCACACATAGGGATGTGAACTAACTTGGTCAAACTCAATTCAAATTCGTACCTTGTTCGAAAGTCTTGTAAGTTAATGTACAGTCTTGGCTAGTTAGTTAAAGCATCTGAGTCTCACCAAAACCATAACTACATTCTAAAACAATTGTGGTACATGTCAATACTTACATCACCATCAAAAAATACAAAAAAAAAATTACAAATGCAAAGTTATTCCATAAAGCAATCACATAGTACAGAAAGATAGTTAATCCGGTACAGTCTATGGTTTCATCACCTAAATACCAAAAAATCATTCCATATATTCCATATGCATACATCCATATCATATAGCTAACATCATTCGCAGTCATAATAGCGTATGCATACATAAACATAAATAAAGGTACATAAAAAGAACAATAAACCATGACAAGCATATCATCAAACCAAAAATGAGTCATGTATATATATCGAGTCAAAATGCCCTCAGGCTACAATACGAAGGTCCTCTAACCTCGTAAAAAAAACCAAAAATTCAAAATCCCCAAAGCCTAGGGAGTCGGTCACCATGATCACGCTGGATCATTGCGACTAGAACTACCCCCAGTAGTATGGTTCCTATGGGACCTCTCAGGGCAGCTACTACTAGCCTGTGCATCATGCCCACCAATGCTACCATCATCTAGCCACCTATGATGAGAGTATGCATACTGCTTAGTATCACTACCTCTCATGTGATGCGATGAGCCACCTCCATCGAGATCAGGTAACTGTCCACCAATGTGGACAACCTCTATCTCTAACTCTACCCGATACTGCCCCCACTCCACATCTCGTCAATGGTACATAGCCAATGCATTGTCCCACTATGCCATATAAGCCCATAGGAGATCCCTCTCTTGTAAAACATCTTTGTGCTCCTCCTCTTGTCTCTGTAAGATACCCTCCAATCATGCTATCTTAGCATGAAATCTAGCCTCCACATCCCCTGGGATAGCCTATGGTAGGGGCACCTCTGGGATGGCCTACTGCTTTGACACCCACTACTCTGGGACATCTTGTACATCTGGCTGCTTTGAAACCCCTACATCATCTCCATCACCAATGAGGTCATTGACCTCCACCATGTCTGCATCATCAAGCAGAGCCCTCAAACCCTCCCTCGATGCCTCTACATCCCCATCTCCTGCTGCTACCACATTTGTGCCTCCTAGAGTCCCCTCACCCTGCCACCACCACCTAGTACACCATCAGTCATACTTTGCAGTTACCCCGACATCGTCCATGTTGGGTACCTCAATAAATACATCAAACCCCTTTCCCAATAGCTCAATGATCGACCAGACTAGGGTCGTCTCATCCTCACATCGTCGATCGATCAAGGGATCACCAAGAAATCCTTGGTGCACCCCAAACTGCTATGTCACCCAGACATATGGAAAGTACTCCTACTCTGTCTCATGTTGCCCAATCAACCATCTACCCCTATGCACATGCTAGAGCCATTTGCTAGCCAAAACACCTGCCTAGGCACTAAAATAGAGAAGGCATCAGTATAGTGCCCTACAACACCTGCCCACCACCGACTCTACCCATGATCCTCTGACCTCTGCCATAATCTAACATATCCAATCTCTCAATCCACCATCTCACCTCAGGTGGTCCAAGGCAAACCTTGCAGCCACTCAATAGCTATGTGCTACCACCCCCAGCACTGTAATAGATAGCTGCACCCAATCCCCTTTTGCCTCTGGCAGTGGACCTCGTAAAGCTCATCCTACAACTATGCCAACAATGTATAACCCCATCTCATAATCAATGGATCTGAGGTAGGACACTCCACCAATCTAAAAACTAACTCCAATAGGTTCCAAGGGAACCTCACACCTGAGGAGTCAGGAAGTAGCATATTGGAAATTAGGTCCATGATTAAAGCATGACTCACCCCCAATATGCCCTTCTCCAGCCACCACCACACCAGAATACTGCCTATATGGCAGTCAACCTCTACCCTCTCCATAGGCCTATCCACCCTCCTCTCCCCCACCTAACCAAAACATTGGGTCAGTACTGCTATCTGCTGGTCTCGATGGGTCGTTTGGATGGGCAACCCATCTATCAAAATTTGTAGAATCCGATATACGCCCTCCAAAGTAACAGTCATCTCCCCTATTGGGAGATGAAATATGTTGGTGCAGGGATCCCACAAATTGATCAGGGTAGTCAAATATGCCTGATCCCCCACCACAGGCTCCAAATGTGTCACCTATTTGAGCCCAAGGGCATCGAGCCACTCCCAATCTGCAATTGTCAACACATCATGGGCATCAGAGAACACATTCGGCTGGCAATGTCGACTCCTCACAACCTACAAAACACAAACACAAAAAAACAAAAAAAACAAATTAGGGTTTCAACCTTAATTTAAATAAAAACATTCAAATAAACTGTACAGATGAAAAACAAAGTACAAGAAAACAAAAGTACAAAAAAACTGTACAACAAAAGTATAGATCAATCAAATAAACTATACAAATGAAAAACAAAGTATAGGAAAACAAAAGTACAAAAAAATTGTACAACAAAAGTACAGATCAATCAAATAAACTGTACAATAAAAAACAAAAAAACAAACAAATCATACTTAAAAAATAAATAAAACAAATCATACTAGGGTTTTTAACCTTAGTGTGAACAAAAAAAAAATCAAATACAAACATAAAACTCATACTAGGGTTTTTTTACCTCAAGTGTGAACAAAAAAATCAAATACAAACATAAAACTCATACTAGGGTTTTTTTACCTCAAGTGTGAACAAAAACATCAAATAAAAACATAAAACTCATACTAGGGTTTTTTTAACCTCACGTGTGAACAAAAAGAATCAAATACAAACATAAAACTCATACTAGGGTTTTTTTACCTCAAGTGTGAACAAAAAAAATCAATCAAATAAAAACATAAACCTCATACTAGGGTTTTTAACCTTAAGTGTGAACAAAAAAATCAAATAAAAACATAAACCTCATACTACGGTTTTTAACCTTAAGTGTGAACAAAAAAAATCAAATACAAACATAAAATTCATACTAGGGTTTTTTTACCTCAAGTGTGAACAAAAACATCAAATACAAACATAAAACTCATACTAGGGTTTTTTTACCTCAAGTGTGAACAAAAACATCAAATAAAAACATAAAACTCATACTAGGGTTTTTTTTAACCTCAAGTGTGAACAAAAAAAATCAAATACAAACATAAAACTCATACTAGGGTTTTTTTACCTCAAGTGTGAACAAAAAAAATCAATCAAATAAAAACATAAACCTCATACTAGGGTTTTTAACCTTAAGTGTGAACAAAAAAATCAAATAAAAACATAAAACTCATACTAGGGTTTTTAACCTTAAGTGTGAACAAAAAATCAAACAAAAACATCAAATTCATAGTAGGGTTTTTAACCTTAAAGTGTGAACAACAAAATCAAATAAAATGCAAAAACTATATTCGGGTTACAACCTTAATAAGACAAAAACAACAAAAAAATAATGCTCACAAGCATTGTATATGTGCATTTTAAAAATTCATATAAAAACAAAAAAAATAACAAGCAGAAGGAAGGCACATCATACCGGTCTCGCTTTGGCTCCTCCATTCGATGACCCGGTTCTCGCACTCATGATGTCCATGAAATCTCGATAGCGCTCTGCTACGCAAACTCGCACTCCTCCTCACTGCTCCAAATAGCCAAGAAAAAATTGTTGCAAATGAGCCCAAAACCTAGATTTGGTCTTTTTATAGGCTGTTAGGCCTGTAATCGTTCCACCCTAGGATGAACATTCTAGTTAGTGCTCGTCCCACCTTGGGACGATTACCAAATTGCTATTTGTACCACCCTGGGACAATTACAGAGCAAAAAAATAAAGCAACAAAAAATTGCATAAAAAAATGCACCAAAAACAACAATAAACCTGCCGAACCAAGGTGCCTCTGCACCTGACATTCACATGCAAAAACAACATCGGGGTCACAAATACTCACTATCCTACTCTCTAAGAAGGCTAGCATAGTCGGATCGCTCCATAGGAAGGAATTTTTTTGATAATTTCTATCCCAATAGGTGTCAAGAAAAGGGTCAAAACCCACCAAAAATAGGTCCGATTATTGGAAAACTACACGCGTTCAAAGAAAAACAACTGACAACACACTTAAAAATGTCATATTGGGTCAAGAAACTCATCGCTTTTCTCATCTTGGTAATTCCCTCATCGATTCGTCGCTTGAGGGGGTAGTCACACTTACTCACCCAATCAACAAATACACATCCAATCAAGGAAATGACATGCATTCAAAGAATCATTGACAAAGAAAATCACACTCCTGCTTGGGATAGCAAACAAGCAATAATCACAAGTTGAATAAACACTTGGCATTCTGAAAGCATGAAGACAAGGTTCCTCAGATAAAAGGTTGTACCCTTTGCCTATTCATGACTGAACAATGTCCAAGATCAAGTACACCTCACTGAAAAAGGTTACACTTGAGTTAAGCTCCTTAGCTCATCAGAAGCAAGGATTCAAGAATGTGTGCCCTTTTCATACTTGGGGCATCGAAATTTGGTTAGGTTACTGAGAAACCCTAATAATTGAGTGCTTTGGTCATCTATTTTTGCTCAGCATTGTGCCACACACAGCGCATCCCAAAAAGAGGCATCTATAGACACTGAAACAGTACCAATCTGATTATGTGACTACAAGCACTGACTGAATTGACATACATACCCCATAGGGAAGTATCCAGAGGTTAAAAAGTGGTCCTAACCACTCCCAAATTATTTTTAGAAGGTCAGAGGTCAATTTGGCACCTTTTAAGCACTTTGATCCCTATCCGTCCCACCCTGGGATGATTAGAATCCTATTCATCCCACCCTGGGAGGATTAGCAACAATCATCCTAGGGTGGGACGAATAATAGGTTTGACTAGAAAAAAGTCAAACCTTGACAAATGGCAACCCAGATATGCCACTCAACGAAACCTTTAGAGCATTCAATTGTGAGGAACGGTTTCAAATCAGAGAGAGGGACTTCAGTCAAGCATGGCCTGATCATGGAGGCTCCATGCAAGGAGGCCCTAAATTAGGGAGGAATATTATCTCCCCCAAAAAAGGCATGACAAGCCAAGTGGCACCCTCACATGCGCATTCAAAGGAGACCCTCAGGTCTATAAATGGTGAGCCTACTCACCCCAAAAATAGGATATAGCAAAAGCATTTATAGCAATAGAGTGCTGCCAAATTATACCCACATTCCCTTTTGTGCTTCTTACATCCCTAATTTCTCTTTTGGAAGAGAAGTTATTGGGTGAACACTAAGAATGTAATCCTGACCCAAAACCTATGAAATTGGCCACAATACCACATCAAATTTTCCAACACAACCCCCTAGGAGGTTTTGGACCCATCCCAAGTGGATTGGTGTCAAAACCAGACCCCAAACGTTGGGCGTCCTACCCCCGGGTGCCCCCCAAACTGCTGCAGTCCTAATCATCCCACCCCGGAGTGATTAGAAATCTATGAATGCTTTCTTCACTATTATTTTTGCATTATGTTCTATTTGGTTTACTTATGTTGTTGTTCAAGTTTCATTGCATTCTGACCTATTTTGACCTTGTTTTTATCATTTTACGCATTTACTAACCTACAGGGAGTGCCTTCAGATACGGGACAATCTGGGTGGAATATACAAAATCTAACCTTCTGGGTCATCCCAAAATTCCCCTTTTTGTCTAACCCCAAGTTTGTAGGAATTTTGGAGTCCTCTGGATAGGACATTTGCAAGGTCACTTTTGCATGTTTTGTGACAGTCCTAATCGTCCTACCCCGGAGCGATTAGAAATTCATGCATGATTTCTTGACTGTTCTTTTTGCAATGTTTCTATAATTATGTTTCTATAATTATGTCAAATTTTTAATTCATTATGACATGTTCTGACCATCATTTTGCTATTTTATGTATTCACTAGCCGGGGGCCCTGGGGATTGCATGTTTTTCCTCTATCTGCATATGCTATTAACTATTTATTGTTTCTTTGTGCATAGGATCTGACCACTAGTAACACTAGAGTGGCATCAAGGAATGATGAACACATGGACACAAGCGGCGAGAACCTTTGGCTTGCCCATTTCAAATGTGGGCATGTGGAAGACACTGGAAGCGTATCATCCGTTGATGTAACAAACTGTATCAAAAATTCTGAGCCCTAAAATGGGGACATATTGTAACCAGATTTGAAAGTGACATTAATAAAAGAGGCCTTACTTTCCTTTGTTTTCTAACATCTTGTGTCTTTCCTTCATGCATTGCTTTCCTCGCATTCGTAGGACTTAGCATTTTTATATCAATTTCGTTTGCATCATAATCTGGCACGCCGTCACTCCACATTTTGCTTTCATTATTAATTTATAATATTCCAAAGTAAATATTTATAAGGTATATTACATCAACCATAGGTTATTATAATTTAGAAATATTAATATATTGGATGTAGAAGGATATAAAAGGAAGTTCATCATTTACAGAAAGGAGTTGAAATTATATACTTACACTTGTCTCATATTCATACAAAAGTGCAAAATAAATCCAACCATATAGAACTTCAAATTAAGTGCATAGTTCATTAGGATAAATAAGGTGAAATAGAAGTTGATTATTTTTATTTACAAAACATTACAAAATCATCTCAAAAAGTGAACTATTACTTAGTAAGCACTTTAACTAGGGAGACATAAGGATTCTGCAAAAATTAATCCTTATAAAGAAGTACAAATTCTCTACACTAAGGTATCATAAGATATGGATTATTGGTATATAGACTTGGGGCAAGCAAGCACATGAGCGGAAACATACATTGGTTTAATTATTTACAAAAGGTAAATGAGAAACCAGTTGCTATAGTAGATAGTTATGAGGTAAAGGGGATTTGAAACATTTTAATAGATTTAAAAAATATAAAAGGGATAGTAAAAAATGTATTATATGTACCAGGATTTTCTACCAATCTTATTTTAGTTTCTCAACTCATGGATCAAAACATGATTGTAGAGTTCAAAGTTTCCAATGGAAGAAAATAGTGTCATATTCTTAAACAAAAGGAAAATATAGCATTAGGATCCTATAAAAGTGGTCTATTCATTCTAAAAACCACTACACACTCAAACCTTTTAGTTAAAGTCTCAGATCTATGGCACAAATGCCTACGACATACTAGTGAATATACTATGAATAAAAAGCTCATATATAAAATGGTTGAAGGAATACCAAATTTATATTTAGAATCTATAGTTTGTCCAAAATTTTTAGCAAGAAAATAACACAAAATCGCTTTTGAACTTCATCAACATAGGACTCAACAACCACTAGAGTTAATATACACATATTTATGTGGGCCAATGAATGTCACTAGTACCGAAGGACATAAGTATTTTTATTATTTATTGATGAACAGACCAAGAAAATGTGGGTATATTTTATGAAGTAAAAATCAAAGGTATTTAGTCATTTTAAACAATTCAAACTTCAAGTAGAAAAAGATTCAGGAAAGACTATTAAAGCACTTTTTTTAGACAGATGTGAATTTGTATCTAAATAATTTTATTCATTTTTAGAATAAAATGGAATTAAAATACAACTCACTATGGCATATTCACCTCAAAAAAATGGAATTATAGAAAGAAGAAATGGATCAATAAAGGAAATGGTGAGATGTATGTTAAAAGAAACTCATCTTGATCATCAATATTGGGTAGAAACAATTTAAACAATAGTATATATACAAAATAGATTACCAACAAGAATATTCAAACATATCACACCTAAAGAAGCATGGTCAAGACAAAAAATATATAGGAAAACTAAGAATTTTTGGATGCAAATCTTACATGCATATTCTAAAATAAAAAAGGACAAAATTAGATGACAAAACTATGGCAGGAATATTTGTTGGCTATGATAATGAATCTATAGGATATAGAATATTAGATCCACACACAAATAAGGTTTACATAAGTAGAGATGTAATCTTTGATGAACAAGTTAGAACTAACACAAAAAAAATAATAAAGATACATTTTTTTTAAACTACTCAGAATAAGATATGACAAGTGAAGAGTCAAAATCATAATATTAAGAAGAAGATAGAGAACATACATAACCATCTACAATTTCTCATAGAAAATAATCAATATGGCTTAAAGACACTCTTAGGGATTCAAACCTAGAAAGGTTTCTAGATCTTACTACTACTAGACCTCAAAACTGTAGTCAAAGTAGAATAAACAAAGAATTACTAAGAAATGCATTATATCCAACATCAACTATCCAAGCACTAATTCACTCACATTGGAAGCAACAATGGGATATGATTATACATCACTCCAAAAGAAATAAAACATGGCATTTAATAAAATTACCTCTAGGAAAGAAAGTAATGGGATGTAAATGGGTTTACAAGACCAAATATAAAGTAGATGAAACACTTGATAAATATAAAACTTAATTAAAATCTAGAGGGTATGCTCATACTAAGGGAATTGACTATGAAGAAACATTCGTACCAACAACTAGAATGACTACTATTAGAATAGTTTATGCAGTAGCAACTCATAAAGGATGGAAGCTTCATCAAATGGATGTAAAAATTTATTTTCTTAATGGTGACTTAGAAGAAGAATTGTATATGTCACAACCATATGGGTTTGTTATTAAAGGACAAGAAAATAAAGTGTGTAAATTAAACATATCACTATATGATCTAAAGTAAGATCTAAAGTAAGCTCCTAGAGCATGGAATATAAAGACCAGAAATCACTTATTACAACATAGTTTCAAAATAAGTACATTTGATCCCAGTTTGTATACAAAGAAATTTGGAAATAATATACTAATTCTTATAGTATATGTTGATGATATAGCAATTACTAGAAATTATAAAAAACTAATAAGTGATATAAAAGGAGATCTAGAAAAGACATTTGAGGTGATAGATCTAGGTCTAATGAATTATTGTTTTGGTCTAGAGATCCAACAAAGTGAGGATAATATCACTTTTACTCAAAAAAATATGCAGAAGACTTACTTGAAAATATAGAATTAAGGATTTTAAGCCAGAAGATACACCAATGGAACAATGAATTCAGTTATCCAAAAAAGATGAGACATCTTTGGTTTTAGAAAATATGTATCAATAGTTAACTGGAAGTCTTTTGTACTTAACAAATAGCTGACCCAATTTAGCCTTTGTCATAAGCTATCTTTCACGTTTTATGCAAGAACCAAGAGAGAGTCATTGGAAACCTACAAAAACAATACTGCAATATATCAAGAGGTCTATTTATTATGGACTAACCTATATGAAGAATGTTAAATATTTTTGCCTATAGGGTTACTCAAATTCATATTATGCAGGTTCTATTGATGATATAAAATCTACTTTAGGGTACATAATCTATCTTGGATCAGATCCCATATCCTGTCATAGTAAGAAATAAAATATAGTGGCACAATAATCTAGTGAAGCACAATATTAGGCCGAAAGAGATACAACCTATAAAGCATTGTGGTTACAATATATATTATCAAATATGGGCATCATATGAACTCCAACATTGATATTTTACAATAATCAAGGAGTAGTCAACTTGATCAAAAATCCAATAATACATGAAATAACTAAACATATTGAGGTACAATGTCACTTCATTAGAGGATCATATCATCTTGAAGCATATTCCAATAAAAGATCATCTGGTAGATATTTTTACAAAGGCACTTGGGAAAACCAAGTTTCAAATATTCAAGGATCATTTATGTAATTCAAGGGAACTTCATACCAAATAATGTAATATAGGGGGGTGTTGGAGTATATTACATCATTTTGATCGTGTAGATTTACCACCTTTGGTACATAACTAGAGGAGGAGTTTACTTCAAAGTAAATTTATTTAGTTGCTTCAAGTATTGTAATCATGACAAGTGTCATGTAAGTTGTACCAAGTGTCATAGGTAGAGTGAGGAACAAGAAACCCATTATTCTATATGATGGAATCATAGTTCCATTCAAATTGTATCATTCTACTTTTATAATATTACAAGTCATATTCATGAAGATCTTATTTCCTCTCTTTTTATGATTCTTAAGTAGATATAATAGTGCAAAAACTTGCATTATAATTAGTTAGTTTTATTTCCTCGTGAACTAACTTAGATCATTATTAATCACTCCATAATTATCATGGTCATGCTTGCCTATACAAGGTTCCATTCCCATCACGTTAAGGTACCTAGTAGAGTAAGTCTCCCCAAAGTAGCACATTAAGTCAAGGCTTATCCTAGGCATAGTCCATGGAAGCTTATATTATTATGATCTAGAGCTTTGATACCAACTGTAAAAACCCACCAAACTAACCCAAGAGAGATACATTTTGTTTTTATCAAGTAGAGTTCACCAAGGTCCCACTATTATTTTTTAGCATTCTCAAGGCTTCACCACATTTGAGTCTAATGTCACTGTAGATGAAACTCAATTTTATAAAAGTGGCCAATATCTTATAATTTTGGGGTTCACCTTACTAAACCTCATCATTTATAAGGATGCCAAAGTGGTATGCCCACCTTTGTTATACCCTCATTGGTATAGGAGAATTTGACCATAGCATTGGGATTGTCCTTTAAGGCTCATAACACTTAAAGGAGAATTTTTTATTCTAACCTTACCATAAGTATATATATTTAGGTTATTTTGGTGTAAACCCTTGGTGCTTATTCACAAAAAATCTATGAGTTAAATAAGAAATTCACCATTCATAGTATCACCATAGTTGTCTTGTAATTTATTCCATCACTTTCATAATTATGGAAAACCTGAGCCTCATTGTTCAAGGTTTATTGATTATTAGCATCTAGCTATTGCATCCACACAAATCCTTCCATATTTATGAGTACTTGGCTATTGCATCACCACAATGCCTTCCAAGTCTCACCACCACCTGGTTATCACATCATCACAACTCCTAGGATTGGTTTTACTCTTAACTCAGGGTTCCTAAAAAGGTTCTAAATCCATAACCTAGAATCCCTAATAAATCCAAGATTACATAAATCAAGTACTCTAACATTCATTCATGAAAATAATCTAAGCTATAACAACAATATCATGTCTAGTTATAACAAAATGCTAGATTCTTGGATTTTAAATAAACATTTAACCCATAAGATATAAATTCCATCATAATACTATCCTTATAGGAACATCTCTCTCACATAAAACATGATTGAATTAATCATAAGAAACCATTAACATTAAGCCAACATAAAACATCAACTTAAATAAGACTAGTTTGGCAAGCTAAAATAAATAGAACATAATGCTAGCTTACAAGATTTTCTTCCATAATGAAAATCATCTTCAATAAGGATCATCTCTAACACATTATTTCAATTTCTCAAAAAACCAAATTTTCCATTCATTCACATAGAGTTTTCCAATCCTTAATGATCAAGAGTAAAATAGTCAAGATTTACATAGAAAATTTTCCATTTACCTAATTGGTGAACAAAAAATGGTGTTTTTGAAAATAATTATTTTCCTTTCATTTATTATCAATCCAAGAGTTTGTAAACTTATCGAGTACCTATGCATAGTATATGCCTATAGTATTTGGGAGATGAGTCATATATATTAGTTGGTTTTTTGGGGGTGTGTTGTTCGTGTAGTTTTAGATTTTACCAAACCATTCAAATTAAAATGTAGAAAATAAAATACTTAAAAATAAACTATAGGAAGTAAATTGCTGAAATTAAATTACTATTATCAAACACATGATTGAAAGGGAAATTACTAAAATCAAACACACAACTTGAAAGGAAATTGCAAAAAAGAAACACATTGTTAAAATAAATAATGCAGGAAATAAACTCACACAACAAAAAATAAAGAAAGCAAGAAATAAATAGGGGAGGATTACTGCCTAGAGTGGGCCCAAGCTCCTGTAGATGTCCACCTAGCTTGCTAATTAACACTCACTCTAAATACATGCAAATGAGAACACTCTAACTTTAATAATAATTATGTAGTACAAAATAACACACTTCACAATTTGGAAATTAGAATTTAGACTAAGGATCCTTTACTTTAGAAATGGTCTACATTTTATATAGAACACGGTCATCCCCTATTATTTTTTTATTTTATTTTATTTATTTTTAAACATGGTGGAATCTTTAGCAACCATGAATTCGGGCAGGCTGTCTAGCTTTTATGGCCGCCATAGTAATTTGCGTTGTCCGCCCTAAAATTTGCCACATAAATCTTCACGTAGTCTACCCCTATAACCGCCATGCCACAATCATTTTAAACCTCTTACACTGTTGAAAGAACTAGGAAAGGGACAAGCGTTCAATCCGGTGAGGCTTGAGATTTGAACCTTGGACCTTTGCCCCCCTTATGGGGTTTGGATGAACTAATTGATCTATAGCTCTGACCTGGTCATCCCCTATTATAGAAATAGTCTATTCTATTTTAATTATGTGATGTTTTTTTCTATGACCGGTGCATGCATAGTTACAATTGGCATATAATAAAAGAGCATCCATATCTAATTTTAATCATGAAAGATAAACATAGCACTCCCTAATTTTATACAACAATATATTTCTATTATTTGCATGGTCTTCTAGTCAAATAGTCAATGCACATGATAAAAGCACTTTATTTCCTTTGGATATAGGTGCCTTATGGTCTGTCATAAAAATATAGGCATCGAATATTGATGCCTTCCACCTTGCTAAATATTAGTCATTTTTTTGTATTACTGGGAGATAGGTTCTTGTTCTATCATCAAAATATAGGCATCTTCTAAACTGTTGCCAGGATATGGGTGTCTTTCCTATCATCAGAAGATAGGTGCTTTTCCTTTTGCTAGAATATAGGTGCATTTTAGCCTATTGCCAAGATACAAGCTTTATACCTTAGCAAAATTGGATGTCCATTTCTAGCACCGCCATCTCTTTTTGGGATATGCATAGTTCTTTAAATACATTCAATTGTTGTACAATTCTAGGCCCATGTGAGACCTTAACTAAAAAGTGTGCAAAAGTAATGAAAATATGTAATCTATACACATTTTCCACTAAAAACACCTATCAAGCATAATACATCAATTTCCATTAAATATATGCAATAATTACATAAAAATACAATTCTAGTGTTAATAATGCCACACAATACCCCATTAAAACATGCATAAAAATGAGCATTTTTGGTGCTCATCATCCCCCCATGCCTAAGGATTGCCATGCCCTCATGGTACTTGCTACCGGTAATCCCCTATTTCAAAAATAACTTTTCAACACATCCTGTTCCAGTGTCTCCTTTCCCAAGTTGTGGCCTTATCTTTCTCTTTATCTTAGTTGTGTTGGCCACGCTTCTTAGGTTGACTAGATCTTGCTTCTATTTCTAGTTTCCTCTTCTACCGACCACTTTTATTTGCATCCTACATTTTCAACCATGTGAATGTAATGACATTGCATTCAAGGATATGTTCAGCTTATTGCCATAGGAAATAATGCGTAGGTAGTTGTACCATTATTTTAATTGCTAGATTCTACCATAGCTAAAATTATGATATCTCAACTACTTGGGCTTTCGGTAGATGTGCCACCTTTTGGTGAAGCATTTCATTATCTATACCATTCTCTTTATCATCATACCATAGAGGTTGATATGATCTGACCAATGATAGAATTATGGGATCCTTACCAAATATCTCCATTTTTTGGAAATATTTCATCATTTATGATGGATGTCCACCAACAATACCATACATGGCCAAAAAATTTATGGCATGCATAGGCTTGGCATTAATACTTGGCTCTCTGGTCATCTTCTTGTGTTATCATCACTCTGTTTTGCTCTTTTTTAGATCCTCATTAAGATCTACAAACATATGTTGGTGGCTTCCAAAGGCTTTAAGAAATGCACCCTAATTTTCATCAAAGTTGGGATCACGTTGTACTTTCTTCTTTTATTGTGGTGGCTACTTTTCCTTAGCATTTTTCCTTAGTTTATTCATGGTTCGTGGTGCCTCTACTTTTGATGGTGGTGTCATGAGACCAAGAACCACTTCCCTCCTTGGAGATGGTATTTCTTGAAATTTTGGTGGCTCTATCTTTAGTGTGCATTTTTCCATTGGTTCATCAACAAGAGGTTTGACCTTTGGTTGATCGCCAGACTAGCCAACCATGGTTTGGTCAACCTTTTTGAGACTAGCTAACTAGGTAGCGATTAAAGGTTCAACTAACTTATCTATTGATTATGTCATGTTATCTTACTTAGAAAACCCCCCAACTAAGTAGGCAACATTATCACATGAAGGTGCCTCCCCAGTTGATTGGGTAACATCCATGTATATCACTGACTCCCTAGCTAATTGGCCATTCTATGACTAGTCAACTTCAGGCTAACCAACTAATTTGGTAGCCTCCTTTTCTTCACTATTTGATATAGAAAAAAAATAAGGCACACTCTACAATATAAGGCTCCCTTGTTCTTGGTAAGCATCCACTACAGGGGCTTCTGATTAGTTCCCTACGTTGGACACCTGGGCATATGATGCCCTCCTGGCATTAGAATGATATACCCCTATGGATTCAAATTTCTCCTCCAAGTCAACAAAGGAAATTTTTGGGTTCATGGCCCAATTTTTTTGCATAGTAGAATCAATCCTATCCTCCTTCATAGCAAGAAATTGTTGTAATTGTTGCATTGTATGCTCTAGTTGATGTACCTTTTCTATTAACTATCACTTAGTGTTTTTTATTTCTTGTTGCTCAATGGTGGTATCCTAATGAAATTCCTAAAATTTGACCTAAACTTCATTAAATTTCTCCACCCAGCTGGAAGGTTATGCTTTGAATTGTCTTAATTGGTCCTAGAGGTTATCCTTTGAAGGGTTGCTATAGGGTACTTCGCTAGATGCCAAGACTTGTAAGACAACCAGTTCATCCTCCATGATATGATCTTCATAGCCCTAAATAAAACTATAATCAACCAAGGTTTCTACTGATGCCTCACTTCTAGTCATAGGTAATTATGTTGCTCTAAATGGGCTTGATTTGGTCTACTCTACATCCCCTACTGAATGAATATGTTGGGAGATAGGTTCTTCTATTTTTCATCCTGATTGTCTCCATGTTGTTCACTGGATGACTTAGATGCAACTTCCTCTACTAAAATAGTTGGTGGTTGCAGTGTATCCCTCTATACCTCAAAATATCAAATTATGGCTAAAATAAGCTTGTGATGTCCCAATGTTGTCTTTGTGCCTACCTAGTATCTTTTGGCCTTGTCCTGTAGGGTACTCATTAAATAGTATCATATATTAATGTGATCTCCATGTAGTAGATGATTCAAAAATCAAAGGTGGTTGACATTAATCCAAGAGTATTTATTGGTGCAATTGAAAAACCTAGCCAATTTCTTGAACACCTACCACCATAGCTTAGGGACATACTATTTTGGCAACCTCGATTGCGCCAACTACATTGTGGGTTACCCATAAAATAATCGAGTGTATTTATAAATGTTATCCTCTTGTATGCACAATATCCTATGCATGGGATTTCGATGACTTCTATGATATACTCCTTTGTTACTGGTATCACCATTCCTATCATCCACACAACTCCATCAGCCATCAAAGTCACAAATTCTCATGTTACCATAAGGTCTTGGTCTTGGTTGACTAGAAAATAATAATCCATCCACCCTACTACTTTGAATTGTTTTTGAAAAAAACCTGTAATACTTGAGAGATCCGTAGGCTCATATTTCTTCAGTGCATGATTATGCAAAGGACCTCCCATGGCATCTAATTTTATTTTTTGCATATTTGGTTACAACAAAGGGTACCTTTATCCATTTTAAACATGTGGAAGAATGCGATTGTATATATGCATATAGGGCACCTATATTCTTGTAATAAATAGTATTTATAGAAACTACATAATTAATCCTTAAATCATGTGTTAGGATATAGTTGGATATAGGTACAACCACCCCATGCCTTATTGGTACCACATGGCATATTACAATCTTGGGGGTTGCACAATTGGTCAATAGAATCATGGGGTATGTGTTGGCACATTACACAAAAATGTATTTTTATGATAATTATGCACATACATAACAAAAAAATAGTACATACCTGGGTGGTTTTTCATGAAACATGATGTGTAGATGCCTGGTGGTGTGACTTGATTGATCAAAGCATGATGATAGTGTACTGGGGTGAATCACTAGCATTCATTTTTCTGTGCAAGGTAATTTTTTCAAAGTAATGTTATTGGCTACTACATATTTATTAGTTTCAATGTCTCATTCTAAAAATAAAGGAAAACATGATTTATTTTTTTATTGCAAGATGACACACATCCCCCTTGGAATTCGATGTGTTTTTTTATTCTTATATTGGGAGTATGCATGTTTGTTTTACCAATAGGAATAAGTGGAATCCAATGGTAAAAAATCAAGAAGCAAATGGATTCTATTGTCTGAAATAGGAAGATCATCATACTCTACTCTATGGAAAGTTATCTTCATTGTATGCACATGGATATTGGTGCCATCACTATTCAGAATATAGGCACCTTATTTTGTTGGAATACAGGAATCGTCTGCTTCTCTAATGTTGAATATAGATGTCATATGTGGTTCAAAATATAGGTGCCTTATTTTTATTTTATGGATACGAGTGTTATATATGTTTGGAAGATAGGTGCCTTTTATGTTTGGAATATAGGCACCTTCAATATTTTGTGGATATAGGTACCTTCTAATTTTGAAATATAGGAACCTTTTTTGGTGGAAATTCAGTGCCCACTACATCGACTTGAATATAGGCACCTTCTCTATGGTTTGGATATAGGTACATCCTACTTTTGGAAGATAGGCATCTTTTGTTGCGGTTCAAAAATAGGTGCCTCTCCTCAGTAGAAAGTCAACATTCATTGCATTGACCTGAATATAGGTGATTTCTTCCCGGTAGGAAGTAAACACTTGTACATGAGCCCAGATATTAGAAGTTGGCACCTTATATACTCTAATATACTTATATAAAGTAGGAAAATATAGGGAAATGTTGCTTCATTCTTGATAGAACCGAATTTGACTTGGATACCTATAGATTGCATCTGAATCCACATGTCTTGCAAAAATAAATACATAAAATTAAAAGGAAAATAGGGATCATGGCTTTGTACCTAATAGGACTAGTTTTCCTAAATGCTAAGAATTATAAAAATAATATAATAATAATGTATTTATTATATCAAACACAAAATCATTCATCAAACTGGCTCAAATGTTTTTTTATAAATGGGGTTTCTCCCATGCATGCTTCTGAGTTGATCATGCATATTGGAGGTGTATGGTATGGTCGTAAGTGGATACCATTGACTGTGGAAATTATGCCACTACCATAAATGGATTTAACATGGATAGATCCATTTGTAATCACTTCCACTACTTCGTATGAGCCTATCCACCTCTACATCAATTTTTATTTATGCTTCTAGAACCAATAATTATATAATAGTTTCTAATATCCTTTAAATATTTTTGATAAAATATGGCAATCATACCACATAGCCCTTACTTCTACATTAATTCGATGCATTGCAATACATCTTGCTGGTTATCATCCAATTGATTTAATTGGAAAATTCACTCTTGTTGTGCAATATCTAATATTAAATTCAGTTTTGTAGTAGTCCATAGGGTTTTTATTTCAAATTAAATTTACATCATTATAGTTTTCCCATATGCCAGCTAAAATGGTTGAATCCCATAGTTTTTTCCAAGTAGTGCGATATGCCCATATCGCACTACTTGGAAAAAACTCCCATATCGCTTTTGGTAGCCATTTTTTCTAGTTCTTTTTGTGTTGCTACACTGTCTTGGTGAGAATATTCTCCAACTCTCAATTTGTAATGTCCACCTATCCATTAGCTTATGGATGGTAGGAGGTGGTTTTATTGTGCCATATTTGGTACTACATCAGTTCCTAAATAATTTTTGAGGTGAACTACACCCCCTAATCAGTGGTGTTCTCCCTAGGAACACCAAAATTGGTGAAATTAAATTCATACAAAATTTGTGCTAAATTATCTTCCTTTGAATTCCATAGTACCTACACTTCAACCCACTTAGTAATATTATCAGTGATTACTCAAATATACCTTTTACCATTAGATTGTGGATTGATTGGTCCAAAAAAATCCATCCCCATTTATCAAATGGTTCAATGTGCACATGGGACTAAAGAGGTATTTCATCTCGTAGAGTTGGTCTACCCATTATCTAAAATTGTTCAAAATAGCTGACATATTTTATTGCATATTTAAATAATAAGGGTCAATACTACCATGTTTGCAAAATTTAAATGTAGTTCTTCATCCTACAAAATATCCACCACACAGTTCGTCATGACAAGATTTTAATATTTTTGTGGTTTCATTTTCCACAACACTTCTTCTCATGATTTGATCAAGGTCTATCTTAAATAGGAAACTATCAATCCATGATAAGGTTGCACTCTTTTCAATTAAATTTTGAGCTTCTTAGGGTGAGAGTGCAAGGGATATTTTACTAGTGGCTAAGTAATTAGCCATATCAGTATACCAGGGTACTTGGCTATCAAGAGCAAAGAGATGCTCATCTTAAAATTAGTCCTCAATTATAATGTTATCTTGAGAGACTAGTCTAGACATAAAATCTATAACAATATTATCTTTGCCAGGTTTTTCTACTACAGTCACATCAACTTCTTGCAGAAGTAAAAGCCATATAATAATTCTACCACTTAAAATTGACTTGTTCATCAGATACTTGATGGTTGTATGATCAATATGCACAAATATTTTATAGCCCATGATATAATGGAAAATTTTATTTATAGCATGTATAACTGCAAGAAATTCCTTTTCAATGATAGTGTAGTTTAATTCAGTGCCCTTTAGATTTTTATTGACATAGTAAATGGTATAAACTTCATTTTCAATTTCCTACCCAAGTGTTGCCCCTATAGAATTTTTAGATGCATCCGCATAAATGTGGAAGGGGAGGTTCCAATTTGGACCTCTCAGCATGGGAGCAATTTTTAGTTTTTCTTTTAAGGTTTGGAGCACTTGTTCACATTCATTTGTCCAAACAAACTCAACATATTTAGTCAATAATATGTTTAGAGGTCTGGAAATTTTACTTAAGTTTGTTATAAATCACCTATAGTATCCAGTAGAGCCTAAGAAACTACATACATATCTCATTGTTTGGGGGGTAGGTAATTCTTTGATAACTTCTATTTTCTATTTATCTACCTTGATCCCTTCAGTAGAGATATGGTGTCCCAACACTATCCCTTCTTGCATTAACATGAAATATTTTTCGTGCTTAGGGACAAGTTTGTTTCTTGATAATACTAGAGTACTTTTTCTATATTAGCTATAGCTTCTTCAAATATTTCACCATAAAAAATGAAATCATCCATATAAACCTCTACGATCTCTCCTACCATATCTAAAAATATACTGAGGATAACTCTAAAATTTCCTAGGTGCATTGCACAACCCAAATGCTAAGACTCGATAAGCAAAAGTACCCCAAGGACAAGTAAAGGTAGTCTTATTATGATCCTCATCCCCTATTTGGATTTTATTATAGCTACTGAATCCATCGAGGAATGAAATTTTTTTTAATCCTTCCAAGGTATCAAGGACTTGGTCTATAAAAGATAGTGGGAAATGGTCTTTTCTAGTGGCTTTGTTTAACATTTTGTAATCCACAAAAAAATCTTCCACTTGCCATTTTTCTTGGGCACTACCACCAAAGGTGAAAACCATTGACTATCCAAAATGGGATAGATGAATCTAGCTGATAAAAGTTTTTGTAGTTCAACTTTTACTATTTCCTTCATTATTAGATTCATCCTCCTTTGAGGTTATCTTATTGGTATTTCATTATCTTCATATTAATTAAGTGCATACATACTTAAGATACAATACCCTTCATGTCCTTATAGTCCCACATGAAAGTATTTTTATGGTTGACTAGTATTTCTTTCAACTTGTCCTCTTGAACAGTTGACAATGCATTGTCAATGTTTAGTGTTTTGCTAGGTTCTACCTCTATCTATTTAACATGATTTTCATTTTTTCATACAAGTGGGGATTCTATTGAAGGATGTGAAGAATATCCCTAAAAAAAATCATTATGACTACATATTCATCGATTTCATCTTCTATCTCATCTAGGGCCATTACTTGTTGGAGCATTGGCAAGGCATCAACATTTTCAAGGTTAGAACTAGGCTCCCCCAATTCAACGGTAGATTGTGCAGGAGGGTAAATGACTAATTTTTTGATATTATATCCATTGGATATTATCATTTGCCCCATCCTACAACTTATGTAGGCATCAACTGTTGCTAGTGAAGGATGTCCTAATATGAGTGGGTAACCATCTAGTATTTATTTTGAATCCAAGACTAGGAAGTTTGCTAGATATTTGCATACATACAATATTACAATCACATCTTATAGCATTTCCTCTGTAAGTACTATAGACCGATCATCCAATTGTAGAACTATTTTTGTTGGTCTCATATCTATTAGTTGCAGTTTTTGCAGTGTTTGCTTAGGCATGACATTTATGGTTGTGCCTAAATATACTAAAGTATTGGATAGCCTCAAGACTTCAATTTGGACTATTACAACTAGGCTTTTTGTATCAAAGTACTTTGGGTGGTAGGTGTTTCCTAACATTAAGTCAGCTAACTAACCTACCACATGCACTACTTTCTATGGTTTGCATCCTAGTTTCTTAAGACATAATTATGTAATGATCTTTGTGTAAATTGACACATCTCTTATGGCCTGATATAGGGGAATTGTGACAGTTAGGTTTTTCAACCCTTCCATGATGTCAAATTTTGGTTGCATATTATTTCAAGGTTCCTATAACCATTGTGAAAAAGGTGGAACCTCTTCATTGGTTACTGGTTTAGCAGTTTGATTTTCTTCCACCCCCTCTACCGAAGGTGTTTGTTCTTCTACTTCTATTTCTATTTCCTCTTCTATTATTTGAGGTATGGGAGCTACTCCTAACTATCTACTTGACCTAAGTTGTACAAGATTAAAATCTACACTAATATGATATATAGGTTACATCCCCATGTCTACTTGATATGTGGGATAATTTGTATTATTATTTGAATTTAGAGTTGGTTGTGTCAGTAGTTTTTGTGGCCTAGAAGTAGGTGGTGCCAAAAAACTAGGCAACAATGGTGTTTGTATTGTGGTTTGTGGAGGTGAAGTCCACATATTATAATTTTACCACTACGTTCCAACTTGTTGGTATGGCATCCATGGATAAGGAATGTAAGAAGTAGATCCTTGGGTGGTATTCATCCAAGATGGTTGATCCCACCATCCTATATTGGGTGGTTGAGCTTATCCTTGGTTTAAAAAATTGGATCTCCCATATTGCAATACTCCTCCTGAAATTTCACCTCCCATAGAAAACTATTTCTAATTTCTCCTACTACCCATGAATTAATTTTCAACTACTTTTGGTTCATCTTTCATGTTTTCTAACCTCAGGTGCAATTTTATTTTGTGATCCATTTGACAAATAGCACACACTCTAATTTTATTTTCTAGAAACTTATTATTAGGGTGTTTTCTTCTACATGTTGAGAAAAAAAGGTTAGTGATGCTTCATTTTACTACTTTTTTTGTGTTTAATTCAAGTGCAAGAGATGATATAATATCACTCTTCATGTATTCCAGCAAAGTGTCTATTTCTACCTTGGTTATAGAGGTTGTGGTATTTATTCCTTAGTTGATTGGTTTACCCTTTCTTCTAAAATAATTTCAACATAAATATCAAATATTTGGCATTTTATGTTGGTAAATATCACCTCATGATAAAAAATTTAGGTCTTCTAAGGATTCATTTGTGAGACCCCTTAAGTATATGCTTCTCAAGGATTTCTCACCTAGTTTTGCATGGGATGAAAATTGAAGATTAAAATGAAACCTACCCTAGTAAACTTCTAATGACTCTTCCTCCCTTTGTGGCATATATAGGATCTCTTCCTTAGCATCTTGTGCCCTACCAAAATCTTGGTATTATTCTAGGAGTGTTTTCTTTATCTCTTCCTAGGTGGCAATATGTTTGTGTCCTAGATTGATAAACCAACGTAATGCTAAATAATCTAATGTACAGGGAAACATTTTTATTTTTTGGGCATTAGTTTTATATTCCACTGATCTAAAAAGCATATCAAAATTGAAAATAAATAGATTAGGTACCTTAGTTGGTAGTCCTTTGAAAATAGGAAGGTTTGCAGGAGATATATGTTTCATTTTGGTTTCTCCTCTTGATTCCTCAATTGGAAAATTAAAACTAGTGGAAGCCCCCTAATTTTTAACCATATTTTCAAATAATGTAGGTTCTAAACTAGCTACTTTCAAAGCTTCTAGCAAAGCATTACACTCATTTTGCTTGTCTTCCAATAATATTCCTAAATTTGAATTTGAGATAGTTCCCTCTTCAACTTCTCTCCACCATTGGGTATTCAATAGATCTTCAAATATTTTTCCCTTTTCTAATGGTTTCCACCTTGGATCATTTTTAAATAAATTCTATCCAAATATTGGATTAATATGCCAAGGTGTCTCTAGTGGAGATGATGGTGAAGCTTCAGAAAGTATTTTAGATTCTTCAAAAGTTTTTTTAGGTATTTATGGAGTGATTTATTATTTTCTAATAAAGCATCCATCTAGTCCTCTTGGTCTTGGAGGACTCATGCATTATTAGGTAAGGGATATATGGGTAAGATAGTTTGAACAATTATTTTTAGGCTGACTAACCTACAGATCCTAAAATACTACAATTGGCACTCCCCGACAATGGTGCCAAAATGGTGAGTAGAAAATGGTGTTCCTAAAAACAATTATTTTTCTTCCATTTAATTTTATCAATCTAGGAGTTTATAAACTTGTTGAGTATTTATGCATAGAATATGCTTGTAGTATTTGGGAGATGATTCATATATCACTTGGTTTGGTAGGGGTGTGTTGTTCGTTTAGTTTCATATTTTACCAAACCATTAAAATTTAAATGTGGAAAATAAAATACTTAAAAAGAAACTCCAACTTATTCAACATATCTCTCCTAGCTAGGTCTGAGGTGTAGACCAATTGGTTCGACCAAATCCTATAATGGGTCAAAGTTCCAAGTTTCAAATCTTAGGCCTCATTGGACTAAATTCTTGTCCCTTTCCTGGTGCTTTTAGTGGTGTAAAATGTTTAAAATGATTGTGGCATGGTGGTTATAGGGGTAAACTACATGAAGATCTATGTGGTGGCTTTTGGGGTGGACAATGTAGAATACTGTGGTAGCCATAACAGTTGGATAGCCTACCCAGATTCATGGCAGCTACCGATTCCACCATGTAAATTAAAAAAAGAAAGAAAAAGAAAATCTAGGAATTAAATTGCTAAAATTAAATTACTATTATCAAACACATGACTGAAAGGGGAAATTACCAAAATAAAACATACAACTTGAAAGGAAATTGCAAGAAAAAAATACACTGTTAAATAAATAATGCAAGAAATAAACTCACCCATTATAAAATAAAGAAATCAAGAAATAAACATGGGAGGATTACTACCTGGAGTGGGTCCAAGCTCTCGTAGACATTTACCTAGCTTTCTAATTAGCACTCACTCCTTATATGCATAAATAAGAACACTCTAACTTTATTAATAATTATGTAGTACAAAATAACACACTTCGCAATTCAAAAATTAGAATTCAAACCGAGGATCCTTTTCTTCAAAAATTGCTTATGTTTTATACAAAATGTGGTCATCCCCTATTATAGAAATATCATATTATATTTGAATCATATGATGTGATTCACTATGGTCATTGTATGCATAGTTGCAATCGACATCTAATAAAAGAGCATCCATGTCTAATTTTAACCATAAAAGATAAACATAGTGTTCCCTAAGTTTATACAACAATATATTTCTATTATTCACATGGTCTTCTAGTCAAATAGTCAATGCATAGGATAAAAGCACTTTATTTCCACAAAATATAGGCACCTATCAATATATCACCAAGATATATGCACCTTTTAATCTATCATCAGAATATAGGCATCAAATATCCATGCCTTTCACCTTGCTCAAGATTAGTCACTTTTTACTATCATTGGGATACAGGTGCTTGTTCTGTCATCGAAAGACAAGCACCTTTCATCCTACTACTAGGATATAAGTGATTTTTTTTTTTCTAGAATATAGGTGCTTTATATTTCACTAGAAGATAGGTGCATTTTAGCTTGTTGCTGGGATACAAGCATCGTGCCTTAGTGAAATTAGACATACTTTTCTAGCATCGACATCTCCTTTGTGACATATGTCATTCCTTAAACACATTCAATTATTGTATAGTGCTAGGTCTATGTGGAACCTCATCTAAAAACTGTGCAAAATTAATAAATTTCTATAATCTAAACACATTCCCCACAAAAACACCTGTCAATTATAATACATCAATTTCCATTAAATATATGTAATAATTACATAAAAATACAATTCTAGTGTTACTAATGCCACATGATACCCCGTTAAAACATGCATAAAAATAAGCATTTATGGTGCTCATCAATAACATATTTTTATTCCAAGGTATTCTAGAGCAAGTCCACCTAAGTGGACCTTGCACCTCCTTCCTTTCATGATCTTCTTCATAAAGTGATCTCCCATGATATTTAGAAAAAACATAGGGATTAGGACATATCTTAATGCAATGCAACTTAACATGCTTATAAATAAATGCATCAACCATGCAAAAATATGTTTTAGCAAATATATTTTTAATGAATTATGGTTATGTTTTTGAACAATGGTTTCTATTTGATGGTTTGTAGTTGAGGGATTAAACTGTTAATTCGTTTGAGTTCCTTTATAATATCATGTTTGATTGTTTTATCTTATTTTATTATAAAATATTTTGGATAAGATGTCTAGAAGGATCTCAAGGAACTTATGTAGGACTTGGTTTTTTATGGTGATGTTATTCTTGTGGTAGTTATTCATTATCTAGTTCCATGACCATTGGTTTGAGTGGATTAGGGAGTGTTTTTCTTGATTGTAATATGATATCGTAATTAATAGCATTAAGTGTAACTATTTATGTTATCTAAATAGCATAGGTAGGGGTTGCCTACCTATTATTATTTGGATAAGACATAGATTTCATTGGTCATAGAAGTTATTTAATGTGCTATAACTGACTCCCTTATGAAGGATGTGTTGGTCTAGGTAACAAGACTTGTTGTTGGCTTTGAAATATTCATTGTCCTTGGTATGGATGATTTTGTTGTGGATGAGGTTCCCATTATTATTATGGTGGTTGAGACCCCAAAGGGACGTTTGACCATTCTTATGGCCAAGAATGTTGGGCCATTAGTGGGTGACATGACATTATCCAAGGTACATTCCAAGGGTTATTTTTCCAGTTCATATATGATCATGGGGTGGATTGGTAGGGGTTTTAGTTGTTCCTTTTCCCTAAAAAGTTGAATTATTTTATGGCCTATTGATTCATGCAAACAATATTTTTTTATTTATGACAAGAAATGACACTATTCAATGGAATGATCCTTTTCACATATGCTATATATGACATTTTTATTGAGAGGGAATTCATGGAGGGCATATTTCCTTCTGCACCTAGGGAAATATAATTTTAAGGGTTAATTAGTCTTATTCCTATCTTGTATTCCATCTAATGTAGTGTCAAGGTGTACTAGAATATATTTTTTAAAATTTTCTAGTTTCTCCATTATTTCTCCTATGTCACTACCAATTTTTTACTTTCCTTTATACAACTGTTTACTAACCCTAGTGTAGGAGTATTTTTTGCAATGTCTAAGGAATCAAGTTTGTGAGTATTACCTTTCCCCATGAGATTTAATTCATCCCATGATTCTTCTTATATCCCTCTCAAGAATATGGTTTTACTCAATCCTTGATTTATTCCTTCTCCACATCTCTTTAGGACAAAGAAGAATCTATCGAGATAGTCTTCTAAGTTTTCTTCATATTTTTGTTTCATTTAGAACAAATATTCCTTCTAGTCCTTAACTAAATAATATTCATTGTACTTATCCAAAAATATTTTTTCCATATCATCGTATGTATGTATCGAGTCTAGTTTTAACCCCATAAACCACCTCATGGTTGAATATTTCAATGTGTCCAAAAATGGTTTAAGTTTTTGGTTGTCTTTTGTATTGTCACATTTTTAACATAACACCTTAAACTCAAACAATAATTGATCAGGATATTTGAATGTAACCCCTTAAATATTGGTAATTATCGTGAACCAAATTTTATCTCTCTACTTGTAAGGTAATTATATATATATATATATATAATTAAAAACCTACTAGTCTCTTAAATTTCTATACATATTTGTTGAGCATTCCCTATTCCAAGATACACAAGTTACACCTATGCCTAAATCATGCATATATTTATCTACACATGAGTATTAGTTGTTATATTTTCTATTCCATTGACCCATCACAAAATACACCTATCCCTACTTCATGTATATATCAATCTACACATGAGTATTAGGTGTCCTCTTTCCATTGGAGCTATCCCTCTCAAATTATCTTTTGATCTAGCTCAATCCTTTCAATATTTTGAAAGGTTTCTCAATCATTTAGTATCTTGCACAATTCTATCTATGCAAGCATCTTGAGATCACGGGTTAATTCCTTCCAACTCATTTTCATGAGATTTGTTTACCCATTGATAGGTCACTTGTTGTATAAATATGGAAATAGGTATTTTAAATCTTCCTCATTCTAAACCTCTTTAAGAAATATTAAGGTAGCCCACCATAATATTTATTCTAGAGACCAAATACTTATATTCTCATTGCACCTAAAAGTAACTAATGTAAGCACCTAAATAAATCCTTACATAAATACGCAAGCCACTAAATTAATATCTAGAATTAAAGTAAATATAGTTCATTGTGATTAACATATTCCAACTTCTTAGTAAGATGTAATGAGATGTATCCTTTTAAATATTTGACCCAACACACTAGTTTTAACATAATAAAAATCCATTGAAAAATAATAATATCTTTAATTAAATAACACCCTCAACCAACTTTAATTGGTTGATAAAATAAAAGTCATATCTATAATAAATCCTCTGAAAATCTTCCATCATAATTACAAATTACATAAATCTTCCACAATAGTTTTGGCTCTAACTATCCTGTCCTTTCTAGAATCATAGAGTGTTAAAATAATAAGAGGCTTTCTTTTACAAAAATATAGTAGGTTCACAATGATTTTTGGTCTCAGCCTTCATATTATGAACGTGTTTCTTGCTATCATAGTCTATCATACACCTTCGACTTCTCCTTTGAAATGTAGTCATTCATGCCCACTAAGAAGGAATTATTATAAAGGATCAATGCATTCAATTTATATGAAATACATTTACTAATGCACATATGATTTTTCAATGCATTCAATATTTTGAATCAAATAAACATACTCTTTCATACTACTCATAAATATCACAAACATATGAAACTATCTTTCAATGAAGAATGCATCAAACATGCAAGACGAAAGCATACTAACCATAGCAAATCTACAAATCATTCTATTTTTCATAGGTATAAATCAAATACATATTAATTGTAGATAATTCTTTCAATAGAAGTTATATTTTTCCATAAATAATAGAAGTAAACCCAAACATGGGATTTCCAGTAATTCAAAATTGTAAACCTCTGTAATCTTTCTTTTATCAACTTAAGAACACACAATTGAAAATTATTATAAAATATTAACAAAATAAAGCATGTAAAACAAAATATGCACTCATTTTCAACCAGACCCGTTGTTCTCTTCATACATACTATTTTGGTAGGTGATTGAGTAAACTACCCAAGTAAAATTAACCAAAAATCATTACATTTAATCTATAACATGTCAAGTTTTGATACTTGGTCAGAATTTTCACTCTAATTTCTCCTACATTTTGGTAAATAGGATTTGAGCAACACTTACTTTCTACACTCACATATAATAACTCAGTATAAATTTCTTCAATATATTAAGTAAACCTTCAACATTATTTACATATTCAAATTTTAATTCTATCCAATTAAAATTTGGTAAAAACAATGGTATAAACATAGTCTACACATTCACATGTTTTGTCTATTTGTGATTGAAGTTTTATTACCCATTCTACTTTTTTGGTTTTGGATTTCTCCTATATATTTGCCAATGGTTTTCCTACTACCATTATTCTTCCTAATATTAGTATTATTTCTTTTTAGGAATCTAAATCAAGAATAATATCACCTAGTACCCGAGCAAGAGAACTAAATCACAAAAAATGTGAAAATGACATCTTTAAAAATGTATGCAAATTCTAAGACAAACTATAAAATGACTCTTCTGTCTCAAGCAATAATTATTGATTTACAATAATTAACTTAAGTAAAATCCAATACTAACACTTGTTTAATTCAATAACACCATATTATTTTTGCCAAAATCAACATAATTCAAGCAAATTTTAACTTCAACAAGATCTACCTAATACATGTAGTCCAACTCATTGAATTTCACTAGAAACAATTACAGTAATTCTTCTTCTCTGCTCCATTTTTTCCCTTTTGTCTTCTCTGCTCGTATTTCTTTTTTTCATTTTTGCAAGGTAACTCTCTTCTCTCCACCAATGTCTAGTAATTTCAGAATGTTCCTAAATGTGTGCAACCACTATGCACTTTATATGGATTCATATTATAAATACCAGGGAGCACTACCTTAACAAACATCCCCTAAGAAAATAAAAATGAACATTCATTAATTAAAACTAGAGTAGTGGTGATGTTTTTGTTCCAAGTGAATATTATTAAATCAGTAAAGTAGTGAGTTACTTGGGTGTCTATTATAATTCAAGTCAAGGAGTAACACATATGCTCCATCATACAATAAACTTCTATATTTAATGAAATCATATTATAAAATAATTCTAATAAAAAAATCACAATAAAAGAGAGATTTTCAAGCATCAACATATTTCATTCATTCATTAATATATATATTTTCCTTAAGAAAATTATTGGTCATTGATCCAGCATCACACACTAGGGTGGGTGCAGACCAAAAAAACAACATAGAATGGCTTTTATGTTGGGATGGATGGACAATCTTCAGAGAAGGTCAATTCCTTTGAGGGTGGTTCCAACTACCTATGTCATAAAATAGGAAAAAGAGAAAATGGAAAAGAAATAAAATGGTCATAGCTAGAACTCACAAGGACAGGTATATTTGCATCAAGACCTATGCAAGAAATATACCATGTACGAAACACATACCCACACCTAATAGATCACCCAACTATACCTATGTTCAAACTCCTATTAGTGATGTACAAGGGATGAATTTTAAAACCAATGTACAAGTGCATGATATCTAGGATTCAAAATTAGAGTGATCATGTCCAAATGTATTTAGCAAAAATAAACCCTCAATCCATATTTATGAATGCGCACTCCTGATTCACTCAAGAAAACCCCATGGAACCTAGATAGAAAAACATCACGATATAACTTAAACAACCAAATAGAAATAGGCATTCATACAATTTATAAAGAACGTGGAGATAAAGCTAGAGACCAAATAGTGTAGACTTTATATTTACATAGAGGTAAGCCTTACATATGAATTGTAATGTCTAAAGAGTCACCCTTATGAATTATTAACATTGCACTATTTATAGGTATATTTACATCACTCTCAAAATTGAACATTAATGATGGTAGGTAGAAATATGATCCTTGTAGTAGATAAGCACTGCATTGATACACTACTCCTTGGGATAGCCATGATATTCTAGAAGGTGGTAGATGCATCTGGTTGAATTTGGGCCTTTGGATATTTTGATGTTTCTACCCAGTTCATTAAATCTCAACTACCTCATCCTTCTCCTCGATTGGCAATCATCTTGTTGAGGTGGTGGATGACAGACACTAGAACACCTTGGGAGCATCACTCTAGAAATCCATCACTTTCATGTACAACATTGAACAAGTCTTCTATTTGAATTTTATGTTATGGTGGGATCCTTACATGTCAGGAAGATGCTTTGTTTGTTCTTATTTCCTCTCATGGTGGTACTGGGGAGAGAGGGCAGGTTATTTCCCAATGTTTCACCCAATATTATGCTTGTATTTCTTGTTCGGGATGGGTGGGAGTTTCTATCTCCTTTATGGGTAGGTTTTCCTGAACCTTCTACCTAATTTGGCTATTTGAAAGGCCCTACCAATAGGTGGGTAGATATTTTTAGAAATTTCCATCCAAGGCCATGGGCAGATTGTCCATCCATTCTATCACTCGCTCTGCTTTAATCCATCATCTGCCCATTAGTTTGGTTTACTTGTGGTTGTTGCTACCACCACCTGATGTCTTTCACCCATCCATACATATTCTTAAAAATTAGGTGCACTCCTTCTAAACAAAAGGAATCACTTCTTGAAGGGAAGAGTGGATGGGAGGGTACAAAAATTTCACCCACACTTCTTGCAACTTATAGGGGTTTTCTAACTTGTGGAAAAATAAACCCAAAAGGATTAGGAAATGCAATAGTTGAAACAAAGAGATGAAGGAGAGGAAATATGAGAAAATATGAAAGGAGGGCATGAAGAAGGACATGATGCAAGGGGAAAAATAGGCATTAAAATATGTAGAAAGAAATGAGACATTTAACACAGTGAAAAGTGAAGTGGAGGAAAAGGAATAGGGGCCCATTCAATGTGATCTAAAGAGGGAACGAGGAAAATAAAGCTAGAAGGACACAACTAAGGTGACCAATATAGGGAGAACTACTACAAAAAAGTACAACAAGAAGAAAATTAATGGAAACATTAAGTAAATGTTTGAAAAGCTTACTGTAAGACACCCTTAGGAAGAAAGGGGAACATGAAACAATAGAGACAAAAAAGACTTTTTTATCAACAATAAAATTTATAGGTAACAAAGGGGAGAGGAAGGTGGAGGGGGTAAAGGGTAGGGAAATAGGGAGAAACAAAGGGAAAAGCAATTTTAAGCCTATCAAGTGAAGCCAAAAAGGTATAGGCCTTACTCCATGAGGTATTCTTACGGATTGAATTCCCCTAAACACAACCCACCAAAGACCTAAGACATCCTAAGAATAAACAGATTGCCATTGTATTTTATATATGTTTTCCCAAACCCTCTTCTTCACATGACCCAACAATGATCATATTTTAGTGATTGTTATCAACCATGAGGTCATTTAGTTTTAATCACAACTTATGGTTTGCACTTTATGGTCTCATTTGCATCTTATTGCAAGGACTATTTATATCATACTTACCTTGGCTTGTGCTTGTGTATGTGGGTTCCAAGGATTACTGCAACACCTGGGGATGAGTTAAGAGGCCTTGAAAATTACTAAATATATCCATTGGTCTATGAGGTCACAACAATAATAGGTAGAATAATGGAAAACTAGGAAAACAACACAAAGACAAAGGACAATGTTACATTTCCTAAACATTTTTTGAGGAATCATTTGCTGATGCCCTCCAACGTTTGACCAAGTGGCAAATTTTTATAGGACTTTGTTGCACCAATGGTCAATGATAAAACTTGTGATTCCCAATGCATTGGCCTTGTAGAATGCAAGGATTTATTTACTATCTACAAAATTGCAGTGTGACAAGCACACCTAAACTAAGATGTCATATGTAAATCATCCTCTAAATCTTAATGGTTGGACCATATCACATTGTATTTTAGGTGTCACTTGTGATTCATCTAGCACCATCCACACTACTCATAATTATGATAAAATCATAATTCTTATTATTTTTCCTAATCATATGAACATTTAGGCCTTTGAATTATCGGGTGGCAATATATTTTGCCATTGTATTCCATATTTTAGGTGATGAGCTATTAGGGACCATATTCTCATGTTGTCCTCTTTGAGACTAGCCAGTTGTGCCAATACTACAATAAACTCTTCCTCCGTCTTGAGGCACTCCTCCTACTCATGGGTATTCACATTCTCACCTAGATCCTACTGATTCTAGGGTTTATCTATCTCATTGCTTTTGTGGATGTGGTCACTGTGGCACACCCACTCCTAGTATGTGCCCACTACATGACTAGGCACCAAGTCTTGGTGGGAACTGATAGGATGGTTCCTCCACATCAAAACTTGCTTTGCTTTGATAGCTTCCTTGTAGAGATGTAGGAAACTATTTTTCCAAGATTTCTACAGAAGGAAGCTAAGCTCAAGACCAAGAGCCTGAATGTAGAATATATACGTCTCAATGGAGGTTGAGAGGATTTGTCTTGGAATCCTCTTTCAACTCTTCTCAAAATGAACACTGAAGACTGTCACACTTTCAAGAGGGTTCCTATTGATAAATATGAATTGATTTAGATACTAGAAGGGGTCCTCCATTTTGCAAAATGTATCCATGAGAGGCTTTGCTAGATCTACCCATGTAGATATGCTTATAGGCTATAGGGTTTTATACCAAAGCCTTGATATACCTTTAATGGAAGCAACCAACAATCTAATCATTGCATCTTCATACATGATACTATGAAGGATGGCCAGTGAAGCCACATTTTCAAGATATTCCTTCACAACTCCCTTTATCCCATTGTATTTTGTCTGTAGAGGTCCCAGTTGTGATGTAGGAAATGAAGTCAGAGTCACTATATGAGAATGTTATATTTTCTTGTGAGGTTAATTTTGCTTATCATACCTTGATTCCTCTAGGATGTTTGGATTTTTATCCTGGGTGGGTGACTGGTCTTATGATTTGGACATGTCATGCAGTCAGAGTCACTAGGTGACTTTGAGAGGATCTGGGTAAATTAGAGAGCCACCAAACTCTAATTTATTGAAATGGGGAATCTAGTGAATTCCCTAGTAGAGTTACCAAAAACTATTGGTCATCGATCCGACACCATGTGCTAGGACAAGGGTGGACCAATGATGCAGCATAAAATAGCCCCTGCATTGGGATGGGGTGGATGATCTCTAAATAAGATTGATTTATTTTGGGGTGGTTCTAGCTACCTACACCACAAAATAAGGAAAATGAAAAAATGATAAAGAAATAAAATGGTTGTAGCCATAAATCACAAGGACAATTATAGCTGCATCAAGACCTGTGCAAGAAACATACCATTTACAAAACATAGACCCCACACCTAATAGATCACCCAACCATACATATGATCTGGCTCCTATCAACGATGTATGCAGGTGAATTCTAGAACCAATGCATAGGTGCATGAGATAAAATATTTAGAATTAGAGTGCTCCTATCCAAATGGATTTAGTAGAAATAAACCCTCAACCCATATTTACAAATGCATAGTACTAAGTCACTCAAGAAAACTCCATAGAATCTAGATAGAATAATATTATGGGATAAATTAAACAACCAAATAGAAATAGGAATTTATACAATTAATAAAGAAGAGGGAGATGAAGCCAAAGACCAAATAGTGTAGAAATTGTATTTACATATAGGTAAACCTTGATTTTGAATTGTCATGGCTAAAGAGCCACATTTAGAAATGACTAGAATTCCACTATTTATAGGTATATTTACATCACTCTAAAAATTGAACATTAATGGTGGTATACGAGAAGGTGATCCTTGTAGCATATAGGCACCACACTGGTACACTTCTCCTCAAGATAGAATTAATATTCTAAAAGGTGTTATATGCATTTGGTTGAATCTGGGCCTTTGGATCTTCTGAAGTTTCTACCCAGTTTATTAACTCTCAGCTACCTCATCCTTCTCCTTAATTGGTGATCCTCTGGTTGAGGTAGAGGATGACAAACACCGGAGCACCTTGGGAACATCGCACTAGAAATTTGTCACTTCCATGTACAACATTGGACAAGTTTTCTATTTTAATTTTAGGTGATGATAGGAGCCTTGCATGTCGATCAGGTACTTTTTTTATTCTTCTTTCTAACCATGGTGGTACTATGGAGAGAGGGTGGGTGTTTTTCCAATGTTCTACCCAACCTTGTGCTTGTATTTCCTGCTCAAGATAGGTAGGAGTTTCTATCTCTTTTAAGAGTGTTTTTTCCTAACCCTTTTGCCTATTTCAACTATTTGAAAGGCCCACCCAATAGGTGGGTGGGTATTTTATAAATTTCTACCCAAGGCCATGGGTATATTGTCCACCCATTCTATCATCCACTCTATTTTAATCCATCGTCCACCCATTAGTTTGATCTACCTATGGTTGCTACTATCGCCACCTAATGTCTTTCACCTTTCCATACATGTTCTTCAAAATTAGGCGCACTCCTTTCCAACAAAAGGAATCACTTCCTAAAGGTAAGAGTAGGTGGAGGGTACAAAAATTTCACCCACATAAACCATGTTATGCAGCTATATGAGATGGATATTTATCCAAGTTTCCTGAACCATTTCATAAATAACACTTCACATCATTTCTCTCATTCCATTATTGGTGGTTGGGTATTTTCTCTCACCCTCAAATGAAAACTTGTTCCTACAAAGAGGTGAAATTCTATTAGCAGAATCATATTCTACTAACTAAAAATTACACATGAAATAATCAATCATTTCACTGGTAAGATATATCAAATTTTCATTTAATCATAATTACTCTCTAAATAGTACATCAAGAAATAAACATTCATTCCATAAAATATATTTCATAATTTTCCACAAGATATGTGTTTGGCATATCAAATAATTAAATAGTCAAGCATCATATCATCAAAAACATCAAGCTAAACATGAATCTATCCAAATAAAAAGTCTACCAAGGGAGGGTCATGACATCCTCTCTCCCTTAGGCTTTACACAATCCCTTGTGTACCACCAAAGTTTAAACACAAAAACATTTACATTATATTTTTAAACAAGAAAGGAAAATGATTTTGCATGTCTGCTACTTTTTCCCAAGTAGCATTTCTCTTAGAGTAGCGGTCCCACTAGACCTTGCATTGCTCTAAAGCCCCTTTCCTCATTTATTTAGATTGAAACTCAAGGATATTTATTGGTTGAACCTCTATAGCCTCTGGATTCACCATATACAAATTAGAGAAGTCCCACACATGTTCAGGGTTATCAATGTACTTCCTAAGTAATGAAATATGAAAGGTGTTGTGAATATTAGATAGACTAGGTGGTAAGGCAAGTCGATAAGCCACATGATTGATCTTCTTTGTAATCTAAAAGGGTACAAAAAAATGAGGGTATAGCTTTGTAGAATTAATAGCACTCTTCTTTGGTCTCACTCTCAAAAACACTCTATCACCTACAACAAACTATGTTGGTGATCTCTTAAGATCGACATAACTTTTCTAGTGGTTTATGGTTTCTTTTATCCTTTCCTTAACTATCCTTATTTTTTGCTCTATCTCGTTAACCATGTCTGGTACAAATATAATTCGATCCTCTAGATTATACACAATGGTGTCCTACACATTTTTCCATACAAATCTTCAAATGTTAGCCATGCCTAGGGTCGGTTGGTGACCATTATTATAGGTAAATTATACTAGATGTAAGTAATCCTTCCATTGGATCTTCTAATCCATACAATACATGCAAAACATGTCCTCTACCACCTAGTTCACTCTCTCAGTTTACTCATTGGTTTTTGGATGATAAGTAGGACTGATGTTCAGTCTAGTACCAATGACATGATGCAAGGCTTTCCAAAACTTGAATGTAAAATACGAGTCTCTATCTAATATAATCACTTTCAAAAAACCATGAAGCTAAAATATTTCTTTGGTGAATCTGTTAACCACAACCATGGTATTATCCTTAGTGTTTTTGAGTATAAAATGTGCAACCTTGGTTAGTCTGTTGACCAATACTAGGATTATATCATGTTGAAACCTATTTTTAGGCAATCCTACAATAAAATCCATCGAAATCACCTACCATTTTTGCATAGGCACATCACGTAGATACAAAAATCTAGTAGGATTTCTATTTTTTTATTTTACTTTTTGGCATTTGAGGCATTGAGAAATAAACTTATGTCTCTCTTCATTCCTAGCTAGAAGAATGTCTTCTTCATATTCTCCCTCATTTTTTCTCCTCTTGGGTGAGCTGAATATAGAGATATGTGCACTTCATTCATGATAATTATCCTCAAATTACTAGCATAAGGAATTATTACCTTATCCTTAAAGTGTAAGAAACCATCCTTGATGCTCAAATCAATGTTTTCATCCAGTTTCCTTTCCAACATTTTCCAAATTTCATTGCAATATGCATCTTGATGTTGCATTTTCCTAACTTGTTCCATCAAGTTGATGTGGATATGAGACAAAATAGCTATGTGTATCATCCTAATAAATGCATCAATGAATTTATTCTCCTTTTATTTTATATACTCAATACCAAAATCATATTCTATGAGAAATTCCATCCACCTTCTCTATCTAGAATTGAGTAAAGGTTGAGTAAATATGTATTGCATACTTTGATGATCTATCCTCAACTCAAAGGGTCTCCCTACCAAATGAGAGCAAACACTACCACTTCCAACTCTAGATCATGGGCTGCATAATTGACTTCATGTCATTTCAACTTCCTTGATCCATAGGCTATCATTGCTCCTTCCTATGAAAGCACTCCTCCCAAACCTTCCAATGAAGTATCCATACAAACAAAAAAACTTCCTTGAGGATCAAGTATTTTTAATATAGGAGGTGTAGTAAGATTTTGCTTAAGAAAATCAAAAGTTACCTCCCACTTATCTATCCACCTGAATTCTTTTCCTTTCCTCTAAAGGTTAGTTATTAAAGAGATAATATTGGCATAGTCCTTTACATATCACTTATAATATCTGATAAAATCCATGAAACTTCAGACTTCTATCACATTTGTGGGTGGTGACCAATTTAGGATAGCCTCTATTCTCTTAGGATCTACCACAATTACTTCTGTAGATACAATGTTCCCTAAATATTGCACTTCTAGCACATAAAACTCACACTTGGACAAGTTCCCATATAATTGATTCTTCCTTAATAGTTCCAACACAATTCTAAGGTGTTTATCATGCTCTATTTTATCTCAAGAATATATCAATATATCATCCAAGAATACCAAAATATTTTTTTCCAAATGCTTCCTAAAGATACTATTCATAAAATTCATAAATGTAGTTGGAGCATTTGTTAAATCAAAAGGTAAAATAATAAACATGTAATATCCATATTGAGTTTTAAATGTTGTCTTATGAGTATCCTCCTATCAGATCCTTAGTTGGTGGTACCCCAATTTCAAATAAATATTTTAAAATATTGTGGTATATTTAAGCTAATCAAAAAGATCTTCAATTCTAGGTAGAGGATACCTATTCTTGATTGTCACCTTGTTTAACATTCTATAATCTATACATAATCTCAAGGAACCATCCTTTTTATTTACAAACAACACAGGTGCACCCCATGGTGACACACTTGGTCTGATTAATCCTTTCTCCAACAACCCTTGTAATTGCACTTTCAACTTTTGCATTTCTATGGGATTGATTCTATAAGTAGCTCTATGTATAGTATTTGTTTCAGGTTGGAGCTTAATTGTGAAGTCAAATTCTTATTTTGGTGGTAATCTAGGTAAATATTCTAGAAATACATCCCTAAACTCCCATATAAGTGGGTGTTTTGCAAGAACATCTTCCTTATTTTATTTATCTATTTGATTTATATTAACTACACAAACCATTCCTCATTTATTAATGGCTTTCTTGAGTTGCATTGCTGAAAGAATTTGGGGTTGAAAATTCCATTACAAGTTGTTCACCCTATGTAATTTCTTGCTATCTTCCGTAAACTCAATCCATCTATCTTGAAAGTTGATTACAACTCTATGTGCTTGTAGCCAATCCATTCCTAAGACTACATCAAAGGTATGCAATGGTGCTACATATAGACATCCTATGGTCATTCTACTAGGTAGAGAAATATCTATCATAGGGTAGCATAGGTTAACAAAGTAGGTTTATCCTAAATCATACTCGACTTTCCACCCATAAGCCATGATTCTTAGACTTTTTGATATATCTTTAACCAAAATAGTGGAAAAAAAAACTATCCGTAGCACCACTATCAACCAAAATTTTAATATTTCTACCAAAAATATTACCCTTTACCAGAAGTAACTTGCCCATCCAAATTTTGATTTCCTATTGCTGCATAAGTCTTGTGTGTAGGTTCCTTGGATAAAAATTCTTTGTACATTAGTTCCTTTCCTTTTGAACTCATTTCTACTTTACATGAGTAATTGCTGGCATAATGTGGTCCTCCATATTCAAAACATCCTATCTTGGGTCTTGGATGAGTTTTTTTGTTTCTAGCCATCATCTACTTTCACTGTGGATGGAGTGTTAGTTTATCCCTAATATGGTCTTTTGTTACCATTGTTACAATTTTTGGAATTGTGGTTCTTCCCTTGGAACCTTCTCCTAAATTTCCCTTGCTTTTTATTATATCTAGAGGAGTTCTTATTTGTGTGTTATTCTTCCCACTTTATAAATCCTACATTGTTTCTTTTCCTTAGTGCTTCTCTACCCTGCTCATCTAAACCTTCATAATTGAATTAGATGTTAGAATTTGGAGCCTTAAACATAAATAAAATGCATTCACAAGTATTGAAATAAGATTGCAATTAAATATCTATAATAATGAAAACTTAACATGCATGAAAATATGATAGAAAATGTGATACAATGCTATAGAAATACTCATAAAAAAGCTCACAAAAATTAAAATGCTTCTCTCATGGAGTTTGCAACTCCTCCAAGATAGCAAAATGGAGCTACATTGTGTCGACTACTACTCTTACCTTTTCACTCTAAAAAAAACTATCACAATCACTCACAATAAGGCCTTTATATAAAAATATATATTTCTTACCTCTGACTCAACCTTAAGACTCATGTACATGTGGACTACATGCACATTTACATCATTGCACATTCTAACACTTGTGCATTTATTAAATAACTCTAATAAACTATTTATCTCCAAATATAATGCTAATCTAAATATGTATGCATGAAGGTACATTAGTAAAGAACCAAATGATGTAATATCCATATTTTTCAACACCCCATGTATTATGTTATTTGGTTGATGAAGACTTTAGTATTCAATATGGATTTATCTCTTGAATAGTCTTCATATTGATGAGGTTATTTTTTTGTTATTTTTAGTTTACCTTGCATTGTATTCCTCCTTGATTTGATGCCTCCTCTTCTTCTTCTTCTTTCTTATCATTGGTTCCAGTTATTGTACTTTCATATGTGGTTGTGCTATCACCTGATTCCTACCACAATTTTTCCTTTTGTCTTTATCTTTTTTGCTACGATCCTTGCTGTGTATAGAAACTATTGAATAAGCATCATGATAAAATTTTGTATTAGTATAAATTAAAGTCTTCGTACTACATGATACTTGAAACAATTTCTCTAGGAATGATTCATCTATCTTTGTTTTTACTTTGAGTAGCTCAATTAGTTCTTTTTGCTTTGCAACCACTTATTTGTGAATTTTAAGTGAATGTAATGCTATGTATAGAATGTTTCCAAACTCTAAAGGTACAGGAATATCATTCTTTTCATTCTCATTTTCTTCAGTAATCCTAGCATGAATATTGTTAGAGAATATTACATTATTTGATACATTTCTAGATTAGAATTTACTTTATGCAATGCAATAAATGCACAAGAATATGCAATTATGTAAATATGCATGTTGTCCACATGTACATGAGTCCTTTAGAATAGGAAGAACAAGTATCCTAGTTAGGTATGCATGTGCACACATGTCTATCATGCATAGGAATATGAAGAGTCATAGGAAGAGTGAAGGCCAAGAAACACCATATGAAGAGTCACATTCCATCCTATATATGGATGTGCAATTGTAATAGGAGTATCACAAAGGGAATATCAAGAGATAGGACATCACTCATGGAGCAATGTAAGGTGATGTAATATGATGTATTTGAGGTCTTTTATTCAATAAGAGTTTATTATATTTTTTAGCATTTGCCATTAGCAATATTGGAGTTATTTCATATTATGAATATAATCTTATTTGCTTAGAATTATTATTTCCTTCATATTGAGTTGAGTATTATTGATTTAGTGGTCATATTATTGAGTTATTATTCATTAAAATTTGACAGTGGTATTAGAGCCATGGTAGATCTAGCCATAATAGGTCTAGATAGAAATTGAGAGAGCCACTAGAAACTATTCTAGTTTTCATCATTCATCACCATTGCTACATTTTTGCAAAATAGATGCACCTTTGGACCCACCACTTGCAAAATTTATTGGATTTGAGATTTTTTGATAGAATTTATTATATATATTGGAAGGAAGCAAATTTCTATTGGTTAAGAAGAGATCATTTTAGATAAAGAAAATTACCTCTGGAAAGGGAATCTAGAGAAGATAAAAGAAAATTAACTCTAGAAAAGAAATCCAAAGAATATAGCATTTCTCACTAGGTTGAAAGAAAACTAGTGAAAGTTAAGAATTTACCTATTCCAAGAGCAAAATCAAAATAGAAGAAAATTTATAGGTCTTAAAGATAGACCTTGATACTGAAGATTTAGAGACCCTTAGAAGAGGTCCTATTGATAAATTTGATTGATTAAAAGAATAGATTCAATATTATTTATTGGATAGAATATTTCCACAAGGTTGAAGGAACACTTGTGAATACTAGGATTTAACATTGATTTGATTCCACTAGTTATAGCTATTAAAGATTATTATCTTTAGAACTTTGAATATATTAGAACTGCTCAAGTTCTATTGCAAAAAATAGACATTGAAGGAAGTCCAAGAAGAATGGCCCAATTGAAGATTGAGAATAACTAAGGAGAGGTTCTCATTGCAAGACTACTTATTGAAGAGACACTGAGAGATGTCATATTGAAGAACTTCCAATATTGGAATATTGAATATTGAAGGACTACTGAAAGTCCTATAGTAGATTGAAGCAGCAGATTGAAGACTGAAGATAGAAGGACTATTGAAAGTCCTATTGCATATTTTAGAGATCCAAAAAGATATCTCATTGAATAATTTACCATAGTGGAAAATTGAAGAAACCAAGGTAAGGTTTCATTATAGATTTGAATGTTGCAAAATTAGAAGACGCAAGAATAGAGGTTTAAAGAAGATCTTGAAGAAGAAAAGAATGCTACAAAAAAACCTTATTGTAGAAGCTGAAGCAACCATCATTGAAGGAGATTTAAATCAGATCTCATCACATAATATTGCAAGAAGAAATAGTACCTAACCAAAAGAAATTGGGATAATTATCGCCATCCAACAGCAAGCCCACAAGGAAATGGATTTGGCAAGAAGTTTGTCAAATTTGAAGAAGATTTTGAATAACTCAATATATTAAAATTATTGAGATAGAAAACAAATATAGAGGTCATATTTGAAGATAAAATTAAACAAGAATTCAAAATAAAGCAAGAATACTACAAAAGCCATAAATTTGAGAAATTTGAAGATAGCCACACAAGTTTTGTAGGCTAATTTGTAAAAGCACAAGTTGCTGATTTTTAGAAGAAAAGTTGAAAGGAAAAGGACTACAAAAAGTAGAAGTAAAAAGTTGCAGATTGAAAATATTTGGAGAAGATTTCAAATAAGATTTGTACAGCCAACTAAGAGTAGAATTTATAGCAAAGAGAGCAGAAAATTAGTAAACTTCATCAAATCAGATTTTGGAATAACAATTAGAAGGTGTTTAAGCTGCATTTTTGGGCAGCATTGTAAGAATAAAATTAGCTGCACTTAAAGAAGCTTCGGTAAATATTTGAGATAGATTTGGACAGAAAATCATAAGTATTAGTAGCAGTACCTATGAAGGAGGTTGATTTTAGATTTGGAGTGCATTTGGACAGCATTTGAAGCTGTAAAAATCAAAGTTAGAAAGCACCTGTTTGAAGGAGAAGAAATCACCTATTTAAAGGAAAATAAAGCAAGCTTTGAGGCAGCCATTATTTCTGCAAATTGAAGGGTGAAATTCCAGAAAATACAAGATAGTAAGATACGAAGGAAGAAGCTAAAAAAAGGTGTGTAAAATTGATGCCATATAGATTACTATTGCAAAAATTTTAAAGGATTTTATTAAGAGTTTTAAAGCATCAGATTTTGGAGCCATTTAGAGCTAGCCAAGAAGAATATTTTAAGGTGTCATTAAGCTAAGAAAGGACACTATTTCACACCATTGTTTTATAGAAAAAATGCATATTATAAATAGAAATATTATAGTTTATTTGGTGTAATAAGAAGTTGATTATATGTTGTTTTCTTAAATAGAAGAAAAATCAGATTTGCTTAACATTCATTAGTGGGATAAATTTACTCTTATTAGTTGAGAAATATTCCAGATTATTATAGCATTAAATTGAGTTTATAAAAGGAGATATAAGTGAATAGTATATGCTGATTTGTGAGTAAATTTGAAATAAAATTATCCTACTTTAGTGTGGAAGAAAATTCCTAAAAATTACAGCAATTTTTGAAGAGGAAAAGCAGATTTTGAAAAGGAAAAGAGTTTCAAAATTTGAGCAGATTTTAGGTGTTTAAAAACACCAGATACATATTAGTGAGTGGTATAGACAACCACCAAAGAAGTGGTGAAAACCACCACCATACATTGCACCATTTGGCAGCAGATTATAGGTGGGCAAGTTCTTCATCATACGTCCACCCACTTGCAGGAAATAAGCACCAACATAAGTGCTTAAGGAGAAGGAGCCATTAGGCTCAAAGTTTGGCTAGCCCAAGAACATAGAGAACGTCAGCTACAACCTGAAAAAGAGACATTATAGCAGGGGAAAATTACAAAATACAAGGTGCACTATCAAAGAAAAAATATAGAAAGATCAAAATACCAAAGTAATTACCATAAGGCCACCATTGAAGCATACAGGAAGCATTTCGGTTGAAGCCATCCATGAGCATGTCCACCATCATCCAAGGAGAAAAGAATAAATTTTACAAGGATTAAGAATATTTTTGGTAAGAGAAAAGGCCTTACAATTCATATGTTTGGAAAAAGAGTGCATGTACAAAGAGCTGATTACACTTGTATCTTCCAAAAGAAGGGAATATATCCACTTGGAACTAAAATTGAAGTTGGTGCATAAGGTAGAACGTAACTCTTCATGGGAGAAGAGAGCTCAAACATTCTATATTATTCATCATTATCCAAGCACCCAAGAAGATTGTGTAACTTCCCATTTGCAAGAAATAAAGTGACAAATGTTCACTTTGTTATATTAATGAACCTTAGCACCACCAAGAAGGAAGAAAAGTGAAATACGAATGCAAAACGACATCGTACTAGATTATTGATGCAAACGAAATAGATATGAGGTGCAGATGCTAAGTCCTACGAATGCGATGAACAAATGCATATAGGAAATAAAGCATAAATGAGATGAGATGTAAGAAAAAAAAAGTGGGGCCTCTTTTATTAATGTTGCTTTCAATCCGGTTACAATGCATCCCCCCTCTAGGGCTTAGAACGTTTGATACAATTCGTTACATCAACGGATGGTACGCTTCCAGTGTCTTCCGCATGCCCACATTTGAAATGGGTGGGCCAAACGTTGCCGCCGCTTGCATCCATGTGTTCATGGTTCTTTGCTGCCCCTTCGATGTTCCTGGTGGTGAGATCCTATGCTCAGAGAAACAGCAAACAGTTAATAGCATATGCGGATATTAGGAAAACATGCAATCCCCAAAGCCTCCAGTTGGTTAATGTAAAAAGGAATTAAACGATGGTCAAAACATGTCATAATGAACCCAAATTTTGATAGAAGCATCAAGACATCATCAGGGACCCATTGCAAAAATAATAGTTAGGAAATCATGCATGGATTTCTAATCACTCCGGGGTGGGACGATTAGGACTGTCACAAAACGTGCAAGAGCGACCTTGCAAATGTCCTACCCAGAGGCCTCCAAAACTCCTGCAAACTTGGGGTTAGGCTAAAAGGGGCATTTTGGGATGACCCAGAAGGTCATATTTTGCAGATTCTACCCAGATTGTCCTGTATCCGAAAGCGCTCCCTGTATGTTAGTAAACGCATAAAATGATAAAAACACAGTCAAATCAAGTCAGAATGACATGAAACTTGAACAACAGCATAAGTACATGAAATATGACAGAATGCAAAAATAACAATAGAGAAATCCTTTGCATATTTCTAATCACTCCGGGGTGGGACGATTAGGACTACAGTAGTGCAGGGGCGCCCGGGGCAGGACGCCCACCGTTTGGGGCTTAGTTTTGGCACCAATCCAAGTGGGATGGGTCCAAAACCTCCTAGGGGGTTGTGTCGGTGAATTTGGTGTGGGATTGTGGCTGATTGCTTGGGTTTTGGGTCAGGATTGTGTTCCTAGTGTTCACCCGATAACCTCTCTTCCAAAAGAGAAATTAGGGATGTAGGAAGCACAAAGGGGAATGGGGGTACAATTTGGCAGCACTCCATTGCTCCAAATGCTCCAGCTCTATTCTATTTTTGGGGTGAGGAGGCTCACCATTTTATAGACCTCAGGGGTCTCCTTTGAATGCGCATGCGAGGGCGCCACTTGGCTCACCATGCCTTTCTTGGGGGAGAGAAGATTCCTCCCTGATTTAGGGCCTCCATGATCAAGGCATGCTTGACTGAAGTCCCTCTCTCATATTTGAAACCGTTCCTCGCAATTGCATGCCTTGAAGGTGAAGTTGAGTGGCGGATCTATCAAGGCTTGAATTTTTTCCAGTCAAACCTGCTACTCGTCCCACCCTGGGACGATTGCTGCTAATCGTCCCGGGGTGGGACGAATAGGATTCTAATCATCCCAGGGTGGGACGAATAGGGAGCAAAGTGCTTAAAAGGTGCCAAATTGACCTCTGACCTTCCAAAAATGATTTGGGAGTGGTTAGGACCACTTTTTAACCTCTGGAGGCTGCCCTAGGGGGTGTGTATGCCAATTCGGTCAGTGCTTGTAGTCACATAATCGGATTGGTGTTGTTTTGGTGTCTATAGATGCCCCTTTTTGGGATGCACTGTGTGTGGCGCAGTGTTGAGCAAAAAAATACATGACCAAAGCACTTAATGATTAGGGTTTCTTAGTGACCTAACCAAATTTTGATGCCCCAAGTATGGAAAGGGGCACGCATTCTTGAATCCTTGCTTCTGACGAGCTAAGGAGCTTAACTCAAGTGTAACCTTTTTTAGTGAGGTGTACTTGATCTTGGACATTGTTCAGTCATGAATAGGCAAAGGGCGCAACCTTTTGTCTGAGGAACCTTGTCTTCATGCTTCCAGAATGCCAAGTGTTTGTTCAGCTTGTGATTATTGCTTGTTTGCTGCCCCAAGCAGGAGCGTGATTGTCTTTGTCAATGATTCTTTGAATGCATGCCATTTCCTTGATTGGGTGTGTATTTGTTGATTTGGTGACTAAGTGTGACTACCCCCTCAAGCGACGAATCGATGAGGGAATGACCAAAATGAGAAAAGCGATGAGTCGCTTGACCCAAGATGACATTTGTAAGGGTGCCTTCAGTTGTTTTCCATTGAACGCTTATGCAGTTTTCCAACAATCGGACCTATTTTTGGTGGGTTTTGACCCTTTTGTTGATGCCTATTGGGGTTGAAATTATCGAAAATCCTCCTTCCCGTGGAGCGGTCTGGCTATGCTAGCCTTCTTAGGGAGTAGGATAGTGATCATTTGTGACCTCGACGATGGTTTTTCATGCCATGAATGTCAGGTGCAAAGGCACCTTTGTTCGGCAGATTTATTGCTTTTTTTGGTGCATTTTTTGGATTCTATTTTTGTTGCTTTATTTCTTGCTCTGTAATCGTCCCAGGGTGGGACGAATACCAATTTGGTAATCATCCTAGGGTGGGATGAGTGCTAACTAGAGCGCTCATCCCAGGGTGGAACGATTACAGGCCTAACAACCTATAAAAGGACCAAAACTAGGTTTTGGGCTCATTTGCAACATTTTTTTTTTGTCGATTTGGAGCAGTGAGGAGGAGGAGTGCGAGTGTGCGTAGCGGAGCGCTACCAAAATTTTATGGACATCATGAGTGCGAGAACCAGATCTTCGAGTGGAGGAGCCGAGGTGAGACCGGTATGATGTTCCTTCTCCTTTCCTATTATTTGTTTTTGTTTTATATGAAGTTAAAAACTTGCATATAATTGTTTTTTTTTTGTGTTATTTTGTTTTTGTTTTAATATTAAGGTCGAAACCCTAGTATTAGTTTTTTTTTTGTATTATGTTTTTTTGTTCATACTAAGGTTGAAACCCTAGGATGATGTTTTGTTTTATTTTGTTTTTTTATTCACACTAAGGTTGAAACCCTAGGATGATTTGTGTTTTATTGTTTTTTTTTTTGTTCATACTAAGGTTGAAACCCTAGGATGATTTATTTGTTTTATTGTTTTTTTTTTTGTTCATACTAAGGTTGAAACCCTAGGATGATTTATTTATTTTATTTTTATTTTTTTTTCACACTAAGGTTGAAACCCTAGGATGATTTTGTTTATGTTTTTTTTGTTTTTTTTTTTATATACAACTATTTTTATGTCTGCGGTCATTGTTGTACAATTATTTTTGAATGCTTTTATACTTTTGTTTTTTGTACTTTTGTTGTACTTTTATTTTTTTGTACTTTTGTTTTCCTGTACTTTGTTTTTCTTCTGTACAATTTTATTGTATTATTTTTGTTAATATTAAGTATGTACTTAATATCGTTTGTGTTTTTATTGTTTTTCAGGTTGTGAAGAGTCGGTACCGCCAGTCGACTATTTTCTTTGATGCCCGAGAGGCCTTGATAGTTGGGGATTGGGAGTGGCTTGATGCCCTTGGGCTCAAGCAGGTGATGCGTTTGGAGCCTGTGGTGGGGGATCAAGCATATCTGACTGCCCTAATCAATTTGTGGGATCCCCGCACCAACACTTTTCATCTCCCAATAGGGGAGATGATGGTGACTCTAGAGGATGTGTATCGGATTCTATGGATTTTGATAGATGGGCTTCCTATCCGGATGACCCATCGAGACCAGTGGATAGCAGTACTAACATGGTGTTTTGGTCGGGTGGGGGAGATGGGGGTGGAGAGGGATGTGGAGAGGGCTGAGGCTGACTACCAGATAGGCGGTATTCTGGTGTGGTGGTGGCTGGAGAAGGGCGTATTGGGGGTGAGGCATGCTTTACTCATGGCCCTCATTTCCAATATGTTGCTTTTGGACTATTTAGGTGTGAGGTTCCCTTGGAACCTACTGGAGTTGGTTTTCACTTTGGTGGAGTGTCCGACATCAGCTCCACTTATTATGAGGTGGGGTCAGACGTTGTTGGCATAGCTGTACGACGAGCTGTACGAGGTCCGCTATCAAAGGTGGAAGGGGATCGGGTGTAGCTATATTTTGTAGTGTTGGGGGTGGCAGCACATAGCTGTGGAGTGGCCACAGGGTTTGCCTTGGACCACCCGAGGTGAGATGGTGGATCGGGAGATTGGGTATGCCAATATATGGTGGTGGTCAGAGGAGCATGGACAGAGTCGATGGTGGGTAGGTGACGTAGGTCACTATACTGATGCCTTCTCTCATCTGATGCTAGGGTAGGTGTTTTGGTGACCGTACTAGGACTATCCAGCCTAGCCTGAGGCTGGAGAGTGGCTCGGTGGGTGCGCAGGGGTAGGTGGCTGATTGGGCATCATGGGACAGAATAGGAGTACTTCCCATATGTCCGGGTGACATGGTAGTTTGGGGTGCACCAGGGATTTCCTGGTGATCCCTTGATCTATCGACAGCACGAGGGATGAGAGGACCCTAGTCTGGCCGATCATTGAGCCACTGGGTGAGGGGTCTGATGTAGTTATTGATGTACCCAAGAGTATGACCGATGGTGGACTATGCGGCGATGGCGGGGTGAGGGGCCTTTGGGGGCATGGATGTGGCAACAGTAGGAGGTGGGGGTGCAGAGGCACCGATGGAGGGTTGGGGGGCTCCGTTGGATGATGCAGACATGGTGGAGGTCGATGACTTCACTGGTGATGGAGATGATGTAGGGGTTTCAGAGCAGCTGGATGTACAGGATGTCCCGGAGTAGTGGGTGCTAGAGCAACAGGCCATCCCGGAGGTGCCCATGCCACAGGCTGTCCCAGGGGATGTGGAGGCTGGGTTTCGTGTTGAGATAGCATGATTGGAGGATATTTTGTGGAGATGGGATGAGGAGCATAGAGACGTATTACAGGAGAGGGATCTCCTACGGGCTCAGTTGGCATAGTGGGACAATGCATTGGCTATGTACCACCGATGAGATGTGGAGTGGGGGCGGTATCGGGTAGAGTTGGAGACAGAGGTTGTCCGCCTTGGTGGATAGTTACCTGATCTCGATGGAGGTGGTTCGTTGCACCGTACGAGAGGTAGTGAGACTGAGCAGTCTGCATCCTCTCATCGCAGGCGGTTGGATGAGGGTAGCGTTGGTGGGTAGGGTGCGAGGGCTGGCAACAGCCACCTTGAGAGGTCCCATAGGACCCATACTACTGGGGGTAGTTCCAGTCGCACCGATCCTGCGTGATCATGGTGGCCGACTCCCTAGGCTTTGGGGATTTTGAATTTTTGGTTTTTTTGTGAGGTCAGAGGACCTTCTTATTGTAGCCTGAGGGCATTTTGACTCGATATATATACATGACTCATTTTTGGTTTGATGATATGCTTGTCATGGTTTATTGTTTTTTTTATGCACCTTTATTTATGTTGATGTATGCATATGTTATTATGACTACGGATGATGTTAGCTAGATGATATAGATGTATGCATATGGAATGGATGGAATGATTTGTTGGTATATAGGCGATGGCACCATAGACTGTATAGGATTTACTGGATTTTTGTACTATGTGATTGCTTTATGGAATAACTTTGCATTTGTAATTTTTGTTTTGTATTTTTTGATGGTGATGTAAGTAATGAAATGTACAACAATTGTTTTAGAATGTAGTTAAGGTTTTTCTGAGACTCAGATGCTTTAACTAACTAATCAAGACTGTACATTATCTTACAAGACTTTCGAACAAGGTACGAATCAGACTTGAGTTTGACCAAGTTATTTCACATCCCTGTGTGTGCGATTGAGTTCATTTATGTGGTATTCGTAAGGATACCGCCAGTGCTAGGTAGGCTGTCCACCAAACCTATACTGAGGATCACCTAATTAGCTCCACTAACTCCTTTGTTGTATTTAGTAAGATTAATCCATGGGGCAATCTAAGATACCATAAGCTAGCTCATCCACATGCAAACATTGGTCTACTCACACGCAAAGCTAATGTGATAGACATATCGTCATGCATTTAGGATACCGCCATTGCCAAGTAGGCTATCCACCAAACCCGTAATGAGGATCACCTAAATGGTTTTTCAAATGCTGAGAATTCTAGGGATTCAAGCTCAGGCGTCTTTCGGTTTGCTCAACTTGTTGGGATACTTGCTCTCATACATAGTGATGAAAATCACTGTTTATTTTTCTCTTTTTTTTTTCTTGAGCAAGGGGTTTGAGTAGTGGTGATAACCACTGTTATTATTTTTTTATTGTTGCCTTTTGAGGATTTAGATTTTGAATTTTGATTTCAAAGTTGAGCTCGTGGGTTTTTGGCTTGTGAATGGCATTGATCCTTTTGGCCTTGGGGATGACTACCCATCCTTTTCAGGGACGTGTAGTACGAATCCTTACGACTTTGGGGATCAAAGGTGGTTGGGAATTTTGCTTTGGAATGGCATTGATATTTTAGGCCTTGGGGATGACTACCCATCCTTCTCAGGGGCGGTAGTATGAATCCTTAAATTTGGATAAAGTTTAAAATATTATATAATTCAAGGGCATGTAGTATGAATCCTTATGACTTTGGGGATCAAAGGTGTTTTGGGATTTTGGATGGTGGACTTTTGGGATTTTTCTTGTGAATGGCATTGATCCTTTTAGGCCTTGGGGATGACTACCCATCCTTCTCAGGGACGTGTAGTACGAATCCTTATGACTTTGGGGACCAAAGGTGTTTGGAATTTTTGATAGTGGTGAAAACCACTATTTATTATGGGGAATTGGATGGGGAAGAGCTTGTCCTTTTGTCAATTCTCAGCATTCTTGAACCATTTGCACAGGGGGATGAGCAAGATAACATTTCACTTATGGTACCCTAGACTGCTTTGTAGGTTTCATCTTTCATTCACACAACTTGGGAATTTTTATGTGTTTTAAGCTTGTGTTGGGATGCTATGTAACAAGGCGTGATCCAAGTAAAACTCTACCTTGTAAAAATTGGTCTGACTTTGTACAACATTTGACTAGAAATCTAAAGACAGCTGAATGACGAAACCCTAACGACATTAGAAGACAACTGACTATAATATGGCAAAAATGCGAAGGGCGTTATTCTTGGATGGATCTTTTTACAAAATGGACTGAATTTGGAAAATGATGGAATTGCCGAGTAATTACAGTCTATGGTGCTTTTGACATGTATGACCAACAAATATGCAATGTATGTATGCGATGCCTAATGCAATTTTTCTTTTCTTTTTTTGTGTTTTGATTTTTAAGAATATGCATGAAAGTGAGATGCAATTTTTTTTTTGTTATTTTTGATTATCTGTTGTTTTTGAATATTTGTTATGGTGGTTTAACCCGAATGGGTGCGGACCAAGTGATTCTTACGGATCCTTGGAGGTTTTGACCAAAGGGATTATAGATACCTTTGGGGCATTTTGGGTGACCAAGCGATTATGGGAATCCTTGGAGCTTTTGGTTTGACCAAAGGGATTATGGATACCTTTGGGGTATTTTGGGTGACCAAGCGATTGTGGGAACCCTTGGGGCTTTTGGTTTGACCAAAGGGATTATAGATACCTTTGGGGCATTTTGGGTGACCAAGAGATTGTGGGAACCCTTGGGGATTTTGGTTTGACCAAAGGGATTATAGATACCTTTGGGGTGTTTTGGGTGACCAAGCGATTGTGAGAACCCTTGGGGCTTTTGGTTTGACCAAAGGGATTATGGATACCTTTGGGGCATTTTGGGTGACCAAGCGATTATGGGAACCCTTGGGGCTTTTGGGTTGACCAAAGGGATTATGGATACCTTTGGGGCATTTTTAGGTTGACCAAGCGATTGTGGGAATCCTTGGAGCTTTTGGGGTGGGCTATGGCTCTCTAAATGTTGAATGGCCTCAAATGACTGATGTTCAAGGGTTCTAGTTCCTTGATTCCTTCAAGAGAGGTGAGCCGGTATGTTCCAGGTCCTATTTTACTATCGATTACATAAGGACCTAACCAATTTGCCATGAACTTGTCCCTTAAATGGGGCGGCAAGTTAGAATTTTGTTGGTTCTCTTTTAAGACCAGGTCACCAACCTAAAAGTCCCTCAGGTGAACTTTCATGTTGTATGCTTTCTTAAGTCGCTCTTGATAGATACGTAAATGCTCGAGAGCATTGATGCATCATTCATCGAGTAACGTAAGCTGGTCTAACCGGGCCTACCATGCAGTGTCATCATCGATGAACTCTTGCATTGATATGCATAGGGAGGGTATTTCCAACTCGAGAGGCATGACTGCCTTGGAGCCATACACTAGCAAAAATGGAGTTGCCCTAGTGGGCGTCCGAATGCTAGTGCGATAAGCCCATAGGGCAAGTGGTATTTGGATGTGCCAATCCTTATGATTATCTACGACCATATTTTTAAGGATGGCAACTAGCATTTTGTTTGACGCCTCTGCTTGCCCATTTGCCTACGGATAATAGGGTGTCGAAAAACTATGCTGAATTTTGTACTTTGTTGTCAAAGCACGCACATATTTGTTCTTAAATGACGTCCCATTATCCGAGATGATCTTGGATGGAATACCAAAATGACATATGATGTTATGTAAAATGAACTCCGCAATTCGGGGCCCAGTCATAGAGGTAAGCGGAATTGCTTCCACCCACTTAGTGAAGTACTCTATGGCCGTTATGATAAACGTGTGATGACCTGACGACGTAGGGGAGATCTTTTCGATGAGATATAAGCCCCACTACAAAAATGGCCAAGCCGATTGGATCGGTTGCAAGGCCTGAGAAGGTACGTGTGTCAAGTTAGCATGGTGTTGACACTTCATGCACTTCCGCACATATGCGCAACAATCTCGCTCTAAAGATGGCCAATAATAGCCCATGCAAAGAATGCACTTTGCGATGGCCATACCGCTGAAGTGGCCACCGCATGTACCATCGTGCGCTTGGGTGATCACCCAAGTGGACTCCTGCTGGTCCAAGCAATGGAGGAGGATCCCTTCGTAGCTTCGACGGTACAAAATGTCTCCTAGCAAGACATGTTTTGCCACTTTCTATTTGAATGATCTTTTCGCGGCATGCGACAATCCAAGTGGGAGGCTACCTAACTTGAGATAGTCTCTTATGGGTGTGTACCAATCCTGCTGATCAGAAACCTTGATGGTATGAATGGCCGATCCCTCTTGAAGTTCATCCCTAGAAAAATCTGAGTGGGAAAGAACTTGTAGAAATAGCGTTGTGTTGCTATTAAGAGGGGTTGGGGAGAACAAAGACCCCTAGTTGGCATGATTCAGACTATCATGGATTCGAGAGAACCTATCCTGAGATGGTTCAATCTGGATCAGGTGGATTCCTGGCGTTATGTCAGAGCTTGCACGCTCCATCATGGATTGCGATAATATTTTGACTTGAATGGTTGTCATCTCACCAGAAGGGTCTTACGGGATTAGTGACCCCAAGGAGGCCATAGTGTCCACAAAATGATTCGATGATCGAGGGAGTGCCTCGATGTCGTACCATTCAAGATTTGCCAAGAATTTATCCACAAGGGCTTTGTAGGCCTGCAGAACTGGGCATTTGCATTGGAATACCCCTTTCACTTGGTTGACAATTAACAATGAATCACCAAAGATATTCAAGCATTTGATGTTCATGGTGATGGTTGTCTGAAGACCTATGAGCAAGGCTTCGTATTCAACATTGTTATTGGTGCACGGGAAATCAAGTTTAAATGATAAAGGCATTGGAGCCCCTTGCAGTGTGAAAAACATGATTCCCACGCCACCCCCTTGCTCACATTTAGAACCATAAAAAAATAGGGTTATGTCGGCTTGTGACTCGGGCTCATCAGAATCCGGCGATTCCGAGACATGGAAGACCCCATCATCGGGTAGCTCTATGGTCAGAGGCTGATCATCTTTGAGAGGAGCCTCTGCTAGTTGATCGATGATGACTTGACCTTTGATGGACTTTTGTCCAATGAATTCGATGTCAAACTCCATCAACAACATGATCCATTTCATTGTGCGACTACTATGATAAGTATGACTCATCATGTACCGCAATGGATTCTCCTTAGACACAACATACATCGTATTGCTCAACATGTAATGGCATAGCTTTTTGGTGGCAAATACCACTGCCAAGCATAGCTTCTCAACGTATGCATAGTTAAGTTCATAACTGACCAGGGTGCGGCTAAGATAATAATTAGCCTGTTCTTTATGTAATTCATTTTTTTGGGCTAGCATGGCGCCCAGTGCCACCTCAATAGCTGAGATGTATAAGTAGAATGACACTCCTGGTCTAGGTGGTGCCAATACTGGTGATGAAGCCAAGTATTATTTGATGTCATCGAAGGTTGACTGGCACTCGTCATCCCAATGAAATGCTACCCCTTTGTGTAATAGTTTATTCATGGGTCGACACTTGTCAGATAACTATGCTATGAAGCGCTTGATTGACGCGACCTTACCCTGCAAGCTTCTGAGCTACCTGATGGTGGTTGGGGGAAGCATCTCAAGGATTGCCTTGACTTTGTTTGGATCTACCTCGATGCCTCATTTTGAGACTATGAAACCCAAGAGTTTTTCTAGATGTGATGCCAAATACGCACTTCTTGGGGTTTAGCCTAACCTTGTGTTCGATGAGGCGATCAAGGATCTTGCGTAAGTCATCGAGATGATTTTGGCACAAAAGAGATTTGGCCAACAAATCATCCATATAATCTTCCAAAGTTTTATGCATGTGATCATGGAAGATGTATGTCATAGCACGTTGGTAAGTGGCACCAGCATTTTTAAGGCCAAAGGGCATGACCTTATAACAAAATGTCCCCCAAGGCATCGTGAATGCCATTTTTAGTTGATCATCGAGATTGATACGAATCTGGTTGTATCCCAAGAAACCATCCATGAGGGAAAGCATTTCGTGGCCTACTGTAGCATCTACCAATGTGTCGATGCTAGGCAAGGGGAAATCATCCTTGGGACTCGCTTTGTTTAAATCTCAAAAATCGGTGCATATGCGAATCCTCCCGTCCAGCTTTTTGATGGGTACCATGTTGGACAGCCATGGTGGGTAATCCACGCAGATGACAAACTGTGCATCCAACAACTTTTGTAACTCATCTTTGACCATTAAGGCCACTGTTGGGTGCATCTTACGTAGCTTTTGCTTGACTGGCTTGACTATCGGATCAAGTGTTAGATTATGCGTGACTAGCTACGGATCTAGCCCCGACATGTCTTTGTAGGACCATGCAAAAACCTCCTTCTTCTCTTTGAGAAGGGCAATGTAATCGGCTTGCTCTTCGGGGGATAAACTTACCCCCAACTTGATGATTTGTAGATTCATTGGATCAGAACCGATGTCTACGTCAATCATCTCTTCGACTGACATGTGGGATCCATCCTCCAACTGGTGTGGAGTTGGGATCAGGTGGATATCATTTGCTGAATTTAGATCTACATTGGGAATGTCGGGTTCCTCTTCAGCATGGAAGATATCCTGAGTCTATCCTGGGGTGAAATGAAACATCTCACTACAAGGCCAGTACTCTGATGGGGATGGTGGTGAGTCAACATGATCCTAGTCTATGGCATCTAGGTCTAGATACAATGGTCATGTTGGATCGGCTGGATTATGGATGGGGGTGGTCAAATCAATGGAGATCATGTTGATGGACTGAATTTGGTCTCCATTACCGTGTGGGTGTTGATTCAGACATTCTTGGTGATCCTTGTGCCTCGGATCTGGCTCTATGGGTACTGGCACAAAAGGATCGGCCCTATGTGTGGATAGAAGGATAGGGTCTACCCTTGGCACTGGTGGCCCTATAGGGTCTCTAAGTGGGAGGTGGTCTCTGTATGCCCGAAGTGGTGGATGAAGCACTTGGTTTAACTATGCTTGGTTTAAGTGCCACCTATGCCTTGGTCCCATATTTAGATGTTCAAACATACCATCGATGTCTATGGGGTATTCCTATTGCCTCATATGGTTGAGATATGCCATCTCAGTCTCATCCTCATAGTCGCTATCGAAGATCCATAGGCCTTCATTGGCTCTGACAACTGTGTGCCCCTATGGCTGGTATAGCCTCCCACTAGGCATTTCTTGATCACTTGGCCTTATGGCCGGCATGGGAGGCTCATTTTGTTCGAGCATGTTGATTTGGCCCCTTCTGGGTTGTGCCGCTCTCTGCGAGAGGGCTGGATTCTCTGGAGGTGGCAATTGCCCGATTGGAACATTAAAGGGGAACATTGCCATGAAGTCCTCCTGATAATCGTCGATGGGCATCACCTGCGAGTGATTGCTATCAGACTCAAATGGGTCCCAAGGTGCGACCTCATAATCCGACTCATCTTTCGAAGAGCTCTCTTGATTTTCTTCATATCTTTCTTGGAAGTTACCTCTTGAACTTTCCCCTTTCTCGATCAAAGGGGAGGGGTTGTTGAGATCAACAAGGTTTGTTGTTACCAATGGGAAATAATTCCCCAATGTGTATGTAGTGTTGGGATTGGCATATGGATCTTGTGCCAACCCATCCCTATTGCCTAGACCTAAGCCTTGCATGGTTTCTACCAAGATGTCGAGGGGCAAAGGGTGGTTGAACCCTACTCCCGATTTATCATATGGCATCTGGTATCTTGGTTGACAAAGAGTGCGCATTCCTTGTTCGTATCTGCCCAATCCATATCCATGCCAATTACATTGGTCTAGGTATTTCAAGGCGAAGTCTGGGTTGGACAGATAATCAACATTCTCAGCAAATGGCTCTTCATCCTCTTCCTCTTGTAGGTAGGGTTCCAGGCCATTCTCGAGGCCCCCATATACAAAGTTGGTCTGATTTGGTGGGTAACCTAAAGGGATGATAGTGCCGATGGGGAGGCGAGGTCTCCCCATGTCTTGCATGGATTCGAGTGTGGGTGTTGCCACAATGTTCTGCACTAGGTACTCCCCTAGGCCCGTATTGGCCATTTCAATGGTAATCATCGATGGTTGAGGGGGAGGGAATGGGAGTTCTCCCTGAGTCCACTCCATGTTGGGTGAATCAAGTGTCTCGACTTCCATTCGGCTAGGTACCTCCTCGGTAGAGATGGTTGAGACTAATGGTGGTGCCTCCTCTAGGGGCTTCTTCCCGTTGTCCTTCGGTGTGGCCACCATAGGTGGCATTGTTGGTGAAGGGACAGATGACGAAGATGGGCCAGGTCGGTTACTTGAGGGACTCAACAGTGGGGATGTAGGCGGAATCGGACCCTGAGTGGACGGATTCAATTGAAAGTCCAAATGTGTCGATGGGAGGGTCGATTGTGGCATCAGCTGCACCGCATTGCAAAACTTAAAGGGCTCTAAGTCTGCTGGGACTACATGTACTTGCCCTTCGTATGTGTACTTGAGGCATTGATGGGCTATCGAAGGGACACACTTCATGTCCCTGATCCAAGGCTGGCCTAGCAAGATATTGTAGGCCATCTCACCCTCAAGGATGTGACACAACGTAGGAATGGTCTTTTGTCCTACTTGGATGGGCAGGACAATTGTGCCAACCATCGAGCATAACGCGTCGTTGAATGCTCGAAGAGTGTAGGTGGATGCCACAATGTGGGATGCTAGAAACTTAAGATGTTTTAATGTCATTGTCATGATTATGTTGTTGGATGAGCCAGTGTCCACCAACACCCTCTTGAATGGAATCTCGTTGACCCGCGCGATGACGTGCAGGGGTGGATCCACCATATCACCAATCACCAATTTTAGTTCATCTTCCTCTGAAGGTTATGACTGGTTCTGTGCATTGTCTCACATGTCCCACAAAGTTGTTGAAAGAATTAGGTTCATGGGGTTGTAGCTCAATGGCTTTGAGTATCTCCATCAGAGCCTCCCGATGGGGCGATGATTGTTGGATGAGCTCATAAATGGAGAGCCTAGCCGACGTGGTCCTTAAACTTTGAGTAAGCTTAGTCCAAATCGTGGCCATTGGTCTAGGTGGGGGAGGTTGCGTAGGGTGTTGTGGAGGTTGTGACATTGATGGAACATCTCTTGTAGCTACAGCGGGTGCAGCCGTGTTTGGGTATCTTTTGTTCTGTGTCACGATGCTTATCATCCCCACGTATCCTTGCATGGGGTAGTTTTGTGTTACCTCATTTACTTGTAAAGTCTTTGCCTGTGCATCATGGGTAGGCAAGGGGTCTTTGAAGACTTCCATCTATTGGTTGCTCAGCGCTACGGGATTATCCACCATGAGCGTTTTGTTGTCTATCAAGTCTTGCACCAAGTTTTTGAATTTCCAACAAGTGAAGATGTCATGTCCTTTCTACTGATGGAATCTACAATATAAATCTTCCCTATAGCCCTTGGGTTTTGGCGCGTTGGGGTCTATGGGTCGACTTTTCGACAAGTTTATCAGGTTTACCATGAACAAGCGGTCAAACAAGGAGTCTCTAGACTCCGTGAATTGTGTGAATTGTCGCTTAGGGCGATGCTGCTGATTTTGCTCTTGTTTGTGGTTTTCCTTTTCATAGTTAGCAAGAGGAACTGCCTGATAATTAGCCTTTGGGGGCTATGTTGTTTGTGCAGGTGATGGTACAGTTATGGCAACCTGATTGACCACGATGGGTTTCGGTTGCATGGGCCCAATTTTGGCATTTTTGGTCCACTCCTTCTTGCACGGCTTGGCAATCTCATCGTCTTGAATTTTGATCTCCTCAATTATCCTGGCTTGCGCCAGGGCTTCTTCTAGGGTGGCATATTGCTGCAGCTGCAATAGCACGGAGATCGACCTTATGCAACTCTTTGAAAACATCTGAGTCATGTCGGCCATGGGAGGGAGGTAAGGTAGCTTTGAAAGCAATGTCCTCCACCGATTCCCATAAGCGGCTATGGTCTCATCATCATACTGCTTAAGGCCAGCTAGGTCACTTAAGGATGCCTTCTTCTTGGTGTTGAAGGCAAAATGTTCAAGGAACGCATCCACTAGCTGGTCTAGATTGTTGATGCTATGCTTCGACAATTGGGTAAACCAATCCGAGGCGGGGCCTACGAACGTGGTTATAAACGTTCTCAGAAGCAATGCATCATTGTCCTGAATGCCAAAGCATTGACTCAGGAATCTTGTTACGTGCTCTTGGGCATCCTCATCCCCTCTAAAAATTTCCAACTGAGGCATTTTGAAGTGGTCGGGGTATGGGGGTGCCGAAACTGAAGGATGCACAGGGTGACTACGGAGCTGGCGTAAGGTGGGCTTTTGGGGCCCCGAAGTCTTAGTCTCCATAGACTCTAAGCACTCTAGCAGTGCTTTGTATGCATCAGAGGATTTGATTTCCTCTTCTTTGGTTTGTTCCCATTGTGCATTGCGAGGAACTTGAGGCCTATGGAGGGGTATCCGGATAGCGCCCCTTGCCTTGGTAGGGCATTTCAGCCCTCTCTTCTTCTCGCTCAAATTCCTCATAGGCCTCTTGAGGAGTTTCTGGGTGTGACCTATAAACATGGATGGGTGCCCGAGGAAGGTGCCCATCATTGGTTCTAGGGGTGGCCTCCCGTTCAGGTCTCGGAGGTCTTGGAGGCAACACTTGATAAGGTCGCGGAGACCTGTCCCGCACTAAGGGGTTGTGCCTCTCATAAATTTTTGTCCTATGCATGTGAGGGGTTGGAATCCTCTCATGCATAGTGTTCTGGAGCAACTCATCTATCTGGCGTTGAATGCGCTCTTTGTTAAGATGATACAGTTGCTCTAACTACTGCTGATCTTGCCTAAGCTACGTGATTTGCGCTTGGCAGGCGACATGTTTGGCAAATGCCAAGTCGATTTGTTCCATCGTCCTATGTCTAGGAGGCCTAGATGCCTCCCCTACATATCTATCTCGGTCGTGGTGGTCCGAGATCTCTATGGGCCACTTTCCTCTATCGAGGTTAGCGGCATTCACCTGAGGCTCTGGCCTCAATAGGTGATCTTGATAATTAGCAAGTGTGGAGGCGCATTGCTCCCACATGGTGTATTGCTCTTGAGGAATGTACTGGTTTTCCTCATGCTCCCTTTCATACATGTGAAAGGGATGGGCAGAGTTGGCTCGCCCTGTCTGAAGAGCCTTGCACTCTAGATTTGGCCTATTAGTTCTAAAAGTAATGAGGGGTGGAGGAGGAATGATATAATCATGTGGTCCCTCCTTATGAACCCTATGCTGCTCTAGCGCTTCATCGCATAGTGGCCACTCATAATGAGTGTCTAAGGGGGCCTTCCCATGTGTGTACTCCTCCTGAGAGGGTCTGTGCTGAATGGGAGTGCCCCTCAAAGGGGTGCCTCTATAGTCCTTTTTTGTAGTGGCATAGTGTGGACCACGTTGTGGGTCAGGCTGCCAAGGTGGTATAACCAAGTCCTTGGGGCTATAATGGAGGTGACTTGTGCCTCCTTGTACACTTTTTGCAACTTCTGCCCATGATTGGGCTTGGCTATGGGTATACACCATGGTGGTGGTATTTCTAGAAAGATATGTGTATTTTTATCTCCTTTACAGATTTTTATGCTATACCAAACAAAGGGGGACCACACAAGCAAAGAAATGATTATCTCATTTACAGATTAAATGTGTGTCCTAGATCTGGTCTAATGTGTTTGATTTTTGTTGTGTGAATCTCGTAAAGGAAACTTTGTTATGCATGCAAAATGAGGGCTCTTGTATCTCCAAAATGGTCACCCCTTCAATATACCATTGCCAGGCCGTTATACCGAACCTCTCAATATACCCGCCCTTACGTGAGGGAAACTATTGGTACGCGAGAGCAGAACAATACGTGGAACATAGGCGGTACGAAAGGGGGATCACTCTATTTTTGAAACCTACCATAGAAGACTTATCCTCATGCACGGGGAATCACCCCCGTTACACTTGGTCAGCTTTCATCAGGATTTACGTCTAGCAATAGTCATGATCAGGGTAAATGTATGCAAAATCCAAGCCAAGGTGGTGATGAAATCCACCGTTGGTCTTGATCAAGTGTTGGGGTATTAAGACCAACTCCTTGATGTTAATTTTATTAGGTGGTGTGTGTGTGGTTCCTTTTAATCATGTAGAGAAAGGAAACATACAACAAAAGATGATTTTCACTAATGCAATGCTTTAAAGTACGTTTTATCTTTCAGAAACAATTAGCAGCAAGAAGGAAATCACAAAACCTACCTAGAACTGAAACCTATGATGAGGACCTGCCATTGGTGCAAGTATCATGCAAGAAAACCAGAGAAGAATGCATTCCTAATTAGGTTCCTTCCATGTAATTTACTCTATGTTTTTATTTTCCTTTTCTTATTGCAAGAAGGAAAGAAAATAGAAATCTGCAGAAACAGAAAGCAAAAAAACATAGAGGATGTTCAGAAGGCCTACCTCTTCTCTGTCCAAACCAGAAGTTCCTGAGTTTCTGCTCAAAAAATGCATAGAACTCTAATCATCCTAGGGTGGGATGAATAGCAGGTCTGTATTCATCATAGGGTGGGGTGAATACGTATTCATCCCGGGGTGGGACGAATAGCAGGTCTGTATTCGTCATAGGGTGGCACGAGTAGTAGTCCAGCGCTCGAATGAGTAACACCTGCAAAGAATCCACAAAAATTGGATCAAAAACCTGATCTTAATAGTAGGGGATAGGGTCCCACCATGATCACCACTGAAATCTGAATGTGGAGTGACGGCGTACCAGATTATTGATGCAAACGAAATAGATATGAGGTGCAGATGCTAAGTCCTACGAATGCGATGAACAAATGCATATAGGAAATAAAGCATAAATGAGATGAGATGTAAGAAAAACAAAGTGGGGCCTCTTTTATTAATGTTTCTTTCAATCCTGGTTACAATATGCATCCCCCTCTAGGGCTCAGAACGTTTGATACAATTCGTTACATCAACGGATGGTACGCTTCCAGTGTCTTTCGCATGCCCACATTTGAAATGGGTGGGCCAAACATTGCCACCACTTGTGTCCATATGTTCATGGTTCCTTTCTACCCCTTCCATGTTCCTGGTAGTGAGATCCTACACTCAGAGAAATAGCAAATAGTTAATAGCATATGCAGATATTAGGAAAACATGCAATCCCCAAAGCCTCTGGTCGGTTAATGTAAAAAGGAATTAAACGATGGTCAAAACATGTCATAATGAACCCAAATTTTTATAGAAGCATCAAGACATCATCAGGGACCCATTGCAAAAATAACAATCAAGAAATCATGCATGGATTTCTAATCGCTCCGGGGTGGGACGATTAGGACTGTCACAAAATGTGCAAGAGCGACCTTGCAAATGTCCTACCCAGAGGCCTCCAAAACTCCTACAAACTTGGGGTTAGGCTAAAAGGGGAATTTTGGGATGACCCAGAAGGTCAGATTTGGCAGATTCTACCCAGATTGTCCTGTATCCGAAAGCGCTCCCTGTATGTTAGTAAACGCATAAAATGATAAAAACATAGTCAAATCAAGTCAGAATGACATGAAACTTGAACAAAAACATAAGTACATGAAATATGATAGAATGAAAAAATAATAGTAGAGAAATCCTTTGCATATTTCTAATCACTCCGGGGTGGGACGATTAGGACTGCAGTAGTGCGGGGGCGCCCGGGGGTAGGACGCCCACCGTTTGGGGCTTAGTTTTGGCACCAATCCAAGTGGGATGGGTCCAAAACCTCCTAGGGGGTTGTGTCAATGAATTTGGTGTGGGATTGTGGCTGATTTCTTGGGTTTTGGGTCGGGATTGTGTTCCTAGTGTTCACCCGATAACCTCTCTTCCAAAAGAGAAATTAGGGATGTAGGAAGCACAAAGGGGAATGGGGGTACAATTTGGCAGCACTCCATTGCTCCAAATGCTCCAGATCTATTCTATTTTTGGGGTGAGGAGGCTCACCCTTTTATAGACCTCAGGGGTCTCCTTTGAATGCGCATGCGAGGGTGCCACTTGGCTCACCATGCCTTTCTTGGGGGAGAGAAGATTCCTCCCTGATTTAGGGCCTCCATGATCAAGGCATGCTTGACTGAAGTCCCTCTCTCAGATTTGAAACCGTTCCTCGCAATTGCATGCCTTGAAGGTGAAGTTGAGTGGCGGATCTATCAAGGCTTGACTTTTTGCCAGTCAAACCTGCTACTCGTCCCACCCTGGAACGATTGCTGCTAATCATCCTAGGGTGGGACGAATAGGATTCTAATCATCCCAGGGTGGGACGAATAGGGAGCAAAGTGCTTAAAAGGTGCCAAATTGACCTCTGACCTTCCAAAACTGATTTGGGAGTGGTTAGGACCATTGTTTAACCTCTGGAGGCTGCCCTAGGGGGTGTGTATGCCAATTCGGTCAGTGCTTGTAGTCACATAATCGGATTGGTGTTGTTTTGGTGTCTAAAAAAATTGGTCAAATAATGTCTACACCACATGACACACATCTAAAGAAAGGAGAAGCACGCATATAGTTGTAGAGGTATTAATATAGTAGTTTTCTAGTGCCTTACATAGCAAATACAAGAGGAGAAATATTAAAAAAGTTCAAAGCATCTTTGAAGAGATATACAAAGAATCCCAAGCAAGTTTGACCAAAGAGATAAGTGCCCAACAAGACCAACAAGGAGCACCTGAATATTTGAGATATTTACCATAGCATTTTACCATATATTAAAGTTTCATATTGATATGAGGAATTAGAAGGGAATATATTCTAAGGTCAAATTTTATTAAAAGTAAAAGTGGAGTGATAAGAATTTTTATAACCTTAGAAAATCATATTATTATTTTGAAGCCTATAATTATATTTTTGAAGAGCATTTTTTGGAATTTGAAGGTTATATTGGAGTTTTGTAAAATTGCATACCATAGTTTACAAAACCAATTAAATATTTGCAAATTAAATAGGTTGGGTAAATAAGGATTCTACATCAAATTAGTATTACAAAATATTGCAAATATTATTTTTAGAATTTCTAAATTTCTAATTTTGAAGGTATAAGGATTTCTACATCAAATATAGCATATGAAATTTAGGAATTAAATATTTTATTCATAAATTTGGGAGATAAAAGGAATCCTACATATTGATAAAATTGCATTGGATAGCTTAATCTCTAAATTCAAAATTATTAGAGATTTGAATATTTGTAAAGGATTGTTGATTGATATAATTGATATTAAATATTTTATTGTCATATTCAAACATTAGGGAGATACAAGGATTTCTATAAAACATAATTGAAAGGACAATATTAAAACTAGGGAGATAAAATGTTGCAAACATTTAAATATTATCCTTAGTCTATCATTCAAAAACTAAGGAATACATTTTAGATAGTTTCAAATACTTATTTGATAAACTAAACTAGGGAGCCATAAGGAAGTCCACCTCAAAGGATTAAAAAAATAAAAGCTAAATCAATTATGGATATGGGAACTAGTAAAAATACAACATGAAATCGTCAATGGACTGATCGCCTTAAAGTCTTAAATATTTTTGGTTTAAAAGAGCTAATTACAAACCTCAATTTAGTAATCAAGTTCATTAAAAGTAGAAGTATGGTTGAATTCAAGTATGAAGTAGAAGCTACAAGACTTATTAATGATGGTACATATTCTCAATATTTATTTGGGTTCACACAAGATATTATTGTTCAAGATAAAATTAATAGATTTTCTAAGAATCAAATTGTAGGGAATAGAAAAGGAAAATGGATCAATGGTGATCCAAATTTATCTTCCATATTCATACACAAGAATCAAAGGATGGAAGTGATGAAGCAAAAGTGTCTAGACAGGGAAACAAAGAATAATATGATTCTAAGGACAGAAGGAAAATAAAAATTCTTATGCAAGAATCTAATGACTATGAAAGAGCTCAAGAAACTTGTAATCTTGAATCCATAAATACTGAAATGTACCAAACATTCATTTGATCGAGTATACAAAAAGGTAGCATATTGAAGAAAGTAGAATAGACTACATTAGTTAAAATTTCAATATCAATACAATCAAACTTGACTACAATATAGAGAAGGAAATCAAAAGGAGAACTTAGCCCAAAAGATACAAGAAATACATGAACTAGAATATACTAGAGAAGAACATGAAACTACAAAAATTTCAACAAATATAGTATTTTATAAAAATACTAATCAGGATACAAACATGAAGCAAGACAAAGAATGCAAAGAAGAAGAAGATAGGTTCAAGAAAGAATATGAAGATCCAAATTGAAGACTAAAGTCTTCAATAACCAAATAATGTAATACGAGGGGTGTTGGAGAATATTACATTATTTGATACATGTCTATATTAGGATTTACTTTATGCAATGGAATAAATGCACAAGAATGTGCAATGATGTAAATGTGCATGTTGTACACATGTACATGATTTATTTAGAATAGGAATAATAATTATCCTAGTTAGGTATGCATTTTCACACGTCTTTCATGCATAGGAATATGAATATTCATAGGAAGAGTGAAGGACAAGAAACATGAAGAGTCACATTCCATCATATATATGGATGTGCAATTGTAATAGAATTAGTATCAAAAAGGGAAGATCAGGAGATGGGACATCACTCATGGAGCAATGGAAGGTGATGTAATATGATGTATTTGAGGTATTTTATTCAATAAGAGTTTATTGTATTTTTCAGCATTTACCATTAGCAATATTGGAGTTATTTCATATTCTGAATATAAGCTTATTTGCTTAGCATTATTATTTCCTTCATATTGAGTTGAGTATTATTAATTTAGTGGCCATATTATTGAGTGATTATTCATTAAAATCTAACAAAGATAAAATTCCATAGTAGTGAAATCTTATTTTAGCACCTCACTATAGATCAATCTTGAACCAAGATCTAAGTTCTTGGTTTTATTTAGTAGATTCTTGATTCCTGATTTAATAACATTAATATTTTCCCTTCTAATGGTGTTGTTCATATCATTGTTTATTTCACTCTTTGAGGTTGACATATTTATTTTTCTTTTTTGTTTGGGTCTTGTAGTATTAACCTTTGTAGTAGTCTTCCTTATAACTCCCTAGTAATGAGATATGCTATAAATATGATTCACTTCTATCACTTGCAATCAACTATTTGTAGAAATATTTTAGAAATGCAATCTTCAAAAATAAGAATTCAATATATTTAGTTGGATTGTCTAAGTCCTTCTATCTTAATATTCCAACTATAATTTTGATGCAATGATAGGTTCTAAACTTCTAGAAATTTAATTGAAGTAGGATTCCTTATATCTCCCTAATTAGAAGTTTTAGAAATACTAAGTATTTGCAAACTAGATTTTTCTAATCCTTATATCTCCTTGTGTTTTTAATGTTTGCAAATGTTCTTGAAGCAATGGAAATAATTTAAATGCTTCTACTTTTAATCCTTTCTTTCATATAACCAATATCTTCTCTAGAGATTCCTTTTAACACCTTATTACTCCTATTACTAATATCTCTAGAATATATAATGTGCACTTGATATCAAACTTGCAATATGATTATGAATATTTCTCACCTTCTTGATGCTTGATTCTGGTTTACAAGTTGCTTGGAATATATGTTGTCTGCAAGGTTGATTACTCTTGTTACTCTTCACCTTGCTTGTGCACTTTCTCCTTCTTGTAAATGGGTTGGTTTGTCTTCCTTTCTCCAACCGAATGCTTGCTAAATATGTGCTCTAATATGCACTCTTTATCCTTGGTTGTTATGTGCACTATATGAGGCTTGGACTCTCTTCAAATCTGGTCTTTCTCTTGTAAGTAGCCATCTCTCTATTGCTAGTTTCTACGTACTCTTCAAAACAACAACCTTTTACTTACCTTCAATGTTCCTTTTGCTCTCCTCCTTTGTGTTTACGTATGTGGGTGCCTTCTTAACTTGATGCAATATGATATGGGAGTGCCAAGTGGCACTTGTCCTTTTCAACCTTCTTGAAAACATTCCTTCTTACACCTCCTTGTAGCGCCTATGACATGTGGTGCTTGTCTTCTTCTCCCTTCTTGGAAACATTTGTTGTAGCTCCTTATTTCAGTGCCTATGACAAGTGGTGCTCAATTTCTTACTTCTTGGTGGTTGATGACTATTATAATTGATTTTACCTTCTTCCTCCATATTGGGCGCTCATATATGGAGAGTTCTCAACACTATTTTGTCTTTTCCACCTATGTTGGGCACTCCTTTGTCTTGTTCTTGCTGGAGTTTTGAATATGGGATATTACACTATGATGTTGGGTGCTCCTTTGTCTTGTCTTTGTTGGAGTTTCGAATATGAGATGTTACACTATGATGTTGGGTGCTTAACCTTCCTCTTCAATGTGGCACTCTTCACTTTGGATGCATGGAACAACTCCTTCCATGTGGAAATAGGTTTCTAACTCCTTTTTCAACTTCCTTGGATCTTTCCAACACTTTTCCAACGCTCAACTCTTGCAATTTCTCTTGTTGTCTACGTATTTTCCTTGGTAGAATGCTTTGACTATCTTCTATGGCACTGTTGGACATGTAGACTTGTTATTTTCTAGCTAGCTTCAATGGTTATGGCACCTCCTTTGTGATGATAGATGACTTGCACTATGACCTCAAATTTTACCCTTGTATTTTCACTTGTATTCTCTCTTTTGTAGGTCTGGTTTTATCCTCTATGTAGGTGGTAACTTCGGTGGTTATGGCACTCTGTTGGGTGTCTTTTGACACCTCAAATAACTAAAATTTTGACCTCTTGGAATGGCCTTTTTATTGCTTCTTGAAGGCTATATTTTAGGGCTTTGTAGAATGCCCTTCTTGGAGTTTTTAATACTTCTTTTCCTCCTATATAATATTACCTTTTTTACTGCACTTGTAGAGTCCTTTGGATGACTCTTAAACGTAGATTATGACTACCCCCCTGTGCTTGGAAACCTATCCTTTACTTTTCTTGGAGTGTGGGCTTCAATTTTCTGATTTGGGTCTTTATTTGTATGGTCCAACCTTGCTTCCAAAAACTGTTTTTAATCCTCTCCAAAACTGTCCACAAATTCTTCTTGGAGATGTAAACTCAAATTGCACTTTGGACTTGGGATTTCTTCTCCCTTTCAAGCTCTTCTCTTGCTATAATATGCTGCCTTTTCTCTCCAAATTTTGGAGGTAATATTCAACCTTTTTTGGTGGCTATTTCTTGCCACAAAAATCTGCAAGTAGATTCCCTTTAACTTCTTCAAAAGAGCTCTTGATAAATCTGCCTTTGACTCCCTGACTAGGCTGAAATGAATCTGGTATTATTATTGCCTTTGATCATTGGAAATATCTTCCTTGCTTGGATATTCTTTCACTTATCAATCCAAGCTCCTTAATGTAATATTTGCACTATTGTATATGCAAATTTGTAGTCTTCTTTTGATTAGAATGAGCAATAGAATGTTGATACATTTCTTTCTCTCGAAATATACCTAACTTCTATTTTCTTCTATGTGCAGGATTGATCCTTGTAAACTATAACTTCTGCACTATTTTGAAGACTTGAAATGAAACTATTTGATGCAACTCTTTAAGCTTTGTAATTGGTGCTTAAAAAACTTTAATAGAAATCCAAATATAAAAAGCTCAACTAATGAAATTTTGCACCTTTTTGTTGCATACCTTTTCAATCTTGTAGATGATGAAGATGATGGTGATTCAACTCACCTCAATGGCTGCCTTTTGTAGATGTTATTGCAGCTCTTATAGGCTGTCCAAAATAGCTCATTTTCTCACCTTTTTGTAGCTTCAATACTTGACTAATATGCTGCCCAATACTGTAACTCGGTGGCTTAAAAACTCCTTCAGAATGTGCCTCTGAAATCTGATCTTTAGCAGTCACTAATGCTGCCCAAATTGCTGCCTTTTTCTGTCCTCAAATATGAAAAATTTCATATTGTAAAGCAATCAATACCATCACTAAAAAACTATCCTTGAATCCCAAAAATTTGGTAGGATTCTTCCCAAATCACAGCTGAGATGTTTTCTCAAGAACCCTTCAATGATGGCCCCCAAATATCTCAGATTTGGTGGTTCTTCTATCTCTTTTCTCTTGCTAAATTCTGACTTCAAAGTAGATCTCCTCCTCAAACAATCTATCAATCTTGAGATCTATTCAATACTACCTTTTTATTTGACAATCTTCTTGCCAAACCTTCTCCTTTGGGCTTGTTGTTGGATGGCAACAATTGTCCCAATTCCTTAGCTTCTTCTTTGGTAGTAATTTCTCCAATGAGTCCTTCTAGGGACTCCTTCAATGAGGCTCACCAAGCCTTCTTCTTGTTTCTCCTTGAGACCTCTCCAAGGTTCTCAATATTGTAGCTTCAAAATCTTCAATGAGACCTTCCTTGGCCTCTTCAATATTCAACTATGGAAATGAGATCTCCTTCTAGGATCTCCTAAATATGCTACTGCTAAAATCTGCAATAGAAATTTTGTTAGTTCTTCTCAATGCTCAATATTCCACTATGGAAGTTCTTCAATAGGGCCTTCAATGGACCTCTTCTTCAATGTGAAGTTTTTAGTCTTCAATGGAGATCACCAATCTCCAATATTTTTCTAGGACTCTTCTCCATGAGTCTCTTCGATCTTCAATGGGGTCTTCTTTCTAGGACCTCCTTCCTAGATTTGCAATCTTCAATGTGGCTTCCTTGGCCACTATATCTCTCCTCGATCATTCAACTAGGAGTCTTCAATCTAAAATATTTCAATGGGGCCTTTCTCCTTAGGCCTCCAAATCTTCAATCCTTATTTTTCTGCAACAAATAATTAGTCCCTGCACGAGGAAAGTAACTTCAAATTTTAGGCAATGAAGATGAAGTTCTTCTCTATCTATTGTAGGAAGCTTCCCACCTTCTAAGAGTTAATTTTTGCAACAAGAAAAACTTAGATGATAGTAACCCAATGGTTCTCCTGAAAACTTATTTTTCTCTCTTGCAATGGAATATTAGAGATAATAAAAATTCCTATGACTCTATGAAAAATAATCTTCACTAGTTGGATTGCCAATCTAGTGGATACAATGTTGAGTTCTAGTCTTCACAAGTGTTACAACTCTTGTGGAAAAAATCTAGCCAAATCATGTGGCTTTCTCTATTTTCTATTCTTCTACCTAGAGCTACTTCTATCAACAATATTAAGCCAACATCATTTGTAAGGGGTGGTGCACAATGATGAGTCTGGTTTACAAAGATGTAGCAATATCTATTGTGATGGTATTTGCATGCAACGGTGCACTATGGCTGGTCCGGTTTGCAAATACTCAACAATAGCAATGGTGATCACTTGTGGATTTCCTTTGATCCATCGTGGCTCTGATACCACTATTATCTTTTGGAGCCTTAAACATAAAGGAAATGCATTCACAAGTATTGAAATAAGCATGCAATGAAATAACTATGATAATGGAAAATTAACATGCATGAAAATATGATAGAAAACTTGATACAATGCTCTAGAAATACTCATATAAGAAATCTCATGAAAATTACAATGCTCCTCTCATGGATTTTGCAACTCCTCCATGATAGAAAAATGGAGCTACATTGTGTCTACTACTACTCTCACCTTTGCACTCTAAAAAACTACTCACAATCACTCACAATGAGGCCTTTATATAGAAATATAGATTCCTTGCCTCTCACTCAACCCTAAGACTCATGTACATGTGGACTACATGCACATTTACATCATTGCACATTCTAACACTTGTGCATTTATTAAATAACTCTAATAAACTATTTATCTCCTAATATAATCCTAACCTAAATATGTACCCATGAAGGTACATTAGTAAAGAACCAAATGATGTAATATCCAAATTTTCCAATAATTGGGTTTGAGATACATTTCAACTTTCTTGGCCAAATCATAGGCTTTCTGCAGAGTAGTAGGTTCCCACATATCTACCTCTTACCCTATTCTAGGACCTGATCCTAGTATAAACTTGTGGATCTTCATTTTCTTATTGTATGCAGGCATATATTTTTGTATCTTGATAAATATTTGATAATATTTTTCCACTATCCTAGTTTCCTATCAAATTTTAGTGAACTCCTCAAAATTCTAGGAATAAAAGCGCTCCATGACGAATCTCTCTTTAAAATCTACTATAGATTCTTCCTATTTTAAGTAAGCTATAGTCGTAAGTTTTTGATCCTCACTGTAAATTTCCTACCAATCCAAGCCATCACCTTGCAAATGTAGTGTGGCATAGGATGTTCGAGTGCTAGAGGAAAGTTTCTTCATATTACAATAAGTTTCTATCTATTTCAACCAAGCTTCAACTTTATCTCCATTTAACTTGGAAGACTTTAAATGTTTCATTTTATTGCCCAACTTAGCCTCAAGTTTAACCCTAGCTTGTTGTACCTCAAAAAGGGGTTCATTTACCTATATCCTTCTAGAGTTTCTAGTCTATGCTTCCTGATTCAACATGATGTCCAACAACTATTTATGTGTTTCTACCTACTCACAAAGTAGGGCCACTATTATGGTGATATTATCTCCTTCATTACTAGGATTCTATAAACATACATCTGGGTTCCTATCCTCTACATTGGTCTATCATATCTATCTCATTGTTGGGGTAACACTTCCTCTCCTTATTTTTGGTGGCATTATCCTTTGTCACACACAAGAGAAATAATAGGAGTTAGTTTACCACATCAACTACATTCCTAGTTATTCTAAATAAATATATGAGTCTATTCCCATCATCTATTCCATTTGAGCAAGGTATAACCATGCATAGGTATGTTTTTCTATTACACACCCCAACTAGTTTTATGCAGTGAGCCTAATTCACTATGAACCGGGATCTAGTACCAAATATCATGAACCAAATTTTCCCTCTATACTTGTAAGTTTTTTTTTATATATACTTAAAAACCTATTAGTCTCTTAAAGTTTCATATATCTTTGTTGAACATTACCTATTCCAAGATACACAAGTTACACCTATCTGTCTACACATGAGTATTATATGTTATCTTTTCTATTCCATTGACCCATCACAAAATACACCTATCCCTACTTCATGTATATATCAATCTACACATGAGTATTAGGTGTCCTCTTTCCATTGGAGATATCCCTATCAAATTATCTTTTGATCTAGCTTAATCCTTTAAGTATTTCAAAAGTTTTCTTAATCATTCTGCATATTGCACAAGTCTATCTATGCAACTTGAGCTCATGTGTTAATTCCTTTCAACTCAATCCTGTGAGAGTTGTTTACTCATTGATAGATCACTTGTTGTATAAATGTGGAAATAGGAATTTTAGATATTTCCCATTCTAAACCTCTTTAAGAAATATTAAGGTAGCCCAACATATTATTTATTCTAGAGACTAAATCCTTATATTCTAATTGCACCCAAAGGTAATTAATGTAAGTGCCTAAATAAACCCTTACACGAATACCCAAGCCACTAAAATAATAGTTGGAATCAAAGTAGATATAGTTCCTTCTGATTAACATATTCTAACTTCTTAGTAAGATGCAATGACCATCCGAAGGATGTATCTATTTAAATGTCTATCCCTACACACTGGTTTTAACATAATAATCATCCATGCAACAATAATAATCTCTTTAATTAAATAACACCCACAACCAAGTTTAATTGGTTGATAAAATAAAATTCATCTTTATAATAAATTCTCTGAAAATATTTCATCATCATTACAATTTACATAAATCTTCCACAATAATTTTGGCTCTAACTATTTTGTCCTTTCCAGAATCATGAAGTGGACGTTAAAACAATAAGTATCTTTCTTTTACAAAAATATAGTAGGTTCACAATGCTTTTTCATATCAGTCTTCATCTTATGAAAGAGTTCCTTGTTGTCATAGTCCATCCTACATCTTTAACTTCTCCTTCTTTGAAATGTAGTCGCTCACACCCACCGAAAAGGAATTATTATGAGGGATCAGTGCAATCAATACATATGAAATGCATTTAATAATACACATATAATTTTCTAATGCATTCAGTCTTTTCAATCAAATGAAACATACTCATTCATACTACTCATAAAGCTCACAGACATATTAAACTCTCTTTGAATGAAGAATGCATTAGACATGCAAGACGAAAGCATACTAACCATAGTAAAATTGTACAAATAATTCTCTTTTTCATAGGTATACATCAAATATATATCAATTGCAGATAATTATTTCAATGGAAGTTCTATTGTTCCATAAAAAATAAAAGTAAACCCAAGCATGGAATTTCCAGTAATTCAAAATTGTAAACCTCTGTAATATTCCTTTTATCAACAAAAACAACGCAGTTGAAAAGTATTACAACATATTAAATTGAATAAAGCATGTAAAACACAACATGGTTTTCCTACTACCATTCTTCTTTCTAATCTCAATCTTATTTATTTTTAGGAACCTAAATCAAGAATAATATCACCCAATACCCGATCAAGAGAACTAAATCACAACAAATGTAAAAATGACATAAAATGAATCTTCTATCTCAAGCAGTCATTATTCATTTATAGTAATTCACTTAAGTAAAATCTAATACTAACAATTCTTTAATTCAAGAACACCATATTATTTTTACTAATATCAAAATAATAATTCAAGCAAAGTTTAACTTCAACAAGATCTACCTGATACACAAAATCCAACTTGTAGAATTTTGTTTGAAACAATTACTATAGTTATTATTCTCTTCTCTGTTTTTCCCTCTTGTCTTCTCCACCCATATTTATTTTTTTCATTTTTGCAAGGTAAATCTCTTCCCTTCACCAATGTCTAGTTATACCAAGATGTTCTTGTTGGTCCGGCTTTCATGCACACCCCGGGAAAAAGGATGAAGGCAAGGAAAGCTCCGGAGACACCCACGGGACTGATCCCACTCATCTTTAGGATCTAGTTGGTTATCCAAGGTGCGAGTTACAGAGTTGGGTCGAATGGCAATTCACTCTTTTCCACTTCGGAATAGATTTCAATATAGACTGCTCTGTTACCTTACGGGGGGTTCTCGAACTTGTTCGGTAGTTGCAAAAGTTGTTGACAATCAGATTTAACTTGAATTCTTAATCTAGCTCTCATGGGTCAGTGATTTAAATAGAAGGCAAATAAAGAAAATAAAAATGGATCATTCACGGTAAGCAAAGAGAGGGTAGGGTAAGGCGAGAAAGAGAAGTTTATCGGACTTTAAAGCTGTAAAACTCTAAACTATCAATCTTATCTATGCTATCGGCTTCACAACAGAACAAATCCAGGAAGAAAGTGTCCAATCGGTCTAAGATCACTTTCAACTAAGAGCACAAGGCAGAGTGAAACGGATCTAGCGGAAAATTATAAATCCAAGGGGCAGCTGGTTAAAAGCGGTATCTTTCACCGGCGACCTAGCTCGCACAGTGAAGACAGAGCAATTAGAACAAACTTACACCTGAAATCTGTAATTTCCCCTAGCAGACAATAGAACAACTGAAGCCTAACAGCATATTTAATCTTGACAATGGCAGATTTACAGCATATATCTAACAAAATTTAAATGGAACGGATAACAAAAGAAAATACACTTATCACACTCTGCAAAAGATTAGGCTCCTGGCCATGCTATCACAGAAAAGCTAAAGCACATCAACTCCAAGTCCAGAAACAAAGGATTTCACAAAATTTGCAAGAAATTGCTTATAAGCCTTTATTTCTAAGTCTCCCGCCTCCTGCGATTACATTTAGAATTTGTATTTATAGACTCGGGACAGACCCTGATCTTTTCCAAAATATCTTGCTCAAACCCTAAATCTTATCGCACTTAAACCCTAGGACCCGGGTTTTACAATAAAAATCCATTTAAAAATCAAAGTCCGAATAGAACTTAACCCTTCGGCAAATCTGTGCAGTCAGCTGCCATAAATGGAGAAGATAAAATAAAATGCAACTTGCATTCATTCGCAGCTGCAAATAAATGCTTTCATTAATTCTGCTGGTGAGCCGGATGAGTCACCACTTCTCCATCAATTCGATCTCCGCAAATCCATCCCGGAGTTGAAATGGTCTCCATGCTATCAAGTCTGCAATAAATTTGTTGTTGAATGCTCTCACCGGCAACTTCTCTCCTAGCATGGCGGTCCTTGACTAAATCCGCACTTTATCTTCGCCTTTATGGTCTTTCCCGGTTGTCCCGTAAGTGCCAGTGGAATCCTGCATGAAAGACAAAAAGATGCATTAGATTAGCATTTTAATTAAATCAGAAGCTTAAAACATTAAAAACAGATTAAATCCGCAAAATAAGCTTGCATGTCGGCTTCGGTTTGTCCCATTCACGCTTTGACACGTGTCGCTACCCCGGGAAGCCTTCGTTTCCCGCCGGAATGCACTTTCGGGTCAACTATGACTTTCTCTCTCCTTCCGCGATTCTCGCGACATGTCGCGAAATCGCGGCACTGCTGGCACGCATCGGCAACTTCCTCCCTCGTCGGCCGCGAAAACGCGACATGTCGCGATTTCGCGACATGTCGCGAAACGCGACCCTCCTGGCCTCCGTACAGCTTCTTGATTTTCAGCCGCGATTTTAGAACACGTCGCGATATCGCGACAGTTCCGTACCTGCATGCGTTGACCGCGTTGACCGCGATTTTGGAACATGTTTGCGACTTAGCCGATTTTTCATCCTGCAGCCCACTTTCTCTCTCCTTCCGCGAAAATGCGACATGTCGCGATTTCGCGACATGTCGCAAAATCGCGCCCTCCGTACAGCTTGCTTCTCTCTCCCAAAAACTGTCGCGATTTCGCGACATGTCGCGAAATCGCGACCTTTCTCGCACTTAGCCGTATTTTGACTTACATGTCGCGATATCGCGACATTTCCGAAAATGGAAGTGTCGCGATATCGCGACACTACCAAAAATGGAAAGTTTGATTTTTAGTGAATTTATGCAACTATTTTCTGGATTTTCTCGGTACCGGTGCAAGATTTTGCTTGTGCATGAATGATTCTAGCATGTAAAAAGTGAATTCTTGGATAACACAACTAGAATGCAAGAAAAAGCACAACTTTAAAAAGGAGGCAAGCAAATTTGGATTTAAAACACTGAAAAGATCAAGAGGGTCCCTGCTTGCAAAAAATGGAAGTTCAGAATTTTCTAAGGATGGAATCTCATTTTTCAGTGGGGGTGTGTTGCTTATCAACAAATGGCGATATCTGCGGGTAAAATAGTAGCACTATTTTAGAACCCAAGACTATGGTTTCAAAACAAAAAGACCATGCATCATGCCTTGCCACAGGCATTCTTCACAATAAATTGACTGCCAACTGCCAGCTGTTAAAATTTCCCAAGGACATACTGGGCTGGATTACTTCAAGGAAGATTTCTGATGTGCAATTACAAAGGTATAGAACTTTCTTCAAGGATGACTGAATTGAATGATAAACTTGGATTAATCAACTTTTCTAGATTGTAAAAGGGGAAACCGAGTAGAGCTCTGTTTACTAGTTTAGCTTTTACAGCCTAGACAGAGTTACCCTTTAGATTTACACGACCCAATTTACAACTGTAGGGCAGAATCTAATATTGGCTGCCTCTTTTGATCATATAACTCTTTTTTTTTCTTTTTTTCTTTTTTTCTTATCTCTTTTTTTTTTATCTCTCTTCTTTTTGAAATATATCACTATCTGGAAGACCTTAGAGAAATTACAATTTTCTTTTAATATTTGATCAATCTGAACCTGTTTCAGTCTAGGCATTGATAGCCTCTCGGTGGACACCCAAATAATTGCATGAACCATAGTCCCCTCTTATAACCAGCTTTTCTTGGATTCCCCGGGAGTTCCTCCAACTAAACAACATAGCAGTTTTTCTATCATTAAAACAACTGTGGCAAGTAAGACACAAGATCCAATCATCTCTCTACCTTCATCCTGGATAACAAAATAGTTCCACAGTTTAGTGCAAGCAGACTATCTCAATTAGAATAATGAGCAGAATGGGGAGGGCACTGGATTGAGGATTTATCAGCTAGGAATAAAACAATTTTCAGCAGGCTGACTTTTCATTGATTGCTCAGGCAGAGGTTAAAAAATAGAATTTTAGAAGCCAAAGGACTTTGTACAGGCTTCCAAGGACAGGCACAGGCTTCTAAAGCAAGACAGAATAAAAACTGCACAGACTGCAAATAAAACTGCACAAGCAACTAAGACTAAAACTAAAACAAAGACTGTACAGATAGCAAAGAAAAAGAAATGCGGGGAAGAAAATAAAAGCGTACGAGGCAATAAAAGAAATAAACTAAAAGAACTGAAGCAAATAAAAATCGCTGAACTGTAGCAAAGCTAAATCGCAACAGCACTGAAATAAACTAAAGCAACTGAAATAAACTAAACTGCAAGCTCACACATATAAAAAATAAAAAAATAAAATAAAAATAAAAAAATAAAAGCACCGAGAACAAGGATTAATCTAACAAACTAAAATAAACGACAAATTAAAACTAAAAAGAAGCAACTAAAGCAACTACAGAAAAAGAACTAAACTAGAACAAAACAAAACTTACGGAGCTATTTACAATATGTACACTATGTTACAACCTTTTTAGCTTACTCGAAATGATACATTGGAGGAAAAGAGAGAAATGATGCCTTAAAGTATTGGCCATGAAAAGTGAGGTCAGAAAAATTACCATCCAGGTCTTGAAAGCGGAAAGCATTGTTACCCAATATTTCAGCAATTTGGTAGGGGCCTATCCACAGTGGCTGCAACTTTGTGTGCTTACCCTTCTTCTCATGGGCCTTGTCCCACAGAAGCACTAAGAACGAAGTTCTGCCCTCCTTCTAGCGCCAATTAGGTGTTGGTCCGGCTTTCATGCACACCCGGGAAAAAGGGATGAAGGCAAGGAAAGCTCCGGAGACACCCACGGGACTGATCCCACTCATCTTTAGGATCTAGCTGGTTATCCAAGGTGCGAGTTACAGAGTTGGGTCGAATGGCAATTCACTCTTTTCCACTTACGGAATAGATTTCAATATGGATGCTCTGTTACCTTACGGGGGGTTCTCGAACTTGTTCGGTAGTTGCAAAAGTTGTTGACAATCGGATTTAACTTGAATTCTTGATCTAGCTCTCATGGGTCAGTGATTTAAATAAAAGGCAAATAAAGAAAATAAAAATGGATCATTCACGGAAAGCAAAGAGAGGGTAGGGTAAGGCGAGAAAGAGAAGTTTATCGGACTTTAAAGCTGTAAAACTCTAAACTATCAATCTTATCTATGCTATCGACTTCACAACGAGAACAAATCCCGAGAAGAAAGTGTCCGGTCGGTCTAAGATCACTTTCAACTAAGAGCACAAGGCGAGTGAAACGGATCTAGCGAGAAAATTATAAATCCAAGGGGCGGTGGTTAAAGCGGTATCTTTCACCGGCGACCCTAGCTCGCACTGATGAAGACAGAGCAATTAGAACAAACTTACACCAGAAATCTGTAATTTCCCCTAGCGAGACAATAGAACAAGCTGAAGCCTAACGACATATTTAATCTTGACAATGGCGGATTTACGACATATATCTAACAAACTTTAAATGGAACGGATAACAAAAGAAAATACACTTATCACACTCTGCAAAAGATTAGGCTCCTGGCCATGCTATCACAGAAAAGCTAAAGCACATCAACTCCAAGTCCAGAAACAAAGGATTTCACAAAATTTGCAAGAAATTGCTTATAAGCCTTTATTTCTAAGTCTCAGCCTCCTGCGATTACATTTAGAATTTGTATTTATAGACTCAGGACAGACCATGATCTTTTCCAAAATATCTTGCTCAAACCCTAAATCTTATCGCACTTAAACCCTAGGACCGGGGATTTACAATAAAAATCCATTTAAAAATCAAAGTCCGGATAGAACTTAACCCTTCGGCAAATCTGTGCAGTCAGCTGCCATAAATGGAGAAGATAAAATAAAATGCAACTTGCATTCATTCGCATCTGCAAATAAATGCTTTCATTAATTCTGCTGGTGAGCCGGATGAGTCACCACTTCTCCATCAATTCGATCTCCGCAAATCCATCCCGAAGTTGAAATGGTCTTCATGCTATCAAGTCTGCAATAAATTTGTTGTTGAATGCTCTCACCGGCGACTTCTCTCCTAGCATGGCGGTCCTTGACTAAATCCGCACTTCATCTTCGCCTTTATGGTCTTTCCCGGTTGTCCCGTAAGTGCCGGGTGGAATCCGCATGAAAGACAAAAAGATGCATTAGATTAGCATTTTAATTAAATCGGAAGCTTAAAACATTAAAAGCAGATTAAATCCGCAAAATAAGCTTGCATGTCGGCTTCTGTTTGTCCCATTCACGCTTTGACACGTGTCGCTACCCCAGGAAGCCTTCTGTTTCCCGCCGGAATGCACTTTCAGGTCAACTATGACTTTCTCTCTCCTTCCGCGATTCTGCGACATGTCGCGATTTCGCGTACATGTCGCGAAATCGCGACCACGGAGCATCGGCAACTTCCTCCCTCGTCGGCCGCGAAAACACGACATGTCGCGATTTCGCGACATGTCGCGAAATCGCGACCCTTCACGGCCTCCGTACGCTTCTTGATTTTCAGCCGCGATTTTAGAACACGTCGCGATATCGCGACAGTTCCCTTACCTGCATGCGTTGACCGCGTTGACCGCGATTTTGGAACATGTTTCGGACTTAACCGATTTTTCATCCTGCAGCCCATTTTCTCTCTCCTGTCGCGAAAATGCGACATGTCGCGATTTCGCGACATGTCGCAAAATCGCGCCCTCCGTACAGCTTGCGTCTCTCTCCCAAAAACTGTCGCGATTTCGCGACATGTCGCGAAATCGCGACCTTTCTGGCACTTAGCCGCATTTTGACTTACCTGTCGCGATATCGCGACATTTCCGAAAAAGGAAGTGTCGCGATATCGCGACACTACCAAAAATGGAAAGTTTGATTTTTAGTGAATTTATGCAACTGTTTTATGGATTTTCTCGGTACCGGTGCAAGATTTTGCTTGTGCATGAATGATTCTAGCATGTAAAAAGTGAATTCTTGGATAACACAGCTAGAATGCAAGAAAAAGCACAACTTTAAAAAGGAGGCAAGCAAATTTGGATTTAAAACCTGAAAATGACCAAGAGGGTCCCTGCTACAAAAATGGAAGTTCATAATTTTCTAAGGATGGAATCTCATTTTTCAGTGGGGGTGTGTTGCTTATCAACAAATGGCGATATCTGCGGGTAAAATAGTAGCACTATTTTAGAACCCAAGACTATGGTTTCAAAACAAAAAGACCATGCATCATGCCTTGCCACAGGCATTCTTCACAATAAATTGACTGCTAACTGCCAACTGTTAAAATTTCCCAAGGACATACTGGGCTGGATTACTTCAAGGAAGATTTACGATGTGCAATTACAAAGGTATAGAACTTTCTTCAAGGATGACTGAATTGAATGATAAACTTGGATTAATCAACTTTTCTAGATTGTAAAAGGGGAAACCGAGTAGAGCTACTGTTTACTAGTTTAGCTTTTTACAGCCTAGACAGAGTTACCCTTTAGATTTACACGACCCAATTTACAACTGTAGGGCAGAATCTAATATTGGCTGCCTCTTTTGATCATATAACTCTTTTTTTTTCTTTTTTTCTTTTTTTTCTTATCTCTCTTTTTTTTATCTCTCTTCTTTTTGAAATATATCACTATCTGGAAGACCTTAGAGAAATTACAATTTTCTTTTAATATTTGATCAATCTGGAACTGTTTCAGTCTAGGCATTGATAGCCTCTGGTGACACCCAAATAATTGCATGAACCATAGTCCCCTCTTATAACCAGCTTTTCTTGGATTCCCCGGGAGTTCCTCCAACAAAACAGCATAGCAGTTTTTCTATCATTAAAACAACTGTGGCAAGTAAGACACAAGATCCAATCATCTCTCTACCTTCATCCTGGATAACAAAATAGTTCCACAGTTTAGTGCAAGCAGACTATCTCAATTAGAATAATGAGCAGAATGGGGAGGCACTTGGATTGAGGATTTATCGACTAGGAATAAAACAATTTTCAGCGGGTGACTTTTCATTGATTGCTCGAGCGAGAGGTAAAAAATAGAATTTTAGAAGCCAAAGGACTTTGTACGAGGCTTCCAAGGACGAGGCACGAGCTTCTAAAGCAAAACGAGAATAAAAGCTGCACGAGATCGCAAATAAAAGCGCACAAGCAAATAAGAGCTAAAACTAAAAGCGAAGACTGTACGAGATAGCAAAGAAAAAGAAATGCGAGGAAGAAAATAAAAGCGTACGAGGCAATAAAAGAAGCTAAACTAAAAGAAGCGAAGCAAAGTAAATAAAGCGCTAAAGCGACAAAGCTAAAGCTGCACAAACAGCACTGAAATAAACTTAAAGAAAACTGAAAAACTAAAATGCAACTGCACAGACATATTAAAAAAATAAAAAAATAAAATAAAAATAAAAAATAAAACTGCACTGAGAACAAGGATTAATCTAACAAACAAACCTGTACAGACAGCACCCAATTAAAACTAAAAAGAAGCAACTAAAGCAACTGTACAGAGCTATTAAAAGAACTAAACTAGAACAAAACAAAACTTACGGAGCTATTTACAATATGTACACATGTTACAAACTTTTTTTATAGCTTACTCAAATGATACATTGGATGGAGCAATGAGAAAAATAATGCTTCAAGTATTGGCCATTAACGGGGAGGTCCGAGAAAATTACCATCCGAGGTCTTGCAAGCGGAAAGCATTGTTACCCAATATTTCAGCAATTTGGTAGGGGCCTATCCACGGTGGTTGCAACTTTGTGTGCTTACCCTTCTTCTCATGGGCCTTGTCCCACGGAAGCACTAAGTCCGCCGACTGAAAGCCTTCACCTTGGCTCTCTTGTCAAACCACCGCTTGACGGTTTCTTGGTGTCTCTTTGAAGTGCTCCGGGGCTTGGAGTCTTTCATCCTGCAAGTTAGTGAGGTCTAAAACACGGGCTTCGAGCATCATCATGACCTTCAAAATAATCTAAGGCAAACTGATAGGTAGGCAATTTCAAGGAGATGGGGACAATTGGCCGAGTACCATACAACAAAACAAAGGGAGAGGTCTTAAGAGCCACTTTGTGTGTTATCCGGTCAGCCCACAGTGCATATTTCAACAATGTATGCCATTGCCTGGGTTTGTCTGCTGCAGACTTTTTGATGGCATTCATTAAGTTCTTGTTTGTTGACTCGGCCGAGTCCATTGCCTTGGGGATAATAGTTGGATGAGAATCGATAACTATCCCCATATGGTATGCCCAATCTGCAAACTCCAATGATTGGAAGGCGGGCCCATTATCACAGACCAAATTCAGGGGAACCCCAAATCTAGTTATGACATTTGATTCAAGAAAATCAATAACTTCCTGGGCTGTACTTCTTGTAGTGGCTGCTGCTTCAACCCACCTTGTGCAATAGTCAGTAGCTGTCAGCGCATATTTATGCCCTGCCGAGGAATTCGGGTTAATGACTCCCACAAAATCAAGTCCCCACTGCATGAAAGGTTTGTTTATCACAACTGGTTGCAATGGCAGAGACTCGATTTGCCTCTTTGGCTGCAAATGTACGCAGCGATGGCGAGGTTCGACATGTTGATGTGCATCCTTAAAAAGTGTAGGCCGATGTGCTTTGCTCTTAATATTTTATGTCTTTGTAGCGAGATCTCGATGAATGCCACTGCCCCTAGTTTTTCATGAAAACTAGCCATGACTTCACCGACTTCATTGGGAGAAATGCACCTTAGGAAGATGCCAGCATAATTCTCCCTGTACAGAGTACCTGCCTTGAGGAGATAGTGAGAAGCTTTTAACTTTAATGCTCTCCTTTGAGTTCTGTTCAAATGGGATGGGCAAACCCCAAACTGTAGCAGATGAATGATATCCCCATACCAATCATCAGATTCAGAGTTTAATTGATTAACTTCCCTTTGTGGAGGCACTTCGACAATGTGTCTAGACAAGCCAAGTCCTCTGATCAGTTTAGCAGGCCTAATCTCCAAGTCATATTCTTGCGGCACTGGTGACCCAATTGCCCCTCGGTTCACCCAACTCATTCGACTTAGAAGGTACTTCACAGTTGGAGTCCGGCACTATGGCATGAGTTTTGCTTCGAGTATATAATGTCTGAGCCGCTTCTTTGCCCTTACCAAAGCATAAGCTTTGTTTGTCTAATCCGGAATATTTCGGTTCAGCTCCCTTCAAATTAGTGCTCTTAAAAGCAATTGGATGTTCTCCTGTATCTCTCCGTTGAGTCGACCACTGCGGCAAGTGTATGTTCGGAGAGAAAGTGTACGAGATAGAAATCTGCATTGAAATGCGGGCTTACTAAGGCTGGTGCTTGTTTAATGGTTGTCTTGATTTCTTGAAAGCGAGTCTTAGCTTCGGTGGTCCGGGCAATGCGGGCGGTTTGCTTTAACATATCATTCATTGGTTTAACTATCTCTGCAAAGCACGAGATAAACTTTACGACAAAGTTAATCTTTCCAAAGAATGATCTCAACTCTTTCTTGGAGTTGGGAAATGGTATGCCGAGATATGGCCTCAACTACTCCTGGATCCATGGAAATGCCATCCTTTGTGACCAAATGCCCAAGCAATTTGCCTTCTGTTACACCAAATATGCATTTCTTTGGATTCAAAGAGATGCCAAACTCTCTGCACTTGTTAAATACAGACTCTAAATGCTTGACATGGTCAAATCTGGATTTGGAAAAGACTGTTAGATCATCCATGTAAACTACAATACATTTGCCCATAAGCCCCTTGAAGGCATGGTCCATTGCTCTATGAAATGTTGCTCCTGCATTTATTAAACCAAATGGCATCCTCTTGTAAGCAAAAGTACCCCACTTAGTTGTAAAAGCAGTCTTCATTCTATCCTCCTTCTCAACTAGAATCTGATTATAGCATGAGAAACCATCCAGAAAAGACATCATCTCTGAGCCATTAACAATCCGTAGTACTTCATCCATAGAAGGCAGGGGATAGTTGTCCTTTTCAGATGCTTTGTTCAGATTCCTAAAATCCACACAAAGGCGGATCTCCCCATTTTTCTTCCTTACTGGCACCAGATTTGCCACCCAAGTAGAATGCCTGATAGGAAAAATAATTGCTGCACTCAAGAGCTTCTCCACTTCTTTCTTAATAAGGGGTTCTAACAGAGCATTAACATGCCTCTGTTTTTGTCTGAAAGGCTTGCAAGATTCTTTCAAAGGTATGATGTGGGTGTAAACTTTTGGATCAAATACCTTTAAATCCTTGTATGACCAGGCCATTACATCCTTAGACACTGTGCGGGAAATCAATCATATTTCTCTTTATCTCCGGATCACGAGTCCTTTGCCAACTTGATGTTCCTTGGATCCTCTTCAGTTCCTACATTCAAATTTTCAGTATCATTGTCTGTGGTGCCCACATAATCCTCAAAATTCACCCTTTGCCTGATCTTGTCAACATCGAATAGCCTCTCCAGCTCTACCATTCCCTTTGGGATTATGTTGTCCTTCAATCTCATGATTCCCCTGTCATCATCTAGTTTGTTCCATCGGGGTGTCCCTTTGGCCCTCATCAATTATAGCATTCTCAAAGGTATTGGTACTCTGCGAGAAAGTTCACAATTTGTTGATCATACGAGAAAACTTGAAAAGTTGTCAATATTGTTTGGAACTGAAGGACAGGGGACTAGCTCAATTGAAAACTTATCCCACTTAAAATCTTCCAATGGCCTTAAACTTGCAGCTGAAGATGCCAAGACATCTGCATGTGAATTTTGTTCCCTGGGTATATGTGTTAAGTTAAATGCATCAAAGCCTTCCACAAGATCCCAAGCTACGTGCTTGTATCCCTTGAGATAAGAGGCTTTACACTTGAAACTTACCCACGACCCGGCTTGCCACTAATTACGAATCGGTGAAAACTTGAATGTTCTTCACATTTTTATCCAATGCAAATTTTAAACCTAAAATCAGAGCTTCATACTCTGCTAAATTATTAGTACATGGGAACTGCAGGCGGTAAGACATAAAAAATGTCTGACTTTGAGGCCCTTTGAGGACTGCCCTTGTTCCAGAACCACGCTTACATCCGGCTCCATCCACATGAAGTGTCCAAACTTCATTAGTATGTACGAGGATGAGCTTTGTTAAATTTATCATTGTGCCCGAGTTGTTAAATTGTAGACACCAATGTCTACCTCTGCAATATTGACAGTCTCATTTGCAGCATTGTACTCTGTAATGGTGTGTTTGTACCTGGGTTCTCTGTCAACCCGCAATTGATTAGCCACACCCTTCCATGGCAACCACATGTGTGAAAAGTCTGTTGCCAGATATCCATTCAGAGACTTAGACCAATCCCTACTTAACAGCATTCCATACCCCACTGGGATATCCACAACTTGGATTTCGATCTTATGTTGAGCCCTTGGCTCGGATGCCAATTGAATGTGAATGTTTTGCGGCTCTCCCACAACCTTAACTTCGGACTTGTCCAATTGGACAACTCTCCTCTCGGACTTCATTGGGGTCAGCCCTAGCTGTCGACAAATTGCCAATGGCATGACATTAGCAGATGCACTTGAATCCACCAAACAATTATGTAAGTTCTTCCCAAAAATTCGACGGTCGGTAAAAATGGGGGAACTTCGGTCTTTTCCTTGTACATGGCCGGATTGGCATTGGCTATTTTCTTCCCTTTATCCACGGGTTTAGCGGGCGGGGCCGGAGTATGTCTTTATCGGATTGTCTCTCTGCTCCGAAATGCTGTGCCGACTCATGCGAGTAATGTTAGCCTTAATCTTTTTCATATCCTCCACTATGTTATATCCTTTGTTAAGTGGAGGAATAGCAACTATCTGGTACTCTTTGAGCTCCTCCCTTTGGTGGGGGTGGATTATTGCTTGGAGAGGGGTCAGGAGGAATATTGTGAGAATTATCAGGAGGAGTTGATGTGGTATTTGGCTCAGGATTCCTGTTCCTCAGGTTGTAGCTATCTCTTATGTACTGCTGGAAAGCTTGTACTTCATCCATGGGCATTTCAACTACATTCTCAGATTCATCCGGGAAAGAAAAAGAATCCAAGACCATAGCTGCACCTTGTGTCCGGATGAACTTGGGCCCTCGGCGGTTCTTTGATTTTCGGGGAGATCAAATCTCCGACAAAGCTTCAAATGCATTGCAAAATTCCACACAATCTAATTCCCCATGTTGAGAAGTGGCATGAATTACTGCACCAGTTGGGCAGAGCCAAATCACAGATGTTCACATCATGAGCTTTACCCTTGTAATCTTTATTAGGCTCATATGGGGGCCTATTAAATCTGTTTGGTTGGTATGAATATCTGTTGGGATTGTCTCCAGTAGAAGTTTGCCTTTTAAAACTCAAAAAATCATTGGCCAGCTTCTGAACAATCTTTGAAACTTCTTCAATCCTAGCATTGTCAGCCTCTTTTACGGGGTTCTGTACATTCTCAACAGTCTTCATGACTAATGGTGCTGCTGATGGTAAAGTCTGACAAACTGGCAGCATCATATGATGTGGGATAGGATTGAGTATAGGAGCAGGCTGAGTGATCAGAGGAGTTTGTTGAATATTTAAAGGCTGGGGTCCCAACTGTCTTTCCAGGATTAAAGCTTCTTTATAAGCTTCTGTCAAGTTGGTAACGGTGGCATCCCTCTTCAAGAAGACGAGAGGTCATTGGGTCCAGAGAGTTCCTAAAAATCTCTAATGCCGAGTCGGCATTCGGTACATAATAGCCGGTGAGTCTACCATAAGCTTTATGGAATCTGACATTATAGGATCTAATAGACTCATTCAGTTCTCTTTTGATGCTAGAAAACTGCTGATATAAAATACTGGGGTCTATCACTTCCCAGAACTGTGACACAAAGACTTTTTCTAAGTCACTCCAACTGGTGATGGAATCATTGGTAAGATTTAGAAACCAATCATAGGCTCCCTCCTGGAGAGTGAGCGGGAAGAGTCTGCGAGGCAACATCCTCATCCTTGTACATTTAATAACTCCGGTGCATTCTTGAATGCAATTAAGTGTTCCTCTGCGGTTCTTGTCCCATCATGTTTATACCTAGGGAGGTATCTTTCCGGATTTACGGGCAAGTCATGGGCTATACCCGGAATGTTCAAAGGCTGTGGAGCCCAACCAATTTGCCATAGCTAATGGATTAACGGGGATATTACGAGCTCCGGTTGGAGTGACTATCAATGGTGATAAAGCTGTCTGTGATAGAGATGTGGCTCTTATGTGGCTACTTCTTCTCGGAGTTTCTAATTCGGGGACAAGGAGCTCTCCGGCTGCGGGGTGGGACCTTGTTACCCTGTATGTAGAATCCGGTTTTCACGAGTGCTGACAAACTCTGCGATTACGAACGGGTTACGTATTTTAGCAAGTTGAAATATCATGCTTGACAAGCTGCTGACAACCTTGCAGACAATTTAAAACCGTGACAATTTAAAAACTGCATTAACAATTTACAGTTATGAACAGGTTCTGTATTTTAGCAAGTTGAAATCACCCACAACCTTGCATTGACAATTTAAAACCGACAATTTAAAACTGCACTGACAATTTAAAAACTGCATTAACAATTTACAAAATTGTACTGACAATTTAAAAGCTGTCCGGAGTTCACTGTGGGTCCTTCAAATGTTGCTGTTATGCCCTTACAACACTTGAACTGAGTTCGGCCCTCCTTCTAGCGCCAATTAGGTGTTGGCTGAGGAGGAGGGGAAAATTAGCTACCGGACTTTGGATAAAATACGGTTTTACGAGTTCCACATACGGTCGGATTTCTCAACTCAAGTGCACTAAGAACGGATGTTCTGTGGCCCTCCTTCTAGCGCCAATTAGGTGTTGGTCCGGCTTTCATGCACACCCGGGAAAAAGGGATGAAGGCAAGGAAAGCTCCGGAGACACCCACGGGACTGATCCCACTCATCTTTAGGATCTAGCTGGTTATCCAAGGTGCGAGTTACAGAGTTGGGTCGAATGGCAATTCACTCTTTTCCACTTCTGGAATAGATTTCAATATGGATCGCTCTGTTACCTTACGGGGGGTTCTGAACTTGTTCGATAGTTGCAAAAGTTGTTGACAATCAGATTTAACTTGAATTCTTGATCTAGCTCTCATGGGTCGTGATTTAAATAAAAGGCAAATAAAGAAAATAAAAATGGATCATTCACGGAAAGCAAAGAGAGGGTAGGGTAAGGCAGAAAGAGAAGTTTATCGGACTTTAAACTGTAAAACTCTAAACTATCAATCTTATCTATGCTATCAGCTTCACAACAGAACAAATCCCAAGAAGAAAGTGTCCGGTCGGTCTAAGATCACTTTCAACTAAGAGCACAAGGCGAGTGAAACGGATCTAGCGAGAAAATTATAAATCCAAGGGGCGGTGGTTAAAGCTGGTATCTTTCACCGGCGACCCTAGCTCGCACGGTGAAGACAGAGCAATTAGAACAAACTTACACCTGAAATCTGTAATTTCCCCTAGCGAGACAATAGAACAAGCTGAAGCCTAACGACATATTTAATCTTGACAATGGCAGATTCTACGACATATATCTAACAAACTTTAAATGGAACGGATAACAAAAGAAAATACACTTATCACACTCTGCAAAAGATTAGGCTCCTGGCCATGCTATCACGAGAAAAGCTAAAGCACATCAACTCCAAGTCCGGAAACAAAGGATTTCACAAAATTTGCAAGAAATTGCTTATAAGCCTTTATTTCTAAGTCTCCGCCTCCTGCGATTACATTTAGAATTTGTATTTATAGACTCGGGACAGGACCACGATCTTTTCCAAAATATCTTGCTCAAACCCTAAATCTTATCGCACTTAAACCCTAGGACCCGGGTTTTACAATAAAAATCCATTTAAAAATCAAAGTCCGGATAGAACTTAACCCTTCGGCAAATGCGTACGATCAGCTGCCATAAATGGAGAAGATAAAATAAAATGCAACTTGCATTCATTCGCAACTGCAAATAAATGCTTTCATTAATTCTGTTGGTGAGCCGGATGAGTCACCACTTCTCCATCAATTCGATCTCCGCAAATCCATCCCGAAGTTGAAATGGTCTTCATGCTATCAAGTCTGCAATAAATTTGTTGTTGAATGCTCTCACCGGCAACTTCTCTCCTAGCATGGCGGTCCTTGACTAAATCCGCACTTCATCTTCGCCTTTATGGTCTTTCCCGGTTGTCCGTAAGTGCCGGGTGGAATCCTGCATGAAAGACAAAAAGATGCATTAGATTAGCATTTTAATTAAATCTGAAGCTTAAAACATTAAAAACAGATTAAATCCGCAAAATAAGCTTGCATGTCGGCTTCTGTTTGTCCCATTCACGCTTTGACACGTGTCGCTACCCCAGGAAGCCTTCTGTTTCCCGCCGGAATGCACTTTCAGGTCAACTATGACTTTCTCTCTCCTTCCGCGATTCTGCGACATGTCGCGAAATCGCGGCACTGCCAGCGCATCGGCAACTTCCTCCCTCGTCGGCCGCGAAAACACGACATGTCGCGATTTCGCGACATGTCGCGAAATCGCGACCCTTCCTGGCCTCCGTACGCTTCTTGATTTTCAGCCGCGATTTTAGAACACGTCGCGATATCGCGACAGTTCCCTTACCTGCATGCGTTGACCGCGTTGACCGCGATTTTGGAACATGTTTCTGACTTAACCGATTTTTCATCCTGCAGCCCATTTTCTCTCTCCTTCCGCGAAAATGCGACATGTCGCGATTTCGCGACATGTCGCAAAATCGCGCCCTCCGTACGACTTGCGTCTCTCTCCCAAAAACTGTCGCGATTTCGCGACATGTCACGAAATCGCGACCTTTCTGGCACTTAGCCGCATTTTGACTTACCTGTCGCGATATCGCGACATTTCCGAAAATGGAAGTGTCGCGATATCGCGACACTACCAAAAATGGAAAGTTTGATTTTTAGTGAATTTATGCAACTGTTTTACGGATTTTTCTCGGTACTGGTGCAAGATTTTGCTTGTGCATGAATGATTCTAGCATGTAAAAGTTAAGCTTGGAATAACACAGCTAGAATACAAGAAAAAGCACAACTTTAAAAAGGAGGCAAACAAAATTGGATTTAAAACCTGAAAATGACCAAGAGGGTCCTACTTGCAAAAAATGAAAGTTCAGAATTTTCTAAGGATGGAATCTCATTTTTCAGTGGGGGTGTGTTGCTTATCAACAGTTCTTAATGGTGTGCATCCACTATACACTTTCTTCGACATCAGATTATAAATACCAAGGAGCTCTACCTTAATGGACATCCCCCAAGAAAATAAAAATAAATATTCAATAATTCAAACTAGAGTAGTGGTGATGTTTGAAGAACACAATATTATACTGAGGGGGGTGAACAATATAATACCACTTTTTACTTTTTCTTCCAATTCAATATTATGTCATTTAAAGATAGTAGTATCAATAGCAGTAATCAAATAAATGCACAAAAACCATACACAATAAAGAAACTACAATTTACGTGGTTCACCCAATGTGTGCTACTCCACAAAGAAAATATTTTACTAAAACTTTCTCAATCAATCTCTTTGGAAATCACTCCCAATTACAATGTTTATGGATATCTGTCCAAAGAATATGTTGATCCCCTAATCTCAAGTTCATGGATATCTTTCACAGGAGAACTATTTCCCCTTATGCTCTGGCTATGTGATCTTCTAGAAGACTTTGTCTCTCTACTACACTAACTGGTGGACCTCTCTCCACTTGAAGACTCCTCACTTAGATCTATCTTCAACTGTGTTGTATGCTGGATATCTATCCACTAAGACTCTGTCCTCTATATTTTGTCACCTCCAAAACTCTATCAATAGGATCACATAGAACCTACTTAAAAAGCTCACACATAACTTGTCAAATGTTGAATAACAAGCTCACATAGAACTTATCCAAATTTGCTCTAGCAAGCTCACCAAGAACTTGCCTAAATTTTCTCTAGCAAGCTCACCAAGAACTTGCCCAAAACTCTATCAATAGGATCACATAGAACCTACTTAAAAAGCTCACACATAACTTGTCAAATGTTGAATAACAAGCTCACATAGAACTTATCCAAATTTGCTCTAGCAAGCTCACCAAGAACTTGCCTAAATTTTCTCTAGCAAGCTCACCAAGAACTTGCCCAAATATGCTCTAGAAACCTCACCAAGAACTTACCCAAATATGCTCTAGCAGCCTCACTAAGAACTTGACCAAATCTGCTGTAGCAAGCTTGACCAAATCTTCTCTAGCAAGCTTGCCCAAATCTGCTCTATCAAGATCACCAAGAACTTGCCCAAAATTGTCCACAAATCTATCCCAACACTGTCCTCAAATCTTTCCCAACACTATCCTCAAATTTGTCCCAAAGGCCTTCTTAAAGGCTCAATCAATCATGTTCAAGTAGTACTCAAAATGAAATCAACAATGAATGGAAATCTCAACTCAAATTAACTTCATAGTAGCATAAAGAGAATTGTTGGAGACTCAATATGTTCTAATCTTATCTCAACCCAAATCAATCTCAACTCAAGTCATAGAAGCATAAAGAGAATTGTTAGAGACTCAATATGTTCTAAAATCACTCTCAACCCAAATCAATCTCAACTCAACTCAAGTCAACTCAACTCAAATATTATAGAAGCATAAAGAGAATTGTTAGAGACTCAATATGTTCTAATCTCACTTTCAACTCAAATCAGAATAATGGAATAGTTTGTTTCATAGGACTTGAACAATCACTTCACACATCACTTGACTAGGCTTATTCAACTCAACTCAACCCAAGTCTTATAGAACCATAAATATAATTGTTAGAGACTAAATATGTTCTAAACTCAATCTCAAATAATAACCATAAGGTAAAACTCTTTCTCACACAACCTAGTCCAAGTATGTATCAACCAACTCAAATGTTTCAACAATGCTCAATTACAAAACTCACATAACAATGATACTCATGTTATTTTCTAACTCAAGTTCTTTCACAACCAATGGTCTTCAACAACTATGCTTATACAACAAATTTTAAACAAAACTCTCAACTTATAAAACCTTGAAGCATTCAATCAACCACTTTTGAAAAGGAAACCACAAACAATCCTTTTCCCTCCAATGATATTTCATAAATCAACCACCATAAACAATCAATAGAAGAATGTTCCCATACCTTTTATGAAGATGAAAAACCTCTTTGTAAATCTACCACAATCACAAAATTATTTTGCCAATATTCACAAGGGTTAGTAAATCACAAAATAATCAACATTACTCCACTTTTCAATAATCATCACCAAGGCCTTTAATTGCACAACTTCCTTATCTCTCCTAAAACCACTTGTACCATAAAATAAAATAAATCAAAACATTGCATAACCTTTTCACTCACAAAACCACTTATACCATAAAATAAAATAAATCAAAACATTGCATAAACTTTTCACTCCCAAAACCACTTATACTATAAAATAAAATAAATCACAATATTGCATACCTTGTCACCTCATGAAAGAATTAATCCTTTTGAAAAAGAACAAGGTAAACTTCACTTTTGGAACCCATTTGAAAAATTAGAAATATATCTTTACACACACCTTATTTATCCTTCTAAATAAGTTAGTCAAATATCCCTCAAAATAATCTTTTCGACGATATATAATATGCCCACTTTTCGAAATAAATTGAAACCTTTACATATATATATATGCCAACCTCCATTAATTGCACATAGGTCAGCCCTCCATTAATTTAAACTTAAACTTTAAACTTTAATATCTTCATCACCGGAGGTCCTTTTTTGATGAAAAAAAATTCCACCTTGGCTTTTAAGAAAATCCCTTTCCACATACGCCCACTATGATTTTAAATAAAACATATTATTTTTCTTGCCTTGGTTTTCATAAAAACCCTGTAAATAGCCATGCTTTCCAAAATATCATAAATGCTTATTTATGAAATATTTTGGCCACCAAAACCAAATGTGATCCATGTGACATCAATGATCCATGTGACATAAATGAAAACATAAAATACCTCAAATTACCTCAAATTTCCAACAATCTCTGCCTTTGTCATTGATGGCAACACCTCTAATGCAAAAACCACAATCACTAAAAAAACCGTCTGTAATAATCAAAGTTGCTCCCCCTAACTCAATACTCTCTATGGAGGTTTCTCCACCTAACTCAATACTCTCTTTGGAGGCTTCTACCCCTAACTCAATGCTCTCTTTGGAGGTTGCTCACACTAACTCAATGTTCTCCTCCTTACTCAAATATCTCCCCCTTTGACATCAATGGCAAAAGGGACACCTATGGGGCTAAAATATATGACTCTTAAGCTTAGCCCCCTCACCCCATTTTCTTTTGAGGTTGTTAATTTTTGTGTGGGAGTACTTTTACTCCCATATCACTTTGTTTATTTCCTCTATCAACTTCCTTCCATGTTTTTTTGATATCCTTATCTTGATGAATTACTTGATTTTCTTGTCTAGAACCTTTTTGACCTTATTACCTTGAACCTGTTTGGAACTGAGTCCTACACCATATTGCAATATGACCAAAGTTATTACAATTAAAACACTTGATATTATAGCCTTTGGTTGGTGCCCATATCCTGAAATTATTCTTAAAATAATTTCCATATCCATTCCTTTCTTGAACCTTGTATTGTGTAGCTCTATTTTCATGATCATTATAACCATAACTTCTGAATTGTGTAGCTCTAAAACCAAAACCATGTTTCTCATTTACTTTGCACTAAAAAACTCTATGAACAATCCTATTGCATGAGAAGCAATGTACCTAAAAACCATACCTTCTTTCCTTGAATTTTATTCTAGAAAAATCAAACTTCTTTGATCCATAAACCCTGTAGTGTATAGCCCTGTGTCCAAATCCATTACAAGAAAAACAATATCCTTGAAAATGCCTTTGTTCATGCCTTGGTTCCTCATGCCTTTCTTTACCATTATCCTTATGATCATATTCAACTTGTGCATTGCATTCTTGAACCTTCTTTGTAGCATCTAAAACCTCTTCCTTACCTTTCTCTTCAAGAATTTATTTTCCCTTTGAGTTTGATTCACCTATCTCAAAAAAAGAACCAAACTGAATATTTGGAGCCATAGGAACTTTGGAACTTTCCTCACAAATCTTAGGTGCTTCCTTGCTTTCATCTTTTAGAACTTCCTTTCCTTTTGAGTGTGATTTTTCTTGGAAGTAAGATACAACCTTAAAATAAGTTTCCACTCCTTTTTGAATATTTTCATCTAATGTATATGTATTGCCATGGTTACCCTTAGTTCTTCATTCATCCTTTCTTCTATCCTTTTTGTATTTTGAAGCTCTTATTTGAGATTACTGATTGTTTGAAGTAGTTCTCTGATTTGACATCTATTAAAATATTGTTTTCAATATTCTTGTATTCTTATTTTAGCCTTTTGATTTTTGATTTTTGTTTACTTGGCTCATCCTCTTCCTTTTATATTACCAAAAATGAGACTTATTTGTTTTCACTGTTGCTGGAATTGTCACTAGAATTGTTGCTTTCTTTTTCAAATACACTTTCCTTGTTGTAATTGTTGTAGTATGTGCAATCATCATCTATATGCCCAAAATCTCTGTATATGAAGCATTTTAGTATCCTTAGACCTTTCTTGTATCTATCTTCTTTCTCAATGACTATGGCAAACTCTTCATGTCTTTCCTCAATAGGCACATCATCTTCTTTAACTTCAATACATAGGAATAGGTGTTCTTGCTTTTCTTCACTTATTTCAAAGAATGCACATTCTTCTTTATCTAACTAATCTTTATAACTATAATCTAAACTATCACTTGCTTCTATAATGTAGTAATATTTCTTTACCTTACAAAAAAATTTCTTCTTCTCATATTTGTTTTGCTTGTCCTTGTCATATTTTGTGTGCTTGTGCTTTCCATATTATTTTCTTCTATGACCCTATTTTTCATCATCAATGTTTTCTTCATGTGGACACTTGTATGCATAGTGACCAAGATCACCACAATTGTAGCACCTGACTTTCCTTATATCTCTAAAATTCCTTGAGTCCTTATTCCTTTTGATGAAGTTAGCTTCCTCATAATTTTCTAAAAATCTATCTGTTTCTAAAACTTTCCATTTATTTTTTTTGAAGCCTTGAATGCAATCCCTTTCATTGGAGCTTTATGCTTACTTACTCTCATCTCATAAACTGTGAGAGTACCTTGCAATTCTTCCATTGTTAACTTGTTGATATCCATTTTTTCTTCTATTGTTGAAACCTTTGCATCATATTTCATGGGAAGTGATCTCAAAACATTTTGAGTAACTTCTAATTCTTTCATCTCAAAACCTAGGCCTCTCATAGTGTTAGTAATCTCATAAACTCGAAGTAAGAAATTTGCAATATCTTCAAAATATTTCATTTTCAATTCCTCAAATATTTTTCTATGAGTTTGTAGTTTTGCCAACTTTACCTTGGAATCTCCTTCATAAGTATTCCTCAACTTGGTCCACATATCATCAAATGAAGTACATACCATGAAATTTGCAAAATCTATCTCATGTAGCCCACTCAAAATATAATTCACTGCTCTTGCATTAATCTCAGCCAATTTCATGGTAGTATTATCTTCTTCGGGATCACCCTCAACCTTATACTTTTTTTCAACCATATGCCATACCTCATATCCTTGTGATATCAAGTAGGTCTTCATCCTCATGCTCCAAGAAGCATAATTATTACCATCAAATAATGAAACCTTATTTATAGATAATCCTTTCTATGAAGCCATATATGTTCTTGTAGAATCTGCCCTCAAGCTATTAGTCTTTTTGAAATAAACCGCTCTGATACCAATTGAAGAACACAAGCTTATACTGAGAGGGGGTGAAAAATATAAGACCACTTTTTACTTTTTATTCCAATTCAATATTATGTTGTGTAAAGATAGCAGTATCAATAGTAGTAATAAAAGCAATGCAAAAAAACCATACACAATAGAGACACCACAATTTATGTGGTTCACCCAATGTGGGCTACTCCATGGAGAAAATATTTTACTAAAACTTTCTCAATCAATATATTTGGTAATCACTCTTAATTACAATGTTTATGGATCTTTGTCCAAAGGATATGTTGATCCTCTAATCTCAAGTTCATGGATCTCTTCCACATGAGAACTCTTTCCTCTTATGCTCTGGCTATGTGATCTTCTAGAAGACTCTGTCTCTCTGTTGTATTGACTAGTGGACCTCTCTCCACTTGAAGACTCCTCACTTAGATCTATCTTCAACTGTGATGGTTGTTGGATCTCTATCCACTAAGACTCTATCCTCTATACTATGTCACCTCCAAATATCTATCAATAGGCTCACATAGAACCTACTTAAAAATCTCATACAAAACTTGTCAAATGTTGAATAACAAGCTCACATAGAACTTATCCAAATCTACTCTAACAAGCTCATCAAGAACTTACCCAAATCTGCTCTAGCAAGCTCAACAAGAACTTGCCCAAATATGCTCTAGCAAGCTCACCAAGAACTTGCCCAAATCTGTTCTAGCAAGCTCACCAAGAAATTACCCAAAACTGTCCACAAATTTATCCCAACACTATTCCTAAATCTGTCCCAACACTATTCTCAAATCTATCCCAAAAGCCTTCTCAAAGGCTCAATCAATCATGCTCAAGTAGTACTCAAAATAAAATAAAAAATGAATGGCAATCTCAACTCAAATTAACTTCATAGTAGCATAAAGAGAATTGTTAGAGACTCAATATGTTCTAATATCACTCTCAACCCAAATCAATCTCAACTCAACTTATAAAAGCATAAAGAGAATTGTTAGACTCAATATATTCTAAACTCACTCTAAACCCAAATCAATATCAACTCAACTCAAGTCAACTCAAATAAAATCTTATAGAAGCATAAAGAGAATTTTTAGAGACTCAATATGTTCTAATCTCACTTTCAACTCAAATTAGAATAATTGAATAGTTTGTTTTATAGGACTTGAACACTCACTTCACACATCACTTGAATAGGCTTATTCAACTCAACTCAACCCAAGTCTTATAGAACCATAAAGATAATTTTTAGAGACTAAATATGTTCTAAAATCAATCTCAACTAATCACCATAAGGGACAAATATTTCTCACACAACCTGGTCCAACTATGTATCAACCAACTCAAATATTTCCAACAATGCTCAATTACAAATCTCACATAAAAATGATGCTCATGTTATTTTCTAACTCAAGTTCTTTTACAACCAATGGGCTTCAAAACTATGCTTATACAACAAATTTAAAAAAAAACTCTCAACTTAGAAAATCTTGAAGCATTCAATCAACCACTTTCAAAAAGGAAACCACAAACAATCCTTTTCCCTCCAATGATATTTTAGAAATAAACCACCATAAACAATCAATAGAAGAATATGGCCATACCTTTTGTGAAAATGAAAAAACCTCTTCGTAAATCTACCACAATCAAAAAATTCTTTTGCAAATATTCACAAGGGTTAGTAGATAACAAAATAATCAACATTACTCCTTTTCAATAATCATCACCAAGGCCTTTAATTGCTCAACTTCCTTATCTTTCCTAAAACCACTTGTACCATAAAATAAAATAAATCAAAAAATTACATAACCTTTTCACTCCCAAAACCACTTATACCATAAAATAAAATAAATCAAAACATTGCATAACGTTTTCACTCCCAAAACCACTTATACCATAAAATAAAATAAATCACAATATTGCATACCTTGTCACATCATGAAAGAATTAATACTTTTGAAAAAGAACAAAGAAAACTTCACTTTTGGAACCCCTTTACAAAATTAGAAATATCTCTTTACACACACCTTATTTCTCCTTCTATATAAGTTATTCAAATAGCCCTTGAAATAAGGTTTTCGACGATATATAATATACCCACTTTTCAAAATAAATTGAAACCTTTACATATATATATGCCAACCTCCATTAATTGCACATAGGTCGGCCCTCCATTAATTTAAACTTAAACTTTAAACTTTAATATCTTCATCATCGGAGGTCCTTTTTCGATGAAACAAAATTCTACCTTGGATTTTAATAAAATCCCTTTACACATAATCCCACCATGGTTTTAAATAAAACCCTTTATTTTGCCTGCCTTGGTTTTCATAAAAACCCTATAAATAGCCATGCTTTCCAAAATATCATAAATTCTTGTTTATGAAATATTTTTGCCACCAAAACCAAATGTGATCCATGTGACATCAATGATCCATGTCACATCAATGAAAACATAAAATGCCTCAAATTACCTCAAATGTCCAACAATGTTTCTATCCTAAGTGAATATGCTTAAATTAGTCAAGTAATGAGTTACTTGGGTGTCTATTATAAGTTAACTCAAGGAGTAACACATTTGCTCCATAATTAAATAAAATTTTATATTCAATGAAATCCTATTAGAAGAGGATTCTAATAAACAAAATCACAATCAAAGAGAGATATTTTCAAGCATCAATAGATTTCATTCATCTATTAATATATCTATTTTCCTCAAGAAACCCATGTTATGTAGCTATATGAGATGGGTATTTATCCAAGTTGCCCAAACTATTTCATAAATAAAAATTCTCATCATTTACCTCATTCCATTATTGGTAGTTGAGTCTTTTATCTCACCCTCAAATGGACACCTATTCCTACAAAGATGTGCAATTCCATTACCAACATCAAATTCTACTAACTAAAATAATTTTGCAAAAATTACACATGAAATAATCAATCATTTCACTAGTAAGATATATCACATTTTCATTTAGTCATAATTACTTTTTAAATAGTACATCAAGAAATAATAATTCATTCCATAAAATATATTTTACAATTTTCCACAAGATACATGTTTGGCATGTCAAATCATTAAATAGTCAAGCATCATATCAAAAAAAAACAACTAGCTAAACATGAATCTATCCAAATAAAAAGTCTATCAAGGGAGGGTCATGACAGTAATATTGAGGGTAAAATATATTTCATATTGGATTTCTCATCAAGGTTAAACCTGATAGGGTATGTGAAAATCCTATTTTTATTACTCCCCTTGGTATTATGGTTCTCATTCACGTTACTTTTCTTATCTACCATGTTAGAATCCTCCCAAAAAATGTTATAGATTTTTTTGAGTTTTCTTAGGATTGTGAATAAGTCTAGACTTTGTGGAAGGCTGCTATATTATTCTAAGAAATAATCGATAGATCTCAACAATACTTCAATTGATAAAGGTGGTCCACTAGGGCTTCCTCCCCCTTCACTTGAGTGGTCTAACACTTATTCTAGATGATTCATTTATTGGCATAACCTTTAGGTCTTATGGTAAGTATAATGGCCTCCAACCTATGGTAGGATGAGGGTTTTAACTAGTGAATCTACCCCTTATGTCTATAGGTCTATGCATTCAAAAGAGGTATATTTTCAAATGAAGTGTAATCATTCAAAGGAATAAAAATTTTAAACTATGACACCTAGAAATCCTTATAGATTTGTTTTTTTTTTATGTCATGAACTATTCTAGGATTATACCTCACTAGATCTTTAGAAATGTTGACATCCCTAGCAATGATGCCAAAAAGTGATGTGTGTAATTATTCTTATTCACTTTAAATTATTGATCTTGGGTGGAGTCTATGGCTACATGCTCTAATTACTATAAGAGGTGTTCTAGGAGATAGATTTATAATATCCTAAGGAAATTAAAGTTATAAAAATTTGAAAAAAACAATATAACACAATGTAAATATTGTAGGAAAAGAATTAGCAAAAAGTAAAGTTGAAAATTTTGAAATTACTTACTCAAATTGGATGATATCCACTATTATGAAAGTGCTTAGGAAAGTATAGAAATTAACATTACTATAAAAATATGTAGGAAAATAGTAACAAATTATATTACAAAGTACAATAACAAGTTATGCAATAGAAAATAATGCATAACCTTTTATTAGAATGAGTGAGTGAGCCCTTGATCCGCATCTAATAAAAAGGGAAGCTAACTAAAATTAAAACTATTAAATCATACAACATAAGTTAATAAAGAATACTCTTACCTCCTTTCATAAGTCAAATTGCGGTGCCCCCCACCTTTCCTATATTCTCATCGGTATATGACAATTTTAACATAGCATAGAGATTATCCTTTAAGGCCTATAATACTTAAAGGAGAATGCCAATTTTATAACCTATCCATAAGCCCATGTATATAGGTTATTCTAGTATAAAACATTTATGCTTAGTTACCACACCTCCATGGGATAACTAAGGTCATCACCACTCACCTGGTAATGAGCATGGTTACCTAAAAATCACTATTTTATGGTACCACCATAGTTGTCTCATAATTGATTACATTAACTCATAGTTGTGGAACACCCAATCCTCACCATTCAAGGTGTATCAATCACAAGAATCTGGTTATTCTATCATCATAAATCCTTCCATATTTGTGGCTTCCTACTAGTGCATCATTGCAACTCCTAGGACTCACCTTTACTAGGTTATTGCATCACCATAAATCCTCACATGATTGGGTTTATTCTATGACTCAAGGTGAAGAACATAAGCATATACTGAGATGTGGGGGTGAACATTATAAGATAAAACTTTTTACATTTCAATCCAAATGATAACAGTAATAACATCAAAGTAGTAAATAATGCACACATCATTATACACATGAGAGACATGATTTAACGTGGTTCACCCAATATGGGCTACTCCACGGAGAAAATATTTCTCATAAACTTTCTCAATGAATCTTTTGGGAATCCAATCCTTGTTACAATTTTTATGGACGTCTATCCAAAGGAGACACCAATTCCCTTATTCTATGGTTTGTGGATCTCTCTCCATAGGAGACCGCTATACCCACTACTCTCGTTTGTGGATTCATATCCACAGGAGAAATATATCCCCTCTACTCTACTCAACTCTAATCAAATTTTCTCACAAATATGCTCACAACACTGTTTTAAACCTCCTCACAAGTCTACCACTAACCTGCTCACAAGTCTACCTCAAAACCTACTCAAAATCTACCTCTAACATACTTACAAGTCTGTCTCTAACCTGCTGATAATCTACCTTTAACCTACTCAAAATCTATCTCTAACCTTCTCACAATATATCTCTAACCTGCTCACAATCTATCTCTATCCTACTCATAATCTCTGTTCAATTTTTCTCTAAGACATGCTCATAACTGTTTATAACACATGCTCAAAAAGATTTCTCAAAGATGCAAAAACTTGTCTTCAAACCTAGCACAAGTAGTTCACAATATCTAGCACAAATATCTCAACCTATTTCAACTATAGAAGCATAAAATCCTAACCCAAATATTTCCAAAAATGCTTATCAAACAATCCTTTTATCTCCACCTTATGTTCCAGAAAACCTTGCTCAATAACACACCTCAAGAAGGAAAAATATGCCCATACCTCTTATTTGTTTTGATGAAGATATGTCATTAAAACCTGTCTCACAAATAACCAATCCTTCTTGTGCCACTTCAAGGGTTAGATAGCAAGAGTCTATTTCAAAATATCCACATGAAAATTCCCTCCAAAATGTGCTTAATGAAATATGAAAATGATGTTCTAGGACCCTTCTTTTGATCTCAAGGAAGATGCATTAAAACTCAACAAAACCCCAAAAAATATTTTTCACAATGCAAGAGGTACGATAAAAATTTTAAACCAATTTTACAACTTATTACTCATAATCTTGAAAATTAAGTTCAACCCCACAAAGATCACAAATTACACAAGCAAATTTTTCATTTACACCTTATACATCCTACTTGAAATTAATGCACTTCCAAAGAGATAATTAAATCATCGCTTTATTTTAAACCCCAAGGCACTAGCAAAAACACCATATAATATTTTATCCAAAAGTCAAACCATATTGAAAAATAATGCCCCTTATATCTCCCTAGACAAGCATGCATACCTTAGAACCTTAGACTTTGCATAATTTAATATTAAAAAAATAATCCCTTTTCTACTAGCTATCACCACGATTTGAACCTGCACTGCCTGCTGACCTGTGACCTAGCAACGGCTGTGCCACCGTATGGGCTAGCCACCCACACAAACACTAAAGGCACGCATTATTGCTTATTCTTAACTTCCACCATACAAAATGAAAAACTTCAAACAAAACCTTATCACCTGTCTCCATCGCATCTCGAAAATGAGACCTGTCTGCTACCATGGACACTACCATCTAGGCTACCTGACCGGATGGGATAGAAATTTGGAGCCCCTACTCCTTGTCCTTTAATCTACCTTGATTTTGGAAAAAATTGACATCTTCTTCCTCTCTGCCACAAAATGAACAATGATCTTTTGGGTGCATGAATTTCTCAATTTCGAACCAAACATTAACCACCTTAACATGCAATATTTATATGCCATATTTGGCATTGAATTTGACGTCGGTACTCGAATTGTAAACCTTTGGCACCAAATAAATATTATATTTTAATTATAATAATATTATAATTTCTCTTAGGGCTTTTTCTTAGGTTAAAACTTTTGCCACCACAGTTAATCAATTTAACCTTTTCTTTTGCAAAATTACCACCAAGGTAAATCAGATAGACCTTTTTATTTTTCCTTTTTCAAATACCACCATGGTAAATCAACTTGACCCTTTTATATTTTTCAATACCATCATGGAGAAGGTTTTTATTTCTTCTTTTTTCCTCATGCCTCATGTGCCCTTTGAAGAATATTATCACAAACATTGCCATCAACTTAGGACATCAAACCTTTTGACATCAATGACAACAAAACATGCTCAAATTTCCAATAATCTCCTTTGTCATTGATGACAAACCTTTTCTAAAAATTCCTTTTTCCAAACCATTTGATTCCAAATCTACTCCCCCTAAGAAACTACTCCCCCTGATTGAATGCTCTCCCCCTTACTCAAAGCTCTCCCCCTTTTATATAAATGGAAAAGGGACTCCTTTGGGGATAAATATAAGACTCTTAGCTCAGCCTTGTTGTGACTCCTTCACAATGACCCCAAAATTGGGGACCCACCTTAAATTTTGTGATTTCGGGGAATTTTTTTTTATCCAATTTTGATCACATCAAAGTCTTTGAAAAATTTCTTTCACTTTGGAATTGCTGACATATTTGCATTTTGAAGGTTTGAATGTAGTTGCAATGCTTCAAATTGAATATTTTGATTATTTGCATATTAATTGCATTATTTCAAATCAAATAATTTGATTAAAATCATTTTCAAAGGTTTAAATGATTAATTTTCATTTAAATAATTAAATTTTATTTTAGCGTTAACCCTAAAATTAATGCAAAATTGAAATGGGCATATCTTGAGCTAGACAAATCTGTTTTATCTCATTCAAAACCTGGTAAAAAGATATAGATTTTCTCTTTCTAATGGTACAAAACATATAGATGTCAATTTCACCAAAAAAATAGAAGTTTAATTTAGCAATATGAGAACTTTGAAATAATTTTGGAACAAAGGAAACTTACGGGAGAATGAATAATAAAGAAAGTTTGGTTTTGTTTTGATATTATGATTATTATTTTGTTATGTAGGTAATACAAGGGCAAGGGTTGAAGAAGATAGTTATAAAATTCATTTCCGAAACTGTGATGAAAAAAAAAAACTAAACTTTTCAAATTATAAATAATTCATTGAGATTCATGGAAAAAGGGTCGAACAGGTTGGAGAAAAAAAGGAAATATTGAAAGGAGCCAAATAGAAGACCAAGTTGCAAAGGAAGCTACATTTGCACATGAATACAGAGACTTTGTGGGATTCATTGTAAGATCTAATATTTTATATCAAATTTAATTTTTATTAAAAGCAAACACTATTGTGGTTTTTTTAATTTTATAAGTTGATTGATATATTTTTTTAATAAAAATTTGCATAGAAGATAGCACCAAATTTGTGGTAGGATTGTGTAAAATCTAGTCTACCTGAGTTTGATTTTCAAAGTTGTGTTTTTATGTGCTGTAGCAATTTTGTCTGAACATTTTATTCAAATATTTTTCTTTACCCTAAGACATTTTTAATTTATTTGAGGTATTAAAATTTAAGATAAAACCTAGTTTATTTTATAAAAGATTTAAATTTTACAACTAGGTTAAAGTTTGAATTTATCACTCAAATATTTAATTCTATAAATATTTCGATTGAATAAATTTCATAGAGGAAGGAATCAATGAGCTTTTGATTTTAAATTTCATAAAGTTTATAAAGTTCATTGAATTTGTTTTATTAAAACCCTATGTTGAATTTTAAAAAATTATTTATGTTTCTGAAAGTTTGATTTAATAAAATTTTCAATCTCAAATCTTAAAGTCCAAACTATACTATTTAAAGGATTAAATTTATTTACTTCAAATATTTAGTTTAATGAATATTTGAAAATAAATAAACTTCACATTAAGGAATATTACGTGAATTCTAATTTTCATATTATAAAGTACAAAACTTTATAATTAGAATTTATACATATTAATTATTTATATTTATTTATTTCAAATATTTGAATTAATAAATATTTGGTTTAAAAGGTTATATGAATTCTAATTTTTATATTATAAAGTACAAAAATTTATAATTATAATTCATACACATTAATTATTCATATTCTATGAAAAGAAGCAAGGATTATAAAGCTTAGAATATTCTAAAGGCCCAAACATAGGGATTATAAAGTGTTTTACATTTTATAATTAGGGTTTTTATTTTATTCATCATTTATTAGATTTGATTTTAAGCTTCATTCATGACATAAATGTTAGCTTTGAATTAAAATGCTTTAAAACATTCATGTAAGCTTAATATAAGGTTAAAAGCATTTTAATCAAAGTTTATCTTTTAAAATAGATTTGCATTCTCAAATATTAGCTTTAAAAGGCACGTTTATTCATTTTGAGGAAGTAAATTATACTGATGAAAATGCAAGTAATAATTTCAAGATCAAAATATTTGTTATAATAGGTCCCTTGTTAAAAGTTGATTGTTAATCCCTGAGATGTTTTGTGCACTTAACTAACATAAATTCATAACGTGTTATGTAAAATAACCTTGGAGAAACATATTTTCTTTGCAAGAGAGGATTACAATCCTAATTTTCAGGTGATATTTATCGGACAAAATAACACCTCAACAAATTGGTGCTAGAAGGAGGGCATGAAAGGTAAATATTTTATTTTCATTTGAAGTATTTCAAATCTTCGTTTAAAAAAAAAATGAAAATTTTTATTTATGTTGCATTAATGTTAATATGTCATAAATTCAAAAATTAGGTTATGATTCATTTCTTGTGAATTTTCATACATAGCCTTCCATATTAAAATTGGTTCAATTGCAGAAAATGATCTACCCTATTTTGAGCATGGTGGGATGATTACAGTTGAAGAACATATTTAGACATATAAATACATTATGTTTCATTTTCAAATCATGCAGGAAGATGTTCTCTATAGAATGTTTCCATACACATTGGATGAATTTGCTAAAGATTGGTTTATCAATTTACCTGCAGGTTCTACTACTTCTTGGAACCAACTAGAAACAATGTTTTTTGAACATTTTGGAACATTGGTTGACATTGATTTGTTATCAAATAAATTTTCCTCTATCTGTAAAATACCTAATGAATCAATGAGTCAATTTAATGATAGGTTTCATAAGTTGTATACTGAAATAGAGATACACTTTATCATTTCATAAGAAGAAGTTGTTCAAATATACTTGGAAGCTTTAGACCCTTTTACTGTTAAGTGTTTAGAAAAGTTTCTTAAATATTTATGTTTGTCTAACGCTTATGGTGGGGCAATAGCTATAGAACAATGGTTTATTTCAAGAGGAATTGATGTGGGTAGATTATCATTACTTAACCCTAAGGTTTCAAATCAATTACCACCTATGAGTCATGATACACATTTTTTGACACCATAAAATGAAATTGAATGTCCTAGTTTTTCAACCACTTTTGATATTATCCAAGAGGAAGTGCAAGTTTCAAATCTATTATCCATAAATAAGGATTTTAGTGATCAAGTTTATCAAAATTTACAAATGCATGAGTCTTCAGATATTGGAGGAATCTTAGATCTAACTAGCTTTGAAATATATGATAGAATAGAATCTTCCTTAGAGTTGAATGAAACAATTAAAGATACAAAATTACAATATTCTAGAGGTAATTTCATTATGATTGATCATAAAAGTTTATTACTTGAGGAAGATGAATTTTTCATTGAAGATAATTTTTTTGAAAGTGATGAACATGAACTTGAAGATCTTTCGATTGTTGAATTGGTAGAGTGTAAAGAAGTGGTTGAACATCACTCCCTAATTTTAGAAGATGATTATTATTGGTGGAATAAATGGGAGGATTTTGCTTCTTTTTCTAATGAAGTACTTGCTTCACCTAAAATACAAGACAAGCTACAAAGGTTAATTCTACAACTTAAAAGAAACAGTGATCAAGCATAGGGACAAATGCATCAAGATGCATATCTTGATAATTATATAAATCATTCTCATTAGAAAAAGATAAAATATGCTAAAAGGGATATTATTTTAGACAGTGGATATGTCCTAGAGTAGGCTAGTTTTGAAACACATGATAAATTAGGACCTTCCATAAATTTGGATGAGATCATTGAAAATGATGATCAAAATTTTTAGTATTCTCAAAATGATGATCGAGAAGAAATGAAAGAAGGGATGCAAACTCACAAAATGTTTCAAGAAGATGATTATTATAATGGTTGGGGAATATATGAGGAATTATTTATTTCTAATTATCCTACTAATCAATTTTCCATTTCACTTAATATGCAGGATGTTGAAACCTCTATCTTGCGTCAAGATTTGGCAATTTATATCCAATTGGAAGATGACATGTTAATTTAAAAAGTAGAGAAGGTTCCAAGATTTGATCATTTTGAACATGTTGTAGAACATTCTTCTGCAATAGAAAGGGAAAAAATGGTAAAGGTTTCTTATGATTCATCTATTATAGATAGATAAGAGGTCATTGATGAAATAATAGGAAATGATGGTGGTGATGATAAAGATCATGAAGAAAATAAAAATACTATAATGGATAATCAAGTAATGGTAAATTAAAGTATACAAAAGGTAGAATATTATCCATTATGTCCAAAAATTCAACAGTCGGGTAAAATTTTGCATAATTATTTATTCAATTTTGATATTATTTGTGGTGAGATGTCATTGGAGGTTGATCAAGAATTGAAGTGGATTTCTTTTTCCACTACAAATAAGTTTGCATTGCTAAATGAAAAATAATACATGCTTGAATCATTGAACCAAGTTCAACAACAGTTAACAATTCAATCTAGGATACAAAAATATAATGATTCTTATTTTGTAAATAGCCTAGATTCTTGTAAATTGTTACATGAATATGATTGGCCTAATAACATAGATGATGATTTTATGTTAAAATTTTCATAAGTTGCTTCTTATTTGAAAGAAATGTTATATGCTTGTGAAAATGAGAATCTAGGTCAAAGTAATAAATCAAGGTTTGAAATTCCCATCTTGTTGAATAAGCATAATATCATAGAAGATCATGTATTTACTTGTAGGGTTAATGGATCAAATTTTAAACATGGAATTTTCTATAAGTTTGAATTAAATCAATAGGGTGTGAAGGGTAAAATTAAGATTACATCATTTCACTTAATCTTGTTTCGGTTGGATTTATGTAAAGCTTGAAATGCAAATCATATATGTATTTTAGAGTGTGCCAATCCTATTTGGGATCCAAGAAGGTGATAGCATAAATATGTTATAATTTTGTACATAATGTATATTTTGTAAATAGTTTTTTTGGGTTTTTATATTTTTGTTTTGTTTTGTACATAATTTGTTGTTTCATGAAATTTTGTTGTGTTGCAATAAATTGGCTTTGCCAAATTTTGGGAGTTTTGTGATGATGTTTGTCTTTAATAAAGTTTTAGTGAGGTTTTCAAGGATTAAGGTAGTTGTTACCGAGACACTTGTCATTTTATGGTTTTTTTTGGTATTCGGTCCTAGGCCGTATAGGATAAAATTACTTGTTTTGAAAACCTGTAAAACCTGGAGAAAAAGAATTTCAGTTGTTAGGTTATATCTTCATGAATTTAAACCAAGATAAGGAAAGTTGAAATACTAGAATCATATTGCAAAATCTTCATGAATATCACAAACATATTAAGGAATCATATTGCAAAATATTCATGAATATCACAAACATATTAAGGAATATCTCTTGAAATTCTGGAAGTATGATCTCTAGAATCATTTGTTAATTTTGTAAATTTAAGGTGAAAATTTTTATATAATATTTCAACCTTGCCTGATCTCTAGCCCACATGGCAGGTGGATTTTTTACAAAGTACCATATTATAGGATTAAAAAAAAAAAAAAAAAGAGAAAAATGATGAATACAATGAAAAGTAAAGTCAAATCTATCACCAATACCATGAAAAGTAATGATAAATCTATCACCGTAGTCTAGATAGCCTTCACTAGGGCTATAGACACCTGACTGGTAGTGGAGATAGGTCTAGACTGAAATGAAAATATAAAATGCAAAATTTCACCTAATATATGGGAGATTCAGATAATCTCTACCGGGGCTATGAATATCTGGCTGGCAGTAGAGCAATGTCTGAAGAGAATCAGGTGAAGGTATACTTTAAAGAGAAATATTCATAGCTTGAAATGCAAAATTGACAATAGAAAACTAAATGGTTTCAAAATATATGGAATGAATCACTTTACACACACAAAGCTGATGCTGATGATTTTGATGGTTCATTTTGAATTGGTCTATCCTCATTCTCTGGATATAATTGACACTTATAATTCTAATATTTGGGTTTTGTTGTTTTCAGAGTTTGGTTTTTAAATCTAAAATGTCTAGGGATATTTACCAACAGAGTCACCATTTATTGTGACTCCTTCACAAGAATCCCAAAATTGGCGACTCACCTTAAATTTTGTGATTTCAGGGAATTTTTGTTTATCCAATTTTGCTCGTATAAATGTCTTTGAAATTTTGCTTTCACTTTGGAATTGCTGACATATTTGCATTTTGAAGGTTTGAATGTAGTTGCAATGCTTAAAATTAAATTTTTGATTATTTGCATATTAATTGCATTATTTCAAATCAAATAATTTGATTAAAATCATTTTCAAAGGTTTAAATAATTAATTTTCATTTAAATAATTAAATTTTATTTTAGGGTTAACCCTAAAATTAATGCAAAATTGAAATGGACATATCTTGAGCTAGACAACTCCATTTGATCTCATTCAAAACTTGGTAAAAAGATATATATTTTCTCTTTCTAATGGTACCAAACTTATAGGATTTTAGATGTCAATTTCACCAAAAAATAGCAGTTTAATTTAGCAATATGAGAACTTTGAAATAATTTTGGAAAAAAGGAAAGTTACGGGAGAATGAATAATAAATAAAGTTTGGTTTTGTTTTGATATTATGATTATTATTTCATTATGTAGGTAATACAAGGGCAAGGGTTGAAGAAGATAGTTATAAAATCCATTTTTGAAACTATGATGAAACAAAATAACTAAACTTTTCAAATTATAAATAATTCATTGAGATTCATGGAAAGGGTCGGATAGGTTGGAGAAAAAAAAGAAATATTGAAAGGAGCCAAATAGAAGACCAAGTTGCAGAGGAAGCTACATTTGCACATGAATACAGAGACTTTGTTGGATTCGTTGTAAGATCTAATATTTTTTATCAATTTCAATTTTTATTAAAAGCAAGTACTATTGTGGTGTTTTTAATTTTATAAGTTGATTGATATAATTTTTTAATAAAAATTTGCATAGAAGATAGCACCAAATTTGTGGTAGGATTGTGTATAATCTGGTCTTCCTAAGTTTGGTTTTCAAAGTTGTGTTTTTCTATGTTGTAGCAAGTTTGTCCAAATATTTTATTCAAATTTGTTTCTTTACCCTAAGACCTTTTTAATTTATTTGAGGTATTAAGATTTAAGATAAAACCTAGTTTATTTTATAAAAGATTTAAATTTTACAACTAGGTTAAAGTTTGAATTTATCACTCAAATATTTAATTCTATAAATATTTCAAGTGAATAAATTTCACAGAGGAGGGAATCAATAAGCTTTTGATTTTAAATTTCATAAATTTTATAAATTTCATTGAATTTGTTTTATTAAAACCCTAAGTTGAATTTCAAAGGTTCAGATTTATAGAAAGAGTTGTAAAATTTATTTAGGTCAAATATTTAAGTTAAATATTTGACAAATAAATTTCAAAATCCATAATTCAAGATTATATGGATTATTGATTTTAATATCATAAAATTTTAAAATCAATAATTTGAGATTCATATATGTTTCTGAAAGTTTGATTTATTAAAATTTCAATCTCAAATCATAAAGTCCAAAGTATACTATTGAAAGGATTAAATTTATTTATTTCAAATATTTAGTTTAATGAATATTTGAAAATAAATAAACATCACATTAAGGAAGATTACGTGAATTCTAATTTTCATATTATAAAGTTCAAAACTTTATAATTAGAATTCAAACATATTAATTATTTATATTTACTTATTTCAAATATATGTATTAATAAATATTTGGTTTAAAAGGTTATGTGAATTCTAATTTTTATATTATAAAGTACAAAATTTTATAATTAGAATTCATCCACATTAATTATTCATATTCTATGAAAATAAGAAAGGATTATAAAGCTTGGAATATTCTGAAGGCCCAAACATACCGATTATAAAGTGTTTTACATTTTATAATCAAGGTTTTTATTTTATTCATCATTTATTAGATCTGATTTTAAGCTTCATTCATGAAATAAATGTAAGTTTTAAATTAAAATGCTTTAAAACATTCATGCAAGTTTAATATAAGGTTAAAAGCATTTTTAATAAAATTTTATCTTTTAAAATAGATTTACATTCTCAAATATTAGCTTTAAAAGGTAAGTTTATTCATTTTGAGGAAGTAAATTATACTGATGAAAATGCAAGTAATGATTTCAAGATCGAAATATTTGTTATACGAGGCCCCTTGTTAACAGTTGATTATTAATCCCTGAGATGTTTTGTGCACTTAATTGACATAAATTCATAACATGTTACATAAAAGAACCTTGCATAAACACATTTTATTTGCAAGAGAGGATTAAGATTCTAATTGTTGGGTGATATTTGTAATCGAACAAAATTACACCTCAATAAATTGGCACTAGAAGGAGGGCATGCAAGGTAAATATTTTATTTTCATTTGAAGTCTTTCAATTGTTACTTTAAAAAAAAATTGAATTTTTTTTATTTATGTTGCATTAATGTTAATATGTCATAAATTCGAAAATTAGGTTATGATTCAATTCTTGTGAATTTTCATACATAGCATTGCACATTAAAATTGGCTGTCCATTCTATGGGATGTTTTTTTTTTTTTTTGACCATATTCTATTATTTTTATATGGGCACAAGCTACTCTGCATGGTGCTTGCATGATTAGTTTTTGTCTTTGTTAGTTCTTTTTTGCGTCTTTCTTTTCCGATGGCCATAATATTAGGCTTCCATAGTTTAGTTTGGCTGTATTCTAATGGAAGAGTAGGTCTTGGCCATTTTTGTTGTCAGTTTAAACTTTTAGGGCTTGGCCTTTGTCCGTTGGTCAGTGGACCCTATTTTGTAAAATGGTTTTGGGTCAACCAGTTAAAACCCGGTGTTAATTATAATATTCTCTTACTTACCAAAAAAAAAAAATTGGTTCAATGACAGAAAATGATCTACCATATTTTGAGCATGATGGGACGATTACAGCTGAAGAAAATATTCAGGCATATAAAAACATTATGTTTCATTTTCAAATCATGCAGGAAGATGTTCTCTGTAGAATTTTTCCATACACATTGGATGAATTTTCTAAAGATTGGTTTATCAATTTACCTGCAGGTTCTACCGCTTCTTGGAACCAACTAGAAACAATGTTTTTTGAAAATTTTGGAACATTGGTTGACATGGATTTGTTATCAAATCAATTTTCCTCTATCTATAAAAAACCTAATGAATCCATGAGTCAATTTAATGATAGGTTTCATAAGTTGTATATTGAAATAGAGATACACTATCATTTTAGAAGAAGAAGATGTTCAAATATACTTGGAAGCTTTAGAACCTTTTACTGTTAAGTGTTTAGAAAAGTTTCTTAAATATTTATGTTTGTCTAACGCTTATGGTGGGGTAATAGTTGTAGAACAATGGTTTATTTCAATAGGAATTGATATGGTTAGATTATCATTACTTAAACCTTAGGTTTCAAATCAATTACCACCGATGAGACATGATACGCATTTTTTGACATCATCAAATGAAATTGAATGTCCTATTTTTTCAACCACTTTTGATATTATCCAAGAGGAAGTGTAATTTTCAAAGTCATTATCCATCACTAAGGATTTTAGTAATCAAGTTTATCAAAATTTAGAAATACATGAGTCTTCAGATATTAGAGGAATATTAGATCTAAATAGCTTTGAAAAATATGATAGAATAGAATCTTCCTTAGAGTTGAATGAAATAATTAATGCTACAGAATTACAAGATTCTAGAGGTAATTTCATTATGACTGATCATAAAAGTTTATTACTTGAGGAAGATGAATTTTTTGAAAGTGATGAACGTGAACTTGAAGATCTTTCAATTGTTGAATTGGCAGAGTGTGAAGAAGTGGTTGAACATCACTCCCTAATTTTAGAAGATGATTATTTTTTGTGGAGTAAATGGGAGGATTTTGCTTCTTTTTCTAATGAAGTGCTTGCTTCACCTAAAATGCAGGACAGGTTATGAAGGTCAATTCTACAGCTTAAAAGAAATAGTGATCAAGCATAGGGAAAAATGCATCAAGATGCATATCTTGATAATTATATAAATCATTCTGATGAGACAAAGATCTAAGATGCTAAAAGTGATATTATTTTAGACAGTGGATATGTCCTAGAGTGGGCTAGTTTTGAAACACATGATAAATCAGGACCTTCCATAAATTTGGATGAGATCATTGAAAATGATGATAAAAAATTTTAGTATTCTCAAAATAATGATTGAGAAGAAATGAAAGAAGGGATGCAATCTCATAAAATGTTTCAAGAAGATGATTATTATAATGGTTGGGGAAGATATGAGGAATTATTTATTTCTAATTATCCTACTGATCAATTTTCCATTTCACTTAATATGCAGGATGTTGAAACCTTTATCTTGCATGAAGATTTGGCAATTTCTATCCAATTGGAAGATGACATGTTAATTTTAGAAGTAGATAAGGTTCCAAGATTTGATCATTTTGAAAATTTTGTAGAACATTCTTCTACAATAGAAAGAGAAAAAATGGTAAAGGTTTCTTATGATTCATCTATTTTAGATAAATAAGATGTCATTGATGAAATAATAGGAAATGATGGTGGTGATGATAAATATCATGAAGAAAAAGAAAATACTATAATGGCTCATCAAGTAATGGTAAATGAAAGTATACAAAAGGTAGAATCTTATCCATTATGTCCAAACATTCAAGATTCAAGTAAAATTTTGCATAATCATTTATTCAATTTTGATATTATTTGTGATGAGATGTCATTGGAGGTTGATCAAGAATTGAAGTGGATTTATTTTTCCACTACAAATAATTTTGTATTGCTAAAATAAAAATAAGACATGCTTGAATCATTGAACCCAATTCAACAACAGTTAACAATTCAATCAAGGATACAAAAATATAATGATTCTTATTTTGTAAATATCCTAGATTCTTGTAAATTGTTATATGAATATGATTGGCCTAAAAACATAGATGATGATTTTACGTTAAAATTTTCATAAGTTTCTTCTTATTTGAAAGAAATATTATATGCTTGTAAAAATGAGAACTTAGGTCAAAGTAATGAATCAAGGTTTGAAATTCCCATCTTGTTGAATAAGCATAAGATCATGGAAGATCATGTATTTAATTGTAAGGTTAATGGATCAAATTTTAAATATGGAATTGCTTATAATTTTGATTTAAATCAATGGGGTGTAAAAGGAAAAATGAAGATTACATCGTTTCACTTAATCTTGTTTTGGTTGGGTTTATGTAAAGCTTGGAATACAAATCATATATGTATTTTACAATGTGGCAATCGTATTTGGGATCCATGAAGGTGATAGCATAAATATGTTATCATTTTGTACATAATGTATAATTTTATAAATAGTTTTTTTGGGTTTTTGCATTTTTTTTTTGTTTTGTACGTAATTTGTTGTTTCATGAAATTTTGTTGTGTTGCAATAAATTGGCTTTGCCAAATTTTGGGAGTTTTGTGATGATGTTTGTATTTAATAAATTTTTAATGAGGTTTCAAGTATTAAGGTAGTTGTTACTGAGACACTTGTCATTTTATGGTTTTGTTTGGTATTCGGTCCTAGCCATATAGGATGAAATTACCTATTTTGAAAACCTATAAAACCTGGAGAAAAGGAAAAGTGAGATGTTAGTTTATATCTTCATGAATTTGAACCAAGATAAGGAAATTTGAAATATTAGAATCATATTGCAAAAGCTTCACGAGTATCACAAACATATTAAGGAATATCTCTTGAAATTTTGGAAGTATGAAGTTGTCAATTTTGTAAATTTAAGGTGAAAATTTTTATATACTCTTTCAACCTTACCTGATCTCTAACCCACATGGCAGGTGGATTTGTTGCAAAGTACCATATTACAATATTAATAATAATAATAATAATAAAATAAAAAAATAAGAAAAAGAAAAAAGAAAAAAAAAAGAGAAAAATGATGAATACAATGAAAAGTAAAGTCAAATTTGTCACCAATACCATGAAAAGTAATGATAAATCTATCACTGCAGTCTAGATAGCCTTCACCAAGGCTATAGACACCTGATTGGTAGTGGAGATAGGTCTAGACTGAAATAAAAATATAAAAAACAAAATTTCACCTAATATATGGGAGATTCAGATAATCTCTATCGGGGCTATGAATGTCTGGCTGACAGTAGAGCAATGTCTAAAGAGAATTAGGTGAAGGTATACTTTAAAGAGAAATATTCATAGCCTAAAATGCAAAATTAACAATAGAAAACTGAATGGTTTCAAAATATATGGAATGAATTACTTTACACACACAAATATGATGCTGATGATTCTAATGGTTGATTTTGAATTGGTCTATCCTCATTCTCTAGATATAATTGACACTTATAATTATAATATTTGGGTTTTGTTGTTTTCAGAGTTTGGTTTTTAAATATGAAATATCCAAGGACATTTACCAGCAGAGTAACAATTTATTGTGACTCCTTCACAACGATCCCAAAATTGAGGAGCCACCTTAAATTTTGTGATTTCAGAGAATTTTTATTTATCCAATTTTGCTTGTATCAAGGTCTTTGAAAATTTACTTTCACTTTGGAATTGTTGACATATTTGCATTTTGAAGGTTTGAATGTAGTTGCAATGCTTAAAATTGAATATTTTGATTATCTACATATTAATTGCATTATTTCAAATTAAATAATTTGATTAAAATCATTTTCAAAGGTTTAAATGATTAATTTTCATTTAAATAATTACATTTTATTTAAGGGTTAACCCTAAAATTAATGCAAAATTGAAATGGACATATCTTGAGCTAGACAACTTTGTTTGATCTCATTCAAAACTTGGTAAAAATATATAGATTTTCTCTTTCTAATGGTACCAAACTTACAGGATTTTAGATGTCAATTTCACCAAAAAATAGTAGTTTAATTTAGCAATATGAGAACTTTGAAATAATTTTGGAAAAAGGAAAGTTACGGGAGAATGAATAATAAATAAAGTTTGGTTATGTTTTGATATTATGATTATTATTTCATTATGTAGGTAATACAAGGTCAAGGGTTGAAGAAGATAGTTATAAAACTTATTCTCAAAATTGTGATGAAAAGGAATAACTAAACTTTTCAAATTATAAATAATTCATTGAGATTCATGGAAAGGGTCGGACAGGTTGGAGAAAAAGAGGAAATATTGAAAGGAGCCAAATAGAAGACCAAGTTGCAGAGGAAGTTACATTTGCATATGAATACAAAGACTTTGTTTTTTTTTTTTTTAAATGAAAAAATTGTATTAATACAAAGAGCTGTTACAAACGGGAGAAAGCACATCCCAGCCAAGAGCAAACACCAAGACAACAAGAGCAGAGCAGAAAATTCTGCACAAACCAACAAAGAGCACAAAAGCCAACAGGGCACAAAAAGCGACATGTCATGAAAAAGCGACATGTCACAAAAACATGACATGTCGCGAAAACACGACATGTCTCGAAAACGTGACATGTCACAAAAATGCGACATGTTGCGAAATCACGACAGTCAGCCCCGTCTCGATCGCCGCGGTGCCCCTAGTCACGAAAACACGACATGTCGCGAAATCGTGACATGTCGCAAAATTGCGACAACCAGAGCCCTCGGTAGCCGACCGCCAAAAAGGTCATGAAATCGCAACAGCACCTCCCTCCGGTGCTCCAGCAACAAAGGTGTCACGAAATCGTGACCAAAAATCCAAAGAGCTCCCGAACTCCAGAAAGGTCATGAAATCGCAACAAGATTTCTCCAAATCGCCCATCCAGCATGAGTGTCGCGAAATTGCGATGAATTATCCATTTGGTGCCCAAGCCGTAGAAGGGTCGCGATATCATGACAGTTTTTCCAAAAGCCTCTTAAGTGCCAAAAGTGTCGTGAAATCACGACAAGAATTCCTTTCGGCACCCTACCACAAAAAGTGTCGCGAAATCGCGACCAATTTTCCATTTTGCATCTAGTCGACAAAAGAGTCGCGATATCGTGACAGGTTTTCCTTATGACGCCAGTTTGCCCAAAGTGTCGCGATATCGCGACAAGTTTTCCTTTTAGCTCCCAAACCTAAAAACTGTCGCAATATCGTGACGAGTTTTTCACATTGCACCCAGTTTTCAAAAGTGTCACGATATCGCGACAAGTTTTCCAGATAGTGCCCGTTCGCCAAAACTATCGCGATATCGCGACAATTTTTCCTTGCAACTCCCAAACCTCAAAACTAACACGATATCGTGACAATTTTTTCACATTGCACCCAATATTCAAAAGTGTCGTGATATCGCAACAAGTTTTCCAGATGGCACCAGTTCGCCAAAACTGTCGCGATATCGTGATGGTTTTTCCTTGCATCCTCCAAACAGCAAAAAGGTCACAAAATCACGACGAAATATGCACTGTGCTCCAATTCCCAAAAATTGTCGCAATATCGCGACGGTTTTCCTCCTTGCCGACCCTTCACCAAAAACGTCGCCAAATCACTGCATCTGCCAGCCAAAGGCCGTGTTGGCTCACCAAGTCACGAAATCACGACAGCTTACCAACAGAGGTCGCGACAGCGCAACAAGTCACGAAATAGTGACAAAAACCGACCTTAGCCATTTTTTTACTCATTGACGTAGGGATCGTTCCAAACCTACCCAAATCATTTCATCAATCAGAGGCATGTCACTGTGCAGCTGCACTCCTACATTTTTCTCAGTGCCCATCTTTGCAAGAAAGTTAGCCACCTTATTCCAAATTTTTCTCACATAAACCGGGATCACATCATCTAACTCCCTCCATAAATCCTTGATTTGGGAAATCAAAATTTGTAACCTCCAAGCTTTCGAGGAGAAGTTCCACATGCAGTCAAGAGCGTCGACCAGAACTTGTGAATCAGATTCAATAATTATCCTCCTATGACCCCGCTAATGACCCAAATAGAAGCGGACTTGATCGCAATGGCTTCTGCTTCGTTTTTTGTAGCTCTGCCCAAACCCTACAGTTCCCAGTAGAGCACCGAACCAACATGATCCCGACAGACAACACCAATACCCGCATTTCTCGGGTTGCCTTTTGCAGCCCCATCCATATTGATATTGATCTAGCTTGCTGGGGGAGGTTTCCAACATTCTCTATCTTGTCTCTCTGGACCCTCTACCCCCTCCCCTGAAAGCCCAAGACCAACCTAATTCTCCTCATCAGCATTGATGGCCATAGTTTCTATGACTTTGCTCCAAATAACCTGCTAGACATCGTCTATCGAGGAGAAAGTTTCTCTAAAGATCCGGGCATTTCTCTCCAGCCAAACTTGCCACCAAATGAAGAGAAAGCCAAGCTCCCATCCATTATAGAGAGTTGTAGATTTAAATTTGCCCCTTTTCCATATTTCCCAAATTTTGGCATGATTTAATTCACCATTTGCCTGAAATTTATATTAAGAGAACCAACACTTCCATATCTGATGCGTAAAAGGGCACTCGAACATCAGGTGATCAATAGTTTCCTCATGTTTATGACACAAAGCACACTGAGAGGGACAGATGATTCCTCTACTTCTGAGCTTGTCAAAGGTGAGAACTCCATTGTGCATGAGCTTTCAGGCAAAGAAATTCACTTTCAGCCAGCCCTTGGGATGCCAAATCCTTCTCCAATCCTGGACCAGAAATGAATGCGGGGGAGGCTCAGGGAGGATCTGCTCATAACCATCCTTTACTGAATAGACCCAAAGGCTCCCATAGCCCCAGGCTAATTCATCCTCCTCATCCCTCCCTGTAAGGAACCTTTCAGACAAGATTTTGTTCAAGATGGGTGCCAGCTCTGGAGGGATTGTTATTGGCCACTCCTCCCACCTCTTAAACTTTTTAAATTTATACTCCCCCAATTGGCTGGTGTTAAAATAGCTTTCAATGAGGATCCATCCCTGGGCTTCTATGGTAGACTTGATTGGCTGTAATTCAGGAAACATAGCAATGATGGGTGGGTACTGGTCCCAAGAATCGGTCCAAAAATGAGCCTTATCCCCTCTTCCCACTTTCCAAAAAAGCTGGTCTTTTATGACCTGAGATCCAAGCTTGAGAGTCTGCCACACTAAGGAACCAGTACCATCCAGGGGGAAGTGACCCACTTCAGTAGGGTGGACAGGGCCCAAATATTTGCTGGATAGGAGTCGACTGAATAGGGAGGTTGGCTGGGAAATCCACCTCCAATATAATTTTCCAGCCAAGGCTCTATTATTAAGCTTGGAGCTTCTCAGGCCCAACCCTCCTTTATCCTTAGGTTGGGTAACTTTATCCCACCCAACCAGAGCCCATTTTTTCTCCCTGTTTGCACCTTCCCATAGAAATATTCTAGCCATTTTGTCTAGCTCTTTCAGGATGGATTGAGGGGCAGCTAGGATAGAGAATTTATAGATTGGCATAGCCTGAATAACTGACTGCAGGAAGGTTAATCTACCCCCATAGCTTAACCATTTTTGGGACCAGTGATTCATTCTATCTTTGATACCTTCTATTAGATCCTTCCAGATATCTAATTTTAGTTTTTTGAAATGCAGGGGAACGCCCAAGTAAACTATTGGAAGAGAAGTCCTTGTGAATCCTAGGATCTCAATAATCCTATCCTGTAGCCTTTGGTCAAGATTGAAAAATACCACTTTAGACTTCCTGTCATTGAGGACCTAGTTTGAGGCCCTAAGGTAAACATTAAGAGTATCTCTGATTCCTCTGGCTTCCCTGAGACCGACCACACCAACCAATCCAGTATCGTCCACAAATTGCAAATGGGTCAAGGTTTCCTCCCCAACCTTGACACCAGTTAGCAGGCCTTGTTGCCTTCTCCTCAAGAAGAGTCTACCTAATCCTTCAGCCAGAATGAGGAAAATATAGGGAGAGCAGGGATCTCCTTGACGAAGGCCACGAGAGGCTCCGAAAGGGAGCGAGGGAAGACCCTTGATAAGAACAGAATAAGAAGGTGTAGACACATAGCTCATGATCCAATCAATCCAGTCCTGGGAGAAGCCAAAGGCTACCATAATTTTTGATAAGAAACTCCACTCCACCCGGTCATAAGCCTTGGACATATCCAATTTAATAAACATTCCTTTATTACCCAATTTTTGCATAGTATGGATAGCCTCCTGGGCAAGAATCACCCCATCCAAGATTTGTCTTCCCTCAATGAAGCCCCCTTGTTCTGGAGAGATGATGTTATGGAGAAGTGGTTTAAGCCGCTCAACCATTGTCTTGGTGATTATTTTGTAAATCATGTTACATAAAGCAATAGGTCTGAAATTCGAGATCTGAGTTCCCTCCTCCAATTTTGGAATTAAAGAAATGAAAGTATGATTAATAGCCCTAAGCATTCTTTTATTGATTCTGGATTCCTCTGTCACAGCCAAAACATCCTCCCCCAAAGTATCCCAAAAGGCTTGAAAAAACTCAATAGGAAAGCCATCTGGGCCAGGAGATTTACCAGTACTCATACCAAAGACCACATTTCTCAGTTCATTTCTCTCAATGGGTCTAAGCAGGGCCTGATTTTCTTCTTCAGAGATAATAGCAGGAATGACATTAAGAACTTCAAACTGAGCCTCAGCATCCTGTTCCATACTTTCAGTAAAAAGTTTAGAAAAGTAATCAATTGAGTGTTGGTGCATATCAGGAAGGGTATCAAAGGTATGACCATTCTCATATTTAAGGGCTTCCATATTGTTCAGCTATCTCCTAGCACAAGCTGATTGGTGAAAAATTTTGGTATTTCTGTCCCCTTCTAGTAGCCAAGTATTTCTTGCCCTCTGTTTCCAGTATGTCTCTTCTTGGTTATCAATGGCCTCAACCGCTTTACGCAAGGCATCATCTTCAGATTTGAGTTGCTCAGTAATTGTTCCTTCCCTAAAGATTTTCTGAACCTCCTCCCATCTGGCCATCAAGGGGACCCTTTGGAGCTGAAAATTTGACTTATTTTCTTTCCTCCATTGTTTCAGTTGAAGTTTAACATAGTGAAGTTGTTTATGAAATTTGAACATTGTTGTCCCAAAAGGAGGATGGCTAGCTTCCCACCATTGTGGAATTTTCTAATGAAGATCCTCCTTTTGCAACCAAAAATTCTCAAATTTAAAAGGCCTGTGATGCTGTTCTATCAAAGTCCCTCCCTCCAGCAAAATGGGAGAATGATCAGAAACAGGGCCCTCCAAAATTTGAAACTTAGTATTCCATTTTACAAAAGCTTCCTCAAAGACCAGAAACCGATCTAACTTGACCTTCCTGTTGTGTGGTTCCTGCCTCTTGTTTGTCCAAGTGAAATAGGATCCAGGGCCTTGAACATAAACTAATTTAAAGGCTTGGACTTGGGCAATCAGAAGCCGGTCCCCAGGATCCAAAATTGGGGAGCCACTTTCCTGGTCACGAGCAGATAACTTTGCATTAAAATCCCCTGCAATAATCTAGTCTAGGTATTCTCTAGATGAACTCATATTATGAATAACTTTCCATTGAAGCCTCTGACCATCAAGGTCTTGAGCCCCATAAAAGTTAGTGATTAAGACATGTTCTGCTGTGAAGTTATTTCTGAAGTGATATGTAAGGACACCCCTCCAAGATATATGTTCTACTGCAGTCCAGTCCAAAGGATTCTAGAGAGTGAAAATCCCCCCTGAAGCTCCTTGGGCAGCCACATCCATATGGCCAGCGCCCCGCCAGATTCTATTAACTATTTTACTCATAATATCTAAAGACATTTTTGTTTCCTGAATAAGCAAAAAGTCTGTTTTACATTTTCCTAAGAGTATTTGAATAGCAGATTGATGGGTTCTACTATTTAAACCCCTAACATTCCAATATTGTATGATCATTGAAAACCTTGAGAGCAGTAAGAATCAATAGTCCTCACCGATCCTCCATTGATCAGTTTATCCCCTTGAGCTGCAATCAGATCCTTATTTGACTTTCTGCCCGCTCCTTGAGTGTTGTAGTTTTTGGATCTCTTTTCTACCTGAGAGATACCCAGGGCTGGCCTTTCTCTATTTTTTTTTGCAATTCCCATGCTAACGTCATTAATTACTGGTGGTGCTTGGGAGTGCACTATCAGTGTCCCTGCATTTTATGGTGGCAATACCTCAGAGGGCACAAAAACCTATTCTAAAATAGGAGGATATGAAGGAGAGACATGAGTTTGTAGGTTATGGGTCTCAATATTCCCATCTACACCTTCCATATTCTGATCCTCCTGATCCACTAATGACTTAAATATTTCATATCTGTTAGTTGGCTTAGATTGAAATTGCTCCTTACCATTTTTCTTCGGCTTTCTCCTTCGCTTGGCCTGTTCAAAGCCATATTTCTGACCCTCATTGCCCTGAGGAGTATTAGATGTTTCTTTAGCAGAAGAAGACTTTTCCTCTCTGGAGCGATTTGGCATACCATGCTGGGCTTCCATTTTGGAGTTCAAGAGGTTTGGACAAAACCGGGCCAAGTGCCCATGTTTATGGCAGACTCTGCATCTGAAAGGCAGTGCCTCATAGTCTAACTGTTGGATCCAGGATACCTCTGCCAGTTCCAGTTCCACCTCTGCTGGTAGAGGTTGGCTGATGTCCATTTCCACACAGATTCTGGCATAGACACCAGAGATACCTTCTATAGTATCCCTTGAAATGCCCAGGTATCTACCCAGGGAGTTACCTATCATTTCCAAGACCGGCTCCCCCCAAAAATCCATTGGTAGAGCATACAGCCGAATCCAGACCGGGACAGCCGTGGGTTCAATGCGGGGATCGAATCCCACTCTCCAGGGTTGGACAAATAACCCTGTCAGCCGTGGTTTCTCTTCTCTGATTCAAACGCTCTGTTTCTATCAGCTAAGGAAGAGAAGCTAACGATGAAATACCCGTTGCTGATAAACCAAAGGGAATACTCACCATGGGGCTCCCAGTTCTGTCTGACCCAAGTGTGCAAGAAATTTAGGGTTGGTCGTATACCCATGAATTTGCAAATCAAATCATGATTAGCTTTGTATAAAATTGTGTCTTCTACCAACTTTGGTTCAATTACAATCTTAGGTCTTGAAGCAGATTGAGGAAGGCAACCATTGACATGATGTGCCGCGAGACCCTTACCAGCATTCTTGAGCATCATATTCAAAGTGTTTCTCTACGCTTCACCATTAGATGATGAAGGATTGTCCTTAAGCATTTCAACATAGGAGCTCTTTCTCCCAGAAAGAGGACTTGGAGGAGACCCCATTGGGCCCTCCTGAAGCGACACACGATCCTTCAAAACCACAAAAATAGAACAACACAGAAAACTACCTGAAGGCCTGGATTATCCTACGCTTCGGGAGTCCAATAACATCGCCTGTCGCCTACACAAAGAGATTCCTGCCAAAATGCCAAATCACCAGAGCTCAATAATACAAAGACTTTGTTGGATTCATTATAAGATCTAATATTTTGTATCAAATTCAATTTGTATTAAAAGCAAGCACTATTGTGGTGTTTTTAATCTATAAGTTAATTGATATAATTTTTTAATAAAAAATTCCGTAGAAGATAGCACCAAATTTGTGGTAGGATTGTGTAAAATCTGGTCTACCAAGTTTGGTTTTCAAATTTGTGTTTTTTTGTGCTATAGCAAGTTTATCTGAATGTTTTATTCAAATTTATTTCTTTACCCTAAGACCTTTTCAATTTATTTGAGGTATTAAGATTTAAGATAAAACCTTGTTTATTTTATAAAAGATTTAAACTTTACAACTAGGTTAAAGTTTGAATTTATCACTCAAATATGTAATTCTATAAATATTTCGGTTGAATAAACTTCATAGATGAGGGAATCAATGAGCTTTTGATTTTAAATTTCATAAATTTTATAAATTTCATTGAATTTATTTTATTAAAATCATAAGTTGAATTTCAAAGATTCAGATTTATAGAAAGGGTTGTAAAATTTATTTACGTCAAATATTTAAGTTAATAAATATTTGACAAATAAATTTAAGAGAAAAAGAAGGATTATATGGATTATTTATTTTAATATAATAAAATTTTTAAATCCATAATTTTAGATTTATTTATGTTTTTGAAAGTTTCATTTATTAAAATTTTCAATCTTAAATCATAAAGTCCAAAGTATACTATTGAAAGGATTAAATTTATTTACTTCAACTATTTAGTTTAATGAATATTTGAAAATAAATAAACATCACATTAAGGAAGATTACGTGAATTCTAATTTTCATATTATAAAGTACAAAACTTTATAACTAAGCTTAGATATAAATGATATATATCTAAAAACGTTGAGAGTTATCAATATCGAGGCGCCTATCTCATTTATTGGGGGTGTGATCTCCAAGATAGGTGCCTCGGGATTGATAACTCTCGGCATTTTTAGATATATATCTTTTATATCTAAGCTAGTAATACTATAGTTAGCATACATTCTAATAAATCAATGAAACCATAGAAATTAATACTTTATATTAATACTATAATATATAATATATACATTTTGATAAATCAATGAAACCCTAGAAATTAATAATATAGTATTATAATATATATAATAATAATATAATATACTAAGTCAATTCTAGTATAAAATGTTTTGAGCAGTATCAAAGGTTTTTAGTATTGATTGTGTGCATTTTTAATTTCAATGATGTCAAAAATTTCCAATTATGCTACCTGGAACCATCTGTAGGATTACATCTTTTCACCTACCAAACTAAATAACGTTGGTGAATGTAACTCTATATCATTGTTCAAACCTTTACAGAAGCAGTCTCGAATGAATTTCTCGCTATTCCCAATTTATAGAAGCAGTTCGAAATCAATTGCACTGTGGATTATTTTTGGTATATTGCAATGGATGTTTATGTATTTATGCAATATTTTATTAAATAGTTGCAATGATTGGTTAGTCGATTGTTTTAGTTTAAATATTTTAAATTTTTGCAACAGTTGGTTAGTCGGTTGTTTTAGTTTAAATATTTTTGTTAATGTCAGATTTTTTAATAAAAAAAAAATGTTTACGGCGTGACATGTATGACCTCTTTGCCTCCCACCCCCCTGTCTGCCATTGCAGGAATGCCTCTCGGTGTAATTAGAATTCATACATATTAATTATTTATATTTATTTATTTCAAATATTTGAATTAATAAATATTTGGTTTAAAAGTTTATATGAATTCTAATTTTTATATTATAAAGTACAAAACTTTATAATTAGAATTCATACACATTAATTATTCATATTCTATGAAAACAAGCAAGGATTATAAAGCTTAGAATATTTTAAAGGCCTAAACATAGGGATTATAAAGTGTTTTACATTTTATAATTAGGGTTTTTATTTTATTCATCATTTATTAGATCCGATTTTAAGCTTCATTCATGAAATAAATGTAAGTTTTGAATTAAAATGCTTTAAAACATTCATGCAAGTTTAATATAAGGTTAAAAATATTTTTAATCAAAGTTTATATTTTAAAATAGATTTGCATTCTCAAATATTAGCTTTAAAAGGAAAGTTTATTCATTTTGAGGAAGTAAATTATACTGATGAAAATGCAAGTAATGATTTCAAGATCAAAATATTTGTTATACTAGGCCCCTTGTTAACAGTTTATTGTTAATACCTGAGATGTTATGTGCACTTAATTGATATAAATTTATAACGTGTTATGTAAAATAACCTTGGAGAAACATATTTTCTTTGCAAGAGAGGATTACGATCCTAATTGTTGGGTGATATTTGTAATAAGAGAAAATCACACCTCAACAAGCACCCTCTCCACCTCCTCTCTTTGAGGTGATTCATTTTGGGGTGGGAGTAAAACTACTCCTAATTTCATTCTAAGATTCTCAAAAGTTTCCTTTGGAAGTGGCTTAGTGAAAATATCTGCAATTTGTTCCTTTGTAGTAATTTTTTTTTTTAATTTTAACTTGCTTATCCATCACATGCTCTCTCAAAAAATCGTATTTGATCAGAATGTGCTTGGTCCTAGAGTGCATCACTGGATTCTTTTAAATGTTTATAGCACTTGTATTATCACATAGTATGGATATGGGATGATCATGCTCTATCTTTAAATCCTTTAAAGTTTACTTCATTCATAACACCTATGTACAGTAGGCAATTGCTGTAATGTACTCTGCCTCTATTATAGATAAGAATACTGATGCCTATTTCTTGCTTAGCCAAGTGACTAAAAAATCTCCAATAAAAAATGCTCCTCCACTTGTACTTTTCCTATCATCAATACTGCCTGCCCAATTTGCATTTGTATATGCTATGAGAGTGAAATTGTCACTTCAAGAATAACATAGTCCAAAATCCATAGTCCCTTTTAAATAAATGAGAATTCTCTTTACTACTAGTACATGTGTTTCCTTTGGTGTTGCTTGAAATATTACCACCAATCCCACTGCCTGCACTATATCTAGTCTTTTAGCTATAACATATAGTAAGCTGCCAATCATAGATCTATACAATATATGATTTTCCTCAGGAGACTCATCATATTTACTCAACTTGCATCCTATAACCATGGGGGTACTTACTGGTTTGCATTCTTCTAATTTGAATTTCTTAAGCATTTCTTTTATATACTTGGTTTGTGAGAGAAATACACCCTTATCTGATTGTGAAATTTGTAGTCCAAGAAATAAGAACAACTCACCAAACATTGACATTTCAAATTCATTTTGCATACTCTTTGAAAATTTCTGACACATCTTATCACTATTACCTCCAAAAATGATATCATCCACATAGACAACCATAATTAGTAAATCATTTCACTCATTTTTTATGCATAAATTATTGTCCAATATTCCTTACCTGAAATCCTATTCCTGAAGATACTTATCCAACCTTGAATACCAAACTCTAGGATCTTGCTTTAGTCCATAAAGAGCCTTCTTTAATCTGCATACATAATTTGGCTTATTAGTTAGGCTAAAATCCCCAGGTTTCTCAATGTAGACCTCTTCTTCCAAGACACCATTTAGAAAAGATGATTTAACATCCATTTGATATACTTTTAAGTTTTTGAAACTTGAGAAAGCTAAAAATATCCTTATGGCCTCAAGTCATGCAATAGGAGAAAATGTTTCATCAAAATCAATCCCTTCAACCTGTGCATAACCTTTGCATACCAATATTGATTTATTTCTAACTACCTAACCATCTTAATTTAACTTGTTTTTGAAAACCTATTTAGTGCCAATTACATTCTTATATTTTGGTCATGGGACAAGTTTACAAGTCTCACTTTTTTCTATTTTATCCAATTCTTCATCCATTTCCTTGACCCAAAACTTATCATTTCTTGCCTAATTGAAATCATTGGGCTCAATTTTAGACAATAAGAAAAAGTTTACATTTTCACTTGTTCCTATTATCTTCCTCCTTGTTTGTCTTTCATCTGGATTTTCAATAATCAAATATTTTTGATGATATTCTTCACATACCTAGATGTAGTCTTAGGTGGTGTTCTTTGTGTTTCCTCTTCTTCTTATTCTTCACCTAATTCTTCTTGACAACTTTCTTCTTCTTGATAAACAATTTCTTGAGTTGGTTCTTTTGACCCTGTTTGTTCATCAACTGTCACATTTATACTTTCCATAATTGTGTGTGTACTCTTATTATAGCATCTATAGGAATTTATCTTAGTGGAATAGCCAAGGAAAATACCCTTGTCACATATTGAATAAAACTTACCCAAATTTTCTCTTCTCGTCTTATGTAGCATTTGCTTCCAAAAATATTGAAATATTTTATAGTAGATGGTCTTCCTTTCCAGAGCTCATATGGTTTTTTGTGATGATTTACTATTAGTTGATATCTATTGATGATATATATTGCTATATGAATTGCCCCTCTCCAAAAACCATATAAAATCTTAGAATCATTTAGCATAGCTCTGGCCATATTCTCAACAATCCTATTTTTTCTTTCAACTACTCCATTTTGTTGAGGAGTTCTTACTGTTGAATATTCTCTTTTGATCCCATGTTGTTCACAAAAATCTATGAATTCACCTGAAGTAAAATATCCTCCTCTATCTGATCTTAAACACTTAATCTTTATACCTGTTTCATTTTCTACTAATTCTTTGAATGCCTTGAACTTCTCAAAGGCTTCTAACTTTTCTTTTAAGAAAGCTACCCAAGTAATTCTAGAGAAATCATCTATAAATAACATGAAGTAACTTTCACCATGTAGACTCTTTTGTCCTTTTTGGACCACATAGGTCAGTGTGAACTAGTTTTAATTTTTCATATGACATAAATTATTTTGACTTGAAACTTGTTATTGTTTGCTTTCCATGTTGACATTGTGCACAAATTGTGTTTTGTGGCCTTTTTATCTTGGGTAAATCTCTGAATGCCTACTTGTTGCTTATTTTCACTATGTTTTCAAATTTCCAATGACCCATTCTCCTATGCCATAACCAAATCTCATATTCTTGTGATAAAAAACACTTTTCTCCCTTGATCTCACTTAGCATGTAAATATTATATATAGTTCTATTGGCATCTGCAAAGAGCTTTCCAGTTTTAGATTTTTTGATCTCACATCTATTTGTATGAAAAGTGACTATGTGCCCTTGATCACAAAGTTGGCTTACACTTAGTAAAGTGTGCCTCAATAATTTGACATGCAATACATTCTCTGTCTCTATTTTTCCATTATCTAAATTCAAGGTTCCTTTCCCACAAATTTTTGATAAACCATTGTCACCAAATTTTACATATCCTCAATTGATTTCTTTAAGTACAAGAAATTTACTCTTATCCCATGTCATATGATTTAAACAACCACTATCAAGAAACCATTGTTTTCTCTTATCTTGCACATGAAGAGATATTTGTACCAACATTGACTTCATTGTTTCTTGGTCTTTTCGCTCTCTCCTAATTATTGAGGTTATATTCTTTTGAGCCTTTTTATCCTCCTTATTTTTTCTTAATTTAGGAAATACCATTTTACACCATTTGGTCTTGTGCCCAAAGTTATTACATTTGTAACATGTGATATTGTCATTCATGAGAGGTGTAAAAGAATTAAAATTTCTATTTACATTGTCTCTCATATAAACAATGCAATGTACAACTCTATGGCCATATTTGTTACATAAAAAACAATAGCCATGGAAGAAATTTTGTATCCTGTTAGAGTGCCTTAAATAATATGGTCACATGCTTCTTCATTTGTTATTATTGTAATTAACTTTTTTCCATGAATCTTCTTTACCTTTTTCCTTCTTGTTGCTTTTACCTTTCAATGTATTAGTACAATTCATGAGCTCTTCTTCTTTTGATATCTTTGTTACTTGGGATATTGACTCCTCTTTCTGTTTCCCTAATTTTATATCTTGTTATAACTTAAACTTAGTCTTTTCAACTTCCTTTATTAGAGAAACAATTTTTTATTCCAATATTTCACATTCCAACTTTTTTGCCATTAACTATTCTACCATATCCTATTCAATTTTCCTTCTCTCTTCAACTTTTACCTTGAGCTCTATGAGGTTTTGTAGAAGTTACATATTTGCTTCCTCATTCTCTTGGATTTGATACTTCAAACTTGAATTCTTCCTTCTAACCTTTTCCAAGTTTCTAAGATTAGCAATAAATTCCTCTTTTATGTTGATCATGGCCTCTTCTCCATTTTCTGAGGTCATGTATGTTCTTGTGGGATCTTCCTTCAAGCTATTAGTATTTTCATGAAGGAAACTACTCTGATACCAATTTAAGAACATAATATTATATTTAGAGGGGGGTGAATAGTATAAGATAAAAAATTTTACTTTTCAATCCAAATGATAACAACAATATCATAAAAATAGTAAATAATGCATACATCATCACACACATGAGAGACATTATTTAATGTGGTTCACCCAATTTGGGATACTCCATGGAGAAAATATTTCATATAAATTTTCTTAATGAATCTTTTGGGAATCCAATACCTATTACAACGTTTATGGACTTTTGTCCAAAGGAGACACCAATCCCCTTATTCTCTAGTTTGTGGTTCTCTCTCCAAAAGAGATAACTATTTCCACTACTATGGTTTATGGATTCCTCTCCATAGGAGAACTCTATCCCCTCTTCTCTTCTCAAATTTGATTAACTCTTCTCATATGTCTACTCACAAAACTATTTGAAACATGCTCACAAGTCTGCATCTAACCTGCTCATAAGTCTACCTCAAAACATACTCAAAATATACCTCTAACATGCTCACAAGTCTACCTCTAACTTGCTCAAAATATACCTCAAAATCACTCAAAATATATCTAACCTACTCACAATCTATCTCTAGCCTACTCACAATCTCTGCTCAATTCTACTCTAAGACATGCTCATAATTATTTATAACACATGCTCAAAAATATTTCTCAAAGATGCAAAAACTTGTCTTCAAACCTAGCACAAGTAGTTCATAATATCTAGCACAAATATCTCAACCTCTTTCAACTATAGAAGCATAAAATCCTAATCCAAGTATTTCCAATAATGCTTATCAAACAATCATTTTATCTCCACATTTTTTTCCAAAAAACCTTTCTCAATAAAACACCTCAAGAAGGAAAAATATGCCCATACCTCTTATTTTTTTTTATGAAGATATGTCATTAAAACCTGTCTCACAAACAACCAATCCTTCTTGTGCCACTTCAAGGGTTAGATAGCAAGAGTCTATTTCAAAATATCCACATGAACATTCCCTCCAAAATGTGCTCAATGAAATCTGAAAATGATGTTCTAGGACCCTTATTTTGATCTCAAGGAAGATGCATTAAAACTCAACAAAACCCCACAAAAATTATTTTCACAATGCAAGAGGTACAATAAAATTTTCAAACCACTTTTACACCTTATTACTCCTAATATTGCAAATTAAAATCAACCCCACAAAGATCACAAATTACACGGACAAATTTTTCATTTACACCTTATACCTCCTACTTGACATTAATGCACTTCCAAAGAGATAATTAAATCATCACTTTATTTTATACCCCAAGGCACTAGCAAAAACACCACATAATATTTTATCCAAAATTCAAACCACATTCATAACCCTTTTATTTAAAAAATAAAAGCAAAAATAATACCCCTTATATCTCCCTAGACAAGTGTGCATACCTTAGAACCTTAGACTTTGCATAATTTAATTTTCAAAAATTAATCCCTTTGTTGTCGTCTACCACTATGATTTGAACTCGCATTGCCTGCTGGCCCATGCCCTAGCCATGGCTAGGCCACCACATGGGCTAGCCACCCACATGAACACTAAAGGCATGCACTATACCTTATCCTTAACCTCTGCCATGCAAAATGAAAAACTTCAAACAAAACCTTATCACCTGCCTCCGCCACATCTTGAACATGAGACTTATATTCTGCCACTCCCTAGCACCATGAAAACTACCATCTAGTATACCTACCCTAATGGGATAGAAATTCAGAGCCCCTACTCCTTGTCCTTTACTTTGCCTTAATTTTAGAAAAATTGGCATCTTCTTCCTTTCTGCCACGAAATGAATGACGATATTTTGGGCACACAAATTTTTCAATTTTGAACCAGGCATTAACCACCTTAGCATGCAATATTTATATGTCATATTTGGCATTTGCTTTGACATTGGTGCTCGAATTGCAAACCTTTAGTGCCAATAAAATATTATATTTTAATTATAATAATTTAAGTCCAAGGGATTTAAATATTATAATTTCTCGTAGGACCTTTTCTTAGGTTAAAATGTTTGCCACCATAGTTAATCAATTTGACCTTTTTCTTTTGCAAAATTACCACCAAGGTAAATTAGATAGACCTTTTTATTTTTCCTTTTTTCAAATACCACCATGGTAAATCAACTTGACCCTTTTAATTTTTTTCAATACCATCATGGAGATGGTTTTTCTTTATTATTTCTACCTAATGCCTCATGTGCCCTTTGAATAATATTCTCACAAAAATTGACATTAATTTAGGACATCAAACCTTTTGACATCAATGACAACACAACATGCTCAAATTTCCAACATGAGGTCCTAAAAGAAAAGGTCTAGTTCAAAGCCCAAGAACCCCTCCCAAGATTCATGCTTAAACAATAATTAACATCTCTCTCATGATTAAGCAAATAAAGTGCTATAACAAAAATAATGTGCATAGTTATAACACAAAGCTAAATCTAAAATGAAATAGCTCATACTTAACCACATTAAGCATAGTAACCAAAGGAATTTAATATGCCTTTAGAGCCTTTTGTGATTTGACAAAAGTGCTTTAATATACCTTTGGAGCCTTTCATTTTTACGGTTTTCTATTGTTTTTTGTGATTTTGAAATTTATGAATGTTTTTGATATTTTATTGGTTTATTTGAATGTTTTTGGTGTTTTGTTGTGCTTATGTGTAAAACACCCTTAGAAGAATAATTTTCAGAGGCTTTGGCTCCTCAACACCTTATAGTGATGTTAGACAATATACCCCAGGTCCAATCTTCTTAGAGATGATGTAGGGACCTATCCAATTTACCACAAATTTGTCTCGTAGGTGTAGGAGCAGATTTGAGTTATGCTGGTTTTATTTAAGAATAATATCCCCAAAATTAAATTCTCTTAGGTGGACTTTATTGTTATAAGCTCATGTTAGATAATCTTGGTAAACATTAAGATTCTCAAGAGCATTTATGTGATGTTCATCCATAAGGGTCAACTGATCCAAGTGAGCTTGTCATGCAATATCATCATTGATGAAATATTTCAATGCAGTGCACAATGTTGTAATATCCAACTCCAAGGGAATGATGGCCTCAGTGCTATATACAAGTGAGAACAGTGTTGCCCTAGTGGGCATCTACACGCTAGTCCTGTAAGCCCATAATGCAAGGGGTAATCACAGATGCCAATCCTTATGATTTTCTTTCATCATCTTCTTTAAGATGGCTATTATTGTCTTGTTTGAAGTCTCTACTTATCCATTTGCCTATATATAGTATGGTGTCACAAAACTATACTAAATGTTGTATTTGGTTATTAAAGCTTGCATATTTTTATTTTTGAATGATGGACCATTATCCAATATTATATTCAAGGGGACCCCAAAATGATAGATGATTTTGTGAAGTATAAAATCCAAAAATTGAGGTCCAATTATTGATGTTAAGGGGACCACTTCCACCCATTTGGTGAAGTACTCAGTGGCCATTAAGATAAACGTGTGTTGGCACAAATATGGGGGAGAAATTTTTTCAATCAGATCAAAACCCCACTAAGAAAATGTCCAAGCCACCTGAATGAGTTGTAAGGCCTGGTATGGCAGGTGTGTTAGATTTGCATGATGTTGATATTTAATGCATTTCCTGACATACACATAGTAATACTTCTCCAAGGTGGGCCAGTAATAACCCATTCAAAGGATGTGCTTGACAATGGCCATGTCGCTAAAGTGGCCACCACATGTACCATTGTGAGCTTGAAAAATTTCTCAAGCTGATTCTTGGGGCTCTAAGCAACGAATGAGGACTCCATCATAGCTTTGAATATACAATATGCCTCCTAGTAAGATATATCTTGTCACTTTCTATTTAAATACTTGTCTTTTAGCATGTGATAGTCCCTCTGGGACAATTCCAAGCCTTAGGAAATCTTGTAACTAGGATAGCCAATCTTGATAAGCTACAACCTCAATAGATAAAATGACTCATTCCTCCTATAATTCGATGTGCACAAATGCAAATTTAAGAACAACCTTGTGGTGAATTATGGTACCATTCTTTGTAGGACACTACGAGATCAAGGACCCCCAAGGTGCCTTATTTAAAAAATCTTTGGATTTACAGAACCAATCATGGTCTGGTTCTATATGAATCATGTTGATTGATTATTTGTTAACAAAAGCCTCACACTGCATCATTGAGTGTGAGAGCATTTTAACATGAATTGTAGTGCAATTAATAGATGGATTCAGAGGGATCAAGGATCCCAAAAATGCCATGGTGTCTGTGAATATTTTTGATGAATGAGGGATTGCCTCAATTTCATACCATTCTAGTTGGCATAGATATGTGTCAAAAAGCTCCTTGTAAGCTTTCAATATTGGATCCCTACATTGAAATAGTCCCTTGACTTGGTTGACTATGAGGAGGGAGTCATCAAATATATTTAGCCTCTTGATCTTCAAAGTGATGACTATTTGGAGATCCAATATTATGGCCTCATATTTGGTGTTGTTAATCATGCAAGGGAAGTCTAGATTAAATGACAAGGGCATTAGAGAACCTTAAGGGATGAAAAATACAATAATTGCACCACCTCATTGCTCACACTTTGAACCATCAAAGAAAAAACTCATGTCAAATTCATTTTTAGGTTCTTTGGATTTAGGTGCTTCTGATAATGTGAAGACTGCATCATCAAGAAGTTCCATGGTGAGGGGCCTACTGTTTTAAAGAGGCACCTCAGCAAATTAATCATCTATGACTTGTTCCTTGATGGAATTTTGGATTATGAATTCCAAGTTGAATTTTGTCAATAGCATGATCCACTTTTCAATATGTGTATTATGTGTAGACACTAAAATCTGGTCAATCCAATTATGCTACCAAAAGTAATGGCTAAATTGACATACCAAGGCCCATAGGGTAGCCCACATAAGGTATAGAGTGGTTATAGCCACATTGTGCAAGGTTTTGGAAGGTTTTAGGCCATTTTGGGACCTTTTTGGCACCCTATTCCTATTCTTCCCACCCTGGGATGAATACATATCCTATTCATCCCACCCTGGAGTGAATAGCAACATTCATCCTAAAGTGGGTTAAAAAGCATGTTTGATTGGAAAAAATTTAAATCTAGACAAATGGCACTTGGTAATAGTTATTTATCCTACTTACCCACACCTACAATTTAGAGCATGTAGCATATTTATGCCATACTTCATAATGGATTCCAATTTGGGATATTCTCTTCCCCCTCCAATGCATGCCACCTCGAAGGCCAAGTGGTGCCTCTTGCCATGCATGCCCTTGCATGCAATTTTGCACATGAGACCCCTATGGGTATAAAGTGGATGAATTTTCCACACCAATAGGAGATTATTTTAAGGTTTAAGCAATGGATCACTACCAATATTTCCCATCACCTGATTGTGCTCTCTTTCCCTCAAGACCTCTTCTTAGCGAAGGACGTTATCAAGTGGCTCAAAGAGACACAATTTATTTCCAAAGACCTATAAATAGAGTGAATTTCCACCCCAAATTTAACTACAACACCCCATTTAGTGTTTTGTACCATTCCCAAATGGAATTGGTGGTAAAATTTTGGCATAATCGGTGGGTGTCCCACCCCTAGGCATCCCATAATTTGTGATAGTCATATTCGTCCCACCCTGGAAAGAATACAAATATGTTAACAATTTTATGACTATTTTTAATTATATATTTTCTATATTATCATATGATGTTGTAGTTCAAATTTCATGCTTTTCTGAGTTATATTGGCTGAGATATTACAATTTGAAGTTTTTGCAGGCTTACGGGACCCACTGGAGCATGCGTCAAGATATGAGCCTGATTTATGAAATATAACCATATGGGTTATATTAAAATATTATTTTATGCATTATTTACAATTTTTGTGTGTTTGGGATAGGTGTATGTTTGGAAATTGCTTGCTTTAGGTTTTGTAGATTAGAGAAGCGCACTGCGATTACACCTCGCCTGTATATGCAATTTTGGTACAATTTCTAGTGATATCTTCCCAAAACATCTTATTTTACTCACCTAGGGGGATTTCATAGAATTTGGATTTTATTTGGTATAGGCACGCTACATATGCTCATTTCTAGCCTATGGGGATTGCATGTTTTAGATCATACACACTTGCTATTTGATGTTTATGGTTTCCTTGTGTGTAGGTGCAGGTTATACAACATATTGGGAAGTAGTGTAGGACATAAATATTAGCAATGCAAGTTGTAGCAACCTTTGGACCATGCACTTTGAGTGTGGGTATGCCTAAATACATTGGATGTGCACTAGATTCTCTTGAAGGATTTTGATCCTCGGGCACCCAAAATTTGTAACAGTTGTATCAATCATTTGAGCCCTCAAGAGGAAATATATGTAACCTATATAAGATCCACTTGAATTAATAAGAAATTAGTTTTCCTTAATTTCTTGTTATTTGCTATCTTTTTTCCATCTTACTCGCATGCTTTCGATTTGATGCTCGTTATACATAGGATATATATGCAACTTGTTATCCATATTTAGGTGCATTATTTTCCTTGCTTCAGTGGCAATCATGGTGGGACCTAGTCCATTTGCTTTGGGTGAATTTTGAAGATCATTTTTCATCCTTTTATGTTCTAGGTGCTAATCGTTCTGGACTAAAATGAAATCTAACCTACTATTTGTGCCACCCTGGGATGGATGCAAATTTGTCCTACCCTAGGATGAATACAAACCTGCTATTTATCTCACCCTAGAGTGAATAGAAACTAAAGAGTTTTCTAATCAAATTTATAGAAATGGTAGGTTCCATAAGTGATGAGGTAGGTACCTAAACCCTCTATTTTCATTTTGCACTCTCAGAAGTTGTTTATTTGGTTTTTCTCACATCATTTTGTTTTATTAGAAAGGTTAAAAGTAGATTTAATTTTATCATAATTCAAAGTAACAAAAATAAGAAAAATCAAATAAAATAAAAGTGGGAATGCATCTCTATGGTTTGCTTGCTTGTAGCCTACCCAATGGGTAGGCTAACATTTAGGGTTTTTGGTATTTCTAGATACATTTGTGGATTCCTTTTATCCTAAATTTTTGAAATTAAAACACATATTATCCATGCATTTAGTAAATTATCATTGAGTTCTTTATTGTTTGCTTTCTTGGATTAAAAAGAACCACACACACCACGATTCATTTAAATGCTAGTGATGTGGATTTCATCACCATCCACTAGTATAGTTCAATGAGGTGGATTTCATCTCCACCCATTGTCTCAAATCCCATGAAACTTGTTCTTTTCCAAGGCTAGTCCCAAGATTCATCATAGCCTGTGGGTTATAGCACATATCTCTCTTTAGAGAGGTATATCGTAGACTATGGGTGAACTGGGTGAGGAACTGGTAGGACTTGTGCTCTCTGGCCATGTGTGGACTTCATCACCACACATTATAGATGGGATAATGCAACCTAGAGTTCATCGCTAGGTTTTCAAGCTACAAGTATGCAGGTGAAATCCAATTAAACATAAGAATATCATCCAACAATATTTCAAACACGTGACACAAGGTCCTCTTTTGCAAACATGTTTGAAACACACAAAATAGTTTAGGGATTCACATATAAAACTTAAAAGAGATAATCATCTATTTTACTGAGTTTTTTCTTTTCTTGTTTTCTATTTCATTAAGAATTTATAAAGGAGATAATCATATAGGGTTTGGTAGATATTTACAATGGTGTGTACCCATAACCAAGCCCAATCACAGGTGGAAGCTATGGAGAGTGGACTAGGAGACATGAGTCATCTTTGCTTTAGCTCTAGGGACCTAGTCATACCTCCCTAGCAAGCCTCTACTCACCCCAGTCCTTGGATAGAGGAACGAGAACCACACTTATAAGGGAGCCCTATGTGGGATAACCCTATAGATTATGGGCCTTATGTAGGAGAGTGTTCTTGGTATTTAGACACATAACATGCCATATTTGATGAAAGGCAACAACACACTGAGGTGCTAGTAGATATAGTGGTTCCATGCATCCGTATACCTATTAGATCTGACATGCCTATTCATAGGCCAAAGCATGACTTCACACATTGGGTAGAGGAGGTTTATCCAACATTACCTCTAAATCACCTTGATAGGATCCAGTAGCCTAGGTAGCCTGATGGGTATGATGCTCATCGCTTAGGGTGAGCTAACTCCACCCTTCCTTTCCTCATTCATGAAGGAATGCATGAGGAAATCCTTAATTATATTCAATAGTAGTATTTCATGTATGCTTTTGTACCTCTGTGCCTACTGATTACAATTATCATATGCTCGGGCTTGAACCTCAACTCAATGTGATTTCCCTTGATCGAGGGAAGCACATGATAGATATCATAGATTATATTGAATGAGTTTGGCCTTAAGGTGAGACTCCTAAGCCTCCTAGGCCTTACACTTTGAAACAAGTCAAGTAGGAAGTTGCAAGATATGTGGAATTCCAAGTTTAGTTCAAAAAACTTTGGTAAGACAAGGAACAACTAGACCACTTGCATCAACTTGAGAAAAAAATAATTAAATGACATACCAATGACCTATACTAGAAGACTCTCTACGAGAGGGTCCCTATCCCTAAGATACATAGGAAATAAGTCCACCCAAGGTAACACACACTCATTCAATATAGGTTTCCTAGATCTTATCCAATTTTGCCTCCATGACCTCCTAGGCCAGATCAGGACTTGCCTCCCAGGCCAAACATAAGATGCCCACAACGGGCAAATACTCCCCTTTATAGACCAACTTGAGATATGCCCTATGGGGCATACATTGAGCATGAGCTAGAGGTAGAGTACTTAGATATGCCTTATCAAAGTAGGGGCTGACATGCCATCACATCGCAATAGGTTGGAGGACCCTCGACCTCCACCACAAGATAAGAGTAAGGATGAGGATATTAAATCCTCAAATGCATATCAGGCATTGCTAGAGCACCTAGAGTCAATAGAGAATAAGACATTTGGGTCTGGATCTCAAAATCCCACTTTGCACCAGCTAAGTAGTCAACCCCTTCATCCTTCAGTTCCTATACCTCCCTATCCAGAGCAATTCAAGCTACCTCAGCTGGCTACCTTTAAGAGAGAGGAAGATTCTCAAGAACATGTCACTAAATTCCTGAGTCAATGCTTTGGCATTTAGGAAAATGATACTTTGCTTTTGCGGATATTTGTAACTATCCTCTCTAGCCTATCCTCAGAGTGGTTTACTTAACTCCCTAAGCATAGCATCCATAATTTGGATCAACTTGTAGATGCATTTCTAGAATTCTTCACCTTCAACACCAAGAGGAAGGTGACGTTGGTCGATCTCACTATGTTGAAATAGTATGACGATGATTCAATAGCAAATTATGGCAATATGTGGCAAGCCTTGCTCACCAAGCTACCTTATCTATTCCCCATGTTAGAGTTGACTCAGATGTTTACCAAGAGCTACCTAAATTCGATCTCCTTGTTGTTACAACTATAATAGTATATGACTCTTGAAGATGCCCTAGCACAAGATAGGATCATTGAAGACATTAAGATTCAAGAGGGGGAGATTGCAAAGCCCCACAAGAAGGAGTAGAACAAGAATGTTAATAATATCCCAGTGCAACCTAATCCAGCATCAATTAATTAGGTTACCATTAGTGTCCCAGGGTTGGGACAAGTAGCATTACCTCAAAAGCTTAATTATTAGGCCACACCTGGGAACTATGCCAAGGACAACTCGAATAATCAAGGTCAAAATCAATAGCATCACCCAAAGTGGTAGTTCATGTGTTAGCATATATTATTCTATTATTACATTTTGTTAGCATATTTTAAATTTAGGATATTTTTTGTTTGTTGTAACAACACCTAAATAAGCCTCGGGTGGTTCTGTAACCTCCAGGCTATTATAGGCGTCAATGTATTATTTATACATTTTATTAATCAATACAATGTTGTTATGACTTTTACATGGTATCAGAGCTAGCTCTCATTCTTGAATGATTCACAGCTATTTTTCTCTCATTATTGGATGATTCATAGCTAGGCTTGTTTGGGATCTATGAATTTTTTTTGGCATGAATCTCAAGGTAGGCTTGGACCTACATCTCGAGGGAAGTGACAACTCAGCGAAGTGATCGACTAGTCGGACATGCTGAATTGACATGGTGGGTGAAGTGATAGACTCGACTCGACCTAAGACCTACGACCGACTTGAACTATTGACCTACGAACTTCTAAGGTTAAAATTGGTGGTTGATTTGACCAGGGAGGACAAAAGGAAGTTGCAGCAAAAGCCAAGTGGCCCCAAAGGAGGAGACGAGCCATCCCCATAACGTGGAAGCCAAGTGGCCTCACATGGGTAAGGCTCTAAGTGGGGTAGTGTCTCCCTGAGAGGAGACACCCCACTATGTGAGTGTTAGTAATTTTTAACACCCACGCTACCCGATCCCACATAGATGTGGGATAACATTTTTAATACCTACAAACTGGTAAACTCCAATGTCAATGTGAGAAATGTCTTTAAATTTTTCCTTATCTCCCCACACACTGCATGATTTTTTTGCTGTCGTGGATAGATTCTAAGGGATTTTTTTATGCAGATTGGGTGGATTAAAATATTTGTCTAATCCTTCATTCTTCCCACAATTCTCTTCTCCTCCTCTTGTGCTCATCATAGTCACGCCCTACAGGTAATTCATGGCAGAGATCGAAGCTTGAATTTACTTTTTTTATCTTACAGAGGATGTTATTTGACTAGGAGAAGCTGCTCATCGATCAAGGTGTAGAGGAGTAGTTAGCCAGTGATGCTGGTCTCACTGCTCGACGCAGCTAGTGTCACCACCAAAGGGTGCCACCACAAGCTGTCGTCGAGCAAAGGAGCAGTGGTCACTTCGAGGAAGGGGCTCGAGGAGCCTCCTCATATAGGAGGGCTCCACTGATCCTGGTGGATCAGCCCGCTAGCCCACTTGGTCATGGGCTGAGCGGTGGGGACTCGGGAGTCCCGAGGTCGCGGGGTCAAAACCCGCCGACCCCCCCCGAAGGTATAAAATTTTCTTTTTTCTAAGTTTTTTGATCAATTTTCTTTCTTAAAGTTTTTTTTTTTTCTTTTTTTAGTTTAATATTAAAGTTAATTACTTTTATCATAATTCAATTATTTTGTTTAATAATTTGTTTCTATGATAAAGTAATTTTTTTTATTAAACTTAAATAAAGAATTTTTTTTTAAAAAAAGGCTTTAGAAAGAGATTTTTTTTTCAAAAACTTAAGGGGGGCCTATTTCTTTCAAAAATCAAAGGGGGGAAAGTGAGTAATTTTTTCAGCATTTGAAAAAGCAAATTTGGCATTATTGTAAAGGTGCATTTTCGACAGTGCCTGACACCTAGAGGTTTATTTCTGTGGGCACTTTTATGTTGTATGTTGCATTTTCCATTTTTTGCACTACTTCATTGAAAGTTAAAAATCAAATTCACTCCCTAAGTCCCCGAAATAAATAAAACCCATCTATGCAATTTATTGCACTACAACATTCGATATTTGTGATACCTCTGGCCAGCACTTACAGGTAATGCTATCATGATTGTGCTACTGTATCCGCCACCTAATATAGCTACCAAAATGATGTCTGAGCTTGTTCTCTATCAATCGTCGGGGAGGAATAAGTACGCCATTTTGCATTTTTTTACTCCATCCACTACCCTAATCGTTCTTGTGTTTAGGCATAAATCCTGATGAAAGTTCTGACATCCAAAGTGTTTAGGGGAAGTTACGCCCCACGCATGAGGATTGATGACTTTCTATGGTAGGTGCCATCAACGAGACGATTCCCTTTCAGTACCGCCTAAGTACCACGTATCGTATAATCATTGAAGTTACCTATAGTCTCCCTCACGTAAGGGCGGGTAATTTCTCTGATTTTTCAAAATACCTATAGTCTCCCTCACGTAAGGGTGGGTATTTTGTATGGTATAACGGCCTAGAATTAAGGTATATCGAAAGGGGGACCATTTGGTGATATAAGGAACCTTCACAATGTCTACAAAATTAATGATTGATGCTCATCAGTTGTTGAAAGGTCCTAATTATACACCATGGAAAAACAAGATGAAGGTAATCCTAGAAATGGATGACTTATGGGATGTTGTATCTGGAGCAACAACAAGACCTTCATCTACTACTAGAGCTACAACTCCAACTACTGATCAGAAAGACTTTGACAAGAAAGACAACAAAGCAAAAGTGCTCATCTTGCTTGTTGTGTCTGATGAAGTTCAACCCCATATTGCTGACTGTAAACATAGTAAAGAGGCATGGGATGCCCTTAAAACTATATATGAGGGAAATAATGATTCCACTATTCTATTTCTTCAATCTCAATTACACAGTCTGAGCATGAAGTAGGGAGATATGGTTGAACTCTTTCTTTGCAGAGTGTCTGAATTGAAAGCAAAGTTGAATTCTTTGGGAGAACCTATTGATGACAAGCTCCTTACCTCAATTGTATTGAGAGCTTTACCTGATTCTTATAGGGTGTTGATCACTTCCCTTTAGGTGTCACAATGAAAAGTTACCTTTGTTGAGTTGGTCAATATGCTTCAAGAGGAGGAGGCACGTCAACTTCAGAGAGATGATTCTTCTAACACAACCCTCTATTCCAATAGGAAGGGTCCTAAGAAGAAGGGTAATTTTTAGAAAGGAGGAAATTCTAACAAAGATTCAAAAGGGAAACAACCTCAACAAACAAAAATATATTGCAAGATCTGTGACAAAGAGGGTCATGATACAAACAGATGTTGGCATAAGAATAAACAACCTAAATAGAAAGGCCAGAACAAACCACAAAACAAGAATAAGCAACCCAGAGTGAATGTTGTTGTTGAAGAATCTGACTCGGATTCTGAGAGGGCACACAAGGTGCTTATGACTACCACAGTTTCCAAGCAGAAGGATCCTATATGGTATGTCGATTCTGGCGCTAGTAAGCACATGACTGGCGACAAATCATGGTTTGAGTCCTTTGAGGCCAAAGAGGGAAAACCTGTCACTATTGTCGATGATAAAACCTACAAGGTTCAGGGAGAAGGTACAGTTTCAGTCACTCTTCCTGATGGCAAGTGTCAGATTGAAAAAGTCCTCTATGTTCCAAGATTGGCGAACAATCTGTTGTCAGTCACACAAATTCTGGACAAGGATATGGTTGTGAACTTTAGTGTTGAGGGAGGCAAGAAGTGTTGTTCTATTACCAGGAGGGGTAAGAACATTGCAACCGCTTCATATAAGCATGGCTTATTTGCCTTAGATGCTATCTCTACTCCACATGTAGCCATGACAGTCTCTACAAAGGAGGCAACTTCCCTATGGCACAAGAGATATGGGCATCTTAGTTCTGGCTACTTACTTGAGCTAAGTAAGTATGAGATGGTAAAGGGTCTTCCTTCCCTTTCTACCACATTGCCAGTGTGCTCTGACTGCTTGGCAGGAAAGCAACATAGAGTACCTTTTGAGAAGAGCTCTACAAGAGCAAAGAAACCTCTGGAGTTGATTCACACCGATCTATGTGGTCCTTTCACACCCATCAGTTGTGGGGGGAAGAGGTATTTTTAGTTGTTTGTGGATGATTACTCATGAAATATGTGGGTGTTCTTTCTTAATCTGAAATCTGAGGCATTTGGTTTCTTCCAGCAATTCAAGAAATCTATTGAGGAGTCAGGGACTTCTATAAAGACCCTCCACTCAGATCGAGGGGGGAGTTTACCTCTAAATAATTTTTTGCATTCTTGACTGCACATGGGATCACGATACAGTTAACTACTACTTATACTCCTCAGAAAAATGGAGTTGCTGAAAGGAGGAACCGTTCCATCATGGAAATGGTTCGTTGCATGCTCACAGGAGCTAGTCTTGAGCAACAATATTGGGCAGAAGTTGTCACCACAATAGTATATCTATTGAATAGGGCACCCACAAAGGCCCTACAAGGAATGACTCCATAGGAATCATGGAGTGGTAGAAAACCCTCCATATCTCATCTACGCATTTTTGGATGTAAAGCTTTCATGCACATACCGAAAGAGAAAAGGAAGAAGCTAGATGAGAAGACATTGAAGTGTATTCTTCTTGGCTATGATGAGCACTCTAAGGGTTATCATTTGATTGATCCTTTGACCAAGAAGATTCATGTCAGTAGAGATGTTGTTTTTGATGAAGCTTTCACATCACAAAGCACATCTGATGTATACCTAGATCTTGTGGAAACTAAAGTTGAGAAGTCCCCTTCATCATCAAAGGCTGGAGGTCCTTCTACTTCTTCATCTTCTTCATCACCACAGAAGAAGAATCCAAAATGGTATACAAATACAATCAGAGACTCCAAGTTATCTACTCCACCAGATTTGACTTTGGATAGACCTCATACTCGTAGCATGGCTCGACAGGAGAAAGTAGTAGTAGAGACTACTGAGGTTGATGATCTTTGTCAATATTTTGAGGAACTTTCTATTGATCCAGAGAGAGAAATAGAGGATATGGATATAGATGATGACAGGGTGTTTATGTCTTCAATGAATGAACATGAACCTGCTTCTGTACAAGATGCCCTTAGTGAGCCACAATGGAAGGCTGCTATGGATGCTGAGTATAAGTCTCTGATGAAAAACAAAACTTGGGAGCTTGTCAATCTGCCATACGGAAAGAAGCCCATAGGCTGCAAATGGGTGTACAAAGTCAAGTACAAGGCAGATGGGACAATTGATAAGCATAAGGCCCATCTTGTTGCAAAGGGCTATGCTCAAAAGGAAGGCATTGACTACGAGGAAAATTTTGCACCTACTGCTCGGATGACCACTATTCGAGTTCTTTGTGCTATGGCAGCATAGTATGGGTGGAAAGTTCACCAAATGGATGTCAAGAGTGCTTTTTTGAATGGTGATCTCCAAGAGGAAGTCTACATGACTCAACCTGAAGGATTTGAAGTGGAAGGCCAAGAGCAAAAAGTGTGCAAGTTGGTCAAATCCTTATATGGTTTAAAACAAGCTCCTCGAGCTTGGTATATAAAAATGGATAATCACCTCCTGCAACATGGATTTAAGAGATGTCCATCAGATGCAAACCTCTATTTCAAGAAACAAGGTTCTGAGATAGTGTTGCTTGTACTCTATGTTGATGATCTGCTCATTACAGGGAGTTCAAAAACTATGATCTCTATTGTCAAAAGAGACTTGTGTAAATATTTTGAGATGACAGATCTCGGACTTCTCCATTATTGTCTTGGTCTGGAAGTGAACCATAAGGAGCACTACATCAAAGTATCTCAAAAAAAATATGCCAAGACACTGTTAGAAAAATATCGCATGACTGATTGCAAGCCAATGGCAACACCGATGGAATCAGGGCTTCAGTTATCGCGATATGATGATTCACCTCAGGTAGATGGTACTCTCTATCGACAGCTGATTGGGAGTCTCATATATCTGACAAATACTAGGCTAGATATCGTGTTTGTTGTCAACTATCTTTCGAGGTTCATGCAGGAGCCTAAGACCACTCATTGGAAAGCAACAAAACGTGTTCTTCACTATGTCCATGGTACAATGGAATATGGCCTAGAATACAAGAGGAATGACAAATTCTTCTTGCAAGGATACATGGACTCTGACTATGCCGAGTCATATGATGATCGTAAGTCAACTTCAGGATATATATTTCATCTTGGATCCGGTCCTGTCTCTTGGCACAACAAGAAGCAATAGGTGGTTGCTATCTCATCTATAGAGGTAGAGTATCGTACCGCACGTGAAGCTATGTGTGAAGTGATATGGTTGCATCGCATTCTGACAAGTATGGGTCTTCCATCAAAATCTCCAATACACTTGTTCTGTGACAACCAGGGTGTTTTGAACCTTGTTAAGAATCCAGTGCATCATGAGAAAACCAAGCACATTGACACACAATGTCACTTCATTCGAGACAAAGTTCCAAGGCATCGAATTCAGCTTCAGTACATCTCCACCAATGATCAAGTTGCAGATATTTTCACTAAGGCACTTGCACGTGTCAAATTTGAATTGTTTTCATAGCTCTCTATGTATTGCAAAATGATGTAATCAAGGGGGGATGTTAGTATAGCTAGTAGTTATCTTTTTACCCAAATAATGTAATAAGGGGGGATGTTAGCATATATTATTCCATTATTATGTGTTGTTAGCATATTTTTAATTTAGGGTATTTTTTTTTTGTTGTAATAACACCTAAATAAGCCTCGGGTGGTTCCGTAACCTTCGGGCTATTATAGGCATCAATGTATTATTTATACATTTGATTAATCAATACAATGTTGTTTCAAATTTTACATCATGCCCATTGCAGAGTCTATGAACTCATTGTTTGAGTGCCTCTTAGCAACTAATTTGAACAATTTTCCTAAGATTTGACCTATCGACCCAAATGCACCAAAATCCAAATATTATAAATAAGACCTATATTGCAAGTTTCATAGGCAAAATGAGCATGATGCGCAAATATGCTATAAGTTAAATAATTTGGTGCAAGACATGATCGATAAGAACACTCTTCAGGTGGACAATCCTATCATGCCAAACAACCAACAGATGGAGGCCTTTAAAGAACCTTTTCCCACCCATGCAGATCAGGCCAAGCCAGTGCCCTAGGTTAATGAAGTGCACCATGCCCTCCCTAAGCAAGGGTATGTCAGTATGATCAGAATTGTCACAAGAAATAGGTGGTACCCAAGTACAGTCGCACCACCTATGGATTAGAGTGATGTTCCTTTGACATCATAGCATTTACTACCTCTTGTGTCGAGCCTCCCACCTAGGCCTTTGGTCACCATTAAGAGCAAGCTCACTCATAGTCTAAGAACAACATCCATTTGGATCTCCATCTATGAGCTCATTCAAAAATATCCACCTTATAGAGAAGCCTTGATGAAGATCCTTAAGGCAATAGAGCTTCATCCCCAGGAGTCCAACTCCAACAATTTTGTGGGGTATGTGCAACAATGCATGAAACTAGTGATTACCTTTCGAGAAGATGAACTTAAACTGGTTCCCAATGATATGGTAGATCATCCCTTGCACATAGTCGCATGTGTAAATGGGAAACCATGCAAAAGAGTATTGATAGACACTAGATCTTCTAGAAACATCATCACTACAATAGATCTCAAGCATCTGAAGCTCCCAACATCACATATTGTCACATCTACCTACACCCTTCGAGCATTCAATGATTCCATATGCTTGATGGTTGGTATGATCATCCTGCCTATCTAGGTGGGAGAAAAGACCATATCTATTCTATGCCAAATCCTAGAGGGTAATACGGCATACAATATCCTATTAGGTAGACCATGGATCAGGGATATGAAGTGTGTCCCTTCCATTTCTCAACAATGCCTCAAGTACATTAATGAAGTGCAAGTGCATGCCATCTCTACTAACCTAGAGCCTTTCAAGTATTGCAATATGGTGCAATAGCTCCCTGATTTGACCTTGCCATCAAATCATCTAGGTTTTAAACCAAAAAAAATTGGCCAAGGTTTGACTCCATTGCCATCACTTTCAAGAAATCCATCACCATCTCATGCCATACCATCTACATCATCCACACCTCCCCAGATTCCCATGGCACCTGTGGATCTTTCACCTAGGAATCCCTAAAAGTAGCATGTTGATGAGGTCCAACAAATCATCTCCACCATATCCACCAAGGATATCCCTAGCCAGGTAGATGAGGAGCTACCATGTGAGGCAAATGATGAATCAGATCAGGTCTCACTCTCATACCTTTTTATCTGTAGCCTCAGGTTATAGTACACCTAGCTGCCACTGGATTGGGGGAGTACATGGTTAGGAATATTACAACTACCCCTGCTATATAGTTAGTGCATGACATAGGTTGACCTCATATTCCCATAGGAACTATTATGCCTCTCAATCTCCCCTAATCAAACAAGTTTCATCTATGGGGGCTTTGACTATGGCATCGAGCCTTACCAATATCAGGAGGAGGATCAAAAAACCTCTTTGAGGACATCAAATACATGTCCAACCTTAAATTTTCCATGAACTACCTTCACATTTGTAATTGGTATGGTTATGGGTTAGTCTTGTATGAGCAGGACACTCATGTCCCTTCCCAGCCACAGTATCAAATACCTTATGACAATTTTGGCTTGGGACTCAACAAGCATGTGTCCTTAGATGTCATCAAAGATAGCTTAGGGTGCATGAATGTAGACTATAGAGATGAGCTTGCACGATATCCTTTCACCAACCCCAATCATGTCTACTCACTAGGGGACTACTTCCCTATGCCCTTGGGAGATGACGACCCACCTCATGATTATATTTGATCCTATGAGAGAAGTGAAGGTTTGTGTACCTTTCCCCATGATAGTGAGGAAGAATATTAGGGGTCTCCTTATGAGTGGACATCTAATGACGAGTCCGATTACAAAGTAGCAACTATGAACTCTGATAGTTTGGATGGTAAAGGTCCACGGGTCAACCCTATGGATGATGAGGATGAGTTCTATCTATGCATATTACCATTACACCATCCCATCTAGTGAAAAATTCTATCTTTAGAGGAGCAAGCTTGCCCATAGCCACATCGACCACCTTTGATCATTCCACCACCTCCATAGCCACCTACAAAAATCATGCAATATCCCGATGTCCATGAGCACCACCAGCCATAGGGGAAATCATCCATCCATAAATATAATTTCAATAGATCTATTTGAGCCACTACGAGATCTGAATAACTCGTTATATCCATTGCACCTTGAATTGGGGGCAATCAAATTTGATCGAGGAGATTCACCCCTATCACCTTCTAAGTACTAACCTTGTGATGAGATGCTACAACCATTTAATTTCTCTCCAAGGCTAGACCATGATGTCTTCCATGTTGAGGAGGAACCCAAGGTTTCCATTGATGATCTAAATCTAGCTAATGACATCCACTTGATCCTGACTCCCCACCAGTTGGATAAGGGGTCATATATGTCAATAGAGCCTATGATTTATAAATATATTGGCTCAGATCTCGAGAACCCATAATGTATCAAGTTAGGGGAAATCTTATCCCCTGAATAGTAAGTTGATAACATAGCCCTTCTCACAAAGAAGAAGGAGGATTTTGCATGGTTCTACAAAGACATTCCAGGACTGGATCCTAATATAGTCACCCACAATCTAACACTTGACCCCAAGGCCAAGCCGGTCAAGCAAAATCTAAGAAATATGCATCCAATAGTGGCCCTAATGGTCAAATATGAGCTACAAAAGTTATTGGATGCTAGGTTTGTCATTTTTGTAGACTATCCACCATGGTTGTCCAACATGGTTCCCGTCAAGAATCTTGATGGAAGGATTCAAATTTGCACCCATTTTTTAGACCTAAACAAAGTAAATCCTAAGGATGATTTTCCTTTGCTAAACATCGATGCCCTGGTAGATGCAATAGTAGGCCATGAAATTTTATCCCTCATGGATGGTTTCTTTGGGTACAATCAGATTCGTATCAATCCGGAAGACCAGCTCAAAATGGTGTTTACAATACCTTGGAGAATATTTTGCTATAAGGTCATGTCTTTTGGCCTTAAAAATATTGGTGCCACCTACCAACATGTTGTAGCAACCCCAGGACGCACGCACCACTCTTTTTACTCTACTTGCAATGTATTAAAACCCAAAATGAAATGGAAGACAATGAAAAGTATATAACATGAAAATAACAAAGATAGATCTATTTATTTGGATTGAAACCTGGTTACATTTTGGTCCCTCTTAGGGATACCCATTTTGATACAATAAGGTTACAAATAGGCAAAGAGTGCCCCTTTCGCAAAGAGGTGGTGCACTTTCAAAAGCTTCTTGATTTTGCACATGGAAATATATGAGGACTTACAAATGCCTCCTTCTCCAAGTATGTTTCCTAGAGGGATCCCTTTTGCTCTTGTATATTGCAGATTCCATCCAATGAACCTGTGGCCCTGTAAGCAATGAAACAACAATACACGCTTAGATATCCAAGAATACCTCCTCAGATGAGGTTGTTAGCAATGAATATAACAAATGAAAGCAAGTGCAAATTAGACCAATGCTATGAATGTGAATGAATGAAATGATGTTATGCTAATGATAAGCTAAAAAAAATAATGAATCTAATGTCTAAAACTCTAAGTTAGGCCTACGGTCCACTGTCCAATACAATGGCTGCTAATGTGACTCTAGTCCTCTTTGCTTCAAAGAAATAGATCAAAGCTTGTATCTGATGTTGGAATGGTGGTTGCTATGCTCTCCAATTTGTCAAGGCTTCACCATAAATGTGATCTCCAAGGGAAACTCTCTAATTCTCGAAAGCTCTCCTCAATGACCTATCCTGATAAATTTGGGATCCTTGGTGCTCTTAGGCTTGCACCTTTTAAAGTGTGAAACCCTAGGTCTATGTCCAAGCCCTAGGAATGAATTCCTCATGCGTAGTAAGAGTTAGCATGAGAATATTTTTGTATTTTCTATGTTTAAAGACCAGTTAACTAAATTCTAAATGCAAAATCAAGTCTCCCATGTGAACTGGTCATGAAAGAGAATGCAAAGTTACTCTCGCTCACCTTTATTGCATGCAGACTACCACTTTCACTCGTGATTATTCCTATTTGTTAGTAAAACTACTTTTATGGTTTAGTCATTGTCATCTATAACGACTAAGGTCTAGCCTATGTCATCTATAGTGGCTAAGGTTTGGCTACTCTAGGTTTGAGAGGCTAAGATCTGGTCGCTCTAGGCTTGAGCGGCTAGGCTTGGATGGTTTGAAAATGCCCCAAATGAGTGGTGAGAACCATTGTTGATGCTTGGAAAGTCCAATATTATGTCATATGATCTTATGAATGTGTCTATGTGAGTAGATCCCCTAAGCATGACATATTTTAGGTGTCTATAGATGCCTCTTTTTGTGACGTGTTGTGTGGAAAACACAACACTGAGCAAAAACATAGACTAATCTATTTTTAGGATGTATGGTGATCAATGGTATGATCAATGCTAGATGGCCCAATCATGCAATATGGCATGCATCCTTTGAATCATTGCCTAAACATTCAGAGGACTTAGCTCAATGGCTTTGTTATGTTAAATTGCACTCATTCCTCAAACTCAATCAGGTAGCTTTAGTTGCTACAATGGTTCCAACCGATAGGAGAGCTACAATTGAATATGTCATGTCTGCTTACATTCCCAACAAACAAGGAAAATTTGTGATTGTTGTATGTAATGATTCGTAGGAAAAACATGATTTTGATGTGATCGAGTGATATTTTGTTGATTTGATTATGATAATGTTGAAGCTTTGAAATACCTCCTAACATAATGGATTGGTGAAGAAATAACAATGAATGAAGCGACAAGTCACTTGACCAATATGACTAATCTGGTTCGTTTCTAGCATTTGTTACTTTTAATGGGCAATCCCACATCCAAGTGTGATTCCAATTGTTAATGATAATCATCCATACCTATCCCAAGGAGTGGTCCAACTACTGATAGAATTCTTAGGGAGTTAGGATGAGTGATTCTATTTATGTTCATATTGTATCACTTTTGCTTGATGTTTTTGGTATCATAGGGAAATTAGGATGATCCTTTCACACCCGTGGAGTAGTCCAACCATCTTGGTCTTCTTTGAGATCAAAGGGTGGCACATCGTAATTCCAAAATGATTTTTTTTTACCCCAAGTGGCCTTATGGTAACCTACTCATCTCATAGAAGTGCATGGAGTGTGAGTCGATGCAATCATCGAGTGTATAGAGTAAGTAACTGGATACGAGGCTTGCTTGAGATTATGCTTTTATGTGATTTTTTTGTTATTTTGATCATCAAGATGATTTTAATTCATCAAAATGCATTTATTTAATTTTTTTTTTATCCTCCATGGAAGGAATCTTTTGTTTTATCTATGGAGTAGGCCACTGCCAGGTCCAGCGACCTCTGAGTCTCTACCTATGGCTGTTGTCACCTTGAGCAGCCATGAAGTTTGGGCCGTTGATGTCAGCAGTAGCCAAGGCATAATTTGAAAATATAAAATCCACTTTTAGGGCTTTTGACCTATCATTTTATTTTTTGATAATTCACTTTTCATAGCTCTTGTGAGACAGTGATAGTTGTAGTTTTGGAAGATACCCGCATCGAGGATATGGTTGTGTAGGGTGAGGTATTAACTGCGAGAGGAGCTGCATCTTCTCGGGTATTCTTTCAAACCTTAACCTCTTTTCCTCTTTTGGATAAAATTGAACCTTACTAAGTAATTGGTAAATGAATCTCACTAAACCTATTGGTAACAAACGAAATCCTTAGATAGGCTTACTATAGATTTTTTTGCGGTGGGTTGGTCCTAATTTTTTATTTTTTTCAATTGTTTTTGTATTTTACGACCTAGGGTTCATAAGTTTGCCATGTTGCCTTTTGATCACTATCACTTAGAGCGATGGAAATTTGGTCGTTGTCGCTCAGAGAGGCTAGGTTTGAACCCCAATAGTAAAAAAATTTACCGTTGGGATTTGGTCGCTGCTATCTCTAGCGACCATATTATAGCCACTGTGGGTGACAACGGCTAAATCCCTTAGCCAATTTTGTAAAACTTTTTTTTTGTAGATTTTCAAACTATTCTTTAGCATGTGTTGCATGCCTAGGTGTATTTATCTCCCTCTTTGCTTAGATTTAGGAGAGTGTCAGATTTTTCATTTTTATTGGGATTTATGCCTTAGATGCATTGTAGTTATGTTTAATATTCTTTCATTTTTCTTAGATCCTTATTGCTCGGACTTGGGACTCGAAGCTCATGAATGACCTTTTACCTATTTTGGATGACATGGATTGGAGGTGGATTAAGTCTTGCAGGGTCCAGTATGTTACCAGACTCCTCCACATCATGTCATATCATGCTTACCTTATGGATTTGGCCCATCATTGGGACCCTTAGACTAATACGTTCCACCTCATGACTGGTGAGATGGCCATTACACTAGATGATGTGTACAAGATCTTTCAGATCCCTTTTTTATGGAGTGGCCATCATTTCTTTAGCCACTAATGATCAGGTGGCTATTTTCACTTGGGTGTTTTGGGGACACTATGCAATGGCCCTCAAGGATATCGAGAGTAGGTTTTCATAGTGAGGCATGCGATGTTGCTGATGGTCATCAACAACATCCTTATCCCAGACTGCTCAGGATTGAGGTTCCATTAGAACCTCCTTGTAATGTTTTAGGACATGATGTATAGTGAGGATCCTATCAAATATATGTGGGGTACGTCTCTATTGGATTAGTGTTACGATGATATATACCACATTTGTCGGAGGGGTTGTGTCATTATTGCCTATAGTTGGCTTTTGTAGATCTATGGATGGAAGGACATTAAGGTAGATCATCCCAAGGGGTTTCCTATTGATATCATAGCTATGGATGAGTAGATGTAGTGCTATGCCACAAGATGGTCTAGAGAGAGAAAGGAGAACAAGAGCCACACTTTTGTAGGAAATTTGTCTCATTATACTACTACTTTCATTGGACTCTAGGCTGGAGATGTCATATGGCACCCGTATCATGAGTGTCCCACTTGGGATGACCTGGATAGTTTTACTTCTAGGATATGACATGAGTGATGGCTCATTGGCCATAATATTAGCATCTTGGAGGACTTGTTATACTCTTGGGTTCTTCATTAGTATAGGTTCCAAAATGATGTGCCACTAGTACCATTTTTGTATAGGCACATCAGAGTAGAGAGAGATCTCCCTCCCTGATAGGTCATAGAGTTATATGATGAAGAGGATGCCCCAAATTTTGATCTTGGAGTGGCTGGGGAGTTAGTGATACTTTTGTGCAGTGGTGAGATGACCTAATGTGGCATGGTGAGGGCAGTCTAGGCCGAGGGGATGATGGTGAAGATGGGGTAGATCCATAGGGGCATAGAGTTTGTGCTAGGACTGCAGCATGGGGCCAGTAGGTAGAACAGGTGGCAATGGAGGAGCAAGAGGCTTCTAAGGAAGTGAAGGAGGATATGGAGCATGATGAGAGAGATTCTCCTCTCAGGGCATAGTTGCATGATGTGGAGGTCAAGATCCAGTCGACCAAGATATAGGTACAACAATGTGATGCCATCATAGCTCAGTGGGATACCACTATAGCGTAGCTTTCAGACCAGATACAGGATTTACAGGCTACTATAGGAGGAGCTACCCAGATGCAGGTTTTTGTTGCTCCTCCTAATACTGAGGGTCATTTGAGGGGAGCTCTTAAGGATGAGATCAAGCATGTACAAGTTTTGTTGGATGAGAGTGATGTATAGATTGCTGATGACATAGCCCATATTGTCGCTCTTTCGAGGCAAATCAGGAGACTAGGAGCCATCCCTAGGGAGAGAGGAGCCATAGGTGGGTCACAGGTTAGTAGGAGCTCTATAGAAGGGTAGTATTTTTTTTGGCCTGGTCATGGGGCCCAAAATTGTACTAAGAGGCCAGTAGGGTCTAGCTCGTACCATTCTCCCAAAGATCCAACCACAGGGGATGGTGCTATAGGGGGCGCATGCCTAGTATTTGATTGATGAAGCACTTGGTTCTATTTTTGAGGTTGACTAACCTATATATTTCTATAGCCATGGGCATTTTTTTATATCTATGTACTTGACACACATACTTTTATGATATCTTTTCATTATGACTCATTATGTGTATCATTTATTACTCATGTTTTTATTTTTATTTTGTTTTATGATGTGATGTGATGATGGAATTATGATGAATTTGATGTATATGTTAGATGATATATGATATTGTATATTCTTAGATGTATGTGTAGATGCTTATTGAAAGCCGAATGCAGAGTGATGGCATACCAGATATGATGCAAACAAAAGTTGATACAAATGCTAAGTCCTACGAATGCGAGAAGCAATGCATGAAGGAAATGACGCATAAATGAGATGTAAGCAAAACAAAGTGGGGCCTCTTTTATTAATGTTGCTTTTAATCCAGTTACAATACGTCCCCCTCTAGGGCTCAGAACGTTTGATACAGTTCGTTACATCAATGGATGGTACGCTTCCAATGTCTTCCGCATGCCCACATTCGAAATGGGTGGGCCAAAAGTTGTCGCCGCTTGTGTCCATGTGTTTGTGTTCCTGGAGGTGAGATCCTATGCACAAAAAATAGCAAATAGTTAATAGCATATGCGGATATAGGAAAACATGCAATCCCCAAGGCCTCCGGCTAGTTAATGTATAAAAGAATGAAACGATGGTCAAAACATGTCATAATGAATTCAAACTTTGACAGAGGCATGGAGACATCATCAGGGACACATTGCAAAAATAATAGTAAGGAAATCATGCACATATTTCTAATCGCTCCGGGGTGGGACGTTGGGGACTATCACAAAACGTGCAAAAGTGACCTTGCAAATGTCCTACCCAGAGGCCTCCAAAACTCCTGCAAACTTGGGGTTAGACTAAAAGGGGCATTTTGAGATGACCCAGAAGGTCATATTTGGCAGATTCTACCCAGATTGTCCTGTATCCGAAGGCGCTCCCTGTAGGTTAGTAAACGCATAAAATGATAAAAACAAGGTCAAATCAAGTCAGAATACCATGAAACTTGAACAACAGCATAAGTACATGAAATATGATAGAATGCAAAAATAATAGTAGAGAAATCAAGCATAGATTTCTAATCACTCCGGGGTGGGGCGATTAGGACTGCAATAGTGCAGGGGGCGCCCGGGGGCAGGACGCCCACCGTTTGGGGCTTAGTTTTGGCACCAATCCAAGTGGGATGGGTCCAAAACCTCCTAGGGGGTTGTGTCGACAAGTTTGGTGTGGGATTGTGGCTGATTGCTTGGGTTTTGGGTCTAGATTGCGTTCCTAGTGTTCACCCGATAACCTCTCTTCCAAAAGAGAAATTAGGGATGTAGGAAGCACAAAGGGGAATGGGGGTATAATTTGGCAGCACTCCGTTGCTCCAAATGCTCCAGATCTCTTCTTTTTTTGGGGTGAGGAGGCTCACATTTTTATAGACCTCAGGGTCTCCTTTGCATGCGCATGCGAGGGCGCCACTTGGCTCACCATGCCCTTTTGGGGGAGAGAAGATTCCTCCCTGATTTAGGGCCTCCATGATCAGGGCATGCTTGACTGAAGTCCCTCTCTCTGATTTGAAACCGTTCCTCGCAATTGCATGCCTTGAAGGTGAAGTTGGGTGGCGGATCTGGGCTGCCATTTGTCAAGGCTTGAATTTTTTCCAGTCAAACCTGCTAATCGTCCCACCCTGGAGCGATTGCTGCTAATCATCCCGGGGTGGGGCGAATAGGATTCTAATCGTCCTAGGGTGGGACGAATAGGGAGCAAAGTGCTTAAAAGGTGCCAAATTGACCTCTGACCTTCCAAAACTGATTTGGGAGTGGTTAGGACCACTTTTTAACCTCTGGAGGCTGCCCTAGGGGGTATGTATGCCAATTCGGTCAGTGCTTGTAGTCACATAATCGGATTGGTGTTGTTTTGGTGTCTATAGATGCCCCTTTTTGGGATGCGTTGTGTGTGGCGCAATGCTGAGCAAAAATAGATGACCAAAGCACTTAATGATTAGGGTTTCTTAGTAACCTAACCAAATTTTGATGCCCCAAGTATGGAAAGGGCACGCATTCTTGAATCCTTGCTTCTGACGAGCTAAGGAGCTTAACTCAAGTGTAACCTTTTTCAGTGAGGTGTACTTGATCTTGGACATTGTTCAGTCATGAATAGGCAAAGGGCGCAACCTTTTGTCTGAGGAACCTTGTCTTCATGCTTCTAGAATGCCAAGTGTTTGTTTAGCTTGTGATTATTGCTTGTTTGCTGCCCCAAGCAGGAGCGTGATTGTCTTTGTCAATGATTCTTTGAATGCATGCCATTTCCTTGATTGGGTGTGTATTTGTTGATTTGGTGACTAAGTGTGACTACCCCCTCAAGCGACGAATCGATGAGGGAATGACCAAAATGAGAAAAGCGATGAGTCGCTTGACCCAAGATGATGTTTGTAAGGGTGCCTTCAGTTGTTTTCCGTTGAATGCTTATTGCAGTTTTCCAACAATCGGACCTATTTTTGGTGGGTTTTGACCCTTTTTTTGATGCCGATTGGGGTAGAAATTATCGAAAATCCTCCTTCCCATGGAGTGGTCCGGCTATGCTAGCCTTCTTAGGGAGTAGGATAGTGAGTATTTGTGACCCCGATGACAGTTTTCATGCCATGAATGTCAGGTGCAAAGGCACCTTTGTTCGGCAGATTTATTGTTATTTTTGGTGCATTTTTTGGATGCAGTTTTTGTTGCTTTATTTCTTGCTCTGTAATCGTCCCAGGGTGGGACGAATACCAATTTGGTAATCATCCTAAGGTGGGATGAGTGCTAACTAGAGTGCTCATCCCAGGGTGGAACGATTACAGGCCTAACAACCTATATAAGGACCAAAACTAGGTTTTGGGCTCATTTGCAACAATTTTTTCTTGGCGATTTGGAGCAGTGAGGAGGAGGAGTGCGAGTGTGCGTAGCGGAGCGCTACTGAAATTTCATGGACATCATGAGTGCGAGAACCGGATCTTCGAGTGGAGGAGCCGAGGTGAGACCGGTATGATGTTCCTTCTCCCTACCTGTTATTCATTTTTGTTTTATATGAAGTTAAAAACTTACATATAAATGTGTGTTTGCGGTATTTTGTTTTTATCCGTATATCAAGTTGAAAACCTAATATATGATTTTTTGTTTATTATTTTTTTGTTTTGTTTTGCGTTAATATTAAGGTTGAAACCCTAACATTAATTTTTATATTTTTAAATTGTTTTTGTGTTAATATTAAGGTTGAAACCCTAATATTAATTTTTTTTGTATTCACATTAAGGTTGAAACCCTAGTATGATTTTGTTTTTGTTTTATTTTTTTTTTTGTTCACATTAAGGTTGAAACCCTAGTATGATTTTTGTTTTATTTTGTTTTTATTTTTGTATAGTTATTTTTATGTCTGCTATCGTTGTTGTACAATTTGTTTTATTTTTTTTTTTTTTTTTTTATTTTTTTTTTTTTGTTTTTTTTAATTTTTTTGTACTTTTTTTTGTACTTTTTTTTTTGTACTTTTGTTGTACAATTGTTTTCCTGTACTTTGTTGTTCTTCTGTACAATTTTATTGTAATATTTTTGTTTATATTAAGTATGTACTTAATATCTTTTGCTTTTTATTGTTTTTCAGGTTGTGAAGAGTCGGTACCGCCAACCGACTATTTTCTCTGATGCTCGGGATGCCTTGACAGTTGGGGATTGGGAGTGGCTTGATGCCCTTGGGCTCAAGCAGGTGATGCATCTGGAGCCTGTGGTGGGGGATCAGGCATATTTGACTGCCCTGATCAATCTGTGGGATCCCCACACCAACACTTTTCATCTTCCAACAAGGGAGATGACTATGACTCTAGAGGATGTGTATCGGATTCTACGGATTTCGATAGATGGACTTCCTATCCGGATGACCCATCGGGACCAGCGGATAGCAGTACTGACATGGTGTTTTGGTTGGGTGGGGGAGAGGGGGGTGGAGAGGGCTATGGAGAGGGCAGAGGCTGATTTCCAGATAGGCGGTATTCTGGTGCGGTGGTGGCTGGAGAAGGGCGTATTAGGGGTGAGGCATGCTTTGCTCATGGCCCTCATTTCCAATATGTTGCTTCCTGACTCCTCAGGTGTGAGGTTCCCTTGGAACCTGTTGGAGTTGGTTTTCACATTGGTGGAGTGTCCTACATCAGCTCCACTTATTATGAGATGGGGTCAGACATTGTTGGCATAGTTGTATGATGAGTTGTACGAGGTCCGCTGTCGAAGGTGGAAGGGGATCGGGTGCAGCTATCTCTTGCAGTGCTGGGGGTGGCAGCACATAGCTATGGAGCGGCCGTAGGGTTTGCCTTGGACCACCCGAGGTGAGATGGTGGATCGAGAGATTGGATATGCCAATTTATGGTGGTGGTCAGAGGAGCATGGACAGAGTCGACGGTGGGCAGGTGACGTAGGTCACTATACTAATGCCTTCTCTCATCTAATGCTAGGGTAGGTGTTCTGGTAGCCGTATCGAGACTGTCCAGCTTGGCCTAAGGCTGGAGAGTGGCTCCGATGTGTGCATAGGGGTAGATGGTTGATTGGGTGGCATGGGACAGAGCAAGAGTACTTCCCATATGTTTGGGTGATGCGATAGTTTGGGGTGCACTAGGGATTGCCTGGTGATCCCTTGATCTATCGATGGCACGGTGATGAGAGGACCCTAGTCTAGCCTATCATTGAGCCATTGGGTGAGGGGTCTGATGCAGTTATTGATGTACCCAACATGGACGATGTTGGGGTAACTACAAAGTATGACCGATGGTGGACTATGCGGTGATGGTGAGGTGAGGGGCCTCTAGGAGGCATGGATACGATAGCAACAAGAGGTGGGGGTGCAGAGGCACCGATGGAGGGTTGGGGGCTCCGCTTGATGATGTGGACATGGTGGAGGTCGATGACTTCATTGGTGATGGAGATGATTTGGGGGTTCCAGAGCAGTCGGATGTACAGGATGTCCCGGAGTAGTGGGTGCCGGAGCAGCAGGCCATCCCGGAGGTGCCCATGCCTCAGGCTATCTCAGGGGATGTGGAGGCTAGGTTTCATGCTGAGATAGCATGATTGGAGGGTCTCTTACGGAGATGGGAGGAGGAGCATAGAGACATTTTGTAGGAGAGGGATCTCCTATGGGCTCAGTTAGCATAATGGGACAGCGCATTGGTTGTGTATCATCGATGAGATGTGGAGTGGGGGCGATATCGGGTAGAGTTAGAGATAGAGGTTGTCCGCCTCGATGGATAGTTGCCTGAGCTCGATGGAGGTGGTTCATCACATCGTACGAGAGGTAGTGAGACTGAGCAGTCTGCATCATCTCATCGTAGGCGGCTAGGTGAGGGTAGTGTTGGTGGGCAGGGTGCGAGGGTTGGCAGCAATCGCCCTGAGAGGTCCCATAGGACCCATACTACTAGGGGTAGTTCCAGTTGCACCGATCCTACATGATCATGGTGGCCGACTCCCTAGGCTTTGGGGATTTTGAGTTTTTGGTTTTTGTGAGGTCAGAGGACCTTCTTATTGTAGCCTGAGGGCATTTTGACTTGATATATATACATGACTCATTTTTGGTTTGATGATATGCTTGTCATGGTTTATTGTTCTTTATGCACATTTATTTATGTTGATGTATGCATATGCTATTATGACTATGGATGATGTTAGCTATATGATATAGATGTATGCATATGGAATGGATGGAATGATTTGTTGGTATACAGGTGATGGCACCATAGACTATACAGGATTTACTGGCTTTTTGTACTATGTGATTGCTTTATGGAATAACTTTGCATTTGTAATTTTTGTTTTGTATTTTTTGATGGTGATGTAAGTAATGAAATGTACAACAATTGTTTTTAGAATGTAGTTAAGGTTTTTCTGAGACTCAGATGCTTTAACTAACTAATCAAGACTGTACATTATCTTACAAGACTTTCGAACAAGGTACAAATCAGACTTGAGTTTGACCAAGTTATTTCACATCCCTGTGTGTGCGATTGAGTTCGTTTATGTGGTATTCATAAGGATACCACTAGTGCCAGGTAGGCTGTCCACCAAACCTGTACTGAGGATCACCTAATTAGCTCCACTAACTCCTTTGTTGTATTTAGTAAGATTAATCTACGGGGCAATCTAGGATACCATAAGCTAGCTCATCCACATGCAAACATTGGTCTACACACATGCAAAGCTAATGTGATAGACATATCATCATGCATTTAGGATACCGCCATTGCCAGGTAGGCTATCCACCAAACCCGTAATGAGGATCACCTAAATGGTTTTTCAAATGTTGAGAATTCTAGGGATTCAAGCTCAGGCATCTTTCGGTTGTTCAATTTATTGAGATACTTGCTCTCATATATAGTGATGAAAATCACTATTTATTTTTCTCTCTTTTTTCTTGAGCAAGGGGTTTGAGTAGTGGTGATAACCACTATTATTTTTTTTTATCGTTGCCTTTTGAGGATTTAGATTTTGAATTTTGATTTCAAATTTGAGCTTGTGGTATTTTGGCTTGTGAATGGTATTGATCCTTTTGCCTTGGGGATGACTACCCATCCCTTCTCTTATAACTTTGGATCAAAGGTGTTTGGGATTTTAATTTGGATTTTATTTAGGCCTTGGGGACCCAGTGTAGTATGAATCCTTATAACTTTGGGGATCAAAGGTGTTTGGAATTTTTGATAGTGGTGAAAACCACTATTTATTTTGGGGAATTGGATGGGGAAGAGCTTGTCCTTTTGTCAATTCTCAGCATTCTTGAACCATTCGCACAGGGGGATGAGCAAGATAACTTTTCACTTATGGTACCCTAGACCGCTTTGTAGGTTTCATCTTTCATTCACACAACTTGGGAATTTTTATGTGTTTTAAGCTTGTGTTGGGATGCTATGTAACAAGGCGTGATCCAAGTAAAACTCTACCTTGTAAAAATTGGTCTGACTTTGTACAACATTTGACTAGAAATCTAAAGACAACTGAATGACGAAAACCCTAAAGACATTAGAAGACAACTGACTATGATATGGCGAAAATGTGAAGGGCGTTATTCTTGATGGATCTTTTACAAAATGGACTGAATGTGGAAAATGATGGAATTGCCGAGTAATTACAGTCTATGGTGCGTTTGACATGTATGACCAACAAATATGCAATGTATGTATGTGATGCCTAATGCAACTTTTCTTTTCTTTTTTGTGTTTTTATTTTTAAGAATATGCATGAAAGTGAGATGCAATTTTTTTGTTATTTTTGATTATCTGTTGTTTTTTGAATATTTGTTATGGATGGTTTAACCCGAATGGGTGGGGACCAAGTGATTCTTATGGATCCTTGGAGGTTTTGACCAAAGGGATTATAGATACCTTTGGGGCATTTTGGGTGACCAAGCGATTGTGGGAACCCTTGGAGCTTTTGGTTTGACCAAAGGGATTATGGATACCTTTGGGGCATTTTGGGTGACCAAGCGATTGTGGGAACCCTTGGAGCTTTTGGTTTGACCAAAGGGATTATGGATACCTTTGGGGCATTTAGGTTGACCAAGCGATTACGAGAATCCTTGGAGATTTGGTTTGACCAAAGGGATTATAGATACCTTTGGGGTGTTTGGTTGACCAAGCGATTGTGGGAATCCTTGGAGCTTTTGGTTTGACCAAAGGGATTATAGATACCTTTGGGGCATTTAGGTTGACCAAGCGATTTGAGAATCCTTGGAGCTTTTGGTTTGACCAAAGGGATTATGGATACCTTTGGGGCATTTTGGTTTGACCAATGAGAAAGTAAAATCCTTGGAGCTTTTTTGGTTTGACCAAAGGGATTATGGATACCTTTGGGGCATTTTATTGACCAAGCGATTGTGGGAACCCTTGGAGCTTTTGGTTTGACCAAAGGGATTATGGATACCTTTGGGGCATTTTGGTTGACCAAGCGATTGTGGGAACCCTTGGAGCTTTTGGTGTGGGTGATGGCTCTCTAAATGTTGAATGGCCTCAAATGACTGATGTTCAAGGGTTCTAGTTCCTTGATTCCTTCAAGAGAGGTGAGCCGGTATGTTCCAGGTCCTATTTTACTGTCGATTACATAAGGACCTAACCAATTTGCCATGAACTTGTCCCTTAAATGGGGTGGCAAGTTAGAATTTTGTTGGTTCTCTTTTAAGACCAGGTCACCAACCTGAAAGTCCCTCAGGTGAACTTTCATGTTGTATGCTTTCTTAAGTCGCTCTTGATAGATACGTAAATGCTCGAGAGCATTGACGCGTCATTCGTCGAGTAACGTAAGCTGGTCTAATCGGGCCTGCCATGTAGTGTCATCATCGATGAACTCTTGCATTGATATGCATAGGGAGGGTATTTCCAACTCGAGAGGCATGACTGCCTCGGAGCCATACACTAGCAAAAATGGAGTTGCCCTAGTGGGCGTCCGAATGCTAGTGCGATAAGCCCATAGGGCAAGTGGTATTTGGATGTGCCAATCCTTATGATTATCTATGACCATATTTTTAAGGATGGCAACTAGCATTTTGTTTGATGCCTCTGCTTGCCCATTTGCCTACGGATAATAGGGTGTCAAAAAATTATGCTGAATTTTGTACTTTGTTGTCAAAGCATGCACATATTTGTTCTTAAATGACGTCCCATTATCCGAGATGATCTTGGATGGAATACCAAAATGACATATGATGTTATGTAAAATGAACTCTGCAATGCGGGGCCCAGTCGTAGAGGTAAGCGGAATTGCTTCCACCCACTTAGTGAAGTACTCTGTGGCCGTTATGATAAACGTGTGATGACCTGACGATGTAGGGGAGATCTTTCCGATGAGATCTAAGCCCCACTATGAAAATGGCCAAGCCGATTGGATCGGCTGCAAGGCCTGAGAAGGTACGTGTGTCAAGTTAGCATGGTGTTGACACTTCATGCACTTCCGCACATATGCGCAACAATCTCGCTCTAAAGATGGCCAATAATAGCCCATGCAAAGAATGCTCTTGTGATGGCCATACCGCTGAAGTGGCCACCGCATGTACCATCGTGCGCTTGGGTGATCGCCCAAGTGGACTCCTGCTGGTCCAAGCAATGGAGGAGGATCCCTTCATAGCTTCGATGGTACAAAATGTCTCCTAGCAAGACATGTTTTGCCACTTTCTATTTGAATGATCTTTTCATGGCGTGCGACAATCCAAGTGGGAGGCTACCTAACTTGAGATAGTCTCTTATGGGTGTGTACCAATCCTGCTGATCAGAAACCTCGATGGTATGAACGATCGATCCCTCTTGAAGTTCATCCCTAGCAAAAGCTGAGCGGGAAAGAACTTGTAAAAATAGCATTGTGTTGCTATTAAGAGGGGTTGGGGAGAACAAAGACCCCTAGTTGGCATGATTCAGACTATCATGGATTCGAGAGAACCTATCCTGAGATGGTTCAATCTGGATCAGGTGGATTCCTGGTGTTAT